>CM038673.1:446358581-446958581 GCA_021605145.1 Aegilops bicornis | reverse complement strand
AAATTTCATAATCATAAAATGCGGCAATTGCTAACATGATTTGGACAGACTTAAGCATCGCTACAGGTGAGAAAGTCTCATCGTAGTGCATCCCTTGAACTTGTCGAAAACCTTTCGCAACAAGTCGAGCTTTATAGACAGTAACATTACCATCAGCGTCAGTCTTCTTCTTGAAGATCCATTTATTCTCAATGGCTTGCCGATCATCGGGCAAGTCAACCAAAGTCCATACTTTGTTCTCATACATGGATCCCATCTCAGATTTCATGGCCTCAAGCCATTTTGCGGAATCTGGGCTCACCATCGCTTCCTCATAGTTCGTAGGTTCGTCATGCTCTAGTAACATAACCTCCAGAACAGGATTACCGTACCACTCTGGTGCTGATCTTACTATTGATGACCTACGAGGTTCAGTAACAACTTGATCTGAAGTTCATGATCATCATCATTAACTTCTTCACTAATTGGTATAGACGTCACAGGAACCGGTTTCTGTGATGAACTACTTTCCAATAAGGGAACAGGTACGGTTACATCATCAAGTTCTACTTTCCTCCCACTCACTTCTTTCGAGAGAAACTCCTTCTCTTGAAAGGATGCATTCTTAGCAACGAATGTTTTGCCTTCGGATCTGTGATAGAAGGTGTACCCAACAGTCTCCTTTGGGTATCCTACGAAGACACATTTATCCGATTTGGGTTCGAGCTTATCAGGTTGAAGCTTTTTCACATAAGCATCGCAGCTCCAAACTTTAAGAAATGACAACTTTGGTTTCTTGCCAAACCACAGTTCATAAGGCGTCATTTCAACGGATTTCGATGGTGCCCTATTTAACGTGAATGCAGCCGTCTCTAAAGCATAACCCCAAAATGATAGTGGTAAATCAGTAAGAGACATCATAGATCGCACCATATCTAGTAAAGTACGATTAAGATGTTGGGACACACCATTACGCTGTGGTGTTCTTAGTGGCGTGAGTTGCGAAACTATTCCGCATTGTTTCAAATGTAGACCAAACTCGTAACTTAAATATTCTCCTCCACGATCAGATCATAGAAACTTTATTTTCTTGTTAAGATGATTTTCAACATCACTCTGAAATTCTTTGAACTTTTCAAATGTTTCAGACTTATGTTTCATTAAGTAGATAAACCCATATCTTCTTAAATCATCTGTGAAGGTGAGAAAATAATGATATCCGCCACGAGCCTCAACATTCATCGGACCACATACATCTGTATGTATGTTTTCCAACAAATCTGTTGCTCGCTCCATAGTTCCGGAGAACGACGTTTTAGTCATCTTGCCCATGAGGCATGGTTCGCAAGTACCAAGTGATTCATAATCAAGTGATTCCAAAAGTCCATCAGTATGGAGTTTCTTCATGCGCTTTACACCAATATGACCCAAAAGGCAGTGCCACAAATAAGTTGCACTATCATTATCAACTCTGCATCTTTTGGCTTCAACATTATGAATATGTGTATCACTACTATCGAGATTCATCAAAAATAGACCACTCTTTAAGGGTGCATGACCATAAAAGATATTACTCATATAAATAGAACAACGATTATTCTCTGATTTAAATGAATAACCGTCTCGCATCAAACAACATCCAGATATAATGTTCATGCTCAACGCTGGCACCAAATAACAATTATTTAGGTCTAATACTAATCCCGAAGGTAGATGTAGAGGTAGCGTGCCGACGACGATCACATTGACTTTGGAACCGTTTCCCACCCGCATCGTCACCTCGTCACGGGCGGTGTTCGCTAATCCGTAGTCCCTGTTTTGAGTTGCAAATATTAGCAACGGAACCGAGATCAAATACCCGGTGCTACTGCGAGCTCACAGTAAGGTACACATCAATAACATGATTATCACATATACCTTTGTTCACCTTGCCATCCTTCTCGATCCGCCAAATACTTGGGGCAGTTCCGCTTCAAAGGACGAGTCTGCCTTGCGGTAGAAGCACTCGATTTCAGGCTTAGGTCCAGACATGGGTTTCTTCTGTTGAGCAGCAACTTACTTGTTGTTCTTCTTGAAGTTCCCCTTCTTCTTCCCTTTGCCCTTTTTCTTGAAATTGGTGGTCTTATTAACCATCAACACTTGATGCTCCTTCTTGATTTCTACCTCCGCAGCTTTTAGCATTGCGAAGAGCTCGAGAATCGTCTTATCCATCCCTGGCATGTTATAGTTCATCACGAAGCTCTTGTAGCTTGGTGGCAGTGATTGAAGAATTCTGTCAATGACGCTATCATCCGGAAGATTAACTCCCAGTTGAATCAAGTGATTATTATACCCAGACATTTTGAGTATATGCTCACTGATAGAACTATTCTCCTCCATTTTACAGCTGTAGAACTTAATGGAAACTTCATATCTCTCAATCCGGGCATTTGCTTGAAATATTAACTACAACTCCTGGAACATCTCATATGATCCATGACGTTCAAAATGTCGTTGAAGTCCCGGTTCTAAGCCGTAAAGCATGGCACACTGAACTATTGAGTAGTCATCAGCTCTGCTCTGCCAGACGTTCATAACATCTGGTGTTGCTCCTGCAACAGGTTTGGCACCTACCGGTGCTTCCAGGACGTAATTCTTCTGTGCAGCAATGAGGATAATCCTCAAGTTACGGACCCAGTCCGTGTAATTGCTACCATCATCTTTCAACTTTGCTTTCTCAAGGAACGCATTAAAATTCAACGGAACAACAACATGGGCCATCTATCTACAATCAACATAGACAAGCAAGATACTATCAGGTACTATGTTCATGATAAATTAAAGTTCAATTAATCATATTACTTAAGAACTCCCACTTAGATAGACATCCCTCTAGTCCTCTAAGTGATAACGTGATCCATATCAACTAAACCATAACCGATCATCACGTGAAATGGAGTAGCTTTCAATGGTGAACATCACTATGTTGATCATATCTACTATATGATTCACGCTCGACCTTTCGGTCTCAGTGTCCGAGGCCATATCTGCATATGCTAGGCTCGTCAAGTTTAACCTGAGTATTCTGCGTGTGCAAAACTGGCTTGCACCCGTTGTAGATGGACGTAGAGCTTATCACACCCGATCATCACGCGATTATGCAGCCACGACGAACTTTGGCAACGGTGCATACTCAGGGAGAACATTTTTATCTTGAAATTTAGTGAGAGATCATCTTATAATGCCACTGTCAATCAAAGCAAGATAAGATGCATAAAAGATAAACATCACATGCAATCAATATAAGTGATATGATATGGCCGTCATCATCTTGTGCTTGTGATCTCCATCTCTGAAGAACCGTCATGCTCACCATCGTCACCGGCACGACACCTTGATCTCCATCGTAGCATCGTTGTCGTCTCGCAAATCTTATGCTTCTACGAGTATCACTACCGCTTAGTGATAAAGTAAAGCATTACAGGGCGATTGCATTGCATACAATAAAGCGACAACCATATGGCTCCTGCCAGTTGCCGATAACTTGGTTACAAAACATGATCATCTCATACAATAAAATTTAGCATCATGCTTTGACCATATCACATCACAACATGCCCTGCAAAAACAAGTTAGACGTCCTCTACTTTGTTGTTGCAAGTTTTACGTGGCTTCTACAGGCTGAGCAAGAACTGTTCTTACCAACGCATCAAAACCACAACGATAGTTTGTCAAGTTGGTGTTGTTTTAACCTTCGCAAGGACCGGGCGTAGCCACACTCGGTTCAACTAAAGTTGGAGAAACTGACACCCGCCAGCCACCTGTGTGCAAAGCATGTCGGTAGAACCAGTCTCACGTAAGTGTATGTGTAATGTCGGTCTGGGCCGCTTCATCCAACAATACCGCTGAACCAAAGTATGACATGCTGGTAAGCAGTATGACTTATATCGCCCACAACTCACTTGTGTTCTACTCGTGCATATGACATCTACGCATAAAACCTGGCTCGGATGCCACTGTTGGGGAACATAGTAATTTCAAAAAATATTCCTACGCACACACAAGATCATGGTGATGCATAGCAACGAGAGGGGAGAGTGTTGTCTACGTACCCTCATAGACCAAAAGCGGAAGCGTTAGCACAACACGGTTGATGTAGTCGTACGTCTTCACGATCAACCGATCAAGTACCGAACGCACGGCACCTCTGAGTTCAGCACACGTTCAGCCCGATGACATCCGTCGAACTCTGGTCCAGCCGAGTGTTGAGGGAGAGTTTCGTCAGCACGACGGCATGGTGACGATGATGATTTCTACCGACGCAAGGCTTCGCCTAAGCACCGCTACAGTATTATCGAGGTGGACTATGGTGGAGGGGGGCACCGCACACAGCTAAAATATCAAATCAATTGTTGTGTCTATGGGGTGCCCCCCTACCCCTGTATATAAAGGAGCAAGGGGGGAGGTGCGGCCGGCCAGGAGGAGTCCTACTCCCATCGGGAGTAGGACTCCCTCCCTTCCTTGTTGGATTAGGAGAAGGGGGGAAAGAGGAGGGAGAGAGGCAGGAAAGGGGGGGGGGGCTTTCCTTGTCCTATTCGGACTAGAGGGGGAGGGGCGCGCGACCCTGCCCTAGCCGCCTCTCCTCTTCTCCACTAAGGCCCACTATGGCCCATTAAGCCCCCGGGGCTTTCGGTAACCCCTCGGTACTCCGGTAAAATCCCGATTTCACCTGGAATACTTCCGATATCCAAATATTGGCTTCCAATATATCAATCTTTATGTCTCGATCATTTCGAGACTCCTTTCATGTCCGTGATCACATCCGGGACTCCGAACAACCTCCGGTACATCAAAACTCATAAACTCATAATATAACCGTCATCGAAACATTAAGCGAGCGGACCCTACGGGTTCGAGAACTATGTAGACATGACCGAGACACGTCTCCGGTCGATAACCAATAGCGGAAACTGGATGCTCATATTGGCTCCCACATATTCTACGAAGATCTTTATCGGTCAGACCGCATAACAACATACGTTGTTCCCTTTGTCATCGGTATGTTACTTGCTCGAGATTCGATCGTCGGTATCTCAACACCTAGTTCAATCTCATTACGGGCAAGTCTCTTTACTCGTTCCGTTATACATCACCCCGCAACTAACTCATTAGTTGCAATGCTTGCAAGGCTTTAAGTGATGTGCATTACCGAGTGGGCCCAGAGATACCTCTCCAACAATCGGAGTGACAAATTCTAATCTCGAAATATGCCAACCCAACAAGTACCTTCGGAGACACCTGTAGAGCTCCTTTATAATCACCCAGTTATGTTGTGACGTTTAGTAGCACACAAAGTGTTCCTCCGGTAAACGGAAGTTGCATAATCTCATAGTCATAGGAACATGTATGTCATGAAGAAAGCAATGGCAACATACTAAATGATCGAGTGCTAAGCTAACGGAATGGGTCAAGTCAGTCACATCATTCTCCTAATGATGTGATCCCGTTAATCAAATGACAACTCATGTCAATGGCTAGGAAACATAACCATCTTCAATCAACGAGCTAGTCAAGTAGAGGCATACTAGTGACACTCTGTTTGTCCATGTATTCACACAAGTATTATGTTTCCGGTTAATACAATTCTAGCATGAATAATAAACATTTATCATGATATAAGGAAATAAATAATAACTTTATTATTGCCTCTAGGGCATATTTCCTTCAGCACCTACATTGTCCATGTAGAGCACACTTTAAAAAAAATGGAACTCACCGGAAAGTATCCTAGAACAACATTGTACTTGCGCATCACAGCAAAAAGATAGAGATCTGTCAGTCCTTCTGAGATGAAGTTAGTTTGGTCTTGTGGGGAGTAATGTAACCATCCTTCAACTGCTCTTTCTGATGAGAAGATAGACAGGGCTTCTTCATCTTGGCATAATCGGAACTAGTCACTTCACATACTCCATATTCTTCTTCAGAGGAGGATGATCCTGTTGTGCATAGACAAGAGGACAACTAAATGCTAGCATCCCTATTTGCTCGAAAAAAGGAAAGGAAATATTTAAAACAACATAGATGAAGCACTTCTCAAGGACAATACCACTTTCTCATGCAGTATCTAAACAGTAGCACAACACCAATAGAGATGACAAAGCTCAATCATATGGATGAAATCCCTGGGCGAGCACCAACCTTTGTCAGGAGGCTTATGGTGTAGAGCATACAAATTAAGCACTTCTCCGGAACCATCTATTGTTATCTACTGTGGTTGCCATGCTTAGTATATACTCCTTGATTAGTTTAATGTTTCCAACATCTTCTTGTGTAGTTCCACTAAAATATATGGTATCTTCAAAGAAGATCCCTGTTTGCACAAGTAGAGATAATTACATATTACATCAAGAGTGGCATCAAATCAGTGGCAAAACAATTGCTCGTTCCAGCCATAGCAATAAATTAAGATGCAAAATTATATCATTACTTGTGTCATCACAGTTCCAGTCCTTCATTACAGCAACGGAAGTTGATTTTTGTTTTTCTTCCACTTGTTCTTCCCCTTCATCACTTGGTTCAGTAACAGACAAGCTTTGCCTTCAATGTATGATTTGGCATGTCAATTAGGGAGCACAAGTATAGCACTAAACAATGACATTAATTTTCTGATGAAAGTGGCAAAATACAGGCCAACTGTTGTGAAATATCCTTATCTTACCTCAATGGGATATTACCGTGCACATACAGATTGGAAGTCTTATCTCCATTTGTACGGTTCACTAAAATCAAGCAACATTACCGTACAAGTAGCACAACATATGTAAGCACACTGCACAATCATGTGAAAGAAGGCTAGTACTGACCTCTCATGACGCGGAATTCAAACAACTCACAAGAAGAAGATCTAAACCAAATTTTCCAACACGGATAGGAAGTAAGATCTCCTCTTGTGCAGTTCCACTAAGATCAAGCAATCAAGCAACGTTGTCCGTGTGACATTTTGGTTGAATTGCACAAAACACTCTTAAAACAAAAGTGTTTTGTGTGCAGTGCAACAAAAGGTCACAATAGCAACGAGGTGAAGTAGATAACCTTGTTTACATAGAGGTGCAAAGGAAACAACTAGTGGTCAATAACGATGGATGACACAGAAGACAACAAAAAGAAGCATTTAACTTATCTAAATGGGAATGAAAGCAAGACAGTTGAATTTCTCAAATGGTGGCATTGATTCATATTAACAGAGAGATTATATTAACAATAAAATTCGTTAAACATGTAATTTGCTTTTAATTGTGGCATTGCATCAATTTTCCAGCGGCATTATTAAAGGGTGTTTGCTTACACGGACTTTTTGGTGTAGGGACTAAAAAAGTCCCTGTCAGTCCCACCTAAACCAAACAGGAGGGACTTTTAGGGACCAAAAGTGGGCATTTGGGACTAAATAAAGAAGACCCCGAGGGAGAGTCTTTTTGGGACTTTTCCCAACAGTTGCCCATGCCCCGCATCGCACCTTATCTCTATTAGTTCAGTACTAGGGGTAACATGGTCTTTTAGCATGTCATTTAATAACCTCTAGTCCATGTTTAGTCCCTGGAACCAAGCAGGTAAGGACTAGGGACTTTTTAGTTGGGACTAAAAAAATTCCTAGGACTTTTTAACCGAACAGGGCCTTAGATTAACAACAGCTAAAGAGTTGCACGGGACAGTGGACGCACCAGCACCATGTGCATCTACCGATGTATGAAGGGATGATGCACAATCTGTTGCAACAAAGAAAAAACAACCAAGGAGCATATTTGTGTTGGCCCTGGTTTTGTTATCTTTAGACACCTTTCCCTATGTGAGTACAGCAAATCTAGTCCTGTCAAACTCTACAGCCTTGTCCCCCAAAACAAAAAGACCAGTTCGTTACAGATGTGCATACTGCGTTTGTCATAGTTTTCCCTTTTCGACCAAGGTAGGTGCCGGATAGCCAGTCTGTACTAGTACCCTTTCTTTCCTCTTTGAACCACGTCCTAGATTCATTCTAGACAACTTTCCCCACTACTTGCCCCCATTCCTTTCCTCTTTGAACCACGTCCTAGATTCATGCTATACAACTTTCCCCACAACTTTCCCCCTTCCTTTCCTTTTTGAACCACGTCCTAGATTCATGCTATACAACTTTCCCCACTACTTTCCCCCATTCCTTTCCTCTTTGAACCACATCCTAGACTCATGCTATACAAATTTTCCCACTACTTTCCTGTTTGATCCAACACCTCGATTTGAGTGCAGAAGCGGAAAAAGCCCACATGCAGCTAGAGCAATGCATGTGGAATAAGTAAATTATACCTTAAGGTTCTTGGGGTGTGGTTCGGTGGGCGACCGGAGGCCGTTCGGCCCACACTATGTACGATGGCGAGCAAGAAGGGGTCGGAGGCCCTCCCGCGCCGCTGCTGGGTGAAGAGAACAACTGCGCCGGTAGTGGATTCCCTCCCTCGCCGACGGCGACAACGTTAAGCCTCCTTCCCTTCCCGGCGGACGGATCCTGCTGGCTCTTTGACCAGCAGTGAGGGGAGAGAGAGAGAGGCCAACAAAGTCTTGTTTAGATTTTGAGAGGGTGAGAGAGTTTGAAGAGAGCAACTACAAGCGCTGAGGCTCCAGCGTGTTGATACGTCTCCGTCGTATCTACTTTTCCAAACACTTTTACCCTTGTTTTGGACTCTAACTTGCATGATTTGAATGGAACTAACCCGGACTAACATCATTTTCGTGAGACTTTCCATGGTGTTATTTATGTGCAGAAACAAAAGTTCTCGGAATGACCTGAAACTCCACGGAACGTCTATTTGGAAATAATAAAAAATCCTTGCAAAAGATGAAGACCAGGGGGCCCACACCCTGTCCACGAGGGTGGGGGGCGCGCCCTCCCCCCTAGGGCGCGCCCCCTACCTCGTGGGCCCCCTGGAGCTCCTCCGACCTCAACTCCAACTATATATATTTGCTTTCGGGGGGAAAAACCAGAGAGAAGAATTCATCGCGTTTTACGATACAGAGCCGCCGCCAAGCCCTAAAACCTCTTGGGAGGGCTGATCTGTAGTCCGTTTGGGGCTCTGGAGAGGGGAATCCGTCGCCATCGTCCTCATCAACCATCCTCCATCACCAATTTCATGATGCTCACCGCCGTGCGTGACTAATTCCATCGTAGGATTGCTGGACGGTGATGGGTTGGATGAGATTTATCATGTAATCGAGTTAGTTTTGTTAGGGTTTGATCCCTAGTATCCACTGTGTTCTGAGATTGATGTTGCTATCACTTTGCAATTCTATAGTCACCTACTATGTGTTATGATCCAGCAACCCCAAAGTGACATTAATCAGGACCACTCCCGGTGATGACCATAGTTTGAGGAGTTCATGTATTCACTATGTATTAATGCTTTGTTCCGGTACTCTATTAAAAGGAGGCCTTAATATCCCTTAGTTTCCATTAGGACCCCGCTGCCACGGGAGGGTAGGACAAAAGATGTCATGCAAGTTCTTTTCCATAAGCACGTATGACTATATTCGAATACATGCCTACATTACATTGATGAATTGGAGCTAGTTACGTGTCACCCTATGTTATGACTGTTACATGATGAACCGCATTCGGCATAATTCTCCATCACCGATCCAATGCCTCTGAGCTTTTCACATATTGTTCTTCGCTTATTACTTTTCCGTTACATCTTGTTACAATCACTACAAAACACCAAAAATATTACTTTTGCTACCGTTACTTTTGTTACCGTTACCACCACTATCATATTACTTTGCTACTAAAAACTTTGCTACAGATACTAAGTTATCAAGGTGTGGTTGAATTGACAACTCAGCTGCTAATACTTGAGAATATTCTTTGGCTCACCTTGTGTCGAATCAATAAATTTGGGTTGAATACTCTACCCTTGAAAACTATTGCGATCCCCTATACTTGTGGGTTATCAAGACTATTTTCTAGCGCCGTAGCCGGGGAGCATAGCTCTATTCTTTGAGTCACTTGGGATTTATATCTGCTGGTCATTATGAAGAACTTGAAAGACGCTAAGACAACAATTTATCCCTCAACTACGAGGGGAGGTAAGGAACTGCCATGTAGCTCTGCACTTGATTCACCTTCTGTTTTGAGTAAGCTTGCGACACCTAAACCTGCTTCTGCTATTCGTTCTGATATGTCACATGTCATTGATGATGCCACTTCTGCTATGCATGATACTTATGATGAAACTACTTCCATGCTTGATAGTTCTATGCCACTTGGTGAATTTCTTGATGAACAAATTGCTAGGGCTAGAGAGAAATAAATTATTGAAACTGATTATATTGATGAAAGTGATGATGAAGACTTGCCTGTTATTCCTGAGGGTTATGTTTTTGATAAAGAAGCTTCTTTAGCTATTTTAGCTTGCAAAGATAGATATGAACTCAATAGGTTATTAGCTAAATGGAATAAGCAATCTCTTAATGATAGAATGAAACATGGCCCTGCTTTTGCTACTTCACCTATTTGTGTTGCCGATAAGGATTATGAATTCTCTGTTGATCCTAATATAATTACTTTGGTTGAATCTGATCCTTTTCATGGCTATGAATCTGAAACTGTTGTGGCACATCTTACTAAATTAAATGATATAGCCACCCTGTTTACTAATGACGAGAGATCTCGCTACTTCTATATCCTTAAAATATTTCCATTCTCATTAAAGGGTGATGCTAAGATATGGTTTAATTCTCTTGATCCTGGTTGTGTGCGTAGTCCCCAGGATATGATTTATTACTTCTCAGCTAAATATTTCCCTGCTCATAAGAAACAAGCTGCTTTGAGGGAAATATACTATTTTGTGCTAATTGAAGAAGAGAGTCTCCCACAAGCTTGGGGGAGGCTTCTCAAGTTACTTAATGCTTTGCGTGATCATCCTCTTAAGACAAATGAAATACTTGGTATCTTTTATAATGGACTAACCGATGCTTCCAGAGATTACCTGGATAGTTGTGTTGGTTCTGTTTTAAGGGAAAGAACACCGGATGAAGCTGAAATTCTATTGAATAATATGTTGACAAATGAAAATAATTGGACACTTCCTAAGCCAATTCCTGAGCCTATTCCTAAACCAACTCTGAAGAAAAGAGGTGTTCTATTTCTCAGTCCTGAAGATTTGCAAGAGGCAAAGAAATCTATCAAAGAAAAAGGTATTAAAGCTGAAGATGTTAAGAATTTACCTCCTATTGAAGAAATACATGGTCTTAATTTACCGCCTGTTGAAGAAACATATGATCTTAATCCATTATCTATTGAAGAAACTCATGGTCTTGATAACCCGACACAGGTAGTAAATGTAAGTTCCCTCTATAGATTTGATTAAGGTGATATTCCTCACTATAAGTCTGCTAGACAGTGCTTAGAAGAGTTTGATAATTTTATTGTCAAACAAGAATACTTTAATGCTTATTTTGGTAGACAATTGAAATACAATTCTGATATGCTTAAACACTTGGCTGATTATATGGCTAATGTTAAAGGTGAACTTAAACTTATTAGCAAACATGCTTCCATGGTCACCACTCAAGTAGAACAAGTACTTAAGGCTCAAAATGATTTGCTCAATGAAAAGAATAGTAAGAAAAATGATTATGCTATTAGAGTGGCTACTAGAACTGGTAGAATGACTCAGGAACCTTTGTATCCTGAAGGCCACCCTAAGAGAATTGAGCAAGATTCCCAGAGAAATAATATTGATGCACCTAGTCCTTCTAAAAAGAAGAAAAAGAAAAATGATAGGACTTTGCATGCTTCTAGTGAACCTATTGCTGAACCACCTGAGAACCCAAATGATATCTCTATTTCTGATGCTGAAACACAACTGCGGTAATGAACATGAACCTAATGAAAATGTTAATGATAATGTTCATGATGATGCTCAACCTAGTAATGACAATGATGTAGAAGTTGAACCTGCTGTTGATCTTGATAACCCACAATCAAAGAATCAACGTTATGATAAAAGAGACTTTGTTTCTAGGAAACACGGTAAAGAAAGAGAACCATGGGTTCAGAAACTCATGCCTTTTCCTCCAAAACCATCCAAGAAAAAGGATGATGAGGATTTTGAGCGCTTTGCTGAAATGATTAGACCTATCTTTTTGCGTATGTGATTAACTGATATGCTCAAAATGAATCCTTATGCTAAGTACATGAAAGATATTGTTACTAATAAAAGAAAGATACCGGAAGCTGAAATTTCCACCATGCTTGCTAATTATACTTTTAAGGGTGGAATACCAAAGAAACTAGGAGATCCAAGAGTACCAACTATACCATGCTCCATTAAAAGAAACTATGTTAAAACTGCTTTATATGATCTTGGAGCTGGTGTTAGTGTTATGCCTCTCTCTTTATACCGTAGACTTGATTTGAATAAGTTGACACCTACTGAAATATCTTTGCAAATGGCTGATAAATCAACTGCTATACCTGTCGGTATTTGTGAGGATGTGCGTGTTGTGGTTGCAAACGTTAATATTTTAACGGACTTTGTTATTCTTAATATTCCTGAGGACGATAGTATGTCTATTATTCTTGGAAGACCTTCTTTGAACACTGTAGGGGCTGTTATTGATTGCAACAAAGGCAATGTCACTTTTCAAGTTAATGGTAATGAGCATACGGTACACTTTCCGAGGAAACAACCTCAAGTTCATAGTATAAATTCTATTGGAAAAATTCCGTCGATAATTTTTGGAGGTTTTGAATTTCCTCTTCCTATTGTCAAGAAGAAATATGATATTCTTATTATAGGGGATGTGCATATCCCCGTTGAGGTAACATAGTGTTGTTCGAAAATTCTCCGGTTCCATGTTATTCGGAATGAGTTTGTTAACAAGACTTGATCAACCTTGTTAGTGGATTCCTTTTGATGACCATGAGATGGATGAAACTAGAAGGCACAACCTTCTGTACCCTCTCTCTAGTTTTTGTTATTTAGTAGAAATAAAGTAAAATAGTATTTTTCTGTCTGTTTTCTGATGTATCCGTGCAATATAAAAATACCCCGAAAATAAAAGTTCTCCAAATTCCCTGAAAATGGAATATGATTTTTTCTCGAATATTTGAGAATTTCCGGCACTGAGAACATAGCAGGGGGATCAACCACCTGGCCACGAGGGTGGAGGGCGCGCCCTACCCCCCAAGGCGTGCCCCCCTGCCTCGTTGGCCCATGGAGCTTCCACTTATTCCTGCACCCATACACTCCTTCTTCCTCCCACAAACACCAATATCCAGCTCAAACACGAGTTCTAGCTCACCTTGCTGTGATTTTCGATCTCCTTGCTCAAAGCACCTCTCACAAAACTGCTTGGGGAGATTGTTCCTTGGTATGTGACTCCCACATTGGTCCAATTAGTTTTTGTTTTAGTGCTTTATTCTTTGCAAATTTGTGCTGCCTAGGTGACCATGTTCTTGAGCTTGCATGTCAAATTTATATGGTTCCAAGTAGTTCTAATGCTTGATATAGTCTCTAGGCACTTGTAGGAGTAGTTGCTATCAATTTTATTGAGCTTGGTTCACTTTTATTTGAAGTTACTAAAAATTTCAGAAATTTTATAGAGGAAGAAATATGCTTAGGAAAATGTTCCAAGGTGGTTCTTCAAGGAAGCAAGGACCCAGGCTTGGTATGCGTGATGCTGACGAGGAGCCACCAAGGGACGCTCCACTTCGGCCCTGTGAATGGCCTTCAGAAAATTTTATGGATCGAGCGGGAATAAAGGAAGAATTTAACGCATATTTGCTGAACGCTGATCTTGTGAGCTTCGAGGCAGAGAAGTGCAGCCAATACCATTATCTCACTAGTACATTTGTGAGGAGGTTTGAATTTTCATCTTCTCGTAATTCTCCAACATTCCTATTTGATCTTTATGAAAAATCTTATACCATGGACTTAGAGGATTTTAAAACAGCTTGCAAATTTCCACAATGGGTTAGTGTTAGTGAACCCCGTAAATCTGAATTTAGAAATTTTCTTGCTAGCATAACTGTGGGGGAATCTAGAGATATAGCACAAGCTACCATAGGGAGCATTCATTTTCCTGCTATACATTATTTTGCTCTCTTCATAGGTAGGTGCATAAATGGTAAACATGAAGCATGTCATATGTGTGTGCCTGACCTTAGTATTCTTAGGAGTGCCGTGTTAGGAGACAAATCTTATAATTTGGGAGCCATTGTTGCACGTAGGTTGCATCACAATAGATTTAGTGGAGATTTCTTTGGTGGAATTTATGCAACCCGCTTAGCTGATTTTCTTGGTGTGGACATCCGTGAGGATGATATTGAGTTGCCGCCTACTTATTTAGACTATAATTCCATGGTCTACCACCAGTTTATCAAGAGGAATGAATCACCTCTCCAGTATCGACTAATCTTTGACAGACGGCGTGCTGTCCCTATTACTCTCCCTGCTCCTGCCTTCTTTGATTATCAGGAAAAAGGAAGACATTTTATTACCAGAGAGGAGGCAAATGAGTACGAGAGGAGGGCGGAGGAAGCTCTCCGCCACGCTATAGCTCAGGAGGCGATAGCCTCTGCATCGCAGTACGACCCTAGCTACACCTACGGGTATCCGCCAGGCCATCCTTGGCAATGAACCAACTTAGGCCAAAAGCCTAAGCTAGGGGGAGTACGTATTTCCCACCGAAATTACATTTATGTTCACACACACTCATTGCTAGATGTCGGTGCTCATACTCTTTCATTGTAATATCCATGTTAGTTTATTTCCTTTTTCCTACTTTCTTCTTGTGTGTTTGATAAACCTTAAGAAAAACCAAAAACATTAGTAATAGCTTCTAGCTAGTTTACTTTTCTTGCTGTAGTAGTAATAATTAAAAGAAAACCCAAAAATATTTCCCATTCTTCTTTTGCTTGTTGGGAGCTTTCCCGTGTAAATAGTTTTATTCCTTCTCTTTTCTTTGGGGGTCGAGAGGAGAAGACCATAATTAAATTGTTGAAGTGGCTCTTATATGCATTATTGTTGATTTAACCAAGAGCCCATATTGCCTTGTCTTCTCCTGTTTATCGAATGCTCGCAGATTCCAGCTTAGTCCAATGCACGTGCACTCTTATTATTATTCACATTGTTTGGTCGTGCAAGTGAAAGGCAATTATGATGATATATGATGGACTGACTGAGATGAGAGAAGCTGGTATGAACTCGATGTCGGTGTCAAAACCGACGGATCTTGGGTAGGGGTTCCCGAACTGTGCACCTAAGGCGGATGGTTACAGGAGGCAGGGGACACGATGTTTACCCAGGTTTGGGCCCTCTCTATGGAGATAATACCCTACTTCCTGCTTGATTGATCTTGATGATATGAGTAGTACAAGAGTTGATCTACCACAAGATCTTTGAGGCTAAACCCTAGAAGCTAGCCTATGGTATGATTGTCCTTGTCCTACGGAATAAACGCTCTGGTTTATATAGACATCGGAGGGGGCTAGGGTTACACAGAGTCGGTTAAAATGGGAGGAGATCTACATATCCGTATCGCCAAGCTTGCCTTCCACGCCAAGGAGAGTCCCATCCGGACACGAGACGAAGTCTTCAATCTTGTATCTTCATAGTCTAACAGTCTGGCCAAAGGATATAGTCCGGCTGTCCGGATACCCCCTAATCCAGGACTCCCTCAGTAGCCCTCGAACGAGGCGTCAATGACGATGAGTCCGACGCGTAGATTGTCTTCGGCATTGCAAGGCGGGTTCTTCTCCAAATCCCGAATACCTGTTAAATGGTGTCTGGCTTCTCATAAATGTTGTGCTTCTCGCCTTCCGCGTCCAATAATGGCCATCTCCCATGTGTCGAACTAATGTGAGCAGCCAGGGCGTTTTTACATTTACCACCCTAGCTGCATGAACAGACTGTCTATTTAAAGAGACGGGGATTCTCAGATCCAAATCACACCATCCTCCCTTAGCGAGCCTTCATCGGGTATGCCTCATCCCTTATTTATTAAGAGGGGTCGGATTTCCCATCCATCCGTTCCTCCGAGGGCTCCTGGAGTTTTACGGCCTCCAGCTGCATAATGTGACCCCAACCTCCATACTACACATTGCTGGTTATGTAGCCCTTTGCGAGCTATTTTTGGGCTGCGAAGCTCACTTCACGTTGTGGAAGAAGCTATTCTGCCTTGTGCCCCGTACTCAGAGGGGGTCAATATATCAAGTGGGCGGGGCCGAAATATGGCGCATCGTCGGGACCGGACACCTATCCGGTACCCCGAAGAAGACGTCCGAAGACTGGCCTTCAGACTGGTTTTATATGGAGGACGTCCCCCTCCCGGATCCTATTCGGATAGGCCTTCCTGAGTTTGATAATCCTCCTTTGAAGAAGCGCCTAAGTTGGCGACCAAGGAGCCCTTAGGAGGAAGATGATAGAGACGTTTCTTACCTGAGAGCCGGATAAAGACGCTGGCTCTATCAGGACTGACCACAACCGAGGTTATGTCAATATGCATTATGCGAGGGGCGCAGCCGCTTCAATATCGAGGTCACCCTATGTGGGATTTGAACGGGGAAGATGATGCCACCTGCTGGGGCCGTAAGGGGCCGGACTCCATTGCCGCTCTGGAAAAAATTCTGCCTGGTCTGTACAAGGGAGAGGAACAGGAGTTCCTCCGCATCAAGCTGCGGGACGGATTCTCCATGTACAATCCTCCGAGCTGGGTAAGCTGCCACTTTTTATACCCTTCCCTTTCGCATTTTTGCAACAAATATCTTACTTTGCCCATTCACCGCAGGATCTGCGTAAGGCGGTAAGGGAGATCAACAACCCACCTCCACAACCAGAGGATCCTGAACGGTCCCTCGACCCCGGCCTTCAAGAGGATTCGGACATATTCGTGGAGCTGATTGACAGGATATTTTGTCAATTAAGCCGCGATGAGGCCATGGTGGCTATTATAGCCGACTATCCGGGGCTACTCCATGCCTCGCAGGTAAGTGAGACCAGGGTCCCAACCTTTGAGAAGTATCCCTTTTCACGCACTTCACCTACCGTATCTGTACGGTGTTCTACAGGGAAGGTCCTCGGGACACCATGCTGAGCCCGTGGTGAATCGCCAACGAGGGGCGCCGAAGCCGGGCAGGCTGAAAAGGAAGGCGGTCCGGACGGAGACGCCGGCACAGAGGTATTTTACAAAACCTCACTCCGTGATCATCATATTTAAAACGTAGTAATTCCCATGTTTCAATGAAGGAAAAGCGCTCGCTGGACTATATCCGGAGAGATCGCTGATCACGCCTCTACTAGCCGGGCTCCAGGGCCGGACACAGAGGCAGAAGCTAACACGGGGTATCCGCCCGTTGATCCTCCAACAGAGGATGCGGATAAAATATCCGCCACAAATACCGAAGTGGAGAGCGCCATGACTCACCGGCGTCACCGGCCCGTACTCCGCGACGCTTGTTTCTCCCAAGAGGCTTTTGATACCTTCAACTCAGGAGACGCGTACATCCGTGCTGCTCAAAATGGTCTTACCAGAGCCACGGATCAGTATGTAAAGGATATACGGGTAAGAAAATTTGATGATTATGTATAGCAGTAGCCCCTAAGATTTGAAACAGTTGGCACAACTGATTTAAGGATCATTATTTGTGCAGGTTCTTACAGAGAAGAATACCCAATTGTCTCATGAGCTCGAAGAGTGCAAGACCCAGCTACGGGCCGCAGTTGCCGCATTGAAGGAGTCCGAGAAGGCCTCCTCTGGTAACACTTATTTCAAAGAATGATAGGTACCACATAGAGTGCGGTATGCCTGCAAATCTGACAATAAATATTGCAGATGACGCCGGAGTGAATCCGGATGAGCAACATGCCATACGACAGCTAAAGGATGTTCGCTCCCAGCTGCCGGACTCCGTGAGCGCGTGCTTACAAAAGTTAGGCAGGAGAAAAACAATCTCCAGGATGCCAATACCCAGCTGAGCGTGGAACTAAAGGATGTTCGCTCCCAGCTGCCGGACTCCGTGATGGAGAATAAGCGGCTTCGACGCGGCATTTTCAGTAAGTTCTTGAACGAACTTTAAAAAGAGTTCGGTGAAGAAGCCAGCTAACAGAGTTATGTCTCAGAGGGTATGTCGACGGGTCGTCCCCGCGGATGAGATGCCCGGTCATGGGTGATCTTCTACCAGTAGCTCTCACAATGCATCGAACAAGTCCGGCAGGTGATGCAAGGTATTGCCCAGGCCTTGTGGCCATCCGTCTCCCTGCCCGAGGGCCTTGGAGAGCTTGTGGAGAAGCTCAAGGGAGCGCGGCGGCGCTTCCGGTTATGGAAGGTATCGGCCTGCCGCCAAGGTGCCAGGGAAGCCTGGGCCATGGTGAAGACGCGGTATACCAAGGCTGACCCAAACCACATGGACGAGGTTGGACCTGTGTGGCCCGATGGGAAAGAAATCCCTGTCAGTTTGGCGTATCACCAAGTAGAGTTAGCCGCAAAGTATTCCCAACAGGATTGTAGGCTAGACAGCCTGTTGGGTGGTATAGAAGAAGAATTTAATCAGTCCAAGTGACTATGTAATTTAAATTACATGTAGAATGCCTCTAGCCGGATTGTAAATCATTTGTCATGGCAGACCTTTTCGCTTTGACCTCTGGACCCGATAGTCCGGAGTGTATCCGAATACCCACTCAGTTATGTAAAAACCGGGGTATGGGTGGAAACCAGGCATAGGGGTCATAAGTGCTTGAACAGACAAGTACCCAACTAGTTATGTTATATTACATGGGTAGTAAGAAACATCTTCCAGGGAGAATAGTTCCGTTAAGGGTTCCTTTCCCTAGGTACGCATGCCCTAATGTGCATGTCCGAACTGCGAGAAGAGACGCAGGCAAAAAACATCTGGGGGCAAGTGGAAAAATATAAAAAGTCATCTTTTATTCACCGACCGAATATTCCCTTAAGAACGCTAGCTTTCGGCTTCACCCAGTCTGAGGTACACATCCCGCTGACCCGGTAGTAATAATCGCAGAGGTGCTCCCCTTATGCCCTAGCCGAATTAACAGGAACGTAGGGCATAAATACAAGAGCCAGGCAACCCAGCTTGGCCAAAACTTAAGTCATGTGCGGGGCATGAAGCCCATAAAATAATTAAGCTTCTGTGCGAGAAGCCCCCGGGTATAATGAGTGCGGCTGGCGCATCAAGATTGTGTAGTCAAAACACATTTTAGCCTATTAAGCCCTTGAAAGAAAAAGGGGAAGAAAGAAAGAAAAGATAGACAACGAATGTGTAAAAATTTAACAGAGGTAAGGAGACGAACACAGAGTCCGGCACTAGGCATAGAATCTTCGGAGTCTGGCTGTGTTCCATGGATTTGGCTCGAGTCGATTGTACGATGCATCCCACAGACGGTACGCTCCACCGGTCAAAACCTGGTCAATAACGAAGGGACCTTCCCATTTGGGCTTGAGCTTGTCCTTTTTCTTCTCCGGTAGGCGTAGAACGAGTTCGCCAACATTATAAGTTTTGGCCCGTACTTCTCTGCTTTGGTATCTTCTAGCCTGTTGCTGATAGAATGCGGAACGGGCTTTTGCCACGTCACGCTCCTCCTCGAGGGCGTCCAAACTGTCCTGCCGATCGAGCTCGGCCTCTCTTTCTTCATACATGCGCACTCGAGGTGAGTCATGAATTATGTCGCAGGGCAGAACCGCCTCTGCGCCGTACACCATAAAGAAAGGTGTGTATCCGGTAGTGCGATTCAGCGTGGTCCGCAGCCCCCAGAGTACAGAGTCGAGCTCCTCTACCCAGTGCGTGTTAGATTCCTTTAAGGACCACACTAATCTGGGTTTGATGCCGCTCATGATAAGACCATTTGCTCGCTCGACCTGACCGTTAGTTTGTGGATTATAGACAGAAGCATAATCGAGCTTGATGCCCATGTTGCTGCATCATAGTTTTACCTCGTCAGCAGTGAAGTTCGTGCCGTTGTCAGTGATGATGCTGTGGGGGACACCATAAAGGTGTACAACCCCGGATATGAAGTCTATCACTGGTTCGGATTCGGCCGTTTTAGCAGGTTTGGCTTCTATCCATTTGGTGAATTTATCCACCATTACCAGTAAGTATTTTTTCTTATGGGTTCCCCCTTTGAGGGGTCCAACCATGTCAAGCCCCCAGACCGCGAAATGCCAGGTAATGGGGATTGTTTGTAGAGCGACGGGCGGCATATGGCTTTGGTTTGCAAAAAGCTGGCAACCGACGCAGCGTTGGACCAAGTCCTGTGCATCTGCCCGGGCCGTCGGCCAATAGAATCCTGTACGGAAGGCCTTACTTACGAGGGCCCGGGCTGCGGCGTGGTGGCCACCGAGTCCGGCATGGATTTCTGCCAGAAGCTTCCGCCCTTCCTCTTCGGAGATGCACCTTTGAAGGACTCCGGTGGTGCTTTTCTTATAAAGCTCTCCCTCGTGGACTTTGTAAGCTTTAGACCACCGCACAATGCAGCGTGCCTCATTTTGGTCCTCGGGCAGTTCCTGCCTGGTTAGGTAGGCCAGGAATGGTTCAGTCCATGGGGCGATAACAACCATTATTACATGGGCTGAAGGTGTTATTTGATTGGCGGAGCCACCGATTATGTCGAAGTGTTCAGATTCCGCATTGTAGCCGGTCTGGACTGTTGTTGCTGGTTTCCCCTTCCCATACCACGGATGGCTTAAACAGCCTTTCCAAAAATATGTTGGGTGGAGGATATCCGCCGCCTGATTGTTTTCCCGGGCCACATGGTGGAATTCGAGCCCCTCGAACCGAGCTGACATCTTGAGGACGGCATTGCGATAAGCCGCCATTTTTGGATCTTTGGCGTCGAAGTCTCCATTTTTTTTGGATATTGCGAGCTTGGTGTCCCCAGGCACCTCCAGGCATTGAATGTCCATGGAAACTGCCATCCGGAGACCATGTAACAGGGCCTCGTATTCGGCTGCATTGTTGGAGTCTGTGTCAAGTATTTGAAGTACATACTGGACTGTATCTCTGGTAGGAGACGTCAGGACGATGGAAGCCCCAAGACCGGCCAACATTTTAGAGCCGTCGAAGTGCATAATCTAATTGGAGAATGCGCCGTACTCTTTAGGGAGTTCGGCTTCTCTCCATTCGGCGACAAAATCGGCCAATACCTGCGACTTAATAGCTCGCCGAGGTTTATATGTTATGTCGAACGAAGGAGCTCAATGGCCCATTTGGCAATCCGGCCTGTGGCATCGCGGTTGTTTATTATGTCGTTGAGTGGTACTTCCGAGGCCACTGTAATTGAACACTCTTGAAAGTAGTGTTGTAGTTTCCGGGATGCCATGAAGACCGCATACGCTATCTTTTGATAATGCGGGTGCCGTGATTTGCATGGAGTGAGGACAGTGGATACATAATATACCGGCTGTTGAAGAGGGGGTTTTATGTCCGTTCGCTTCTCATTCGACGACGAGCACTGCGCTTACGACTTGATGAGTCGCCGCTATATATAGCAGCATTGGTTAGCCGATGTTTGGCGCGGCCAGGATTGGGTTGATGGCCAGTATGGCTTTTATTTCTTCCAATCAGGACGTGGCAGCATCCGTCCACTCGAAGTGTTCGGTGCACCGAAGAAGGCGATAAAGCGGTAGTGCCTTTTCTCCTAATCGTGAGATAAAGCGGCTTAAGGCATAGCGCATCGATTAATTTCTGGATTTGCTTGAGGTCTGTTGGGATAGCCAACTGTGACAGGGCTCGGATTTTTGCCGGATTTGCTTCAATTCCTCTACTGGAGACGATGAAACACAGGAGCTTTCCTCGGGCACGCCGAAAACGCATTTTTCCGGATTGAGCTTGATGTCGTCTTTTCGGAGGTTGTCGAATGTGAGCCTCAAGTCGTCTATTAAAGAGTCAATGTGTCTGGTTTTAACGACCACATCGTCTACGTATGCTTCCACTGTTTTGCCAATCTGCTTTTCCAGACATGTTTGAATCATGCGTTCATACGTTGCACCGGTGTTCTTAAGCCCAAAAGGCATTGTGTTGAAACATAAGGGGCCGTATGGCGTGATAAACACCGTTGCGGCATGGTCGGACTCTGCCATCTTGATTTGGTGGTAGCCGGAGTATGCGTCGAGGAAACACAATGAGTCATGTCCCGCGGTGGCGTCAATAATTTGATCGATGCAGGGGAGGGGGAAGGGATCCTTTGGCAAGCCTTAGTGAGGTCTTTGAAATCGACGCATAGGCACCAGGATTTGTCCTCCTTTGGTACCATTACCAGGTTTGCTAGCCAGTCCGGGTGTTTTATTTCTCTGATGAATCCGGCCTCCAATAAGTTGGCTAGCTCTTCTCCCATAGCTTGTCGCTTAGGTTTAGAGAATCGCCGAAGAGTATGCTTGACCGGCTTGAATCCTTTTAGAATTTTAAGGCTATGCTCGGCCAGCCTGCGTGGGATTCCTAGCATATCTGATGGGTGCCAAGCGAATATATCCTAGTTCTCATGCAGGAACTCCCGTAGTGCGGCGTCCACAACGGGGTTTAACTATGCCCCAATTGAGGCTGTTTTGGTAGGGTCCGTTGGGTGGACTTGGAATTTGACTATTTCGTCCGCTGGTTTGAAAGAGGTGGACTTGGATCTCTTGTCGATTATCATGTCATCCCTGTCCATGGTCGAGCGTAGCGCAGTTAACTCCTCTGCCGCGAGGGCTTCAGATAGTGCCTCGAGGACCAGTGCGGATGTTTTGTTTTCGGCGCGGAGCGCTATGTCCGGATCACTAGCTAGAGTGATAATTCCATTGGGCCCAGGCATTTTGAGCTTCATGTACCCATAATGGGGTATGGCTTGGAAGATTGTGAATGCCTCCCGCCCTAGAAGGGCGTGGTATCCACTACTGAACGGGGCCACTTGGAATGTGATTTCTTCGGACCTGTAATTTTCCGGTGTGCCGAATACCACATCAAGTGTGATTTTCCCAGCGCAACGTGCTTCCCGACATGGGATGATTCCTCTAAAGGTTGTGCTGCTTTGCTCAATGCGGTTCCAGTCTATTTCCATTTTTTGAAGAGTTTCTTCATAAATGAGGTTTAATCTGCTGCCGCCGTCCATGAGCACTTTAATGAGCCGAAAGCCGTCCACAATTGGACTAAGGACTAATGCGGCTGGTACTCGGGCTGTTCGGAATTTAGGTTCGTCGCTGGAATTGAAAGTGATAGCCATGTCGCTCCATGGATTTATTGCTGCCACCTGGCAGATCTCGGCAAGGCTGCAGAGTGCTCGCTTGTGCCTATTATTTGAGGCGAATGTCTCGAAGACTGTTAAAACTGTATTGTAATCCACGGGATGTTGCTCTGCGGTGTTTTGAATGAGGAGATCCTCACCGCTCTTGGCAACCTGCCGGACTACCCAACATGCTCTAAGGCTGTGTGTTGGTATGGTATCCACCGTACTGTGAATTTTGCAGGGTCCGTTAAGCCATCCCTCCAATACGGCCATGCCCTGTAGTGGGCTTTTGCTTTTTTGCAATTGAATCAGGTGACTTACGAGGGTGCACCCTTTTAATTCGGACTGGGTGTTTAGCCAGAGCCAGATTGTCCCAAAATTTTGTTTCGGTTTTCCAGGCACTTTCCATTGCGCAGTACTTCCGTACTATGGACGCACAGTCAGCGAAGTGTGCTATATTGCGGCGGCTTATGGCGTTAAGGATTCCCTTGTCCGTGCAATTATTGCAGAAGAGTGAAATTGCGTCTTCCTCACGACAGTCCTTGACCTTGTTGATCACAAGGAGGAATCTGGCCCAATAGTGATGTACTGTTTCCTGGGGCTCTTGTCTGATGTGGGAGAGATCGCTTGTATCTGGGTGGGTGGGCAGATCTATGTCCGGACCCTGACCCGATCTGAGACCCAAGGGCAGTGGAGTTTCCGGTCATGGAACTTCGGGCTCCGGGATGTTGCCCGATAGGTCTGGCCCACTGCCTGATTCTAGGCTCAAGGCTTGGGCGATGTCCTTCCGTAGACGGGTATACGGCTCGGAGAGCTATGGAATTCGGGCATAGTTTGTCCTCAAGATAGAGGAATAATTGCCGCATTGTTCCTCCACCACCGCTACCTGATGGGTGACCGGCGGAGAGTTAATCTCCCTTTGGTCGGGTTTAAGCCTGATCCGATCATAGTCTGTAGCGACTCCCGAGGCGGCGATGCGATCCAAGAGCTCGTTTAGGGAGGAGAGCTCTATTGGACCCATCTACTCGGCAAGTTCCGAGCTGACGTGGAGGTTGTTTTCGATGACCCGAGAAGTCATCGTCGGCGCAGCAGCTGAGCGGGCGGTCATGACGAAACCGCCCAGCCGGAGAGTCTGGCCGATAGCCAGGGCTCCCCCAATGGTGACGCTGTCCTTGAGAATGAGACGAGGCATCCTTCCTTATGGTGACGGTGCAGTGGAACTCTCAATGAAAGCACCAATGTCGGTGTCAAAACCGGCGGATCTTGGGTAGGGGGTCCCGAACTGTGCGTCTAAGGCGGATGGTTACAGGAGGCAGGGGACACGATGTTTACCCAGGTTCGTGCCCTCTCTATGGAGGTAATACCCTACTTCCTGCTTCATTGATCTTGATGATATGAGTAGTACAAGAGTTGATCTACCACGAGATCTTTCAGGCTAAACCCTAGAAGCTAGCCTATGGTATGATTGTCCTTGTCCTACAGACTAAACCCTCCGGTTTATATAGACACCGGAGGGGGCTAGGGTTACACAGAGTCGGTTACAATGGGAGGAGATCTACATATCCATATCTCCAAGCTTGCCTTCCACGCCAAGGAGAGTCCCATCCGGACACGAGACGAAGTCTTGAATCTTGTATCTTCATAGTCTAACAGTCCGGCCAAAGGATATAGTCCGGCTGTCCGGATACCCCCTAATCCAGGACTCCCTCACTCGACCTCTCTTGTTTTTTTAAATATGATTAGTTCATCGTTACCGATTCAGCCTATTATGAATAAACATCTTTGCAATGACAATTAGAGATCATAGTTACTTATGCCATGCTTGATTAGCTATGAGTTATAATGGTTTACCTTGCGTGCCAACATGCTATTAAAATGGTTATGATGTGGTATAGTGGGGTGGTATCCTCCTTTGAATGATTTAAGTGACTCGACTTGGCACATGTTCACACATGTAGTTGAAAACAAATCAACATAGCCTTCACGATATTTATGTTCATGGTGGATTATATCCTACTCATGCTTGCATCCAATGTCTATTAATTTTAATGCATGTTCATGACCGTTGTCGCTCTCTAGTTGGTCGCTTCCCAGTCTTTTGCTAGCCTTCACTTGTACTAAGCGGGAATACTGCTTGTGCATCCAATCCCTTAAACCCTAAAGTTATTCCATATGAGTCCACTATACCTTCCTATATACGGTATCTACCTGCCGTTCCAAGTAAATTTGTATGTGCCAAACTCTAAATCTTCAAATAAACATTCTGTTTTGTATGCTCGAATAGCTCATGTATCAACTAGGGCTTCCATTATCTTCCATTTTAGGCGGGTTATTCTCAAGAGGAGTGGACTACGCTCCTCACTCACGAGAAAATGGCTGGTCACCGGGATGCCCAGTCCCATGCTTTATGCAAACTAAATCAAATTAATTGCAAACAAAACTCCCCCTGGGACTGTTGCGAGTTGGAGACACTCGTTGTTTCGAGCAAGTCATGGATTGATGCTTGTTGGTGGAGGGGAAGTATAAACTTTGTCATTCTGTTTGGAAACCGCCTATAATGTGTGTAGCATGGAAGATATCGTCATCTCTTGTTTGCTATGTTGACAATGAAAGTATGCTCCTCAAAATATTATTTATCTCTATTTCAAAACCGAGCTCTGGCACCTCTACAAATCCCTGCTTCCCTCTGTGAAGGGCCTATCTATTTACTTTTATGTTGAGTCATCACCCTCTTATTAAAAAACACTAGCTGGAGAGCGCAGCTATCATTTGCATTCATTGCTATTAATTTATATTGGGTATGACTATGATTGGATCTCTTTTACCAGGAATTACAATGTCTAGTCAGTCCTTGATCTTTAAAGGTGCTCCGCATTTATGTTTTGCGGTCTCAGAAAGGGCTAGCGAGATACCATATTGTTATACCATATCATGATTGTTTTGAGAAAGTGTTGTCATCCGAGATTTATTATTATGGCTCGCTAGTTGATTATGCTATTGATATGAGTAAACATGAGACCTAAGAGTTATTGCAAATGTGGTTAGTCATTATCTTTCTTTGAAAAATTGAATGTCGGCTTTACATATTTACAACAACAAGAGCAAACAGAGTTTGTAAAAGTTTTTCTTTATCACTTTCAGTTTATCAACTGAATTGCTTGAGGACAAGCAAAGGTTTAAGCTTTGGGGAGTTGACACGTCTCCGTCGTATCTACTTTTCCAAACACTTTTGCCCTTGTTTTGGACTCTAACTTGCATGATTTGAATTGAACTAACCCGGACTAACGCTGTTTTCAGCAGACTTTCCATGGTGTTATTTATGTGCAGAAACAAAAGTTCTCGGAATGACCTGAAACTCCATGGAACGTCTATTTGGAAATAATAAAAAATCCTTACAAAAGATGAAGACCAGGGGGCCCACACCCTGTCCACGAGGGTGGGGGGCGCGCCCTCCCCCCTAGGGCGCGCCCCCCTACCTCGTGGGCCCCGGGAGTTCCTCCGACCTCAACACCAACACTATATATTTGCTTTCGGGGAGAAAGAAAACCAGAGAGAAGAATTCATCGCATTTTACGATACGGAGCCGCCGCCAAGCCTTAAACCTCTCGGGAGGGCTGATCGGGAGTCCGTTCGGGGCTCCGGAGAGGGGAATCCGTCGCCAGCGTCATCATCAACCATCCTCCATCACCAATTTCATGATGCTCACCGCCGCGTGAGTAATTCCATCGTAGGCTTGCTGTACGGTGATGGGTTGGATCAGATCTATCATGTAATCGAGTTAGTTTTGTTAGGATTTGATCCCTAGTATCCACTATGTTGTGGGATTGATGTTGCTATGACTTTGCTATGCTTAATGCTTGTCACTAGGGCCCGAGTGCCATGATTTCAGATCTGAACCTATTATGTTTTCATGAATATATGTGAGTTCTTGATCCTATATTGCAACTCTATCGTCACCTACTATGTGTTATGATCCGGCAACCCCGAAGTGACAATAATCGGGACCACTCCCGGTGATGACCATAGTTTGAGGAGTTCATGTATTCACTATGTGTTAATACTTTGTTCCGGTACTCTATTAAAAGGAGGCCTTAATATCCCTTAGTTTCCATTAGGACCCCGCTGCCATGGGAGGGTAGGACAAAAGATGTCATGCAAGTTCTTTTCCATAAGCACGCATGACTATATTCGGAATACATGCCTACATTACATTGATGAATTGGAGCTAGTTCTTTGTCACCCTATGTTATGACTGTTACATGATGAACCGCATCCGGCATAATTCTCCATCACCGATCCAATGCCTACGAGCTTTTCACATATTGTTCTTCGCTTATTTACTTTTCCGTTGCTACTGTTACAATCACTACAAAACACCAAAAATATTACTTTTGCTACCGTTACTTTTGTTACTGTTACCACTACTATCATATTACTTTGCTACTAAAAACTTTGCTGCAGATACTAAGTTATCCAGGTGTGGTTGAATTGACAACTCAGCTTCTATAATACTTGAGAATATTCTTTGGCTCCCCTTGTGTCGAATCAATAAATTTGGGTTGAATACTCTACCCTCGAAAACTATTGCGATCCCCTATACTTGTGGGTTATCACGTGTGTGGGTGTGTCTATATATATATATATATATATATATATATATATATATATATATAGTGGAGAGAGTGTGTGAAGAGTGTAAACCCTAGAAAACAAGCACCGAGGCTGCAGCGAATACTTGATGAGGTGATTATAGAGTCACTTCGAGATCGTATAGCTCTATATCCATCCATTTTGACCAGTCAAAGGATCCTCCTGGAACCGCCCCAGATCACTTTCTCTCTCTGTCATGCGGGGCCTACCTATCATTCGGTGGAAGAAAGAAGTTGAACAAAAACAAAATTATGCTCAACTGTAGTTATCGAACCTGAGAGCTCAAGTTTGATGAGCGAAAAGGCTAACCATCTACACCACCCTCCCGTTATGTTTAACGAGAGGAAAATAACCTTTTATACATTCCTGCATTCGTGTGACAAGCATGCCATGTTTTTTTTTATGGGAGTCATTGGGATTTAAATCATAATCGTGTCATGTGGCTTTGGTGGTAAGGTCTTTTGGGATTTAAAGCAGTGTTGGTAGTACAGAGATAATGCATCCTTAGTCACCTTACCTCTCTCCACGTAGTACGTTGGGTCCCACCAGTCAGAGGGTGAAACAAACAAATTAATAAGAAAAATTAAAAGCGCCAGCGGTGTATCTTACCTCAAACATCTCGCTACTTCTCGTGAACACTGTCCAATTGATCCCTCTGTTCGCTCACGTACAATTTGAAGTGAATCCTTATTACAACATGCACACAATTTTGGGCACTTGTATTTAACCTAAGTCAGTGTGCCACCGTATCTCATACTACTCCCTCTGTATAGGTGTAATAAGTCACATTAGAAGTTGCAGCGGGACCAAGGTGCAAGCAGATTGGAGGAGAAGGAGAAACTTGACCGGTCCTTCCTCCAATCAAAGCCTTGATTTCCGTCTCTAAACGCAACAATTAATCCCAACAACTAAGAGATGCCGTTTTAGCTACCATGCAGGGCCACGTATTTACTCGCATGCAAGCCGACTTTGATTTCTTGACTAATCAACGCGTAGTTGCGCTCCATGCATTTGGTTTCCGGGGGAGATAACAAGGCAGAGTAAGGAGCGTTTGGTTACAATGCTTAGGCTAGTCATCGTGGTGAGTAACTTGTACTAGTAACATGCATATGTTACTAGTCTATGTTACTAGTACCTTCGTCCTGGTTTATAGGTCCCCTTTGTAGTTTGTGCCAAATTCTGACCAAAGATTTAACTAACAAAATGTTAATGCATGTCAACAAAAATTATATCGTTGGATTCGTATTTGAACATAGTTTTCAATGATTTAATTTTTTGTGACATGCATGAACATTTTGTTAGTTCAATCTATGGTCAAAATTTGACACGAAATACAATGGGGACAAATAAACCAGGACGGAGGTAGTACCTTCATAGTGGGTAGTAACATATGGGTGGTAACATGCAAGTCTTCATTAATTGAGATATAGAATCATTTTACCTCGGGGTGTGCTATGTTAAAACAACATATTATGTTACCACAAGCATCTCTTTCCTCATTAACTCCATGCCACATAAGCAATTTTTTCCTGGGATGTGCTATGTTACTACCTAAGTTACTGCCGCTATGGCTAGCCCAACTAGCCATCTTTCGCTTTGCCAACCTTGCCTGGTCAAACGGTTTAGGCCTCATTTGGTTCATAGGGTAGGAAAATCGTAGCAATAGGAAAGTCATAGGAAATGAGATGACATGTATCTTAAATCCTATGAGTAGGAATAGGAAAGGAGATGCCCTTTGATTCACATCATAGGATTTTTTCCATTGAGTCTAGGCTAATGTTTATTTTCTTATGAAATGTTGAGGATAGGAAGAATTCCTCCATAGGACTATGTTTCCATTCCTATAAACAGAAGGGATATACAGAAAATTTTCCTATAGAAATCCTATCCTATGAAATTCCTACAAGATTCCTCTAAACCAAAGGAGGCCTTAGTTCTTTTTCTTACCAACCTTGCCCCATGAAAATCGTTGTCATGAGTGGGTCGTCGACTTTTCCGTGCGCGGAGCTTGCCGTCGGAAGCGAGCCGATCTGGCTCTCCTGAGCTAGCAAGGTTTTTCTAGCCCACCCAAGCTAGCTGGCCCACAAAAGCTAACATATTTTAGAGTACCAAACGCCTAACCTTGCCCGGCTAGGCTATAAACTATTCTTGCTAAGGATCCAAACGCTCCCTAAGTAACAACACTCGCTAGGAACGAGGCCAGGAGGGGATTGAGATGCGAAGTTAATGGGAGACACCTAAACATTTTGGGAATATCTGATTTACGTAATATGACTTAACACCTAGACGGAGGGAGTACTACTTCTCAGTCCAGGTTAGATGGAATATTCATCACCTCTTCTCTTCTTTTACGTACTCCGTTTGTATCTCACTTCCTGTGGCTTCACACTCGCACGATATTCCTATTCTATGAACCTGTGTGTGTGTGTGTGTGTGCGTGTGTGTGTGTTTAACAGCGTGTGTGTGTTAGAGAGAGCGACACATCGACCTACTCCTATAGAGAGATGGTGTGCAGTGTACGATTTAGCCGCGAGAGTCGGTGCATCCTCTCGTTTCCGGGCGTCCGGTCGGCACAGGCGGACAGCCGCCATGCCCGCTCCTGACGAGCCTAGCCCACCCAAAGCCCCTCCATCGCCCGCGCGCGCTTTCCGCCCGAAACGGTCAGCGCCGCTCCAAAGAAACAGTGCCGCATTCATGCCCGGGCAGAGCAGACGTGACCTCTCACTGGTGCCAGCGTTGAAGAGAGAAGCGGATTCAAGAGTGATGGTTGCTTCGTCCCTCCAACTTACTGCTGGGTCTATGTGATTTGACGGCTCATTGGTCATTATTACCGAGGTGGTAGGACTGCTGGATGTCCCACGCTTTCGAGGAAAGGAGGTACTACTAGATTAGAATTTTCTCCATTCTTACAGCTGAGGAGTACAAAAGCAATGAAAACACGCAGTCTCAGTGATTACCTGGCCCACCTCAGACTATCACCATATTTTCTGGACACCGTGCGACACCTAACTCTTTACATAGTACTAGTATAGTGCGTACTGTAATTTATCAGCGAGATAAAAAATGTTACAATGCTATGAAGCTTCCAGCTTTTGTTTCATGTATCTTCCGTCCACGGTTGCTCGTTGCAACATTTCATCAAATACAAAGGAGACTAACATGCATGCTATTGCATCTCAATGATTGACAGATCATAGCCAATATGTACTCCCTCTGTTCCAAAATAAGTGTCTCAACTTTATGCAAACTTTAGTACAAAGTTGTACTACTACTAAAGTTGACACTTATTTTGGAACAGAGACAGGTAAAGAAAAAAACGATCCATGCAGTCCCTAGCCCTTGAACCGTAAACCCTAACCAGGCTTTAATTTGCTGGCAACGTTGGAATTTCTGAAGAAATGAAGTTTGCAACCCTTTGACTATCAGATCATTTTGTGCAGTTTCACCAAAATCGAGATGAGCATCCCTGTGGCAAAGAAATTGAAGAAGCGTGATTAGAATAAGATTACTGGGACTAGTTAATGAGATAGAAACTCATGACAAATACAGTACATAGAAGCCAGTAGAGGTATGTTCGGGGCAAAGAAGTAGAGAAATATCCACATGGAGTGATGTGGGCAGCTGGAGCAGTGGTGCAAGCCGGCTGTAAAGGAAGTTGAACCTGAGGGATGTTGGGACGTAGCTCAACCTAGAGGAGGGCGGCGGGAGGTTGCAACAGCCCACATCACGGCAGTGAGCAAGGGACGAAGGCAACCTCACCGACTTTGTGAGAGAGAACGACAGGGACCCCTGATTGGGACGTGCCAACAATGGGTTTTCACCGTCGGCGACGACGACCGCATCTACACTAAGCATCCACCCCTTCCCCCGGCGGACGTGATCCACCGGGATGTTAGAGATGTGGCCACAGTCGTTTTGTGCGAGAGAGTGTGAAGAGAGCAACCCCAGCAAGAAACTGTGTAGGCTCGTCCTGGCTATGTATATAGTGGAGCGGTTTCCTTTTCTCTCCATATGAACCTATTTATATTGCGTATGTGCCACTCAAGAAAAAAACTTTATATATAAATGATGCGGCACCTACTACTCGTTCTCCTATAAACCTTGCGCTTGGCATCTCCAAAATATTAACCTTGCGATTGGCTCTTCGCCTCTTCAGGAAGTCGAGCAATAATGGTACTGCAGTATATATCGTTCTGGCTATATGAGACCGAATGAATTGCTGCACGTCCACCATGTGGGCGAGGGTCGAGGGAGAGTGCGTACTATTACGTCCATTTCAATATGGACTACATACGGAGCAAAATGAGTGAATCTACACTCTAAAATACGTCCATATACATCAGTGTTTGGAGTACGTACTAGTAGTTCATATTGAAATCTACTAAAGGACATATATTCCAAACAATATGATAATCCCTCTAACCAAGGTAGGGACGAGGAGGAAACGGAGGGAGTAGTAAAATTTTCTCCTTGTCTTGCGAGCCACCGCGCGCGTGGGCGAGGCAGCGGGCGTAAGGGGTAGTAAGCAAGCTTCACCTCGTCCTGCGAGCCACCGTGCCCGTGGGCGGGGGAGACAGCGCACTAAGCAAGCTTCTCCTCGTTCTGCAAGTTGATGGGACACATCTAAAGTAATACGTACAGAGTATCTCGAGTGTATAAAACATTGCCTCTAAGGTAGGCCCCACATGGTTTGCCTCTTTTTTAACTTAACACGTCAAGTCGCAATTTGTTTGTTCACCCATGGTAGACGATCCTCCATCAAGTGGACAACTAGTACACGTGTCAAATTACCACATGGGTTGCCTTTTCGTACAGAAATGAGCTCCACCGTGTACCCGCGCGGGTGTGGTTGGGAAAGAGACGGGAGTACGTGCGCCGTGCGTGCACCTCTTCTCTTCGTGCACGTCCCCCACCTACGTGGGTGTGTGTGAGAGAGATACAAAACTAGACAGATGGCGTGTGTGTTCGTGAGTGTTTTTTGTTTGGGGGGTGTGATTTCGTGAATGTATTTGTGGGAATATGTGTAGATGATATCTCAAAGAAAAATTTGACACACGCAATGTGTGTGAAATAGAGGCTTATCTATATCATATATAGAGGGGGCGATCCACGAGAAGAGAGGGAGGGGTCATAGATATCGATATAGTCGAAGAGAGGATCAAGTGGGTGGGTGCGAGATCGATGAAGAGAGCCATCAAAATTGTGTGCGTGCAAGTCAAAGATATAGGTCGACTGACCTACCAGAACGTCAGAAGGCATAGGGCAAGTATGTGTGTGGCAGGGAGACATGACTAGAGCGCTCGATGTATCGGTGTAAAAGTGTGGGGGAGGCAGAGGCCTAACTAGAGAGGTAGAACGACTCATATATGTGTTGAGAAGGGAGACCCAACTATGTCTTGAGGGAGATCGGTCGACATCCATACATAACTAAAGTACGGGAAATATGTTGGGACAGAGAGAGAGAGGAGAGAGAGAGAGGGAGGGAGAGGGGTAGAGTGCTGGATGGGTGATGGAGTTGCTTCTCGAAGATGGTGGGAGAGTCCTACTAGACAAACTGAGGGTAGAACTACAATATTATCAATAAGAGTGGGGATGTGTTTCTGTGTGTGCCTGTGCGTGATAGATCTATCGGGATGCGTGCATGGATGATTAAGGGGAACCATGTGTTTGGTCAGCAAACCTAACTAGATCGGTAGATCAATTGTTGTTTCTTAGAGGAAGGGAGAGACATAACTAATGAGGTAGATTGATCGACGTGTGGGAAAAAACGAGTTATAAGGACCTAGCTAGCTATATGTATAGCGGGAGAACAGTTGGTGTACATCCATTTGTTAGAGGAAAATAAGGCCCAGCGAGACGGATAGACAGAGAGAATTGAGCTAGGAGGTAGTGCGAGAGGCCGAGCTACTAGCTAGATAGGGGGAGGGGTGTGCGGTTGTGAGATCGATTAAAATAGGGGAGAGAGTTTACACGTGTGTGGGACTGTATGAGAGACACGAGGCATGGACACAAAAAGGAGGAGATGGAAGGTGCATGTGTATGTTGTAGGCAGACATCACTGCAGAGGTTTACCGATCGGTGTGTGTCGCAAAGGAGTTGTGGAGACTGTGGGAGAACGACCTAAAGAAAAAAATGAATGTGCGCGATGGATAGAATGCTGAGGGAGGGGGAGGGCGAGGAGGGTGTGTGTATGCACGAGAGAAAGTTAGTTCAAGCTACAAAGGTTAGAGGATTCTGTGGGTGTAAGAGACTATCAAAGATCATAATTTGATATGAAAGTGGATTCATATATTTGAATAGGAGATCATAGTGTTTTAAACATATGCATGCATGAATATAGCGGTGAAACGCGTGCTGTGGTTTTGCACATGTTATACCATAATGTGATAATGCATGGCGTTTGCAACTCACAGCTAAATGTCGAACAATCTAAACCATACTATACATCGAACAATCTCACATTTTATTTGAATTTGTGATAATGTGTGGTGATACGTCTCCGTCGTATCTACTTTTCCAAACACTTTTGCCCTTGTTTTGGACTCTAACTTGTATGATTTGAATGGAACTAACCCGGATCGATCTTTGTTTTCAGCAGAATTGCCATGGTATTGTTTTATGTGCAGAAAACAAAAGTTCTCGGCATGACCTGAAACTCCACGGAATATCTTAGAATAAATAATAAAAAATCATCGCCAAAGATGAAGACCAGGGGGCCCACACCCTATCCACGAGGGTGGGGGGCGCGCCCCTCCCCCTTGGGCGCGCCCCCTGCCTCGTGGGCCCCCTGGATGCCTTCCGACGCCAACTCCAACTCTATATATTGGCTTTCAGGGAGAAAAAAATCAGAGAGAAAGTTGCATCGCGTTTTACGATCTGGAGCCGCCAAGCCCTAATCTCTCGGGAGGGCTGGTCTGGAGTCCGTTCGGGGCTCCGGAGAGGGGGATTCGTCGCCGTCGTCATCATCAACCATCCTCCATCACCAATTTCATGATGCTCACCGCCGTGCTTGAGTAATTGCATCGTAGGCTTGCTACACGGTGATGGGTTGGATGAGATTTATCATGTAATCGAGTTAGTTTTGTTAGGGTTTGATCCCTAGTATCCATTATGTTCTGAGATTGATGTTGCTATGACTTTGCTATGCTTAATGCTTGTCACTAGCTTCCCGAGTGCCATGATTTCAGATCTGAACCTATTATGTTTTCATGAATATATGTGTGTTCTTGATCCTATCTTGCAAGTCTATAGTCATCTACTATGTGTTATGATCCGGCAACCCCGAAGTGACAATAATCGGGACCACTCCCGGTGATGACCGTAGTTTGAGGAGTTCATGTATTCACTATGTGCTAATGCTTTGTTCCGGTTCTCTATTAAAAGGAGGCCTTAATATGCCTTAGTTTCCAATAGGACCCCGCTGCCACGGGAGGGTAGGACAAAGATGTCATGCAAGTTCTTTTCCATAAGCACGTATGACTATATACTAATAGATGCCTACATTACATTGATGAATTGGAGCTAGTTCTGTGTCACCCTATGTTATGATCATTACATGATGAACCACATCCGCATAATTATCCATTGCTGATCCGGTGCCTCGAAGTTTTCCATATACTGGTTTACGCTTATTTACTTTTCCGTTGCTCTTTGTTACAATCACTACAAAAATACCAAAAACATTACTTTTGTTGTTTTTACTTTTGTTACCGCTACCACCACTATCATATTACTTTGCTACTAAACACTTTGCTGCAGATACTAATTTTCCAGGTGTGGTTGAATTGACAACTCAACTGCTAATACTTGAGAACATTCTTTGGCTCCCCTTGTGTCGAATCAACAAATTTGGGTTGAATACTCTACCCTCGAAAACTGTTGCGATCCCCTATACTTGTGGGTTATCAAGACCATTTTTCAGCGATTCTTGCCGGGGAGCATAGCTCTATTCTTTGAGTCACTTGGGATTTATATCTGCTGGACACTATGAAGAACTTGAAAGATGCTAAGACAATAATTTATCCCTCAACTACGAGGGGAGGTAAGGAACTGCCATCTAGCTCTACACTTGATTCACCTTCTGTTATGAGTAAGCTAGCGACACCTAAACCTGCTTCTGCTATTCGTTCTGATATGTCGCATGTTATTTATGATGCCACTTCTGCTATGCGTGATACTTATGATGAAACTACTTCTATGCTTGATACTATTGTGCCACTTGGTGAATATCTTGATGAGCAAATTGCTAGGTCTACAGAAAGAGAAATTATTGAACCTGAACACGATGATGTGAGTGATGATGAACCTATGCCTGTTATTCCTGAGGGTTATCTTTTTAATGCTGAATCTTTTGAAGCTATTCTTGCTTGCCAGGATAAACTTGAACGTAAGAGGTTATTAATTAAGTGGAGTAAAGAATCTTTTAGAGGTAGGATGAGACCCGACCCTACTTTTGCTACTTCACCTATCTGTGTTCCTGATCAGGATTATTATGATATTTCTGTTGATACAGATATAATTACTTTGGTTGAATCTGATCCTTTTTATGGCTATGAATCTGAAACTGTTGTGGCACATCTTCGTAAGCTAGATGATATAGCTACCCTGTTTACTAATAATCTGAGATCGCGCCACTTTTATATACTCAAAATATTTCTGTTCTCATTAAAGGGTGATGCTAAGAAATGGTTTAATTCTCTTGATCCTGGTTGTGTGCAAAGTCCCCAGGATATGATTTATCACTTCTCTGCTAAATATTTCCCTGCTCATAAGAAACAAGCTGCTTTGAGGGAAATATACAATTTTGTGCAAATTGAAGAAGAGAGTCTCCCACAAGCTTGGGGGAGGCTTCTCTAGTTACTTAATGCTTTGCCTGATCATCCTCTTAAGAAACCTGAAATATTTGATATCTTTTATAATCGACTAACTGATGCTTCCAGAGATTACCTGGATAGTTGTGATGGTTCTCTTTTCAGGGAAAGAACACCGGATGACGCTGAAATTCTGTTGAATAATATGTTGGCAAATGAAAATAATTGGGCACCTCTTGAGCCACCTCCTGAGCCAACTCCTAAACCAACTCCTGACCCAGCTCCTGAGCCAATTACTTAGCCTATTCCTAAACCAACTCCAAAGAAGAGAGGTGTTCTATTTCTCAATCCCGAAGATATGCAAGAGGCAAGGAAATCTATGAAAGAAAAAGGTATTAAAGCTGAAGATGTTAAGAATTTACCTCCTATTGAAGAAATACACGGTCTTAATTTACCGCCTGTTGAACAAGTATATGATCTCAATTACTTATTCTTGAAGAACCTCCCGATATCTCGACACAGGTAGTAAAGGTAAATTCTCTCTATAGGTATGATAAAGCTGAAGTCCCTCCTACTAAAATTGCTAGCCAGTGCTTGGATGAGTTTGATGACTTTATGTTTACACTACTAGGGAAAACCTTATACACAGAACTTTAGCAGTAGCGTGGGTCAAAAAAGCACGCTGGTGCTAAGTAGCAGTAGCGCGCCCGTGGAAACCGCGCTGCAGATAAAGATCTAGCAATAGCGCGTCTGGCTTTAAACACGTTGCTACTAAAATTCACACGGCTTAGCCGATAGGCTACACATAGTAGTAGCAACCTATGACGAACAGCGCTACCGCTACTTCATTTGTAGCAGCGCATTTTAATAAAAACTCGCTACTGCTAAAGGTTATAAAATTAAATGGAAAGAAAATAGAAAGGTAATTGAAAATGAAAGAAATAGAATTAGGTGAAAGGAAAAAAATAAAATGTGAAGAAAACTAAATGAAAAAGGGGAAAAAAGATAAAGGAGTAGCAGTAGCGTGTATCGCGGAGCGCGCTGTAGCCAAGATTGCAGCAGCGCTTTTCTGAACGCTGCCATCGCTATCACTGACTTAACCACGGGTTCGTCCTTCCCCACGCGGCCACTTCCCCAAATCCAACTCTCTCCATCGCCGCCGCCGTGCCGCCTGTCGGCCGCCGCCTCTCCGCACCCTCTCGCCTCGACCCCAGATTCAACGCCGCCCCGCCCCGACCTCAACGCCGCCCGGATGCCGCCTCGACCCGACCTCGGCCGCCCATCCGCCATCCGCCACTCGAGCCCCGACCACGACCTCGGCGCCGCCTGCCCTCCTCGTCAGTAGCACCCGAGGTGAGCACGCCCGCTCCTCCCTCTCCCCTACCTCTGCCTAGGGTTTGTTTATATTTTAGTTGCATCAAATTAGTTAGGGTTCATGTCACGAGTGGAAACAAATCGGATGCGCACGCTGCTCAAATGAGTTAGGGTTCATGTAAGGGTGAAAACGAATCAAATTTCTAAGATGAATCATAAAACGAGTAAAATTTGACCACTTATTTCACTTTATAGTTGGATAATTGAAATATCCGCTACCACTTTCCACCCATATAGGTTCATCAAATTAGATGGTAATTAGGGCAGTGGTTCCTAGGTACTAATTAGTTAGTAAGAACTAGGTACTAATTAGGTACTAGAATATTTTTATTTATAGTAAGTTTATTTTTAGTAAGAACTAGTTGAATTAATAGAACTAGTTAGTAAGAACTTGTTGCTATTTTTTAGTTAAAGAAAATTTTCCCTCCTCGACGTGGGCGATGCCTATCCCGCATCCTCGCTGCCGAGTCGGCGGAGGACGACACCGCTTGACCAGATCGGCCATGTGCTGGACCCGGCTCCGGGGGTGGTACTGGGAGGCGCTACCTACCGGGGGCGCAGGTTGTTGAGGAGCCAGCCTGTCGTTGACCCGAACCTTCTTTGGTGGCGGTCGCGTGGGCCAGTGACGATCCAGAGGCTCGAGGACTCCGCGGAGGTGGTGCATCACCGTGTCAGTAAGGAGGACGCACACGTCCGTCGCTACTTGTTTGCGTTGGAGCACAGGTCGTTCTCCAATACCTGACAGGTTCTCCAGGGATCTCACTGGAGCTATGATCTAGTGATGGTTCCTTCTCTGTGGGTGTCCACCGCCCGCGCCGATACCCGTCGTGTGCTAGGGTTTTAGTTGTATTAATGATGTTATATGTATGACACTATTCTTGATGTATTAGTGATAATATTCGACGATGTAGGGACGCATGAGATGATTTACTTTTGCTTATTGAATGCATGCTAATTTGAGTCATATAAGATATTTTGAAATGTATATCTTGTGTTGCTCAATATCCAAGTGGCCGGTCATGTTTGCATGTTACACCTCCGAGTGGCCTATGTTTTGGCGGAGTGTTGATTCATTTCCGTTCTGGCAAATTTCAGGCGCTCGATATGTCCTATTTTAGCAAAGGTCATGCCGGATTTTTCCGTGAATTTTGGCATGACTTGTGCCAGAATATGGAGGAAATATCGAGTGCCCCGGATTTGTGTGTTGAGTATCCTGGTAGTTGTCTTCGATTGATTTTCAATTAATGTTTTAACTATGAACATAGGAAATGTCTGACGACGAAAAGAATTTCGGTATTTGCAAATACTGCGAAGACGAGCGCGGCCTGTGCGACGGAATCTTCCTAGATGATGATAGGCGCTTCAGCGTCAAGCTGGACGAGAACTTCGAAGTGGATACAGTAAGTCATAACGACAAGTCTTTTTTAGTAGCTAAGCACGACATCTGCTTCATTTGCTTGAACTTATTTTTTTTTACTATTCTACTAGCGTATCCCCTGCCATGCAAGAGTTTTTGTATTGGATAAGATAGGTTTCAATCATACTGCGGAGGTAAAGAAAGTTTATTTGAAGACTGAGCATGGTTATATTTTCCATGCAAAATTATACAATTTAGACGACTACACCTATTTTGGATGCAAAACATGGCGAGCACTATGCAAGACTTATGCATTTGAGCCTGATATGGTTATCACCTTCGATATTCGCCCGGAAGATGATATTGAAGGTAATACCGACATCTGGGTCGATGTCTGCGACGCCTCCAGTTATACCATTATGTAAGTTTCTCAACCATATTTATGTCTTTGATATTGTTTATTCAAAATAGTTGACAACTAATTTGTATTGTCGACTTTATTTCGGTGCAAAGCAAACATGTCCGGTAGCTTGGTAGACAGGACCTACTACTGTCCTGAGGCTGAACTAAACTGCGAGGAGCTAAGTCATTATGTTTCATGGCTTGAGGATCTTGATACTGTCAAGACAAATTTTCTTCCTGGATTTAGAAATGTTAGTACTGAAATCGGGCGACCAATAGTGTTCGTAATGAACTACGGTCACATCCATTTAGGAAGGATGATAAGATTTTTACTATTTGTCCTCATTGCATCTTTTCCGTACATTATTTTTGAAGCTAAACTTCATTGCTAAGTATGTTTCCATACGATGTTCTTCAACAGGGACTCCCGATGAATGTTGTGCCTTATGGGATCGAGACTAAAGGTACCATGAGTATTATCGACTTCGACCAAGATATCCTCTGATTACTTTAGTGCATTCAAGATTAGCGACGGATGCTTAATAGTGCAAGACTGGACCAAATATGTGTTGGGGAGCGCAGAGAAGTACTAGGGGCAGCAAACAGAGGCGCCTTCCACGATTAGGAGACAGGTTCATCTGCATGCTCCAACTTGATCAAGGAGGAGAGCTACACATGTTTTATGTTGTTTTACCTAAGAGAGAGCAGCAGGAGTGATTAGCTAGCTAGAAATGAGTTTCAGGATGATGATGTGCTACACTACTACTATGATGATAAAATAGCTAGTGTTGGTGGTAATGACTATGATGATTATTATTAGCTAGTGTTAGTGGTGATTAAATAAATACTTGTTGGTGGTAATGACCATGATGATGATTAAATATCTTGTCTTTGGCGGATTAGATTCAAGTGGAGGCAACATGTGGTGCACATAGAAAGTACTACTAGTCCAAACTAGATCAAGTTTGGATTAGTAGTATACTTTTGCCATGCACCACATATTGCCTCCACTTGAACCTCATCCACCTTCATTTGACACTGTTATGGACATAATGATGTAAGCCTCATAACTGGTATTGTATCAATATTTGTACGATGGCGAATAAATAAACTAAAAACGAAAAAAATAAAAAAAGAATACTAGTAGCGATGGAGAGAAAACACGCTGCCAGTAGTTACATTAGCAGTAGCGTGGGAGTGAAACAACGCTACAGCTATTTGTCCTAGCAGTAGCGCGTCTTGCACGCTGCTATCGCTAAGCGATGTCATGGCGCCTTATTAGTTGCACGCCTACCCACGCTACTAGTGAGCACAAAACCAGCGCTACTGCTAGGGTTTTCCCTAGTAGTGTTAAGCAAGATGACTTTAATGCTTATTTTGGTAGACAATTAAAACAGAGTACCTTTATGATTAAACGCTTGAGTGATTATATGGCTGATATTAGAGGTGAACTTAAACTTGTTAGCAAACATGCTTCTATGGTTACCACTCAAGTAGAACAAGTACTTAAAGCTCGTAAAGAAATGCTAGATGAAATGAATAGTAAGAAAAATGATTATGCTATTAGAGTGGCTACTAGAACTGGTAGAATGACTCAGGAACCTTTGTATCCTGAAGGCCACCCTAAGAGAATCGAGCAAGATTCTCAGAGAAATAATATTGAAGTACCTAGTTCTTCTAAGAGGAAGAAAAAGAATAATGATAGGACTGTGCAAACTTCTAGTGAACCTATTGCTGAACCACCTGATAATCCAAATGATATCTCTATGTCTGATGTTGAAACACAATCTGGTAATGAACATGAACCTAGTGGAAATGTTAATGATAATGTTCATGATGATGCTCAACCTAGTAATGATAATGATGTAGAAGTTGAACCTGTTGTTGATCTTGATAACCCACAATCAAAGAATCAACGTTATGATAAAAGAGACTTCGTTGCTAGGAAACATGGTAGAGAAAGAGAACCATGGGTTCGAAACCCATGCCTTTTCCTCCGAAACCATCCAAGAAAAAGGATGATGAGGATTTTGAGCGTTGTCTTTGAAATGATTAGACCCATCTTTTTGCGTCTGCGATTAACTGATGTGCTCAAAACAAATCCTTATGCTAAGTATATGAAGGATATCATTAATAATAAAAGAAAGATCCCTGAAGCTGAAATTTCCACCATGCTTGCTAATTATACTTTTAAGGGTGGAATACCAAAGAAACTTGGAGATCCAGGAGTACCTACTATACCATGCTCCATTAAAAGATATTATGTTAAAACTACTTTATGTGATCTTGGAGCCGGTGTTAGTGTTATGCCTCTCTCTTTATACCGTAGACTTGACTTGAATAAGTTGACACCTACTGAAATATCTTTGCAAATGGCTGATAAATCAACTGCTATACCTGTCGGTATTTGTGAGGATGTGCCTGTTGTGGTTGCAAACGTTACTATTTTAACGGACTTTTTATTCTTGATATTCCCGAGGATGATAGTATGTCTATTATTCTTGGAAGAATTTTCCTTAACATTGCAGGGGCTGTTATTGATTGCAACAAAGGCAATGTCACTTTTCATGTTAATGGTAATGAGCATACGGTACACTTTCCGAGGAAACAACCTCAAGTTTATAGTATCAACTCTATTGGAAAAATTCCATCGATTATATTTGGAGGTTTTGAATTTCCTCTCCCCTCATCAAGAAGAAATATGATATACTTATTATTGGGGATGTCCATATCCCCGTTGAGGTAACATAGTGTTATTCGAAATTTCTCCGTTTCTATGATTATCGGAACTAGTTTGTTAACAAGACTTGATCAACCTTGTTAGTGGATTCTTTTTTATGAGCATGAGATGGATGAAACTAGAAGCACAACCTTCTGTACCCTCTTTATATTTTCTGTTACTTAGTAGAAATAAATAAAAATAGTATTTTTCTGTCTGTTTCCTGATTTATCCGTGCAATATAAAAATATCGCGAAAATAAAAGTTCTCAGAATGCCATGCCAATTTAATATGATTTTTTCGGGATATTTGTGGATTTTTAGTGCAAAATTACATGAGGGGCTGCCACACTGCCACACGAGGGTGGAGGCGCGCCCTACCCCCTGGCGCGCCTCACGCCTCGTGGGCCCATGGTGGCCCTCCTCCACTTATCCCTGCACCCATCTTCTTCCTTTGTCTTACACAAACCCGAAAAACCAACTCAAGCACGAGTTCCGGCCCCTGTTGCTGTGATTTTCGATCTCCTTGCTCAAAGCACCTCTCGCAAAACTGCTTGGGGAGATTGTTCCTTGGTATGTGACTCCTCCATTGGTCCAATTAGTTTTTGTTCTAGTGCTTTATTCATTGCAAATTTGGGCTGCATAGGTGACCATGTTCTTGAGCTTGCATGTCAAATTTATATGGTTCCAAGTAGTTCTAATGCTTGATTTATGCTCTAGGCACTTGTATGAGTAGTTGCTATCAGTTTTATTGAAGTTGGTTCACTTTTGTTTGAAGTTACTAAAAATTTCAGAATTATTTTTTAGAGAAAACAATATGCTTAGGAAGATGTTCCAAGGTGGTTCTTCAAGGAAGAAAGGCCCTAGGCTTGCAATGCGTGATGGTGATGAGGAACCACCAAGAGACGCTCTCGTGAGGCCCTATGAATGGCCTTCGGAAAATTTTATGAATCAAGTGGGAATTAAAGAAGAATTCTACGCATATTTGCGTAATGCCGGTCTTGAGGACTTTGAAGCTGATAAATGCCCCCAGTATCGTGACCTCACAAGTTCATTTGAGGGGAGGTTTGATTTTTCATCTTCGCGTAATTCTCCTTCAGTCATGTTTGACCTTTATGACAAATCTTATACCATGGACTTAGAGGATTTCACTCTTGCATGCAAACTTCCATCTTGGGGTAGTATCGGGATCCCCTAAATCTGAATATAGAGACTTTCTTGCTAGAATAACTGTGGGGGAATCTAGAGATGTAGCGCAGGCCACTATAGGGAGCATTCACTTTCCTGCTATACATTATTTTGCTCTCTTCATTGGTAGATGCATAACTGCTAAGGATGAAGCATGTCACATGTGTGCCCCTGATCTCAGTATTCTCAGAAGCGATGTGTTAGGGGACCAAGCTTATCATATGGGAGCCATTGTAGCTCGTAGGTTGCATCTTAATAGACGTAACGGAGATTTCTTTGGAGGAATTTATGCAACCCGCTTAGCTAATTTGATTGATGTAGACATTCGTGAGGGTGATGTGGAGTTGCCCACTTCTTATTTAGACCTTGATTCTATGTTTTCCCACCAGTTCATTGAGAGGACTGGACCACCTTACCAGTATCGACTAATCTTTGACAAATGGCATGTGGTCCGTGTTTCTCTTCCTGCACCTACCTTCTTTGATTTTCAGGCGAGAGGAAAATATATTCTTACCAGAGAGGAGGCAGATGAGTACGAGAGGAGAGCTGAGGCAGCTCGACGCCATCTTCTTCTTTCGATAAGCGGTAGCTGCATCGTGATGCGACCCAGCTACACCTACGAGTATCGGCCGGGCTATCCTCGGCAATAGACCAACTTAGGCCAAAAGCCTAAGCTTGGGGGAATGCGTATTTCCCACCGACATTACATTTATGTTCACATACACTCATTGCTAGATGTCGGTGCTCATACTCTTTCACTGTAATATCCATGTTAGTTTAAATTTCTTTTTCTAGCTTTCTTCTTGTGTGTTTGATAAACCTTAAGAAAAAAATAAAAAAAAATTAGTTAGTCTACTTTCCATGCTTGTAGTAGAATTAAAAAGAAAACCCAAAAATATTTCCCGTTCTTCTTTTTGCTTGTTGGGAGCTTTCCCGTGTAAATAGTTTTTTATTTCTTTTCCTTTCTTTAGGGGTCGAGAAGACTATATTGAAAATGCTTAGTGGCTCTTATATGCATGATCTTTTATTTAACTTAGAGCCCATATTACTTGTCTTCTCTCTTTAGTTGAATGCTTGTAGATTCCAGCTTAGTCCAATGCACGTGCACTCTTATTATTATTCACACCGTTCGGTCGTGCAAGCGAAAGGCCATAATGATGATATATAATGTACTTATTGGGAAGAGAAAAGCTGGTATGAACTCGACCTCTCTTGTTTTTGTAAATATGATGATTCATCGTTCCTGATTCAGCTATTATGAAGTAAACATATTTGCAATGACATTTAGAGATTATAGTTGTTTGTGCCATGCTTGATTAGCTATGAGTTATAATGGTTTACCTTGCGTGCCAACATGCTATTGAGATGATTATGATGTGGTATGATAGGATGGTATCCTCCTTTGAATGAATTGAGTGACTCGACTTGGCACATGTTCACGCATGTAGTTGAATCAAATCAACATAGACTTCATGATATTTATGTTCGTGGTGGATTATATCCTACTCATGCTTATATTTGGTGTAAATTAATTTTAATGCATGTTTACGATCGTTGTCGCTCTCTCGATTGGTCGCTTCCCGGTCTTTTGCTAGCCTTCACCGTACTAAGCGGGAATACTGCTTGTGCATCCAAACTCCTTAAACCCCAAAGTTGTTCCATATGAGTCCACTATACCTTCCTATATGCGGTATCTACCTGCCGTTCCAAGTAAATTTGTATGTGCCAAACGCCAAACCTTCAAATAAAATTCTGTTTTGTATGCTCGAGCAGCTCATGTGCAACTAGGGCTGCCTATATCTTCCATGCTAGGTGGGTTATTCTCAAGAGGAGTGGACTCCGCTCCTCATTCACGAGAAAGGGCAGTAACGGAATGCCTAGTCCCATGATCCAAAAAGATCAAAGCAAATCAAAATAATTGAACAAAACTCCCCTTGGGACCCGTTGAATGTTGGAGGCACTCGTTGTTTCGAGCAAGCCACGGATTGATGCTTGTGGAGGAGGGGGAGTATAACCTTCACCATTCTGTTTGGGAACTGCGTATAATGCATGTAGTATGGAAGATACATCCATCTCATAGTTGTTGCGTCGACAGTGAAAGTATGCCGCTCAAAATATAATTTATCTCTATTTCTAAATCGAGCTCTCGCACCTCTACAAATCCCTGCTTCCCTCTGCGAAGGGCCTATCTATTTACTTTTATGTTGAGTCATCACCCTTCTTATTAAAAAGCACCCGCTGGAGAGCACACTGTCGTTTGCATTCATTATGATTGGTTTATATTGGGTATGACTTGACTGGATCTCTTTTACCATGAATTACAATGTTTAGTCAGTCCTTGATCTTTAAAGGTGCTCTGCATTTATGTTTAGCGGTCTCAGAAAGGGCTAGCGAGATACCATTTTGTTATATCATGTTATGATTATTTTGAGAAAGTGTTGTCATCCGAGTTTTATTATTATGGCTCGCTAGCTGATTATATTATTGATATGAGTAATTGTGAGACCTACGTGTTATTGTGAGTATGGTTAGTTCATAATAATTGCTGAAACTTGAATGCTGGCTTTTCATGTTTACAACAACAAGAGCAAACAGAGTTTGTAAAAGTTTTCTTTTTCTCTTTCAGTTTGTCAATTGAATTGCTTGAGGACAAGCAAGGGTTTAAGCTTGGGGGAGTTGATACGTCTTCGTCGTATCTACTTTTCCAAACACTTTTGCCCTTGTTTTGGACTCTAACTTGTATGATTTGAATGGAACTAACCCGGACTGACGCTGTTTTCAGCAGAATTGCCATGGTGTTGTTTTATGTGCAGAAAACAAAAGTTCTCGGAATGACCTGAAACTCCACGGAATATCTTAGAATAAATAATAAAAAATCCTCGCCAAAGATGAAGACTAGGGGGCCCACACCCTGTCCACGAGGCTGGGGCGTGCGCCCCTCCCCCTGGGCGCGCCCCCTACCTCGTGGGCCCCCTGGATGCCTTCCGACGCCAACTCCAACTCTATATATTGGCTTTAGGGGAGAAAAAAATCAGAGAGAAAGTTTCATCGCGGTTTACGATACGGAGCCGCTAAGCCCTAATCTCTCTCGGGAGGGCTGATCTGGTGTCCGTTTGGGGCTCCGGAGAGGGGGATTCGTCGTCGTCATCATCATCAACCATCCTCCATCACCAATTTCATGATGCTCACCGCCGTGCGTGACTAATTGCATCGTAGGCTTGCTGGACGGTGATGGGTTGGATGAGATTTATCATGTAATCGAGTTAGTTTTGTTAAGGTTTGATCCCTAGTATCCATTATGTTCTGAGATGGACGGTGATGGGTTGCTATGACTTTGCTATGCTTAATGCTTGTCACTAGGGCCCGAGTACCATGATTTCAGATCTGAACCTATTATGTTTTCATGAATATATGTGTGTTCTTGATCCTATCTTGGAAATCTATAGTCACCTACTATGTGTTATGATCCGGCAACCCCGAAGTGACAATAATCGGGACCACTCCCGGTGATGACCATAGTTTGAGGAGTTCATGTATTCACTATGTGCTAATGCTTTGTTTCGGTTCTCTATTAAAAGGAGGCCTTAATATCCCTTAGTTTCCAATAGGACCCTGCTGCCACGGGAGGGTAGGACAAAAGATGTCATGCAAGTTCTTTTCCATAAGCACGTATGACTATATACGGAATACATGCCTACATTACATTGATGAATTGGAGCTAGTTCTGTGTCACCCTATGTTATGACAGTTACATGATGAACCACATCCGGCATAATTATCCATTGTTGATCCGGTGCCTACGAGTTTTCCATATACTGGTTTACGCTTATTTACTTTTCCGTTGCTATTGTTACAATCACTACAAAAATACCAAAAACATTACTTTTCTTTGTCTTTACTTTTGTTACCGTTACCACCACTATCATATTACTTTGCTACTAAACACTTTGCTACAGATACTAAGTTTCCAGGTGTGGTTGAATTGAGAACTCAACTGCTAATACTTGAGAATATTCTTTGGCTCCCCTTGTGTCGAATCAACAAATTTGGGTTGAATATTCTACCCTCGAAAGCTGTTGCGATCCCCTATACTTGTGGGTTATCATGTGGCGTTTGCAGCTTACAACTAAATATCGAATAATCTAAACAATACTATATATCGAACAATCTCACATTTTATTTGAATTTGTGGTAATGTGTGGTTTTTGTAACTCACATCTAAATACTTGTAGGCGTAGGGGGCGGGGCACCATAGATTATGTGATAAACACATTATACAATGAGACATGGTTTAGATTATGAAGATCTGGCTAGAGCTTGAAATGTACCGTGATTTGAAATAACCATAAAGTGAATTCAAAAAATCTAGTTCGAGTTCATATAGTACACATAGTTCATATCTAACTCAACAGTAATCATGTGGTGTGTTGTGAACATAATACACAAATGATGGTTTAACTTGACAATAATGATGATTGTCGATCTTATTAAAATATAGAAACAAATTCAAATGTTTTGACTTCACAACAATCATTATTGTAGATCTTATTCAAATAGAGAAACAAATTCAAATTTAGTTCATATTGAAGCGATAGTATATACGTTTGGAATGCACTAAAACGTTCATTTGAGTAGCAGTTTGCATGCATTATACACGTAGCGAAATATTTTAAGTGAACATAACATTAATTCATAGTTTTGAATGGCATTTGTAGTGCAAATTGATTTGGTACAGTACACGGGAATAGACTCTCTTGTGTGGTGCGAATTTATTTCTTTTTGTTTTTTCGTCGATGGAAGTGCGAATTGATTTGGTACAATACACGTTAGGCTTGTCCGGAAATTTCAACCCCCACCTTGTTACCCCGAAATATTTAATATGTATGTTTGTCCCATTGTGCTCCGAAAACTCCCTCCATCTCAACCCGCGCGTTGCTATCCCAAAATTACAACGCGCGCAAAAACTCCCACCTCCTGCGAAATCCCGACACGCGAAATGCCCGTCATACCCCTGAACCGAAAGAACCACCTAGCTCAAATAGGTGGGGGTACTTTCGTAACTTACCCCACATTTTGGACAAGCACGTCCATAAGCCATGGTTACCCACTCCCATCCCATTAGCCCACCCATTTGTACACCGAGGCCGCGAAACTAGCCCCACACCCTCCTCCGTCCGCCACCCAGCCAGAGCCTCTTCCCGACGACGTCGTCCACAGCAACACCTCGACGTCCCTCATCCACCGTATCGGATGACGATCCGTCGTCGATCTCGTCGTCCCGCCGGTTCACCACCCCGTCCTCCACCTCCAAGGAGCTGCCCCGATGATCCCCTCATCTTTCGCGCCACCTCCATTCCCACACCATCGTCTTCACCTCCACCACCGGAAGAGCAGCATCGTCACCGTTTCCTCGGATGAAGCTGAGGCCTAATCGGCGCCACCAAAGATGTTGTACACTAATTGCCGCATTTTCTTCTTGATTCGATCTCATGGTGCTTCTGGCGCTCGGTCCCGAGCGGACATGGCGCGGCTCCATCCACGGCAGCGTCGCCGGCCACTTCCTCCATGGTGTCGCTCCCTCGGCGGCGACGTCCACATCAGTAGGAGCTGCTGCTGCTTTAGCTCTCGCTCGCGCTGCTGCTCTGCTCTTACTCTCAGTCCGCTGCCTGGTCTGCTCTTGCTCGCACTGGTGCTCTCGCTCTTGCTCTTGCTTGCGATGTTGCTCCAATTTAGCTACACTTCAGTCGACTAAATCGACTTTTGGGTCAGTTGATTTTAAGGGGGTGGAGGGGGGCTCGCCGGAGTTAAGGAAGGACCAGCCGCAGCGGGGAGGGAGGGCTTGCTGGAGAGGTACCCCACTTATCTATCTTAGGGTTCAGGGTGGGGGCGGTGGTTACCGGCGGTGGTAGGGCAGTGGCGTGGGGATCGCCGGAGAAAAAGCTCGACACCGGGGGGGGGGGGGGTCTAGAGGGATGGCAGGGGCGGCGGTGGGGAGTAGTTTCGGGGTGGTGGGGCGGCGCACCATCGGTCGCGGGTGGCGGAGGGCGGCGCTTTGGCCGGTGGTGGCTGGCGTGTCAGGGGGTGGAGGTTGAAGATGAACTGCAGGCCCTTGATTTCGTATGAAACGGCTAGAAAATCGAATGACCAGAGATGAAAAAGTCAGTCAACTGACGTGTAGCCTCACCTGATGCTGCTACACGACCAACTGCCCCGGCTCTCGCACGCGCTGCTACTGCTGCTTTTCTGCTACTAGTGCGTTCAGTTTCGACAGTAAAATTCAGTTTCGACAACAAAATTCAGTTTCGACGGCTAAGTTCAGTTTCAACAGTTAAATTCACTTTCGATAGTTAAGTTCAGAGATGAGCGGCTGATGTATTTTACATCTAGCAATTTGTGGTTATGTATTTTACGTCACCTATTGGAGATGCTATTAGAATTCCACTTAGGTTAATGTTGTCTCTCTTGTCCTGCTTCAGCCTCGACGTCGTACAACTCACCGGAGCTGCTCCAACAACGAAACCCTCCATCACAGTGGAGCAGTACCCCGGGCTCCAGCTCAAGATGCCTAAGATTTTCTTCCCCTCCTTCGACAGCCAAGTCAGCCGGATCATCCTCAGCGACCAACTCAATCATATTGAGATCGACATGGCTTCGCCAAAGAGGTTGTACACTTGTTGCATCTCTTTTTTACTCTACATGTTATATATATTGTCCACTGAGCACATGTAGTAATGTGAAATACGATTAGTTTCTCCTACTATATGACAAGCAGTGAGGTACCAGGCAACTTAGCTATCCGTGATGGACTCTCTTGAATGCCATCATTATTTATCTCTGCGCGTTTGAGCTGTGCATTTGTCGATGGGCCTAGGAGTTGAGCTAGTACGACAGTGGCCTGGGTCCAAAGTAGTAGAAGTAGCACAAAAACATTTTTTGAGTGTAGGCTTTTCCTTTATCAAGCCTACCTACTAGAATCGCCAGTGCTTGAAAGGAAAAGTGAAGGAAAAACATAGGAATTAGAAAGTTTCCTATGGTACTACTATTCGTGCATTTGGTTCAAATGAATGGAGCAAAGGAAAACTGTAGGATTTGTTCCTTTAGTGTGCCTTGAAAGAAAAACCGTAGGAATTTTAATATCCACTTGTCCTCCTTTTCAAATTCCTATTCATGAGGCACAAGACTAAGAGATAGTAGCATAATAGCATTATAACCGTACATTTTCTTGTGGTTTGACTTAATCTCACCATGCTTCTTTGCATCTTGTGATCTTCCAATTCTTGTGAACCAAACACCCAGATTGGCAGAAATCCTGTGTTTTTAAATTCTCTGTTTTGCACGTGCATTCCTATCCTATTACTGTGTATTTCCTATCCCTACGTTGCTAGAATCCTCTAATTCAAACGAGCCCTTATAGAATTACTTCTCTTACAGATAGTTGTCAAAGAAAACCTTGTGTGGTTTGTCCCGCTCCTGCTGCGCCATCGTCCACCCCTGCTCAGCTGCTCCAATGACAGAAGGGTCCAGCACAGCAGGGATCCATCCTCCAGACTATCTTTCGCCGCCTCAGATCTTCTTCCCCACCGCTATCAGCCATGACAACTGCATTACCATCATCAACCAAGCAGATGACCTCGAGGACTACACGGTTCCGCAAGAGAGGTCGTACTCTTTCGTGTCTGCTTACGTTATGCATCGCTTAATATTACATGCTACTTTATCGTCCTGTTCAGCGATTAGACTCTGAGTCAGCTCCAAACTAATGGTCAAACTTGAGTTTTTAAATGGTTGCGGGGTACATATCTGGTGATAGTGTTGCCATTGCACATGATATTAACAATTTTATCGTTTGCATTATTGAATGCATCACACATGGTGCATAGAAGAAATTGTGTGGCAAAGGTTGTCTATCACACACGATTTTTATGTGGTAAACGTTTGCGCAAGGTGGCCTAACGCAAACAGTTTTCAAGAGAATGTCGTGTGTGATTGTTCATTGATCCAACACGGTTTATTCCTAGAAACTGTGTGCATTGCCTGAGGTCATCGCCCATGGTGTTTTCTCAATAACCGTTTGCAATAGAAAAACCCAATTAGCAGGCTAATTGGCCATTAGCAGGCTAATTACCCTATTATTATTAATCCATTTATTAATCTAATTGACATTCATATTAAGCACATAATATATTTCATTTCCATATTAAGGAAGCAGGATTTCATATTTGAAATACATCAGAGTACAACATGATATAGCTTCAACACTTAGCTACCACATTACACAACTGCACCAGCACGAAGTTTCACATGCAACATCTAGAACCTTTCGAAATTAGCATCATAGATGGTACATGGACAGATGCATCTCATCTGGAAATCTGTTAAAGCGAAAGGTGAACATATATTGAGCCTTCATTCATGTTGAAGGTCTTTGCTACTTTAGGCCAGTGCCTATGGATGATTGACCGTCCATCCTTCGTCTTATTCATGAACACTTCAATATAGAACCGTGGGAGTTGTATGAAAACCTTCCTCGCCTCCTGACCATAGAGGTGGTTTGAGAGGTAATCATCAGTGAACTTCTTTGGAAAGGCCTGAAAATAAGGATGTGCATAAATATCTTCTCTATATTGGAAATGGGGAAAAGGAATAAAAAAGGCAAGGTATAATAGTTAGTACCATCTTGTAGTGAACTGATGTCTTCTTCATTGTGCAGACAAAGATCTTGTTGTTTTATGTCGCTAATTTCTTTATCCTAATAATCTTTCTGAGTTTCTTGACTTGATTGATATTCATGGACAACTCATTTCCCCATATGCAAAAAGGGTCGAACAGTGGGTCAAAACCTCTGACAGCAGGACCTACATGTACAAGACCAAATTGTTAAAAACCTAAATATTAGAATGGTTCCTGGAATTGCACAATAATGTGCTATTAGACAACGGGCCATGCACATTCTAACCTCGATTGTAAACCTCAGTGCTTCCCATTGTTTCCCTCCAACACATATAAGGTAGTTAGTCATCAGGTTAAGTAAGGGTTCGCATGCTATCAGTAAAATATGTTGATGAAAAATAAGCACATTGCAGATTCATCAGATTAATTCAAGCCACATGGAAAACCCATTTATCCAAACCAAGCATGATTAAGAACTAGGAAATATAGCACTTTTATATGTTTCTCATGTATTAAGTGCAGCCAAATTCGATTTATTCCTCACATGCACAAACAAAATTCTACCCAAGACAATTGGACATCGTATTGCAGAATTGAACCAACCAGTTAACTAAACACCACAACAAATGAACCAAACATTAACTGAGCACCACATTGCACAATATAACATACTCCTAATAGAAGATGAGACAGTTAACCAAACCAAGCATGCTTAACAACTTGGAAATATAGCAATTGTATTTGTTTCTCATGTATTTAGTACAGCCAAATTCAATTTATTCCTCACATGGTATACAATAACAGAATGCACCCACAACAATTGAACATCGCATGCAGAATTGAACCAAATAGTTAACTAAACACCACAACAAATGAACCAAATGTTAACTGAGCACCACATTGCTCAATACAACATACTCCTAATAGAGGATCAGATAGTTAACCAAACCAAGCATTCTTAACAACTTGGAAATATAGCTATTGTATTTGTTTCTCATGTATTTAGCCAAATTGGTTTTACTTATCACATGGTATACAATAACAGAATGCACCCACAACTATTGAACATCGCATTGCATAATTGAACCAAACTGTTAACTAAACACCACAACAAATGAACCAAACGTTAACTCAACACGACATTGCACAATACAACATACTCCTAATAGAAGATCAGATAGTTAACCAAATCAAGCATGCTTAGAAACTTGGAAATATAGCTATTGTATTTGTTTCTCATGTATTTAGCCAAATTGGATTTACTTCTCACATGGTATACATTAACAGAATGCGCCCATAACTATTAAACATCGCATTGCATAATTGAACCAAACTGTTAACTAAACACCACAACAAATGAACCAAACGTTAACTGAGAACCACATTGCACAATGTATAACCAAACCAAGCATGCTTGACAACTTGGAAATATGGCAATTGTATTCGTTTCTCATGTATTTTGTAAAGATAAATTCGATTTATTTCTCACATGGAAGACAATAAAAAATTACAGCATGAAGAATTGAACATTACATTTGCAGAACTGAACCAAATAGTTAACTGAAGACGACAACTAATTAACCAAACAGTTAATAAGTGAGCACCACGATGCATGGCATATAGAACATATACACTAGAGCAATAGATTGCATGGTAAAATTAGATAGCACAATTCAGTAGAATTTGTTAAGGAAAGGCAGGAGCAGCACATGGAACGGGTAAACCGAGTATGCTTAACCAGCGTAGCTAGCAAATGGCAAGGTGCTCCTCCAAGATCTGGGGGCCGGCACAAATAGCAGCCATCGCGACCTCATCCGCGCGTGCGGCCGCGATTTGCTTCTCCTCTGACAAATGCTCCTTGAGATACTGGCTATACTGCATGCAACATGGCCTAGGGCGGCGCTTATTTGGTGGAGGGGTCGGCGATTTGGGTGGAAGGTGCCGTGCCGGCGGTCGGGGCATGTGGGATGTGGAAGGAGGAGGAGGATGGGGGTCGGGTATGGACTACCTGCCTGGATAGACGAGGCCGGACGGCATGAAGAGGGTCGCCGGCGAGGAGGCGGCGCTGCAAGCAAGGAGTGAAGGTTTCAACTTGAAAAGTAAGGTGGAAACAAGGGAAATGTGGCTTTTCGTAAGGGGGAGGGGGGAGGTAGATATTTCTGCAGAAGCAAAAAATTTGAATCGGTTCAGTGAAAAAACTTTCGCGCAAAGTGTCATCAGACATTGTCCCTTATTCAGAAATGTGTACGATATGTGAACATCACAAACAATTCAGATAGCTTAACCCGTGTGTGATGATTTTGAACGTCAAAATTTTTGGTTCGATTTCCCTAGTTACAATGGTCATCCACGTCATTGCATAATTTGGGTACAAAAAGGAGACTACAGCACACCCACACTTCTTAATGGAGCAAGTTCAGCAATTAAACAGAACTAGCTAACCTAAACATTACTCGAACAAATTAAAGACTGGTGCTCTTAATTAAACAAAACAAAGAGTACTAATACGGTTGGTGCTCACCGATCTCTACCGCCTCCTCCATGTCCAGCTTGCGCCCGACGGTCTCGTGGGAAAGGGGCTCCATGGCATCCATCGCACCATACTCGGCAAGCATCTCGCCATCCGCGTCCGCCATCTCTTTGGAAAAGGCAGCCATGAGCTGGGCGTGGGCCGCTGCGACCTAGGCTTGGACGGGCTCCGTCGTGGTAAGGTATGCGGTGGAGGAACAGACGGCTTCTCAAACGATCTCGGAGATTGCAAACTCTTTGGTCGTGGGTTGCTGACCGTTGTTGCAGAAGCTTCGTTCGATTTTGCGATGACCGCCAAGAGCTGGGCATGGGCGGACTCGATTTGGTCGTGGGCGGCCTCCATCAGTGCTAGGGTCGCCGATGCGGAATGAACAGCTAATGTGCCGCTCTCGCCAGTTGCTATCCCCGAGGCAGATGTTGCTGCCTCCACCTGAGAAGCAACAACGGCCGTTTGGGCTGCCTTGGCCGCCCGGTCGCAGATTGCGGCCGCGCTCATGCACCTTGTTAGCACACGCATGGCGGTTGCGGCCGCGCTCTCCCTGGAGTGGGCCGCCGAAGTTGTCCTCACGGCGTGGGTCCACGTCCCCATCTTTCACCGGCGATGATTGAACAGTGAAATGATATTTGGGGAGCGAGCTAGTGTGCTTGACACGCCAGTTGTGGACTATAGCCGATCACCTTCTCGCGTAAGCCATAGGCGTACTATACACCGACTGTGCTCCAGGATATTTTGTACTGCATCTCACACTGTTGGTGATAATAAACTGTGTGGGATCTACTTGATTTTTCATCTTGATTTGACTTACATAATGGGGTCACAGCGGCAATGGACGGTGTTTGAATTGCTAGAACTTTTATCTGCAGTGAACATGCAACTATATGTGTGTCGTTAGGGAAACGTGACGCCTTTGTGGACAAAACGATATTCGTCACCTCTTCTTCCTTTCAATTTTTTTCCTGGTGTCAACATAGAACAACAGGAGTGTCGTGTTAAATTTTGGATTTTTTCGAGGATCGTTTGGACATTTTTATACGTAAACCGAGTTTTCTAGGCATTTATATGCATAATTCAAAATTGTACTTCATGCACATGCTCCAGTCCATAAAAACGGGTGGCAAAATCAAATGTTTGTCCTTGGTTACAAGCTTAGGTCACATGCAAGAAATGAGGATGAATGTCAAACACCTTGACACGGTCGCTCGGCCGCTAACATTGAGATACATGGTTTTAAAATTCTAGTAAAACTTATCTGATATTCATGAAACTTGACATGATATCATGGAACGGCATCGACATGCTGTGGTAAAAATATTGTCCCATTTGGGGCAGGTTTGGGTATAAGCTTCTCGCAAACTAGAGCTTCTCTCACAACAAGCATGATGGTTTCGGTGGGGAACGTGCCACCTTGGGGGACGAAACAATATTTGTTGCCTCTTCTTACTTTCAAATTTTTTCTCATGTCAACATAGAAAAACATGAGTGTTGTGTCAATTTTTGGAATTTTTCGGGGTTCGCATGGACATTTTTATACATTAACTGTGTTTTCTGTGCATTCATGTGCATAATTCAAATTTGAACTACAAGCACGTGCTCCAGTGCATATAAATTGGTTCAAAATTGGAATGTGTGTCCTTGGTTACATGCTTAAGTCCCATGCAAGAAATGAGAATGGATGTCAAACACCTTGCCACCGTCGCTCGACTGCTAACATTGAGATACATGGTTTTTAAATTCTAGTAAATCGACAATGCGTCTGAAATTTATGAAACTTGACATGCTAGCATGGAACGGCATCAACACGCAGTGGTATAAATATTATCCCATTTGGGGCAGGTTAGGGTATATAAGCTTCTCACAAACAAGAGCTTCTCACAACAAGCCTCATGGTTACGGTAGGGAACGTTTCACCTTTCTGGATGAAATGATATCCGTTGCCTCTTCTTGATTTCGATTTTATTTTAGTGTCAACATAGAACAACATGAGTGTTGTGTTAATTTTTGGAATTTGTCGGGGCTTGTTTGGACAATTTTATACATTAACTGAGTTTTCTATGCATTTATGTCCATAATTCAAATTTGAACTACATGCACATGCTCTAATGCATATAAATTGGTTGAAAATTCAAATCAGTGTCCTTGGTTGCATGCATAGGTCCTATGCAATAAATGGGAATGAATGTCAAACACCCTTCCACCGTCACTCAGCCCCAAACATTGAGATACCTTGTTTTTAAACTATAGTAAATCCAAAACTCGTCTAAAATTCATGAAACTTGGCATGCTATCATGGAGCAGCATCAACATGCCTTGGTAAATTTTTTATCCCATTTGGGGCAGCTTTGGGTATACGCTTCTCACAAACCAGAGCTTCTCACAACAAGCCCGATGGTTTCGGTAGGGAACGTCCTGCTACCTCTTGAGCATTGATACGTCTCCAACGTATTTATAATTTTTGATTGTTCCATTCTATTATAATATCTGTTTTGGATGTTTAATGGGATTTAATATGCTCTTTTACATTATATTTGGGACTAACCTATTAACCTGAGGCCTAGTGCCAGTTGCTACTTTTTGCCTATTTCAGTGTTTCGCAGATAAGGAATATCAAACGGAATCAAAACGGAACGAAACCTTCGCGAGGATATTTCTTGGAACAAACGCAATCCAGGACACTTGGAGTGGAAGTCAGAGACGCAACGAGGTGGCCATGAGGCAGGAGAGCGCACCCAGGGGGTAGGCGCACCCCCACCCTCGTGGGCCCCTCGTAGCTCCACCGACCTACTTCTTTCGCCTATATATACTCTTATACCCTTAAAACATCCAGGGGAGCTGATACGTCTCCGTCGTATCTACTTTTCCAAACACTTTTGCCCTTGTTTTGGACTCTAACTTGCATGATTTGAATGGAACTAACCGGGACTGACGCTATTTTCAGCAGAATTACCATGGTGTTATTTTTGTGCAGAAACAAAAGTTCTCGGAATGAGCTGAAAATCAATGGAGAATTATTTTGGAATTAATAAAAAATACTGGCGAAAGAATCAATGCCAGGGGGCCCACACCCTGTCCACGAGGGTGGGGAGCGCGCCTACCCCCTGAGCGCGCCCCCTGCCTCGTGGGCCCCCTGGAGCTCCACCGACCTCAACTCCAACTCTATATATTCGTGTCCGGGGAGAAAAATTAGAGAGAAGGATTCATTGCATTTTACGATACAGAGCCGCTGCCAGGCCCTAATCCCTCTTGGGAGGGCTGATCTGGAGTCCGTTCGGGGCTCCGGAGAGGGGAATCCGTCACCATCATCATCATCAACCATCCTCCAGCACCAATTTCATGATGCTCACCGCCATGTGTGAGTAATTCCATCGTAGGCTTTCTAGACGGTGATGGGTAGATGAGATTTATCATGTAATCGAGTTTGTTTTGTTAGGGTTTGGTCCCTAGTATCCACTATGTTCTGAGATTGATGTTTCTATGACTTTGCTATGCTTAATGCTTGTCACTAGGGCCCGACACTACAAAAAAATACACTTCCGTGATGATACATGTTTGTCCAAGTAGGTCGCGTTTTTTGTCATGCATGTACATCCATGACAAATTTATGACAGAATCAAGATAGTCATACTGTCTTTGTCGTAGAAGTGTTCCATGACATTACCAAAATTATCATCACGGAAGTGTCACGCGAAGTGCTTCGTCAAGGGTGACCGACACGTGGCATCCATCAGAACGGAACGCCGTTAAGCTATCGGGTCGGGTTTTGGATCCGATAACCCGTTAACAGCCCCGACCAATGGGGATTTTCCACGTGTAAAATCATCATTGGCTAGAGGAAACACATGTCGGCTCATCTTTGGGACAGATGCCATCCACTCATTGAACAGAAGGCGCCTATGATACGTCGACACGTGGCACGGCCCAACAGAGGCCCGTTCCTGTGAAAAGGTCGGCCCATTTGACTTGGCCAAAAGTTGGCGGGCTGGCCCATGTAAAGCCTGTTAACGCCCTATTCGCATATAGCCCATTTACAGCCCGCTAACCCAAGGCCCGTTACGCCCTATCCGAATTAGGCCCACTAGCGTCATATGGGCCACCCAATATGATTCTAGCCCGTTTTCACTTCTGGCCCATGTATGGCCCATGACGTCTTTCGGCCCATATGAGGCCCTATGTAACTCTTGTCCTATTAACGGCCCATGGTGAAACTGGCCCGTAATGAACAGTGTATCACTTTACACCCATTAACGGCCCGTGGTGAAACTGGCCTGTAATGAAACGATGTATCACTTTATACCCATTAACGGCCCGTTATTCCGTTGGGCCGTTTCCAGCCCATGTTATCTTTCGGCCTTCTCAGAGCCCATTTATTCTTGGGCTCATTTCCAGCATTCGTTTACTTACGGCCCGTTACTATCATTTTCTGCTTGTGGGCCAAATTCAGCCCGTGGTTACAGTCGGCCCGTTTGTGGTCCATTAATGTCGTTGGGCGTTTTCATAGCGTCATCAAATCGGCCTATTAACGATGGCCTGTTATGGTCGGCCCATGAATGGGCGATTCCAACTCTAGCCCGTTCACGGCCGTAATGTCTGACTTTGTTATTGGCCCATGTTTGTGCCAATCGATCATCTTGCCCGTATAAGGCCCATTGATGATCTGACCCGTAGAAGGCCCATTGTTTCTCTGACCCGTAGAAGGCCCATCGCTTTCTACGACCCGTAGAAGGCCCATCGCTTTCTGACCCGTTGAAGGCCCATCGCTTCTCTGACCCGTAGGAGGCCTAGTGTCACTACAGTAAATATTAGCCCATGTTTATTGTGGCCTAGTTTTAAAAAATAGGTTATTGCAGCCACTAGCAAACCGCGGAAAAAGAACTGCAATGACTACAAGCAAACAAATAAATAAGCAAGCAACTTACGCTAGGCTATCACGGCTATCACACATATTACATCCACTGGGCATCAAAGTTTTCCACTAGTGCAAATAAACGCGCCGACAAAAGAATATACAAAACTGAGAGCACTTCAGAAGGCACTAGGCCTGGCCAGGTCCCCCCCCCCCAAACAGCTGAAGAAGCTAAGTAGACCTCGGTTGTGTCAACGATAGATGCATCAACACTAGATTTAAGGCATGATGGTGCGCACGGCAGTCCTCTGACATCTTCATTGCATCTTTGACTTCAAGTCGGAGCTGAGCTGAAGCAAGCCTTGCCGCTTTAAGTTGAGACCGAAGAAGTCGAACTGATTGAGGCGATGACTGCCTGAGGTTGTCTCACACCTGCTGGTGAGTAGCTTCAGCTCACTGTCTTCATCAAGACAGGACCTTGGGGTCATCTCGCTGTCCTCAAGATGGTTTGGCTCACTATCTTCCCTATAGTTCTGCCTGGCGTCAGAGATACGAGTCTGAAAGAGAAACAAGGAGACACGTAATAGGTTTCACAATTATATAAGAAAATAAATGGATTTGTTCTGCATTTGTAACATGTTTTACAACTACAATTTGAAACTGGTAGTTGTTGCAAACATCCAATCAGATGTAAACAGCAAAGCAAACAGCAGTGGAGGAAATGATGCCTATCCAAATCTATACTAGAACAAAGTTTCAAGGCTTGAGAAGGATGAACTTACATTACATGTTAATACGGGGTGGACAAAGCCCTTCTCCATGTTGATGGAAGGATAATTCAATAAATTCCCCAAAGAAAATTCTTTATAAGCGTTGCCATTATTCTACATTTTGAAAAGAGTAAATATAGATCAAATAATATTGGAAGAAAGCAGAGGATAATGAAGCTCAGTGCGGTGATGATACATAATAAAATAGCAATTAATTAAGTACAGCGTTACAAGGCAAAAGGGAGAGAGGTACTGACAAGAGCAATGCAGAGCCCATTATTGTTTTGAGATCGTATGATCCTTTGAGCAAGGAGATTCATCTGAAATTTATTTTCATACAAGAGAGAAGGTAAGGCACAAGCAGAAATTTAGGAGTTCCAATTTTGAATTGATATCATAGACAGTACCTGACGCTGGGCTCCCAGCAGTTCTAATAGGGGTTTGGCCACTGGAGTAGGGGTAAAGTGTGGTACAGTTGGGCCTGTGTTTTTACGTGGCTGCTGATCTATCTGATTTAACAGGTATCACTACCTTTTCCAAATACCTAGTTTGTACTCCTTGAGGATCTGCACTCACCCTCTCCCTTTTGGACATCTATTTCGAAAGAACAACATTTGACTAGAAAAACATAGTGTGACGACACATGGGATAGGTACACAAAATGGATAGGTATGGTATATACTCATATATGATGCCTAAACTAAGAAGATGGTGTAACAAAGTAGAAGTAATGCAAGAGGTCAGATGAAAAATATGTGCGACCAATACAACTTTGCAAAGTTAGAGAAAGCACCTTGATGGGTGAATAAGATAGGCCATCCTCCACCATGCCAAGTTTGTTAGCCAGTGGATCATTCCGAAATATTCCTCTCGTGCGCCCATTCTCATATTCATTTTGATAATGTTCAATATCTGACATGCATGAAAACATAAAAACAAGTGAGATTTTCTTTGTAATGCAGAAGTGATTCTAATCCAATACTGCCTCCCTGTAAACCCCTTTGTGCTATCTCTGCAATTGTTTTAAAAGATGCCATGCATCCTGTAATTTGTTGTGTGCATTAATATGATGTGGCCTACTACTCAAAATATGAGAGCTCCAGAAGTGATGACACTTCGTAGATGATAGCTTCAACATATAGTAAAGAAGAACAAGTCGACTGACTGTGATTCAAAATATACTAAGGAGATCAACTCGACACGACCAAATAATCGCAAGAGAAGAGTATCATCTTAAAGAAGAAGCGAGAAGAGCAAGCAGATTGAAGATATTACAAGTCTTTCAATAGAATGTCGGTTGGCTACCCATGATGAACCGGGCGCCAGAGAAATACTATTCTTTCCGGTCTCTCCATATGTGGCTCTTATGCATTTGAAACTAAAGTAGGAACATTTAGCTAACCAATTAAACATCTCTCGGTTTACTAATATCGATATGAATTTGTACAACTAAGCTTGTTTAGCTCGATGGGTGGAGCAGTGCTATTACGACCTAACCACGTAGGCTGATTGTGGTCATCATAAAATGGGGAAAACATAAGCATGATGAGCACGGTGTTGACCGTGGCGATGGGATGGCAGATCTGAAGCTGCAAACCGCGCAAAGGGTAGTTAGCAACCGATGTTTGCTTTGAAATAACAACTAAGATTTGGTATGGACAAGAAAGTATGGTCAACAAGTGACAAATAAATGCAATTATGCTGTCACTCTATATGTTTCGACATGCATTTGGAAACTCAAGTGGGACCTTTAGCTAACCAATTAAATGTGTCGGTTAACTAATATCAGTATCATATCACAATCATATTTGAACAACTAAGCTTTCGAATTCTGAGTGTTGTGTTTTTTAGCTTGAAGGGTGGAGTAATGCTAGTACGACGTAAAGCACCCTACGCAGATCATAGTAGAGTAGATAAAAGGGGAAAACCCTAAGCATCAAGAGAAAAATCAGGAAAGTGGAACTAGCTGGACCAGTGGGTGGCACACATGCTTTTCAAAACGAATATAGGAACATTAGGTCACCAATTAAACGTTCTTTGTTTTTGTGATATGAGCATCATATCAGATTCGTATTTCAACACGTAAGCTTTGGGTTGAGGTCTTGAGGAGCAGTGCTAGCACGACACGAAGCACCTACGATGATGATAGTGAATATAAAGGGGGGAAACCATAAGCTTTACGATTATAGTGCCTGAGGGAGTCCCGGATTAGGGGGTGTCCGGATAGCCGGACTATGACCTTTGGCCGGACTACTGGACTATGAAGATAAAAGATTGAAGACTTCATCCCGTGTCCGGATGGGACTTTCCTTGGCGTGGAAGGCAAGCTTGGCGATACGGATATGTAGATCTCCTCCCATTGTAATCGACTCTGTGTAACCCTAGCCCTCTCCAGAGTCTATATAAACCGGAGGGTTTTAGTGTGTAGGACGAATAGCAATCATACCATAGTCTAGCTTCTAGGGTTTAGCCTCTCTGATCTCATGGTAGATCTACTCTTGTACTACCCATATCATCAATATTAATCAAGCAGGAGTAGGGTTTTACTGTCCCAGGTCACCCACCATGTTGCAGTGGTGGAGTAACAATGCGGCAAACCTTCATCTATCTTAAGGACTAGTTATGTCCGGATTCCCGATCCCTCCAAGCCGGATACCCGACAGGGAGGGACGTCCTCAAGCCCTGAACCTAAAGTCAGGCAGCGGGCTAGATTCATTGGACAACATCCAAGAACCCAAGCTTCCGAGTTCGGAAACTCCTTGGCCCTGAGTCTTAAATTGGGCGAAGTTCCGGATTTAATTCCACCCGCCCACCCAAACATAAGCGATCTTTCCCAAATTCGGCAAGAGCCCATGAAACAAGATACACCATTCTTGGGCGATTCCTCCACGGTCATGAACAGGATAAAGGACTGCCGCGAGGAGGATGCAATTTCATTCTTCTGCAATAATTGCACGGACAACGGAATCCTCAACGCCATAAGTCACCGTGAAATTACATGCTTCGCTGACTTGGCGTCCATAGTACGAAAGTACTATGTGATGGAAAGCGCCTGGAAAACCGAAATAAAATTTTGGGACAATCCGGCCTTGAATACAACCCCAGTCCAAAATAAAAGGCGCGTATCGCCGAGCACACAGGTTAAACACCAAAAGCAAAAACCCTCTATAGGGCATGGAACCGTCTTTGGAGGGATGGCTCAACCACCACTGTAAAATTCATAGTACAGAGGGCGCCACACCAACTCATAGCCTTAGAGCATGTTGGATACTCCGCAGTGGCGAAGTGGCGAAGAGCTTCTAACTCCAGAATCCACAGAGCACCAGCCCAGGGATACCAGTACGGTATTAACGGTCTTCGAGACTTTCGCATCAAATAATATGCGGAAACGAACACTCTGCAGCCTTGCCGAAGTCTACCAAGTAGCAACAATAAACCCATGGAGTGACACGGCTATTACCTTTAATGCCAGTGATGAACCTAAATCCCGAACAGCCCGAGCACCAGCTGCATTGGTCCTCAGTCCAATAGTGGACGTATTTCTCCTTACCAAGGTACTCATGGACGGTGGCAGCGGATTGAACCTCATTTATGAGGAAACCCTTCGAAAAATGGAAATAGACTGGAGCCACATTGAGCGAAGCAGCACAACCTTTAGAGGAATAATCCTCAGTTGGGAAGCATCTTTGTCAGAGGAAAAATCACACTTTGGATGTGGTGTTACGGCATCTTGGGATAATTCTGGTCCGAGGAGGTCACGTTCCAAGTGGCCCCGTTCAGCAGCGGATACCACGCTCTATTAGGGCGAGAGGCATTCACAATTTTTCAAGATATACCCCATTACGGGTACATGAAGCTCAAAATGCCCGGGCCCAACAGAGTCATCACTCTTGCTAGTGACCCGGACATAGCAATCCGCGCCAAAAATAAGACAGCCGCACTGGCCCTTGAGGCACTATCCGAAGCCCTAGCGGTCAAGGAACTGACTGCGCTGCGCTCCACGGTGAACAGGGACGATGTGATACTCGATAAAAGATCCAAGTCCACCTCCTTTAAACCGGCGGACGAAATAGTCAAATTCCAAGTCCATCCAACGGACCCTACAAAAACGGCCTCCATCGGGCGCAATTAAACCCTGATGTAGACACCGACTACGAGAATTCCTCATAAAAATTGGGACATTTTGCACGGCACCCTTCGGACATGCCAGAATCCACGCCGGTGGCCGAAAGCACAGCCTAAACATCCTAAAAGGATTCAAGCCAATCAAGCGAGGCTCTTGGCGTTTCTCGAACCTAAGAGAGAAGCCATGGGAGAGGAGCTAGCCAAACTCTTCGAGGCCGGATTCATCGAGAGATATAAAACATCCGGACTGGCTAGCAAACCTGGTGATGGTACCAAAGAAGGACAAATCCTGGCGCCTATGCATCGATTTCAAGGACCTCAACAAGGCTTGCCCAAAGGATCCCTTCCCCCTCCCCTGCATCGATCAAATTATCGATGCTACCGCAGGACATGATTCATTATGTTTCCTCGACGCATACTCCGGCTACCATCAAATTAAGATGGCAGAGCCAGAACAAGCAGCAACGGGATTCATCACCCCATACGGCCGATTCTGCTTCAACACAATGCCCTTCGGGCTCAAAAACGCCGGCACAACATATCAGCGCATGATTCAGACATGTCTGGCAAACCAGATCGGCAAAACAGTGGAGGCATACGTAGATGATGTGGTCATCAAAACCTAGAAAATTGACTGGATGTGTGGCGGCTCTAAGCCGCTTTATCTCCCGCTTGGGAGAAAAGGCATGACCCCTTTATCGCCTCCTCCGGCGCACCGAACACTTCGACTGGACGGATGCCTCCACGGCCAGACTTGAAGAAATAAAAGCCATATTGGCAACAAACGTGGTCCTGGCCGCGCCTAACATCGGCGAACCGATGCTATTATACATTGCGGCAACTCATCAAGTTGTAAGCGCAGTGCTCGTCGTTGTCGGCGTTCTGGGAACGGGAGTACCCAGACTTGCCTGCCTGCGGCTGCAGCCTGCGGCGTGGCTCAAGAGGTGGCCCAGCACGGCCCATCTTCGTCAGCACAAGCTCAAGACCCTCGCGAGGGGCCAAGCCTCGGGGCGGATGACAGGGAGCTTCCTCAGACACGGCCTCGTCAGGCTGGCTCGCGAGGAGGCGGAGAGATCAAGGCGGGGTACCTCACGAGGTGCCCATGACGAAAGCCATGACGACCAAGGACGCCAGTGTCCTCATTTCCTCTTTGGTGCAAAGGAGGCAAGCGCAGGCAAGAGCATCAAGCAAAGGCAACCATTTCGGTGCAACAAGACCAGGACCAACACAACGGCAGGAAGGAGGTCATCGTGGAGCCCAAGCCGGCGTCACCGTCAGAGTCTTTGGCAGGCGAGGACCAACTTTAGTCAGGATAAGTGTACTAGATGTTCCCCTTCAAAATGGCCAATTGTTGGCGCCCTTCCCGCTCAATATTTGGGAAGAGGCCCAGGGCCTCTGCCTATAAATAGGACTAGCCACCCACAGGGTAGAGGGCATCTTGAATCTGGCAGAGCATCTAAGAGATCATCTTGGATCTAGAGAGAGATAGAGAGAAGCGACTGAACTCCCCCAGCAGTTCATCGCACTAGCCAAGAACAGACCCTCGCGAGGCTATTCTTCCTTGTACTGTTCATCATCAGCCCCAGAGGCAATCCACCACACCACACACTGGAGTAGGGTATTACACCACAATGGTGGCCCGAACCAGTATAAACCTTGTGTCCCTTGTGTTGCTCTTTGTGTAGTTTATATCCTTGCGAGGCGATGAGGAGTAGGTAGGCAGGAGGTGTGATCTCCGCGCGCACCCCAGAGTTTGAACCTAGAGGGTCTGCCGGAACCCGAGATCCGACAGTCGTCGAACGAGAAACGGACGGACACAAATTCCCCCTTCAAAAACCAGTTTACTACGTGTCCACTGTCCTCACTCCGTGCAAGTCACGGTACCCGCATTATCAAAGATAAGCGTGCCGGTGTTTATGGCACCGGAAGCTGCGACACTACTTTCAGAGTGTTCGATAACAATAGCCTTGAAGTACCTCTTAACGACATTATAAACAACATGACGCGACGGGCGGATTGCCAAATGGGCCATTGAGCTCCTCCCATTCGACATAACCTATAAGCCACGGCGAGCTATTAAATCGCAGTTTTGGCCGACTTTCGTCGCCGAATGGACTAAAGCCGAACTCCCTAAAGAGTACGGCACATATTCCAACTGGATCATGCACTTCGACGGCTCCAAAATGTTGGCCGGTCTGGGGGCTGGCGTCGTTCTGACGTCCCCAACAGGAGACACAGTTGAATACGTACTCCAGATAATGTATACAGAATCCAACAACGGAGCCGAATACGAGGCCCTTCTACATGGTCTTCGGATGGCAGTCTCCATGGGAATTCAACGCCTAGAAGTGCGCGGGGATTCGAACCTCGCGATATCCCAAATAAATGGAGACTTTGATGCCAAGGATCCGAAAATGGCAGCTTACTGCAACACCGTCCTAAAAATGTCAGCTTGATTCGAAGGGCTCAAATTTCACCATATAGCTCGGGAAAACAATCAGGCAGCAGACGTCTTGGCACGCATTGGCGCAAAGCGCGATGCCGTCCCCACAATATCTTCTTAGAGAGGCGTATTATGGGAAGGGGAGTCCCGAAATAACAGCCCGGACCCAACCGCACTGCCCGACACCGAACATTCTGACACAACGGGAGGCTGTGCCAGCAATAACATCTTCAAATTTACGTAATAATGGCGGTCATTGCCCGTGGGACAGAACCATTCTTAGCCTACCTAACCAGGCAGGAACTTCCCGAGGACCAAAAGCGAGGCCACGCTGCATAGTGCGGCGATCTAAAGCCTATAAAGTCCATGAGGCAGAGCTTTATAAGAAAAGCACGACCGGAGTCCTTCAAAGGTGTATCTCCGAAGAGGAACGGCAGAATCTTCTGGCTGAAATTCATGCCGGACTCGGCGGGCACCACGCCGCAGCCCGGGCCCTTGTAAGCAAGGCCTTCCGTACAGGATTTTATTGGCCGACGGCCCGGGCAGATGCTTAGGACTTAGTCCAATGATGCGTCGGTTGCCAGCTCTTTGCTAACCCAAGCCATATGCCACCTACCGCCCTCCAAACTATACCCATCACCTGGCCCTTCGCGGTCTGGGGGCTTGACATGGTTGGACCCCTTAAAGGAGGAACCCAGAAGCAAAAATACCTACTGGTCATGGTGGATAAATTCACCAAATGGATAGAGGCCAAGCACATTAAGACGGCCAAATCCGGACCGGTGATAGACTTCATATCGGGGTCGTACACCGTTCTGGCGTCCCCACAACATCATCACCGATAATGAAACGAACTTTCACGGCCGACGAGGTCAAACTCTGGTGCAAAAACATGGGCATCAAGCTCGACTATGCTTGATCTATCACACACAAACTAACGGTCAAGTCGGCGAGCAAATGGTCTAATCATGAGCGGCATCAAACCCAGTTAGTGTTGTCCCTCAAGGAATCTAACACGCCTTTGGGTAGAGGAGCTCGACTCCGTACTACGGGGCTGCGGACCACGCCGAATCGCACAACCGGATTCACACCATTCTTTATGGTATACGGCGCAGAGGCAGTTCTGCCCTGCGACATAATTCATGACTCACCTCGCGTGCACATGTACGAAGAAAGAGAAGCCGAACTCGATCAGCAGGACAGTTTGGACGCCTTGTAGGAGGAGCGTGATGTGGCAAAAGCTCGTTCCGCATTCTATCAACAGCAGGCTCGAAGATATCAAAGCAGAGAAGTACGGGCCAAAACTTACAATGTTGGCGAGTTAGTTCTATGCCTGCCGGACAAGAAAAAGGACAAACTCAAGCCCAAATGGGAAGGTCCCTTTATTATTGACCAGGTTTTGACCGGTGGAGCATACCGTCTGCGAGATGCATCGGATAACCGACTCGAGCCGAACCCATGGAACGCAGCCCGTCTCCGAAGATTCTACGCCTAGCGCCGGCCTCTGTGTTTGTCTCCTTCCTCTGTCTATTTTTTACACATTAATTGTCTTATATTTCTCTCCTTTTCCCTCCCTTTCTCTTATAGCCTTTAAGGGCTCGTTCGCTCCTTGTTCGCACACAATTGACGCGCTATCCGCGCTCATTATACCTGGGGGCTTCTTTAGCAGAAGCTTATTTATACGGGCTTCATGCCCAACACATGTGTCACACTTCCACATGTACCTTTTATTCACCATTATATGCATCGATATGACTTAAGTTTTGGCCAAGCTGGGTTGCTGGCTCTGTCGTACCCCTACATTCCCGATTGTTCGGCTAGGCGGTAAAGGGAGCACCTCTGCGATTGTTACTGCTGGGTCAGCCGGATGTGTACCTCAGACTGGGTGAAGCCGAAAGCTAGCGTTCTTAAGGGAATATTCGGTCGGTCAACTAAAGATGATTTCTAACCTATTTATTTATCTGCCCCCAGATGCTTTTCTGCTTTTTTCGCAGTCCGGACATGCACTTTAGGGTATGCCTCCCAGGGAAAGGAACCCCTAACGGAACTATTCTCCCTGGAAGATGTTTCTTACTAACCATGTAATATAACATAACTAGTTGGGCATTTGTCTGTTCAAGCACTAATGACCCCTACGCCTGGTCTCCATGCATGCCCTGGTTCTTAAATAACCGAGAGGGTATTCGGACACACTCCGGACTATCGGGTCCCGAGGTTGAAGCGAAAAGGTCCGCCATGACAAACGATCTACAATCCGGCTAGAAGGCATTTTACATGTCATCTTAAATTACATAGTCAATTTGACTGGGCATATTCCTCTTCAATACCATCCAACAGGTTGTCTAGTTTACAGTCCTGTTGGGAATATTTGGCGGCCAACTCTACTTGGCCGTACACTAAGCTCACAGGGATCTCCTTCCCATCGGCCCCCACAGGTCCGACCTCGGCCATGTGGTTTGGGTCAGCCTTCGTGTACCGCGTCTTCACCATGGCCCAGGCCTCCCTGGCGCCTTGACGGCAGGCCGATATCTTCCATAATCGGAAGTGCCACCGTGCTCCCTTAAGCCTCTTTGCAAGCTCTCCAAGGCCTTCGGGCATGGAGACAGATGGCCACAAGGCCTGGGCGACGCCTTTCATCACCTACCGAACTCGTTCGTGCAGTTGTAAGAGCTCGGGAAGAAGGTCACATGTAGAACCGGGCATTTCCTCCGCAGGACGACCTGTTAGCATACCTACAGACATAACTCTGTTAGTCGACTTCCTCGCCAAACTCTTTTTCAAAGTTCGTTCAAGCACTTACTAAACATGTCGCGTCGAAGCCGCCGATTCTCCTTAACGGAGTCCGGTGAGCACGAACATCCTTTAGTTCCTCGCCCAGCTGGGTGTTGGCATCTTGGAGATTATTCTTCTCCGCCTCACCCTCGTAAGCATGCTCGCCCGGCCTTTAACCGGGCGCAAGAGTTGTTGCTTGTCCGGATCTACTCCGGCGCCATCTGCAATGTTATTGTCAGATTTGCACACACGCCGCACTTCACAACATACTTATCTTTTGAAGCATATATTACCAGAGGGGGTCTCTTTGGCCTCTCCTGTCGCGGCTAGTGTGGCCTCAAGTTGGGCTTTGCACTCTTCAAGCTCTTGGGACAGTTGGGTATTCTTTTCTGTAAGATCCTGCATAAATGATCCTTAAATCAATTATTCTAACTGTTTCAAGTCTCGGGGGCTACTGACATATATAACCATCAAATTTTCTCACCCGTATGTCTTTCACATACTGCTCCGTGGCTCTGGCTAGACCATTTTGAGCAGCACGGAGGTACGCATCTCCCGAATTGAAGGCATCCAATGCCTCTTGGGAGAAACAAGCGTCACGAAGAACTGTCCGGCGACGCCTGTGGTTCATGGCACTCTCCACCTCGGAATTGGTGGCAGACAGCCCGTCCGCATCCTCTGTCGGAGGAGCGTCCAGTGCGCGCCTTGTGTTCTCCTCCGCTTCCGTACCCGGCCTTGGAGCCTGACTGGTGGTGGCGCGATTGGCAACCTCTCCGGATATAGTCCGGCGAGCACTCTTTTTCCTGAAGAGAGCACGAGCGTTAGTATGCCTTGAGGGAATAAAACCTGGGAATAAGATGGCACACCATACCGTTGTGCCGGCGTCTCAGTCCGGACCGCACTTCTTTTCAGCCTGCTGGGCCTTGCTACCCCTTGTTGGCTAGCCACCGCAGGCTCGGCCTTCCGCCTCAAGGACTTCCCCTGCGAAAACACCATTGGTATACGGTGATCAAAAATAAGCATGGATGGATCATTTTTAAAGTACTGGGACTTCGGTCTCAGTTACTTGTGAGGCTGGAAGCAGTCCGGGGTAATCGGCCGTAATGGCCTCCAAGGCGTTGTCCTTGCTCAATTGATAAAATACCCCATCGATCATCTCCACGGATATGTCCGGATCCTCTTGGGAGGCCGGATCGAGGGACCGTTCCGGATCCTCGGGTTGTGGAGGAGGGCTGTTTATATCCTTTACGGCCCGGCACAATTCCCGCTCGAAATCATAAGATGAGACACTTAACCACGGGAATATGGAACGGATGGGCAAAAAGAAGTGTCTGCTTACCCAGTTTGGGGGATTGTACATAGAAAATCCGCCCTGTGGGTTGACGCGGAGAAATTCCTCCTCTTCTCCCTTGTACAATGCGGACAAGATCTTCGTCAGAGCGGCAACCGATCCCGGCCCCTTACGGCCGCAACAGGTGGCATCATCCTCCCCGTTGAAATCCCACATGGGGTGGCCTCTATACTGAAGCGGCTGCACCCCCCGCATAATGCATGTGGCCATGACCTCGATCATGGTCAGTCCGGAATAAGCTAACAACCTTATCCGGCTCATCGTAAAGGGCGTCCTTGTCGTTTTCCCTCACGAGGGCTCCGTGGGCGCCACCTTAGGCGCTTCTTCAAAGGAGCATTATTGAACTTCGAGGAGGCCGATCCGAGCGAGGTCCGGCAGGGGACATCTTCTATATAAAACCATTCTGAAGGCCAGTCTTCGGACGCCTTCTTTGGGGTTCCGCATAGATATCCGGTCCCGGTGATGCGCCATAGTTCAGCTCCGGCCACTTGATATATCGACCCCTCCTGAGAACGGGGCACAAGGCAGAACAGCTTCTTCCACAGCGTGAAATGAGCCTCGATGCCCAAAAACAGCTCGCAAAAGGCTACGAAGCCCGCAATATGCAATATGGAGGCAGGTGTAAGGTTGTGCAACTGGAGGCCGTAGAACTCCAGGAGTCCCCGGAGAAACGGATTAATTGGAAATCCGAGCCCCCTTATTAAATAAGGGACAAGGCATACCCGATATCCTTCGGAGGGATTGGGGACGCTCTCCGCTTGCTCTCCACCATTATAGGTGGCAAGCCCGGCTCGAACCGGGACCATATAGGCTGGGGGGAGAAACCCCTTGGCTTGGAGCATCACTAGCTCGCTGTGGGAGACGGAGCATCTCTCCCAATCTCCAGGTGAGGACTGGGAGGGCGAGGGGAGGAGCTGCATCGACTGGCCATGATGGAATGGATCTCTGTCAGATGCGCTCCGATGAATGCTCGCGAAGGGAAGATGGTGTGATTCGGATCTAAATCCTCGTCTCTTTTATAGGCGGCTCATTTGCGCAGCTAGGGGGGTAAATGAAAAAACACCCAGGCTTTTCGCATTCATTTGACACGTGGAAGATGGCCATTATTGGGCGTGGAAGCCAAGGAGCGCAACATTTACCAGAAGCCGGACACTATTCAACAGGTATATGGAATTTGGAGAAGAACCCGCCTTGCAATGTCGAAGACAAATCTGCGCGCCGGACTCGTCGTCATTGAAGCCTGGTTCGGGGGCTATTGAGGGAGTCCCGGATTAGGGGGTGTCCGGATAGCCGGACTATGACCTTTGGCCGAACTACTGGACTGTGAAGATACAAGATAGAAGACTTCGTCCCGTGTCTGGATGGGACTTTCCTTGGCACGGAAGGCAAGCTTGGCAATACGGATATGTAGATCTCCTCCCATTGTAACCGACTCTGTGTAACCCTAGCCCTCTCCGGTGTCTATATAAACTGTAGGGTTTTAGTGCATGGGGCGAACAACAATCATACCATAGGCTAGCTTCTAGGGTTTAGCCTCTCTGATCTCGTGGTAGATCTACTCTTGTACTACCCTTATCATCAATATTAATCAAGCAGGAGTAGGGTTTTACCTCCATCAAGAGGGCCCGAACCTGGGTAAAAACATCGTGTCCCTTGTCTCCTGTTACCATCCTGCTAGACGCACAGTTCGGGACCCCCTACCCGAGATCCGCCGGTTTTGACACCGATAGTTGTCGGATTTCGGGTTCCGGCAGACCCTTGAGGTTCGAACACTGGGGTGCGCGCGGAGATTCAACCCTCTATCGCCTCGTACTTCGCCGAACCGCTGGGACCTAAACTACTAAACAGAACAACACAAGAGACACAAGATTTATACTGGTTCAGGCCACCATTGTGGTGTAATACCCTACTCCAGTGTGTGGTGTGGTGGATTGCCTCTTGGGCTGATGAGGAATAGTACAAGGAAGAACAACCACGCGAGGGTCTGTTCTTGGCGGGTGCGATGAACTGCTAGGTGAGGTTTAGTCGCCCTTCTCTCTCTGTGTGATGCTACTGTCTTGCTCTCTTTGAGATGCCTCTACCCTGATTCTAGGTCGGATTCCTCCTCTTCCGGATCCCTCTACCCTGTGGGTGGTTAGTCCTATTTATAGGCAAAGGCCCTGGGCCTCTCCCCAAATATTGAGCGGGAAGGGCGCCAACAATTGGCCATTTTGAAGAGGAATAGCGGGTACACTTATCCTGACCAAAGTTGGTCCTCGCCTGTCAAAGGCTCTGGTGATGACGCCTGCTTGGGCCCCACGATGACTCCCTTCCAGCCGTTGGGCTGGTCTTGGTCTTGTTGCACCGAAAGGTGCCTTTGCTTGATGCTCTCGCCTGCGCTTGCTCCCTCTGCACCAAAGAGGAAAGGAGAACACTGCGCGGGCTGGCGCCCGACTGGCGCCCTTGGTCGTCATGGGCACCTTGCGAGGTTCTCTGCCTTGAACTCTCCGCCTCCTCATGAGCCAGCCTGACGAGGCCGCGCCTGAGGAAGCTCCTTGTCGTCCACCCCATGAGGCTTGGCCCCTCGCGAGGGTCTTGAGCTTGCGTTGATGAAGATGGGCTGTCCGGGGCCTCCTTTGAGCCACGCCCGCGGGCAGCGGGCGAGCAAGTGTGGGGACCCCGTTCCCGGAACACCGATAGTAGCCCCGGGCCTGGCCGGCGCCCAAACTTGGCCCGAGCGAGAGAGTCGAAAGGGCAAGTGCGAAGCGTCACGGGCCCTAACAGCCTACGGCCTTGGGCGCCGCGTGGCGGTTGATTGGACGTGGGCGGCACTGTTCCCCCACGCCTCCTTATTTCGTGCCTTGCTAGGCGGACACGCTGCTGTACACATCCGTTCCCCTCTTTGTTGCTCGTGCGCCCCTGTCCTTCCTCCTCTCAAACTCCAGCTTCCATTTTCAATCCAATCTCGAATCTCCCCCCCTTCAATCGCCATGGCTCCGAAGAAGAAGGGGAAAGGGAAGAAACCTGTGCCTCCGCCTCGCTCGCCGCCGTCGGCGGCCCCCGCCGTCGACCCGTCGATCATACTCAATCTAGAGGGCTTGGGCAAGGTTAGTTCGGCTCTGGCCACCACCTTCAACGAATGCGGGAGGACGACGGCCTGGCCCGCGTCCCACTTCTCCATCGACAGGATAGTCACTAAGGTCCGGTATTTCGCTGACGCCCTGTGGGCGGGGCTGGTTCCCCCCTTTTCTGATTTCTTCAATGCCGTGCTTTCCCACTACCAGATCCACATGATGCATCTAGGTCCTGAGTCCATTACTCTCCTCTCGGTCTTCGCCTTCGTTTGTGAGGCAATGATGGGCATCCTTCCTTCGGTCGCCTTGCTGCGCCACTTCTTCTCTCTGCACCTCGTCGACCCCACCCAATGCTCGTCGTGCGTGAGCTTCGTCGCCGCGCCTGAGACAGCGGCCTCAGGGATTGACTTCAGCCTCCCTCCGCCCGCGGCTAAGTTCCGCGAGAGGTGGTTGTACGTGGATGTGGGGGTGCCCAGCCCCGTGCTATCGGAGCCAACCTCGCCTGCTGTCCCCAATTTAGGCTGGGCCAAGAGACGCTTTCAAGCCCTTGGCTCATCTTCGTCTGGCACCGCTTCACGTTCCTGAGGTCGCTTGCCGTGGCAGTGCCCAAGGTGGTGGAGGAGTTCCTGATGTGCCGCGTTGCTCCTCTCTAACGCCATTCCCACCGGATGTGGCCTTCAGCGGGCCTGGTGATTGTATGAGGCTCCAGGAAGAAGACCTGATGCCTGAAGCGCTAAGGAAAGTGCTCCTGGTCCTGTCTGGCGACCCCAACCCCGGTGGCATCCGGCATGGAGGGGCCTTGTGGTACCTCTTCCAGAACAGGGGTGATTTTCTGAACCATATGCCTATCTTCGATGAATGGGGGCCGCGGCCCGCTGGTCTCCAGGGGACTCGCGAGAATCCAGTGATGGTGACAGCCCTTCCAGTCGGCCAAGGCGGCTCCTCCTCAAGTGGCGGAGCAGGGAGGCACGAGCCGCCAGAGGCCGAAGGGAGCCCCGCCGGGGTGACAGCGCCGGGCGACGCTCATGAGGGAGCAGCTCCACGAGGCTCATGCCGCCCGTGGCTGAGGGCGGCAGGCAGCTGCCCGCGGCGCTGCGGATGAGGCCCCGAGGCCCCCTGCTGCTTCTCTTGATGAGGCGACCAGCGGCGTCGGTGGACACCCCGACGCAGTCGCCTTGATGCTTCTCCTCATCGCAGCTGACCCTGCGCTCAAATCTTGGGTCGCTTTCGCATGGACTTGAGGCCCTCCGGAAGAGAAGGGAGGCCACAGGCGATGATTACCCTTGTCGCCTGCTGAAGCGTAGGAAGTACTTCGCCACTGATGAGTAAGCCTTCTCCTTCTCCAGCTCCTGATCCTTCTGCTGCTTGTATTGATCCTTGCCCTGCAGGCCCCTTTCTGTCGAGTTCATGCAGACGAGTGAAGAGCCGTCCCCATTGGCTTCGCCCTCCTTCCCGTCCTTGAGCGCTCCGAGCAGTGGAGCCCTTGTGGTGACGGCGACCGGGGAGGCGAACCGTCCCGAGGCGCATCGTGGCCCTGCGCGCCTCGCGACCCTACTTCGCGAGCCTTCTCGTGGCATAGCTAGCCTGCCGTGGGCTTCTCGCCTGGTCGTGGACGGCGATTGGCTGAGGCGCTTCTTGCGCTCTTCGTCTGGGGATGGGCTGGCTCCAGGCCGGGCTTCTGGCGCGGCGCGACCGGCCGTCGCGTGGGTGCCAGCCCCCAGCCCCCTGCCCGGAGGGGGAGCGCTGACTCGTGGGCCCCGTCGCGTGCTTGTGGCAGGTGATGGTATGGAAGACGTGCTCGAGTGCGCTCGGGAGCGTCACGCTCTTCGCCAAGGATTCCTTCGAAGGGCGGCTGATGCGGTGAGCCTGCTTGGTGACGAGCTCGCTGATGAAGACGCGCGCCTTGAGGCCGAGGGCCTGTGCCTGGCCGCAGAGAGGCGTGAGCTGGAGGGCGCTGTCGCCCTTGCACGCCATCAGCGCGATCTTGACGATGAGGAGGCCAAGGCGTTGCGGGCAGCCTCTCGGGAGGCCTGTTCTCGGGCCGTCGAGGAAGCTCGGGAAGCTAACAGGTGGCGAGAGGTGGCGGAGGAGCGGGCACGGGAACTCCTGGCCCGGTGTCACTCATTGGAGGAGCAAGTGGAGCTGCGCGAGGCAGCCCTTGCGTCGATGAAGGTGGCCTCCGGCGACCCGGCGGAGCTCGAGCGTGAGGAGGCGTTGGCGCTGAAGCCGCTGAACGCAGCTGCCAGTACGAGCGCTTGGAGACGAGGGAGCGCTTGGCGATGCGGGCGGAGGATGAGGTCGCCGCACGGGAAGCCCGCGTCCTAGAGGAGGTCGGACGCCGAGTGGCGATGGCGCGCTTGAACCCCGAGCGCGAGTTCGAGGAGAGGCTGGGGTTGATCAGGGCCGAGGCTGAAGGCCGGACTGCTGCCTTGAGGGCCAAGCTGGAGGAGGCGACCCGTCGGGCCGATGCTCTTCGGGCCGCCCTCGAGGTGGCGCAAGGGGAGTCAACCACCTCTCAGGCCGAGGTGCTCCTTCTTCGCCAACGGGTGGAGGAGACCGAGGCCGTCGCGCCGCTGTATCGCGGATGAGATCGCCCGGCGAATCCTGGAGCATGAGCACGGGCCCATGCTCGCCACGCTCCGGGAAAGAGCCAACACAGCCTTGGGTAACATCTGCGAGGTGGCTGTTGGCGAGTCGCACGCGGTTAACTATGCCGGCAATCTTCAGTTCTTCACCGATGTGGTGACGCGGCTGGAGGCGCGGTCGGTCAGGGCCAATAGGTTGGTGGAGGAGAGCAGCCGCGCGCTGCTTGGGCGCGCCTTTTCTCGTGTCTTCAGCCATCTCTGGAACATGGACCCCCACTTTGATTTTGACGCAGCCATCGCCCCAGTTCCCCAGGCCGTCCGCGGCGACCTGGCGCACTGGGTGGAAGACAATGTGGATGCTCTCGTCAGGGCCTTTGCTTCGGACAACGACGGCGTGATCGTGGCCGCCGATGAGGGTGGCGTGGTGAACGGTCCTGACGCCGCCGATGGCCACGCAGACAGTGACGGCGAGGCCAGCGACGCCAGCAACGGCTCGGGAGGTGCTCCTTAGGACGCATTGGGGGATTTATCCGACTGATTATGTATTGTCCCTGTTCCATTACCCTGCATGAATAGAACTCGGGCTTTGGCCTGATGGCTATGAGAGCATTTTGGGAGGGGGAGCCCCTCATGTAAAACTTGTGTTCATCGTATTAGCAGGTGCTACATCGCACATACGCCCGTGCCAAGTGGTTGGCTAAGCGACGTGCTGGTTGGCCAGTTTACCTTTGTTTCGTACGAGCCTGAGATAGCCTGTGGGAGGCTGCGGTGACCCGAGTGTCTCCTGATCGAATCCGTAGGATCTGTAGTAAAAAACCCTCCGGAGAGGACGCGTTGGCGGCCGGCTGGGCTGCACGCAAGCTAGGCCTGGCCCAGCTCGCGAGGGGCTCGCGAGGGGAGGCAGCTGAGGCGGAGTGGTAACCGTAACGCGAGAGATTTGCTCGAACGAGACTAAGCACCCCTTCCCCAAACACACGCAAATCTCAAATTCGAATCCAACTTAAATCCAGCGGGGGAAAGCGACAACCAAAGGGAAAGGCGAAGAAAGCAGAAGCGAAGCCGCGTCCGGCACCTAGTCTAGTCTTGGACGTCTTCTCACCGACGCGGAGCTAAGTGCTGCCACTGGGCGTGGGAGGGAGCCCCAGGGCCTGAGGCCTGCACCCCTGAGACTCCGGGGTGGTACAGCCCCACTCATTATTATGTGAGAGTGTCACGGGGCGGCGAGCTTCACATGCACTGGGCCTTCTTCACAGGTACCGGCCTTACTTCATATCGCCAGACGAGGGCCCCGCCTTGCGCCACACTCTAGTGCCATCAACGACGACCGGAAACCAGGACGCCGCCGATGGGGTAGAGCGGTCGCCAGCGGTTCCCCCGACGACCATGGGTCCTCCGCCAGGGGCAGGCCCTGAGGCGCCTCCCCAGCGGAGGGCCTACCTCCTAAGAACGCCTTGCTCCGAACTCCACGGTGGTGATGTCGGATCTCGGCCCCTCTCCGGCAGCCCCCTGCGTCCTCCTCCTGAGGGGTAGGAGACTGCGGGAGCGGGGCAGCCGCTCGTCGTGGCGACCTGTACCTCCTGCGATCCATGGTTAGCGTATGTTTGCTCTTGATGAAGTAGCAGTACCCGATAATCGTCGCCCCCGGCGTGACCAGTGGGACCGTCCTGAGGCTCCTGGAAGATCTCGGCTTCTAGCGCCTCATCTCTCCAGCTTGGGCTGAGGAGCGGGCCGTGTTCTCCCTCGTGCAGGTGCCCTTGGTCCATCATGTGGGGCACGTATTCCTCTGACGCCGTCATCCCGAAGGCCACACCGTAGTGCCCCGCATGCCATGCGGCTCTGCTTGATGCGCCCATCGTGGGGTGGTGGCGCGGCGGTCCACCGGGGCCGCGGGTTACGTCGAGTCCTTCTTCTCCGCGGACCGGGGGAGGGGGCAACCCCGCCGCCGGTCCGGTGCTGACAGCTTCGCCGGTGTTGGAGTAGCTTTGGAGCCCGCGGGCATGCGTGGAGCACCCGCGCGGGCCGCCCCGGGCCTGAGGTGGGAGCGGGGTGCAGAAGGGGTGAGCCCCGTGGCGGCGAAGCCCAGGAGCTCCACCACCCGCTCCAGCAGCACGTCGCGGCCGCCTTCCATCAGTCTGCACTGCAGCAGTTCTCGGGCCACCGTGAGCGCGGCCCTTGAGTTCGCCTGCTCCCGGCGGGTGTACGGCGCCGTTGCTGCGGCGTGGTTGGAGGCCCTCGCTGCCGACCGCGTCTGCCGCGGTGTGAGAGCCGTCGAAACCTGTCAGCGCCGCCTTGCCCGCACTCGCGGACCCGCGAGCTGCACAGAACGCAGGTCGCCCGAGGCGAGCGGCTCTGCATGGGCGGGCCACGCCGCCCAAGGATCTGGGTTGCCCGCTTGGTCGCCGGACATGGTGATGACGATGCGACGAAACACGAGGCGGCAGAAGGTGGATTCCGGCGCACCCCTACCTGGCGTGCTAAATGTCGGATTTCGGGTTCCGGCAGACCCTTGAGGTTTGAACACTGGGGTGCGTGCGGAGATTCAACCCTCTACCGCCTCGAACTTCGCCGAACCGCTGGGACCTAAACTACTAAACAGAAGAACACAAGAGACACAAGATTTATCTTTGGTTCGAGGCCACCATTGTGGTGTAATACCCTACTCCAAAGGTGTGGTGTGGTGGATTGCCTCTTGGGCTAATGAGGAACAGTACAAGGAAGAACAACCTCGCGAGGGTCTGTTCTTGGCGGGTGCGATGAACTGCTAGGTGAGGTTCAGTCGCCCTTCTCTCTCTTTGTGATGCTACTGTCTTGCTCTCTTCGAGATGCCTCTACCCTGATTCTAGGTTGGATTCCTCCTCTTCTGGATCCCTCTACCGTGTGGGTGGCTAGTCCTATTTATAGGCAAAGGCCCTGGGCCTCTCCCCAAATATTGAGCGGGAAGGGCGCCAACAATTGGCCATTTTGAAGGGGAACAGCGGGTACACTTATCCTGACTAAAGTTGGTCCTCGCTTTGTCAAAGGCTCACAGTGATGACACCTGCTTGGGCCCCACGATGACTCCCTTCAAGCCGTTGGGCTGGTCTTGGTCTTGTTGCACGAAATGGATGCCTTTGCTTGATGCTCTACTGCGCTTGCTCCCATTGCACCAAAGAGGAAAGGAGGACATCTGGCCGGGCGCCTCGACCGGGCGCCTTGGTCGTCATGACTTGCGTCATGGGCACCTCGCGAGGTACCCTGCCTTGAACTCTCCGCCTCCTCATGAGCCAGCCTGACGAGGCCGCGCCTGAGGAAGCTCCTTGTCGTCCGCCCCGTGAGGCTTGGCCCCTCGCGAGGGTCTTGAGCTTGCGTTGATGAAGATGGGCTTTCCTGGGCCTCCTTTGAGCCACACCGCAGGCCGTAGGCAGGCAAGTCTGGGGACCCCCGTTCCCGGAACGCCGACAATAGTGCCCGTGCCATGGCGGATCTGAAGGTGCAAACCGGACAAAGCTACTTCGCAACCAATGTTTTCTTTCAACTAGCCACTACGATTTGGTATGGACAAGAAAAGTACAGTAAACAAATGACGATCTATTTTCTGGGTAAGATCAATAACTTAAGCACATATGGAAGAGTACCACCTATCTTGCGACGCCGTGTAGGCCTATGCTGATACGTTGAGGGTGCTGCGGGTGCGATGGCTGTCGGCGGTGGCGGGGAAGAAGAGTTTAGACGACAGACGGCTGGGTCGGGGGATATATCCTGTTGCCATGGACGAGGCGGTCGTAGGAACGACAATGGCAAGGTGGACGACAGCGCTGATGAAGCGAGAGGAGGCGATGAAAGGATCCTGGTCCAGTGCCGTGGATGAGAGACGTCCATCTCTTGCAGTGGACGACGGGGTAGGGGTAGCGGCTCCTACAAGGTGGAGGATGGGGTGGCGGACAGAGGAGGCTGGCCGCAGTGCGGAGGTTGTCGTGCCTTGACGGTGTATGAATGGGGAAATGGAGGGGCGGGGGGATCTCAAACTTTGGGACGCGCTTCTCTGAAATGGGGGAAAGTTACGAACTTATCCCTTGTTTAAAATTTTGGACATGGCGTCGGTTGGGGATAGGACGGTAATCTCGCATTTCCCAAATATTTGCCGGTAACTATTTCGGGAGAGGAGAGGGTGTTTTGCCGCCCACAGTTGGTGCCCACGGTCTATTAACGGGGCTGACAGGTAGGGCGGTTGTGTCACGTCTGATGGAAGTTACACATCTGCCCCAATTTAAAATATTAGCCTACATCGATTTTGGACGAGGAGAGTTTGTTTTGCCGCCCACCTTGTATGAATGGGGAAATGGAGGAAGAGACACATGTCTTTCGGAGGAGCTTGAATCAAATGTGTTTTGCCGCCCATGTTTTGCGCCCACCGTGTCTGAATGGGCTCAGAGGCTGTCGTGTCACGTCTGATTGAAGTTACTAGTCTACCCCTATCGGCACAAAGTGTAAATCCAGTCGATAAGGATGTCAAGTGTCAGGGGTAGACAGTAATTTCCATCTCGCAAACACTTGCTTCGGGCAGCCCACAAATTATAGTGGGTATTTAGCCGCTTCGTTCAAAACTTGGGATTATCTTGGGCTTCAGATAGCAGAAACAGCAGGACCTCCTCCGTTTTCAAATGCAACATTCTTACTTCCTCCAATTCTTAGGTTGCTTGCATAATGCGTGCCGCTAATTCTGTAATTTCCAGCCTCAAGATAAAGATTACCTCATTCATGGAAGCCACACCATCTCTTTCTGCCTCTAGTAGAGCCTCAAGCACTATAACATATGTGCTCGGGCGCTCTCCCGGTGGTGTTGCCTCTGAATCGCTACCATCTGGTAACATGGATGGCATGCCTTTGCTTCCCACGAATAGATTACGGGGTTGTACATTGTGTCCGAGTGTGAACGGCATCCTGAAAAGGTTTCCGCTGGATATCGTGAAGAGATAGTTATCGTATGATCCAGCAGTAAGCTTACATGGTAAATGACGGTAATTATTGCCGAGCATGGCAAACTATATTTAAATGATTCAAGCAAGATCAGCCGAAAAATAAATTAAAATGGTAAGATGAAACTAGGGATGTAAGTGGCAAATAAACGACATCCGCCAGTCCCATCTAGTTAGTTTTTGCTACCTCCCTAGTTCATTTTCCTAAAAAAAACTCTTTTGAACTATCATACCACTAGTGGACTTTAATCGGGATTAAACGGGAGCCAGTTGACATCCCTAGTTGAAAGGGAGTGTACAACCGCTATATTTAAGTTGCCAAGGCATCTAAGTAGTTGAAATAATCTGAGAAAGCACTTAACAGTGTGGCCTCATATAAACTACGAAGACAGTCTTATGATGAAGTTGAGAGGAAAAGTTAAGGACTCAAATGAAATAGGCATGCATTTATTTACAATAGTACAGCAGGCACTGCTGACATATTGGCCAACTCAGGTATAGCGTAACAACAAATAAGCATTCGAATCAAGCAATACAAAGAAAGCGGAACAACTGAACTATTTGTAATTCGGTAGGATTACAGGTTGAGGGAACAAGCCAAGAAAGCAGCCCACTCGCATTACATTTCATGTGAAGCCTCGCTGCTGTTGTAATGTTCTTTGAAGATATCGTCAGCATCCCGTGGTTGCAAATCTAGTTGTTGTAGTTTATTCTGCACCATCTATTTAAGTAAAATTAATTTTAATCGCATGCACTGGTCCGAATTGATCATCGCTGGTTCATCTAAACTATTGAAAGAAGGGTGTGTGCATACACGCCAATACTCCCTCCGATTCTTTTTACTTTGCGTATAACTTTTTCTCAGTTTTCTCGTATTAGTCTGCGCGTTGCCGATTCCTAGCGTTGGTTTCTTTTTTTTGCCCCGCCCCGTCCGCCTCTGCCCTAATTAACTGGCAAATTAGTCCAGAAAAATTAAACCAGTGCCCTCCTTGGTATGCGGGTCAAGAGTTATGCGCAGAGTAAATAGAATCGGAGGGAGTATATCTGCTTCCCTCTATTTTTATGCTTGTTCGCGGTGCCAGCCCCAAAAGAATAAATATTTTGCTTGACGGGGTTGGCAGCTCCATAATTAATAGAAGCATCAAAATAGTCATGCAACTTGGGAAGATTAAGAACACACAAACAAGTAATGAACAGAGGCTCGGAGCAGTGATGTAATAGCTAGCATCGTAAAATGTAGGGTAAAACAAACAAAAGCAGCGGAACCACATGCAAGTTTGCTGATGTGTAATTAAGCATAGAGAACATTAAGCGATGCGATGGAACCAACAGGTGGCATCGTAACAAAACTAAAGCATATTAACTATATGTGCACTGGTATGTAATTTAGCACATGTAACATGTTCACTGCCAGAACTATGGCCCTACAGGTGCAAGCAGAATAACGCGTCTCACGAAAAACTGAATGATACCCTCAAGAAATTCAAAGGTGCGGTGCTTATGCTAGGAAAGTGAACGTAGGCGCCAGCCGTTGGATAATAGTACCTGATTCTCAGCGGCATATGGGTATCGTTGTCATACTTGATAGCTAAGGATCATCGATGGTGCTCGTGTTGCGGTTGAGTTTGGGCCGGCTGTCGCCATCGCTGAAGCGGCTCCGATTACTCTGATTGCGGCGCCTGTCGACATACAAGAAAGCTCATCTGTGGTAAGTGAACAGTTGCACGATAAAGAGAAAAACCGAAGGAGTACAAATCGAAATAACCTGATGAGGCTGCGGCGTCGGTAAAGCAGGGCTGGTGGAGTTGAATATGGCGTCCGTGGAGCGGGTCTGATGCAGTGGACGAAGGCTTCGGCGGGCGCGTTGTACAGTGCTTTCGGTGAGGCGGAGCTGTTGCGGCGGACGAGAGCTTGTATGAAGGGCCAGTGAAGGGGCGGACGAGGGAGTGAGTGAAGGGCCTACGCTGAGGTGGATGAGGGCGCCGGTTAAGCAGATCCGGTGCGGTGGACCATGATGGCGGTCAAGGAGATCTGGAGCGGTGGACAAGCCAGTCGCTGAAGCGGCTCCAGTGAAGTGGTGAGTTGGCAGTTGTGGGTTCCAAGGTGCGGAAGGTAGATCCGGCGGGGTGTAAGGTCCACCGCTGCGGCGGAGGACTAGATTCGGCGGCTTGCCGTTGTTCGGGGGGTCGGGGAGGGGAAGGGGAGGGGCTCTGGGGAAGAATGTTAGGGCAAAGAGGGGAAAATAATGGAGTTACCAAAGCAGCCCTTTGTCGTTCATGTGGCAGGGGTAAAACAAGAATATCGCAGGGCTAAACTTTCGGGCGCGTGATATTTCAATGTGAGCGGGAAGTTTGAAAGCTTTTGGCGCCTAAAATTATAAGTATTCTCCTCTCGTCATTTACCGACTATGATATCATGGCCGACAATTTGTTTGTTTTGCACGCAAAAAAATGTGCAAGTTTTGAAAATCAGTGTCTCCAACTCGAAACTTAGACTGTCCATTCAATTCAAATATGGATCATTGAGCTACTACAAGCAAATACCATCATACGGTCCAATTCAAATGAAATTCCAAATGTGTTTATCCTAAATATGATGACGAAAGCAAAAATGTGTATGTGTATGAATAAACTGGATGATTATAAAGTTTGAACATGCCCGTATGTGTATATCTCTAGGTTTGATATATGAATTTGAAATCACGAAATCCCGGCTTAAAAAATGTACCTCCGTTTAAATGAATTACAAAAGCTAATGAAGGAGTCAATTCCAAAATTCCAATCTTAGGTTTGTAATTACGGTACATCAAGGTATATCACGCATGTTCAAAAGTATTGTTATCTCATAGTACAAACTGTGAAACAAATTGATCAACCATGAGTGCACAATATCTCAATTACGCTTAAAGTCCCTCAAATATAGACACCTCACTCTTTATCTGAAGTCAACCCCCCCCACCAAAGACACACACACACACACACACATAGAGAAGTCGTTCTCTTCCCCAAACACCAACACACGAGCACATTAACACCTCTCTCTCTTGTAAAGTCCGGACCCCAACATAGGTCTCTATCACTTTGTCTCTCGGGCATGCACACATCTCTTCCCTCACTCTCTAGGTCCCCCGCTATCTCTCTTACCCAAGCACACGCACTATGTAGAGTATATATTTTCCATACACACAAAACGTCGCCCCCAAACGTCTATCTCCCTAGTTATGTGGTTCTCGCGCACTCACCTCACACACCACCCCCACTGCAAGAAAGCACACTTTGTCTCCTTGTGCACCACTCTCCTCTTTCTATCTCTCCCACAAGCGGACCCGCCCCAGCTCCTTCCCTGTATACATATATGTCGTGACTCTTTGCATAGCTCCCTAATGTATAATCGTTCTCGATTTCGCACATTGTGCTCTACATCATCTATTCTAGATCTCTCATGAAGTCCCTATCACACACACGATGACTCGCTTCCCTTGCGTCTCCGTTAATAGGCCAATTTCGGACAACATCAACATTGTCTCCCTATCTATACGCCATTTATGGACACAAACGACCCCTCTCGCCCCCTCTCTTCCTCTCTCTCTCTCTCTCTCTCTCTCTCTCTCTCCCTCTCCGTAGCTAGCTCTCTCTTTCTCTCGCTCTCACACCCCTCTCCCCCCCACACACACACACTCGATGTCTCTTCCAAATAGTCTGCTCCCCCCGCCTGCACCCGTGCTATCTCGCTACTACACATGACACACCATTACCCCTTCCCTTATACTAGGTTTACATCATCAGTGGTCTCTCTACTCCACATACACTCTCTCCCTCTCACACACATACGCGTGCACAAACACACACATACACGCACAAACACCCATTTATCTGGATCCTCATCTCTCCTCATGTCCGCATGTGTATCTCACACACTCACTCTCTAATTATGTATATGTTTCTCCATGTTACACAACACAAAGCCCCATGTACATGTCTCTCTCTCTATCCTCCACACACATAGACACAAAGAATCTGTTATCATTGCCTCAGTCTCTAACATATCACACACGCACTCTCTCTCTCTCTCTCTCTCTCTCTCTCTCTCTCTCGCAAACACGCTCAACAAGGGTTTCCCCGTGAATAACTTAGCGTCTATTCATCAACAGTCGTGGTAGTATGGCGAACACGAGACATGAAAAAGAATAAATCTACATGTGCTTAGACCACCTAGTATGACTACTAGGACTAGAGAAAGCCAAAAAAGCGCCACGCCCGTCACCCCTCCTTGTCGGGCGACGGAAAATCTTCGTTTTACACAATCGAGAAGTCATTGTGCTAAGGCCCCACATGCCGAGGCGTTGAATAGAATGTAGATGCTAGTTTACGGAAGCAAGTATCGATAATACGTTTGTATCTCCATACTTATATTTCTTCTCTTATAAAAACCCGAGTTGGTGATGATGGTACATGTGCCATCTTGCAATATAGACCGTCCGATCTATATCTGACGGATGGAAATTAAACTAAAAGATACCCGCACCCCTCTCCACATTTGCAGACAAGGCCTTCCCTCGTTCATCCTTATCTCCAACAAACCTCATTGTTGAGCAATTAAGAAAGGAAGCCTCTGGAACAAACTGGCATGGTGGCCGCCAAGGCGTCGTCAATGCCCATGCCTCCGCCATCCGACCACCAACCACCACCACACCCCACTCCTCTTCACCTTATCTCATATTTCTCGAGATATCATTAGTTTTTGCACATGGGATTACTCCCGCAAGGGTCAATCACAACAAGTGTTTGATAAAAAAATGCATCTTGATGTTCCGTGCAATGCATGGATCTTGCTAGTACTCCTACACAAGACTAAGTTGGTGATGCTGGTGTGTCTGCCATCCGTCGTTTCTGACCATTAGATCTGCATGTAATGATTCTGAGGTAAGTTGTTGCCTTTTCTCACCAACATCCCACTTGTCTACCAATTTGCAGAAAAACCCATAATTAGTATCTTAAAACCAACCACATCCCTCCCTCACCTCACCAAAACAGCCCAAGGAATATATTCTAATTGAAACATAATATATCTCTAGTGACATATGTATATCAAAATTAGAGTGTTTTGTACCAAGTTTGTGAATAAGTATTATTCTAATTATGATTCGTTGCAACGGACATGAACATTGCTAGTATTTCCAACCATGCATTTCTTTTCCTAGTATTCCATAGTTTCGAGTTTTCCATCAAGATATTAGTCACTCATGGTTGATATTTACTTTCAATCAAGTATACATATGCATTATGTAACTAGCCTTGCTTATTGGCTTCCAAAGCTTAACTTTCACTCCTACTTACAATATGTAGAGTATTTAACAAAAAACTACCACTTTCAACCAGCCCTAGGAAGAATCTATTGTACAAAAAATAGCAAAAACATACCCAAAATTTCTTAATCCACGCCAAAAGCTACCTAGTACTCCTACCGATTAGGTTCGTCTAAACCCATTTATGACAGGGTTGGCCCACATGTCAGTGCTGACGAGGCAGCCTAAACTAACACATTTTGTTTGACCGTTGACACGAGGGACCCACATCCAACCTTCTATCATGTTATTCCCCCTCAAATCATTATTTTTCCTGAACATTACTTCAAACAGTACTGATGCGTGTTCGTCGGTGGCGCGCTGCATGAGCGAGTAGGCCGCCCGCTCACGAGACGGGCCGGACGCCCGCCTCCGCCTCCGAGGTTGGCAGGCTGGCCCGAGCATGACTCATGAGCGAGCAAGCCGCCGCGTTGGCCTTCGCTCGAGCCAGATGGCTGGCCTTAGCGCGGCGCGCGAGCAAGCCACCGCCTGCCGTGCAATCTAGCTAGCAAACCTTGCAGACAAGCAGCTGGACGGAGCTATCTTGGTTAGCTAGCGGCCCGAGCGCCGAACGGAGCTGGCATCCGGGCTGCCGCTACATGGGCTCCGCACCGCCGGCGGTTTTGACCTCGCCTTCTGCCAGCGGTGGTAGCTGCGTCCCATGGCCGAGGATGACTAGGTGGACGGGCCGGAGGTAGGAGGTCACTCGAGGATTTTTGTTGGTAAGAGCATGTACAGTGGTTGATAAGGTAGTCTTATCTTAAGTCTGCCACGCATGCAAGTGGTAGTAGTTTCTTGGCATTTTAGTGGTTTCTTGCATTATTGGAGCAAGTACAATAGAGCTGAGTCAGCGGGCTATAAGAAATAAACTACTCCCTCCGTCTAGGTGTGTAAGTCATCTTACGAAAACCAAATAATCCCAAAACACTTAGGCGCGGTGCATTAACTTCTACCTCGTTTCTTGTTTCTTGACATATCAACCAATAAGAGATGTGGGTGTGCATGCTTTTAATGACTTGAAACTACCAAACACGACATGCAGTGCTTAATTCATTGCATGCAATGCTATTAATTAGCAAATAAACATTAAGTTCTCTAGTTTTCCCCTCCTCCTTGGTCACGGTGCACAATCTAAGATGTCTTATTCACCTATATGGAGGGAGTAGTATATTTCTGCTTAGTTGGAGGAAAGAGAAGAGGAGAGAGAAGGTAAGCGGGCTCTTCATGAAGAGCCAACTCTAGCACGTGCTCCTAGGCACTTTGTGAGAATGAGAAGTGGGCCACATAATAAAAAGGTAGTACACTCTTTTGATCTATTATTGTACTACATGTTGGCTATAAGATGGGCTGTAGATGACATGGCACTGGCTTATAGCCAGAAATTGCTATACTATTAACCATGCTCTTAGGGGTTTCTTGTAAGGAACAATGTACGTACTACTAGCGACAAAAGGCGATTCTCGGTTGCGTTGTACTCCAACGAGTACTACGTGGCTCGCGTGCTCGCCCTAGCCGCACCTCGCTTGCAGCTTCCAGCTAGTATCATATTTAAACTAGCGCCTCCCAATTATGCCCGAGGAGCCGGAAAAGCCTGGCGGGGCATTTGGAACTGTGCAATATGGCTCTGTACGTAAAGTGATCTACTACTACTCTGTAGCTTGTGGTGTTGCATGCATGGACTTCACTCCATTATCGGCTCTACTATAAAAGAAATTCCTCTTGACGTGTTTTTTTTGAAACGGAGGCAAAAGCATTGCTTCATCTCATTCATAAAGAAGGAACTACTAACAAAGTTCGACGAGATCCATTACACCTCCACAAATGGAAGTGAAAAGCCTAGTCTCGCTGTATCAAATAACTCAAATGTTCTGCCCCCGTAGTAACCATCGCTGATAAACAGGCTGCTAGTGTGTGCGTGAGAGGAGCGACTGAGTAGGCCAGCTACGTGAGAGGAGCGGCTGAATACAGCACCGAGAGTACCCACTAGGCCACTACACAGGTGTACTTCCCCTTCATTGATAGTACAGCGATGGTTCTAGAGAACAGTACACTAGTAGAAAAGGGGCCTATTGACCCAGTTGGTGAGGGCCTTTAGTCCCGGTTCATGAACCGGGACTAAAGGGTCGGTACTAATACCCTGGCCCTTTAGTCCCGGTTCAATCCAGACCCGGGGCGATGGGCCTCCACGTGGCCTGTCCACGAGCCCAGCGGGAGGGCCTTTGGTCCCGGTTGGTGGCACCAACCGGGACCAATAAACATCCACGTCAACATTTCTATGGCTGTGGTGTTTGTTTTTTTTGAAGAGGGGGGGGGGGTTTGGGTGGTTTTGGGGGTTTAATTTAGGTGTTTCATATATTGTGCTATAGCTAGCTAATTAATAGAGAAAAGTGTCCTCTCTTTTGTCCGTGCTTGGTCGACGCTACGTACTATACATAATGATAGAGAGGACTAGCTAGACACGCTTAGCTAGCTAGTAATTAAGCAAATGTAAGATCGTCATGAACATATATGCATACAGAGAGAAGTGATATCGACCACCTCTCCTCCTCCGAGAGATTGGTCGAACAACAAGTTCTCGTATATCTATCCGACACTACCGGCTACATATATACAATAATTATCTTTTACAATACGGATGCGTGGTCCACATAGTATTCTCCGTCTTCAGCGATCACGTGGTCAAGAAAGAATGCCGCCAATTCCTCTTGAATTGCTCGCATGCGATCTGGTGCTAGGAGTTCATCCCGCTTCCGAAACATCTAATTTTAAGAAAGGGGTCAATAAATAAATAAATAAATAAATATATATATATATATATATATATGAATGAATGAAACTCAACACAAATGATGGTAATAAAATAAAATTGTGAATATTTTTATTTACGCACTTCATATTGTTTGTCGGAGTAGCCCCTCTCACAGGTCGTGTGGCGGATGGACTCGCAAACGTAGTATCCACAGAAATCATTCCCTTGTACATGCCACAACCACTTTACAAGAAACAGAGGTCAATCAAACTGATAATTAGCAAGCATGCTAAATGGTATTGATGAAACTAGCGCTTGAATCACTAGGAGATCTTGGCGTGGAATATGCTACTATATAGTACTTACTTTCGGGTGTCTAAATTGCAGCTTCTTCGGTAGTCCCGGAGCTTTTTGGTGAATTTTCTCCAAGCTCTGCCATACAAAGAAAACAGTTACTTGATATTAGAAATGAACAAAGTTGCTGATATGGTGGATAATGATCGATTTAACTTACTTCTCGAGCATTGCAGTCATGTCCGCATACTCCTTGGGATCTTTTCGCTTGGAGTCTAAGACAGTTACTACTCCCTTCTGAAGCTTAATTTCTAGGAGAATATAGTGGTAGCTGCACACACATGCATAACTCATCAATATTACATTACTATAACCTGGACTAATAAGGAAACCGAATATGCCACAAGACAGTAACACTCAGTTGAAGTTGTAAGGAAAGAGTATTATATCTTTGTGTTCATTTATTACCAACGATTGTAGCAAGTTGGCCTCGGTATCTTCGGCACGAAATTTAACCTCGATTGCATCTATGAGATATGTGTTAATGAACCCAATATCACCCACTTGTCTTTTCTTCAATTCGGCGATCTTCAATCTGCATAATATAGTGAGGATAATTATAAATACATCCAATGAAAGGGCTTAGTTATATAGAGAGACTTAATGATAGAAGTAGTACTACTTAAAGACAATAGCAGGTGACCATTGCTTTATCGAGGGCCAATTGATTGAAAAACTGATAGAACTCCTCAAATGGAATAGGCAACAGTTCAATTCCAAGGAGGTCATGCTCCTTTTTAACTCTCACATACAAAGTACTCCTCCCCTCAGACTCTTTGCAGGTTTTCATGTACCAATCGTGCAATCTTCGCATCATCGTTGATAGAGAACTTTCATCTTTGACGAGAGGCTTCCGTACTCGTATCTTCGTATCTGCACCTCCAAGAAATCATAATGTACATCGTCGGGCAGGTAATCTGCAGGATTGCCATAACCGGGCACCATCCTCGGATCGACGATGTCGCTAGCAGGCACCTTGAGAGGGGGGGCACGATTGCTTCGCTTGTTCGCCGAGCTGGGTAATTTGTTTCCCAGCTCGTCGTTCTTTCATCCTTTGATCACTGACAGTACTTCCCGACCTCTCCGCTTCGGCAAATGCCCTTCCAATAATGCGCTCATAGTTGCCTTTCGGCGGAGACTTGGGTGGTTTTATCAGGGCAGCCAGAGTGCGCTTCGCTTTCACCGGATCTACCTTCTCCTCCGGAGGTGGATGTCTCTTTGCTTTCAACCCTTGAAACCAGTCATCCACTTCGTCTCGCACGATCTTCGCGTTTTCCTCCTTGCTCCTCTCAGACGGGTAACTTCTCCGAGTCTTGAGAGAAGGACCGAATCAGTATCTCCTCCCGCCTTTGGCTGTATCTTGCTAGACGGCAGAGCAGACGGAGCGGATGTCTTCTTTCCTTGCTTACGAGGCAGAGGAGAAGGACTACGACGCGCCGGAGTAGCCGGAGCGGCGGCGGGTCTCTTCCGCCCTTGCTGACGAGGCGGAGAAGGAGGAGGCTGGCTGCTCGGGCGCGCCGGTGCAGGTGGAGTGCCGCCACGCGCCGGAGAAGGAGCCGGCTGAGTGCCCTGATCATCACTCACCGGAGGAGGAGGCGGTGGAGGAGGCGGAGTGCCCTGACTCGCCGGAGGAGGAGGAGGAGGCGGAGGCGTCCAGTTCGGAAGGTTGATGAGATCCTTCCGCCATAGGCATGGAGTCTTCGTGAGTGAACCCAGCCGATACTCCCCTTCACCGGTAGGGTGGTCAAGCCGGAGGTCCTGAAATCTCTCCGTTATTTCATCGACCATCACCTTAGCATATCCTTCTAGAATCGGCCGGCAGTGAAAAGTTGAGTCGGGTTTAGTAGGATAAACAGAGCCAACAGCCGCCTTGACCTTCAAATTGCTCCATTGCGCCATAAGGTGGCAATTTTCAGCATCCGTGATAGCATCCACGGGATAGCTGGCAGGAGCCGTCAAGGCATGCTGCTCTGGCTGAAGCAGCTCGGTGGAAGCCATGCTGCTTATCCGCTGAGATGGCGGGGTAGCTTCGGGGGAAGCTTCGGCAGGTCGTTTGCTGCGATCTGCTGCTTCTCATTCCTCTTCTCGTTCCTCTAGCCGCATTACCCTTTCGTGCAGCGCCTGCATTTGGCTCTGCTCCAGTTTCTTCCTCCTCTCATGGGTTTTGTAACACCATGCGTCCGGAAATCCAGCCTTCCACGAAACGAAGCCTGGCGTGCCTCGTGTCCGTCAAGGGTGCTTAGGATTCCCGAGGGCCATTGTGAGCTCGTCCTTCTCCACATGCGGAACGAACTTCCCTTGCTGCGCTTCGATATATTGCTTTGAAGCCTCTTGGTGGTATGTCCAATTGTTCGTCCGTCCAAATGCACTTCCACTGTTATAGGGTCCAAGGATCCGCCGGCCCGAAGAACCAAGTCCGCAGCGGTGCAGCCAGTTCATTGTCTCTGGTTCGATCCCTTTATCAAGAAGATCATTCTCATCCTTGGCCCACTTAGGCAGACTACGAGGTAGCCACCGACCCCGTGCGATGGTGAAGCTTCTTCTTCGCAGCATTTTTCTTGTTTGTCGCCGACATCTTTTTACTCTTTTCCGATGTCTTGTAGGCCACAAATGCGGGCCAGTCATCTCTGATCTTCTCATATTTGCCCTTGAATTTTGTTGCTCATTTTTTCGACATACGTATTGAGTTCTTTCTTCCAATTCCTGAATAGTTCTGCCATCTTCTTAAGAGCAAAAGACTTGATTAATGGCTCTATTACTGGCTTCTCCGGATCATCCTCTAGCGGTAGGGTAAAATTTGACTTCAGCTCGGTCAAAGATCATTTTTCTGCATATCATTGACACAAGACACCTCAGGGTCTTCGTTCTTAGGATTATACCATTGGTGGATGCTGATCGGGATCTTGTCCCTAACCAGAACCCCGCAATGAGCAACAAATGCCTTCTTTGTCCGGTAGGGTACAATCGATCGATTTGTATGATCTCAAACTTTTCATCCGAGCTCAACTTTTTCTTCGGGCCTCGTCTCTTTACCGAAGTTGTGCTCGACCCGGAGGGCTAGAAAAAAGAACAAAGACGAGAGTTAATTAATATGTGTACATACCAAAACAAAGACGAGAGCTAGTCAAAGACAGGCTTAACTAATATATATACCTGGCGGACTTGGTTTGGTGATCACGGAGCCGTCCTCACGGTCTACTTCTTCACCCTCTCCTTCTTGCACCGGCATTGGGTCATCGGAGCCATGTAAATCATAGCCAGCTGCTTCTTCACCCTCTCCTTCCAGACCATCGTTGTCGTTGAGAAACATCAACGAAAGCGTATCGCATCACTTCCTTGTGCGATTATGTCCCTGAACAACGCTTTCTTGTGCTTCGTCTCGGGGGGTGTCCATAGTTTCTACAAATATTTACAACATGGCAATTATTATTCAAACATGACAGATATGGATATATTAGTGGCAAACGTAGAACTAGCTAGCTAATCACAATAAGGAATCATATTAGTGGCCTCGTACTGCTTCTCTAGGGTTTGGGGTGGCCTCGACAACGCTTCAAGGGTTAGGGGGTGGCCTCGAGAACGCTTCAAGCTAGGAGGGGGTAATATCGACCCCCCCCCCCACGTGTTGAAGCTATCGGGAGGGGGTCGGCATTGAACACTACATCTATGTCCCACAAGTGACGTGGGCATCGGCCTTGCATGATGGGGTAGAGGTTCGTGGATCGCCCGGCGGTCGAGGTCAAGGGTCGAGGATCGCCGAGGGTCGGGAGGTTGCCTAGTGTCAAAGTTCAACAAAACCATGTCTTCATCATTAGGCGAAAATGCTTGGTGCATGATGGATGCAAGCTCTCCAAAGTTATTTTGGAGCGGAGTCCCGAGATAGGATAATTCGCTTTTTGGTACAAAGTTCAGCAAGAACCTTCCGAATATCGTTATTTGAAAGGCCTTTGCTGAGATTCGTACAAAAAGGCAAATTATCCTATCCGGGACTCCATTCTAGAATAACTTTGGAGGACTTCGTACCATCATGCCATGGTTACTTCCGGCTAATGATGTGGCCATGGATTTCTTCAATACTTTGACACTATAGGAACCCTCGACCCTGAAACCTTCGACCCTTGACCCCTTAACGACCCTCGACCCTGAAACCTTCGACCCTTGACCCTCTACCCTAGTTCCCGACCCTCGACCCCTCGGCGATCCTCGACACCCTCGTTATATCGACAACGACGCAACATACATATACATGGGAAAATAATGTTATCGGGAGAGGGTATCGTACCCCGTGTCAATGTTCTTCTTTCTCCTCTATTCCTTTCTTTCTTCTTCTCCTCTTCTTTTTCTTCTTATCCCTCGAGAAAGGAAAATAAGGAAAAAGGAAGAAAAGAGGAAGAAGGAAGAAGGAAGAAGAAGAAGAAAGAAGAAGAAAAAAGAGGAGAAGAAGAAAAGAATAGAGAGAAGAAGAAAAATAGAATTTTTTCTATTTTTCTTCTTCTCCTCTATTCCTTTCTTCTTCTCCTCTTCTTCTTCTTTTTCTTCTTCTTATTTATTTCTCCTCTTCTTCCTCTCCCTCTTCTTCTCCTTTCTTCCTCTTCTTATTTCCTTTTTCCTCTCATTCTTTTTCTTCTTCTTTCTTCTTAAAAATACATGAAGTAGTATTGCCTAATTCATTGTTCATATGAATATACAAACATTTGCATATTTACAATAATTAATATCACCAAAAAATCTATGAACAGAAAAAAATCCTAATTTTTCTAAAAACTATCTTTTGCATTGTTCACATACACATATACATTATAGCCACATACACATATACATCACATATGAACAAAAAATTAAAACATAAAAAATAGAGCATAAAAATTAAAAAAGAGCTTAAACATTAAAAGAGCCGGGCGGCGGCTCTTGTGAGGCAGGCGAGGCGCCGGCTGGGCGGACGGGCAGGCGGGCGACGGCTGACGAGCGGCGGCGGCGAGCCCGTGAGTGGGAGCTCGAGGAGACGGGCGGGGCGAGGGCGCCGGCGCTGGGGCCGGGCAGGGGCAGCGACGGCAGCACGGGCAGGGCGCGGCGACGGCGACGGGCGAGCACGGGCAGGCGGCGACGGCAGCGACAGCACGGGCAGCCTGACGGCGTCGTCCGAAGCTCGGGCAGCCTGGCGGCGTCGTCAAGCGAACTGGCGATGAAATCTGAAAAACGCCAAGTCTTTGCTTATATAGAAAAGGCTTTGGTCCCGGTTCGTGCCACGACCGGGACTAATGCTCCTGCTAGTCCCGGTTGGTGCCACCAACCGGGACCAAAGGCCAATTTTCAAGAGCCCAAAGGGCGGAGGGAAGCGACCTTTGGTCGGTTGGTGGCACCAACCGGGACTAAAGGGAGGATTAGTCCCGGTCGTGGCACTAACCGACTAATCCCTTTAATCCCGGTTGGTGCCACCAACCGGGACCAAAGGCCTTGTGCTGCCCGCGTCGCGCCCAAAGTTTAGTCCCACCTCGCTAGTTGAGAGAGCTCGAGAGTGGTTTATAACGCTGTTGCGCCCACCCTCTCGAGCTCCTCTCAACTGCAGGCTTCGGGCCTAATCTGTCACTAGCTATGTGCTGTGGGCCTACTTGGCCTCCTCAAGGGCCTGAATCCTGGCCCATGTAGGGTTTCTAGTCGTATTCAGGCCGTGGGGGCCCGATGGTGACACTATTTTTCCAGTTTTTTGTTTTGTTTTCTGCATTATTATTTTTTTTTTTTGCTTTATTTTTTAATTCTTTTTGCTTTTAGTTTTAGAAAAATTATAAACTTTCATTAGTGCCATTAGTTTTCAAATTTGAAAACTCTTTTTTTGTTTTCTTTGTTGCTTTATTTATTTTATTTTGTTTCTACTTACAATAAAATACTTATTGTTGCTACTTTTATTTTTTTTTTTGTTTTTGTTCTGCTTTTCTGCATTATTTATTTTTTGTTGTTTTTTTCTTTATTTTTAATTCTTTTTGCTTTTAGTTTTAGAAAAATTATAAACTTTCTGTTAGTGCCATTAGTTTTCAAATTTGAAAACACTTTTTTGTTTTCTTTGTTGCTTTATTTATTTTATTTTGTTTCTGCTTACAACAAAACGGTGTGTAGAGGGACGGGCTTATAAACCGGTGTGAGCGCCCTTCGGTTAGCGAGATTTTCAAATTCATAGTTTTCAAATGAACTCTGAAAAAGTTGGCATAGCATCTGCATGTACAAAACGGACAATGGTATCATACTCGTCTGTTACAAAGTTGGCATGCTATCATCATAATAGTTGCGGGAGAAAGTCTTCACTTTTTCTTTGCTTGTGTCGTTTGCTTATTGCGCCGTAACCATGGATAATCTTCATCGTTTATCAGGATGCTTGGGTCTGCCTTGTCTTTGATGGGGGGGATTTCATGAAACTTTTGATACTCTTGAGACATGTCATCTTGCCCTCCACTCCCGTGATGTCCCTTTTTCCTGAAAAGAACTATGTGGCGCTTTGGCTCACTTTGTATAATGTATTCGCTTCCTTATCTTTTCTTTTCCTCGGTCCGTAGACATGTCCTTCACATAGATAACCTGTGCCACATCATTGGCTAGGACGAGCGGTTCGTCGGTGTACCCAAGATTTTTCAGATCCATGTTGTCATTCCGTCTTTGTGGGTCTACACCTGCACTCCGCCTCTGACAGATTGACCCACTTGCACTTAAACAAAGGGACCTTAAAATCTACTCCGTAGTCAAGTTCCCATATGTCTACTATGTAACCATAATATGTGTCATTTCCCTTGTCGGTTGTTGCATCAAAGCGGACACCGCTGTTTTGGTTGGTGCTCTTTTCATCTTGGTCAATCGTGTAAAATGTATTCCCATTTATCTCGTATCCTTTCCAAATCATTACAGTCGAAGATGGTCCTGGACAACAAGTATAGCTCATCACAAATAGTGCTGTCACCTACGAGACGTGTTTCCAACCAACTGCTGAAAGTCCTGATGTGTTCACATGTAATCCATTCGTCGCCTTTACTCCCGTGTTTGGAGCGCAGACTGTTCTTGTGTTCATCGACATACGGGGTCACCAAGGTAGAGTTCGGTAGAAGCGTAGTAGTGTGCTTGAGACCAAGAATATCCGTCCTGCATATTATTGAGTCTCTTCCAAGCGTGCCTTTTCTAGTCAGTCTCCCCTCATACCGCGGATTAGGGAGACCTATCTTCTTAAGGCCAGGAATGAAGTCAACACAAAACCCGATGACATCCTCTCGTTTGATGGCCCATGGAGATGCTTCCTTCTGTCCTAGCGGCGATTACTGAACATATTTCTTTAGGACTCCCATGAACCTCTCAAAGGGGTACATATTGTGTAGAAATACGGGCCCCAGAATGACAATCTCGTCGACTAGATGAACTAGGGCGTGCGTCATGATATTGAAGAAGGATGGTGGGAACACCAGCTCGAAGCCCGACAAGACATTGCGCCACATCACTCCTTAGCGTTGATGCGATTTCTGGATCGATCACCTTCTCGAGATATTGCATTGAGGAATGCACATAGCTTCACAATGGCTAATCGGACGTTTTCGGTAGAAGCCCCTCAATGCAACCGGAAGCGATTGCGTCATAATCACGTGGCGATCATGAGACTTTAGGTTCGGAACTTTTTCTCCGCATATTTATTATTCCCTTTATATTTGACGAGAAGCCGGTCGGGACCTTCATCTTGAGTAGGCATTGAAAGAATATTTCTTTCTCTTCTTTCGTAAGAGCGTGGTGGCGGGACCTTCATCTTTGCCGGAGGCATGCCCTCTTTTTCGTGCAAGCGTTGCAGGTCCTCTCGTGCCTCAGGCGTATCTTTTGTGTTCCCATACACGCCCAAGAAGCCTAGCATGTTCACGCAAAGGTTCTTCATCACGTGCATCACGTCGATCAAAGAGCGGACCTCTAGGTCTTTCCAGTAGGGTAGGTCCCAAAATATAGATTTCTTCTTCCACATGGGTGCGTGATTCTCAGCGTCATTCGGAACAGCTAGTCCGCCGGGACCCTTTCCAAAGATTACATGTAAATCATTGACCATAGCAAATGCGTGATCACCGGTACGCATGGCGGGCTTCTTCCGGTGATCTGCCTCGCCTTTGAAATGCTTGCCTTTCTTTCGACATTGATGGTTGGTCGGAAGAAATCGACGATGGTCCAGGTACACATTCTTCCTGCAGCTTCCCAGGTATATACTATCGGTGTCAAGTAAACAGTGCGTGCATGCGTGGTATCCATTGTTTATGCGTCACGAAAGGTTATCGAGAGCGGGCCAATCGTTGATGGTCACGAACAAAGCAACGCCTTTAGGTCAAATTCCTCCTTTTGTGCTCATCCCACGTCGTACACCGTTTCCATTCCACAGCTGTAAAAGTTCTTCAACTAATGGCCTTAGGTACACATCAATGTCGTTGCCGGGTTGCTTGGGGCCTTGGATGAGAACTGGCATCATAATGAACTTCCGCTTCATGCACATCCAAGGAGGAAGGTTATACATACATAGAGTCACGGGCAGTGTGTGATTGCTGCTCTGCTCCCGAAAGGATTAATGCCATCCGCGCTTAAAGCAAACCATACATTCCTTGGGTCCTTTGCAAACTCATCGTAGTACTTTCTCTCGATTTTTCTCCATGCGACCCGTCGGTGGTGCTCTCAACTTCCGTCTTTCTTCACGGTCCTCACTGTGCCATCGCATCAACTTGGCATGCTCTCCATTTCTGAGCAGACGTTTCAACCGTGGTATTATAGGAGCATACCACATCACCTTCGCAGAACCCTCTTCCGGAGGCTCGCCGTCAACATCACCGAGGTCATCTCGTCTGATCTTATATCAAGAATGCACCGTGACACCGGCATGCGTTCAGATCCTTGTAGGCACCACGGTAGAGGATGTAGTCATTAGGGCATGCCTGTATCTTCTCCACCTCCAATCCTAGAGGGCATACGACCTTCTTTGCTGCGTATGTATTGTCGGGCAATTCATTATCCTTTGGAAGCTTCTTCTTCATTATTTTCAGTAGCTTCTGAAATCCTTTATCGAGCACAACATTCTCTGCCTTCCACCGCAGCAATTCGAGTACGGTACCGAGCTTTGTGTTGCCATCTTCGCAATTGGGGTACAACCCTTTTTGTGATCCTCTAACATGCGATCGAACTTCAGCTTCTCCTTTTGACTTTCGCATTGTGTCCTTGCATCGACAATGACCCGCGGAGATCGTCATCATCGGGCACATAAATGCACTTCCTCTTGATCTTCAGCAGCTTCATTGCTCCAGCACCATCGTGCACATCGTCTGGTGCATCTTGATGTTCAGTAGCATCACCGTATTCAGGGGGCACATAGTTGTTATCGTACTCTTCTTCCTCGGCGTCTTCCATCATAACCCCTATTTCTCCGTGCCTCGTCCAAACATTATAGTGTGGCATGAAACCCTTGTAAAGCAGGTGGGTGTGAAGGATTTTCCGGTCGAGTAAGACTTCAGATTCCCACATATAGGGCATGGACAACAAATAGAACCATTCTGCTTGTTTGCCTCAGCCACTTGAGAAAATCATGCACGCCCTTAATGTACTCGGAGGTGTGTCTGCCACCGTACATCCATTGTCGGTTCATCTGCGTGCATTATATATAATTAAGTGTGTCAAAAATCATTACAGAACATCATGAATAGATAATTAAGTGACCAAATTAATAGAAGTTCATCATCACATAAAAACCAAAGTACATACATAGTTCTCATCTAACAACATAAAGCTCTGCAAAGCATCTAAATTAATTAAACCATACATTGAAACTATGTAAAACATTTCAATGCGAAAACAAATACGATCATAATCGCAACCAAGGTAACAACTGATCCAACGGCATAATGATACCAAGCCTCGGTATGAATGGCATATTTTCTAATCTTTCTCATCTTCAAGCGCATTGCATCCATCTTGATCTTGTGATCATCGACGACATCCGCAACATGCAACTCCAATATCATCTTCTCCTCCTCAAGTTTTTTTATTTTTCCTTCAAGAAATTGTTTTCTTCTTCAACTAAATTTAACCTCTCGACAATAGGGTCGGTTGGAATTTCCGGTTCAACAACCTCCTAGATAAATAAAATCTATGTCAAGTTGGTCGGCATAATTTTCATAAACAATAAATGAACCAATAGTTATGAAAAGATAATATATACAACATCCGAATCATAGACAGGGCCGAGGGCCGACGGGGCGGATACCAAAACCATCGCACTATATAAGATGCAATAATAAAAGTAAGAAAATAATACAAGTATCTATCTAAACAAACAAGTAATAATATTTTTCCTTTCGTAAACAAGATAAGAACAAGAGGCTCACTGCGGTGGTGCCGGCGATGAGATCGGCGCTGGTGATCGACGGTGATGAAGACGGGGCCAGGCGTGACGGACCGCTAAACCTAGATAAATATTGAGGAAAATGGAGCTTGGCGGTCGAGCTTGGAGAGGAGAAACCTTAAGTAGTGTGGCTCGGGCATTCCATCGAACACCTTGTGTGCATAGGAGGTGAGCTAGAGCACCACCAAGCCCTCTCCCCTCGGCCGGGAAAAAGCAGGCGGTGTGCTCTGTTCTTGCGCTGAGGGCTATATATAGGCTGCACCATTAGCCCCGGTTGGTGGCATGAGCGGGACTAAAGGGAAGCCTTTGTTCCCGGTTCATGCCACCAACCGGGACCAATAGTGGTGGGCCAGAGCAGGACCATTGGTCCCGGTTCGTCCCACCAACCGGGACCAAAAGGTCCGGACGAACCGGGACCAATGGCCCACGTGGCCCGGCCGGCCGCCTGCGCTCACGAACCGGGGCAAATAGCTCCATTGGTCCCGGTTCTGGATTGAACCGGGACTAATGGGCTAAACTGGCCTAGACGAAAGCCCTGTTTTCTACTAGTGGTAGTACCCTCCACTTCCAACTGTAGCTCCTTGGCCCTGAGATTCAAGAGTTCAAAACTGGTGCACTATACTAGACTAGACTAGAAGTACAGTACATCGCACTACTAGTTGAGAAAAGTAGTACTAGTACTGCTATAGTACGAGTACGTACTCCTCCGTCACATAATGTAAGACGTTTTTTGACACTAGTTGGCGTGTACAAAAAGTGGCAAAAACATACCCAAAATTTCTTAATCCATGCCTAAAACTCCTACCTAGTGCCAAAAATTTCTTACTAGTGCTATTATTTATAGTATAATGCAATCCCATAACGTTCCATAATGCTAGTACTAGTAGTAAATAATAGCCTCACCCCTTCGCTGAGGAAAGATCTACAGTTGGAAGGGACGAGGCCCTGCGGTTACTACGCTCTTATCTCCTCCTCGCCAGTTCCCTCCCCCCGAAGAGAAGGCAGTTCGTCGCTGCTCCCATGGATTCGCCAGGCGGTTCTCCTCCTCGTCGGGGCTGGGAGACCTTGGACGGTGATCCTCTGGGAGAAATCGCACGCCGCTCCGACGTCCTCACCGCCGCAAGACTCGGTGCTTCCTGCACCAACTTTTTCAAGACGCTGCTTAAACATGCTTGGGAAAAGGCCATGCTTGTTGGTCTTCCATGCGTCCTCGAGGAGAAGGTTCTTCTATGGGACAATCCTTCGAATAGTCCACCGCTCCCTGGCAATGGTTGCACGTTGACTCCGCTAGAGTTGCCCACGTTGAGAGGTAGTCGGATTTTGTCCGATGAGCAGGTCAGTAATGGAGTTTGATCATGTAGTATTTAGTTATTACATTTCCATCCCGTAATTTCTCCGCTGCCCGCCGTCTTATATATAGGTCTGGGTAGGTGCCAACGAAGATTGGCTAGCATACCTCCGGCCGGATACCACCATCATTTTGCACAACATCCACAGCAGTGCGGCCCTTCCAGTAGACCCCTTCTCCACCATTGGGATCGGCCTTCCGGACTGGCTGGGCTTGAATACGTATGATGATGCCTACAAGAGATTGAAGAAGATAGCAATTGCGGACCTGCCGACAAAGCGATACTCCTACGACGATTACTATCTCATCGCGGTGTTCGACATAAGGATTGCCATCAATACAAGAGGCAGTAACGGCAGACAGGGCAGAGGCTGGCGCATGTTGGCCGCGGCAGATTTGTACCCCTACACGTTCGAAGACGCCGTGTTCCATTTAGGCCGCATCTTCGCGGTAACAAGCCAGGGGACTTGTTTCATCTGTTTGCCATCCTATGATACGGGAGATTACAAACGGAATGCACAAACCATCATTTGCATCCCTAATGGTACTGCATTATTTTGCAGGGACCAGTCATCCCCCGATGAAATAAGATCGCCAATCCTGGATGTGCATTTGCATCCGCAATTCGGTCTAACCTGGAACCTTGTAGCTGACTTTGGCATATTGGGATCAACTATCTTAGCAGTTGTTACCCATGGTACCACTGATGTGCAACATGTCACACAATCTACCACGATCGGACCGTCACCATCTACCCAGGAATTCCATTTTTAACCCTCTCGCCTTCTCTTTCATTGTTGTACTAGTAGTACCCTTTGTAGTACTAGTAGGAGTACTTTTTACCTTGGAGGACGCGTATAGCTAGCTAGGCCCTTGAAGACTTGAACCCACTAGCTGCCACCATTTTTGTTTTTCCATGTCTTACTATCTCATCCATGTAGCCAAGAGTGGCTATATATAATAAGCTGGTTATTTTACTTCCTCTATACCGGAGTAGTACTATTTGCTGCACAGTATTACTGACCGCCATATTTGAGCACAACATTATTATGCATGGACCTTGACTATCTACGTCACCATGTGTCCAGATCTGGGATGTCGCGTGTACCAGATGAACGGCGCCGAGTTTGACCCCCGTGATGCTACGTGGGTGCCGAGGAACACTCTTGGAAACTACTCGCTTTTCATCGGGGACAGCTACCCCATTGTGAAGCAGATGCCACCTTCCGTGCACGACACGGAAGGCCTGCCGTTCATGAAGCATGGTTGTGTCTTGATGCGCACCGGATGAACGACATCTTTGGGACACGCTATCCACGATTTATGCCGCTTCAGCTTGGATGAGTCTCCATCATGTGGAACCGGACTAGAAAGCTGCGACAATGATTCCGTTGCCCACCGCTATGGATCGTGCCATCCATGAAGAACACACAGGGACTGGAACCTGGAGGAGGACATGTAGCCCATCTATAACATGTAAGTGGAGTACGGTAATTGTGAACGATAGCGCTGTGAATATATGTAGACTAGTCGTGCACAAATTTATCACATGAGTTGGAGATGAACTTGTGTGGCATACTGGCATTTGTCCTTTAGAATTTATTACTAGTAAATGTGTTATGTGTACATGCAACTTGTGTGGTTGTTGCACGGGCTCCAACACGCTCTTTGAGAAAAAAGGTGGCACAGCTTTGGATATACGTGACGTGGCGACATCATACAAGAGCATCGTTACGCTATAGTTGTAGTACACTCCTACTAGGATGGCAACTCCTCTAAAACCTTGCGTTTGGCTCTTTGCCTCTTCGGAGGTTCAACAGTTAAATACGTGTGAACCTTGCACTTGGCTCTTCGCCTCTTCGGAAGGTCCAACAATGATGATACTACAGTACAATATGCTTCTGGCAATCTGACACCGATTGAACTGCTGCACGTCCACCGCGAGGGCGAGGGCGAGGGAGAGGGAGAGGGAGAGGGAGAGGGAGAGGGTGCTGTAGTCAAAACCCTCTCCTCGTCCTGCGAGTTGACGGGACACATCAAAACAGTACTAGTACTAGTAGTCCATACTGCGTCCTTTCCGATTAATATGGCTTAATTTGAAACGAGAAAATACACTAGCGGTCAACGTATGTAACAATATGCTCTTTACGGTCACTATATATATAGTTTTGCGGCGATTATACGATCACTAGCTCATCGTAGAGCACCGTATTGCACCCTACTGACCAGCTTTGTTGACTGGTTAAATTGTCACCTGGTTTCTGGGTCCCACCTGCCAGTTGTCAGAGCAAAGAAATCAGTTAAACAAAACTTTACGCAGGAGCGACACGAGTCCAACCCTTGCGCGCGAACCGCCCTGGCTGTGTATGTGAGTGCATGCACGTGTCCTCCCTCGGTCTTCCAACAAAGAGTGTACATCGGCTATAAAACAAAGAGTGTAGTACATGATGTACATCTACACTTCTAATGCATTTAGCCTTTAATATAAATCGATATTGATTGACTAATGCACCAACTTGTGTTGTAGGTATAGGCTACATGTCTATCCTTAATTACAGCATGCAATGGCCTTCATTTAATCTTCTTATCTCAATGGTCGCATGCATACATAAGTCTGCTACTTTTGGGCGTTCATTATGCCCTGGTCAATGTGTAAATCTCTAAATGTACAGTCTTTCACGGACGTAGGGAGTAGGTTGAGAACTTGAGCGTGAGCGTGTGTGTTGCCGTGTCTTGTGTCGCATGGGTGCGTGAGTGTTGCGTGCGTCCATGTGTACGTGTGAGTGTTGCATGTTGCATGCATGCATGCATGCATGGGGCTTACTCCCTCCCATTGACATGCTCATATTTCAACCTTCCTTTGTTCCCTCCATATGGTGATACTCCCTCTGTTCCCAAATAGTACGGAGTAAAAGCCTCCCTCTGTTCCCAAATATGGAGTATTTGTCTTTCTACAGATTTCAACAAGTGACTAGGTACGGAGCAAAATGAGTGAAGTGAGCGTAGAGGCATAGGGATACTGTAGAAAGGAAGTCCTCGCGATCCATTATTCCCCATCTCGGTCGAGAGAACTATTCAAGTAGTCTTCGCGGTGAAGTGACAATACACGCTGCAGTGAGATGGGACACGTAATTAATAAGCTGAACCAGCGTGTTGGTGTTACTAAATCAGCCTTACCCAAGATCGCCATCATGTTTGCCAGTAGAGCACGCGTCCGCAAATAAGCCTACGCACCTCTGTCCTCCATTAACTCACATACGGGCCCTGTTGTGGTAGACCCACATGTCATCGGTGTAACTATTTACACTCCGAAGGATGGTATATCCTGGTAGTAGTACTAGTAGAATTGAGATTGAATGCACTTTCTTCCCCGTCTTCCACTCTTCTTCCTCCTCTCTCCCCCCGCTCACTGCTCGGCCACACGAGGAGAAGCTTCTTCGCTCGCCCGTCCGAATCCACTTCCCCGGTAGCTCGCAGGCATCAAAAACCCTAATGGCAGAACCGACTGACACGCAAATCCGCGATTGGAATTCCCTCTCCGATGTTCTCTTGGAGCATATCTGTAGTCGTATGGACCTACTCAGCACCGTCCGTCTGGCCGCATGCTCGGTGTCTTTGTACCGCCTACTCGTCTGCAACCGGCCGGCTCTTTTCAAGACACCCTACTTGCTGATGCCCGATTCTCGCAGGTGGCCCAGACACCAACTTGACGATCCTGCGGAGGTTGCCGTGGTGCCCCTCGACATGCTACCACTACCCGTCCACATGTCCTTCATGCGCGGCCACTACTGGGCGGGCATGAAGGCCAACTGGATCGTCCACATCCACCACACCGGTAGTCTGTGGCGTCTCGTGGATATCTACACCCAGCGAGAGATCACCCTTCCATCGTTGGATACCGCCACCATCGAGCCTCACGGCCCCCCGTACACTCGTGCCTACTATGCACGAGACGCGTCAAGCTTTTGGCTCGACCTCTGTTTGCAGAAAGTTGTAATCTGCAAAGTGCCCACACCATCAGAAGACTACATGGATTACAAGCTCATTGCCTTGTTAACCATGGGATTAGTCTATCTGGAATCCGGTCGCCATACATGGTTATGGCTCATCATCAATCCTGTTGAGGCAACATTTACATACGATCTTTGTAGTGCACGATGGCATCGTTCTGTGATCGGCCTTCCGATTGGCTGCCTATCTTTGGTGGAATCTATCGTCATGTAATTGTTCTATCTCATCTCATCTTCACCTTATGAATCTGTTGCCTGTTCATTTGTTACAAATTTAGAATGCATAGCATGTCTATAACCACATCATTGCTATATGTTCCTCTCATTTCCTAGATTTTTATGACCACACATGTTATTGTTAGAGTTGATATGAGAACAATTGGCATCTAATGATTGTTAGAATACATATTATGAGCATAACATCATGATTGCTATATGTTACTCTTGTTTACAAGATTTTTATAACAACGCATGTTATTGCTTAGAGTTGATATGAGAACAGTAGTAGTAAGTGCTATGGTAGAATATGCGTAGGCGCTGTCATAGCTGTTTTCCTCTCATTGTTACATGATGTTTGAACCATGACATATTGCTAGAATATGAAAGCAATTGGCTTATTTTTTTAACTTGGGGTATGATTATGACCACGACATTGCAATTCCCTGTCTATGATATGTGTCACTGTTATAATAATCTTAATTCCACACATACGCTGAACATGATTGTTTATTTGTGTCCTTTTGGTCTCCAATTTGAATTGTTGCAGCAGATGCAAATGCGCTGGCCTTCATGATTCCAGGACCTGGAATCATACCAGCCGATGGGTGGTGGTTTATCGCTCGTTCCGCTGACGGCGGTCATTTGATGCTCATTCGCACGTAACAAATTGACCAAACCATTACACCAAACCACATGCAGTACAATGCGTGGAGCGTTCGTGACATTGATGGCTATGGATGCTTCGTGTTCGAGAAAGATCCCAGCTCCGTTGGGCTACGCGTATTCAACTGGAGGCAGGCTTACAGCCTCGGCAACCACTCCTTGTTCCTCGGGCTCAATTATCCGATCATCCAACCAATCATCGATCATATCACCGACGATGATTACTGTGCTATGCAACTTCCATTCGCGAGGGGGGGCTGTGTTTACACATCATACCATGGGTTTCATGAATCACCATATCCAGAGATTCGTCGACACAGCTTGTTGCCAGATAATCTTCAGTGTGTGAAAGGCATCAAGCTTCCATGCGATGGATGGCTTTTGCAAACCCGACATACGGCGATGTGGTTCATGCCAACAGCAAATATTCACAACTTGACTCGTGCTGATATCTAGACTGAGCCATGTATTCTGCTGCTGTAGCACGACCCCCTTTTGTTGGATATTATGTACTGTTGTTAGTTTGAAGCACTCCTCTGGTTTGAAGGATAGATACCTTCCTGGGATCAAGTGCATCCTAACTCACCTGCGTAGGATGTACTGATAATGATGATGGAGATGATGTGCAGAAGCCATATATATATATATATATCATTTAGGCTTCAAGTGCGTACTTGTTAGTTAAACCTATGTATAAATTGTGACACTAAATACGACTAGTAAGTAGTACCATAGTAGTACTAGTATACGTCGGTTAAATTATTCATCATGTCCACACATTGAATTGACGTGACAACACGCTGCGCGTGAGGTGACACAAGAATCCCGGCGGCGTGTTCGGGTATTCTGGACTTCAGATTTGGAGAACCACTTATCTGTCGAAATCTTTCATCGTTCACTTAAAACAGTCGATTGATCATACATTGAGTACCATATAACTGGAATTACTGATGCAAGTCGAAGAAGGATTGGCGGTCTTTGCGGCTGGCGTCAAGTTCGATCCCACGGATCAAGAGCTGATCGAGCACCTTGAAGCCAAAGTGAGTGCTGACAGCGCGAGATTTCAGACTCTCATCGATTTGTTCATACCAACCATCGACAGCGAGCATGGCATATGCTACACCCAACCTGAGAAACTTCCAGGTAAGACACTGATCGGTCGTCTACTTGCACAAACATATTCCTTTGTTTATAGCTCTATTTTTCTTTTTAGACGCAGACCTGGTGAAGCAATTAAAATTTGACAGTTAATAAAAAGTAAAACAAGTGACTGCAACATGCCAAAGATGTTATGAAAATGCCAACTAGGTACACTAAAACCTGTATTCCACAATACTGCAGGTATCACACTGAGTGGCCTAAGGAAGCATTTCTTCCAGTAGCAATTCGAGGCGTTCAAAAGGAGCACGCGTGGACGCGTCGCAAGATACAGTCAGAGTGCGGCATGCACGCCATGTGGCACAAGACCGACAATACCTTGCCGGTGATGGTTAACGGCCGGCAGACGGGCAGCAAAAAAGGTTCTGGTGCTGCATACCAACAAGAACTTTGACCAGTATAGGACCAACTGGGTGATGCACCAGTACCACCTCGGGGACCTGGAGCAAGAGAAGGAGCGGGAGCTGGTCCTCTGCAAGATTTTCTACCAGACGAACACTAGGGCCAAGAGTAAAAAGATTATAAGTTAGTTTGGTATTGGTAGTTGTACTACCTTGTCGTCCGCAAGTTGGTACTATTGTTAACTATCTTTTGGTATGAACTTGCATTTGCTTCCAACCATCATGTCGAGGGTCGACGTGGATATAAAGCTGAATCATTTGTTTCGAAACGAATTTTCAGGCACCTAATTTTTATTTGATGGGTAGCATAAGCACCCGCCATTCAATTCAGTTCTCCAATTTTTCCGAAACAAGTGCATGCACTTATTATCACGATAAAAAACAATATCCGTGCTGCATCCCAGTTATCAGTCTGTACTTGCAAAATTCTCTCGTTTATTGAGCACGTATATTGTTTTTTCAGGTCGAGCAAGTTTCAACTAGGCTGTTGACTGCCCAGGGTTGGTTTTGTTATTAACAGGCCCAGCCCATGACGACAACAGGGCACAAAGATCCAGCAGGTATCTACTGGCCTCTGGCCGGCCAACGTTAGTTATATTTTGTCTTACAACATCCGCATGTAGTTTTTTTACTGAATCAAACACACAACACAGTTCTATTTTCCTCTTGAAACGCATGTCCTACATCCATTTTCTAATCTCTACCTATAGTATTACTAGTTCATATACACGTATCATTATATTGAAAACACATAAAATTCCCTTTTCATATTTACATCCTTATTTTTGTTGTTTTTCCCACCCAGTAGCTGATTTTTTTACCACTGGTTTTCCCTTAAAGCAACTCAATTGTCCCACATCTTATTTGCTTACAAAAACAAAACGATTTTTTGGCAAATCAATAAGTTCTTCAAAAAATGTTTATCATTTCGGGATTATAATAGTTCGGCCTCCACCAAATATGCAAAATAAGGTTGAACTTTTTGACCGTGGTCCTCGGCAGAAAATGGGTTGTAATAAATTATTAAGAATTAGCAAATGGGCTGCAAATTATAAAAAAATAGCAAATGGGCTTTATGTTGTCTGCCACAGATTTGGAGGCTGACTTGTGGGCCTACTAAGTTCATGCGTACACAAGGTTTCTCAAAAAATAAACTTAGTCAACAATCGACTCTACCGGTCAGACCGTTAGATGTCAATCTAACGGCAATCGTCTTCTTCAATCTCGATCTTCACCTGACCGCCCAAACCAGCGCCGCCGGAACCGCCTGGTGCCGCCTCCCGTGGCCGGCAGTGCTGCCGGGAAGGACTCATGGCCCCATCATACTCGCATCCCTGGACTGTCTATCCCTCTACTCACCCACACCTCCTGTTATTTTCCTAAGCGGCCGAACCCGATCAACCTCGTACTCTCCACCGCGTGGGCAGCCACTGCCGTGTCTTCCCCGGCTCCGTGTCGTTCCCTTCGTAGGCCTCACCGTCGTCCATCGCCCTGGTGCTCTCGGAACGGCGTGGTCAACGATGTCCATCCAACGGCCGTAGTGCTTCTTCAACCTCTGGTCTTCTTGCCCCAGCCGCCCAAAGCAGCACCGGTCGTGCCGCATGCTCCACCTCCCGTGGCGGTGTCTTTGCCATGAGGCCTCATCGTCCCCATACTACTCCCACCGCTGGCCAGGCCATCCCTCCAATCACCCACTCCCCCTGTTATTCTGCGGCGATGGCAGCCTCACACCGCAGCCGAACCAGTGAACCCTCGTACTCCTCTCCGCGTGGGCATCCACTGCCGCGTCTTCCCCGCCTCCGTGTCGTACCTTTCCTAGGCCTCACCGTCGTCGACCGCCGTGGTGCTCTCTGCGCAGCGTTGTCAGTGTGGTCAACGACCGACTTCCATCGGAAGAGTACTGTACGTGGAGAGGCTGAGAGCTGGGTCCACGACAGCCGCAAGGAAGTGCCTCCTTATTACGCGCAAAATAATTATTCCTCCACCTGACAGCAGGGACCCACGGACGGGCCACGGTATTTCATGGAAAAACATTTCCCCACGACTCTTTGGGACCCACCGGATGGGCCACCGTATTCAGCGAAAAAATGTTTGCCCTCGATCATTGGGACCCACCGGACGGCCCACCGTATTTCACGAAAAAAACGTTCCCCCTGCTGTCAGCTCGGACCCACCGGAAGTGCCTCCTTATTATGCATAGAAAAATGAATACTCCCCCTGCTAGCTGGGACCCACCATGGTGGGAGGCTGACTTGTGGGCCTACTAATTTGACGAGGACGGAGGGCTTTCTCAACTTAGTCAATATGAACGATTCTTGCTCCAGTGACCGTACGATGTCCATCCAACAGCCATAGTGCTTCTTCAACCTCTGGTCTTCTTGCTCCAGCCGCCCAAAGCAGTGCCGGTCGTGCCGCGTGCTCCTGCCTCTCGTGGCCGGCTGTGATGCCGCGGAGGCCTCACCGCCCCCTACTACTCCCACCGCTGGCCCAGGGTATCCCTCTACTCACCCACACCCCCTGTTATTCTGCAGCGACGGCAGCCTCACGCCGCAGCCGAACCAGTGAACCCTCATACTCCTCCCCACGTGGGCATCCACTGCCGCGTCTTCCCCGGCTCCGCGTCATCCCCTTCCTAGGCCTTGCCGTCGTCCACCGCCTTGGTGCTCCTGGCGCGGCATGGTCAATGTGGTCAATGATTGACTTCCATCGGAAGAGTACTGTACGTGGAGAGGCTGACAGCTGGGTTCACGGCCACAACCCAGTTTTTTTGTGATTTGCCAAGTAAGTCGCTTTGTCAGGCCTGTTGGGCTGCAAATCTTTCAAGACGAGGAGAGCTTTCATTAATTTGGCGAGAAAATGGCCCATCGATAATGAGAAATGGGCTGTACATTTTAAAACACATCAAATCGGCAATTAGTTTCAAATATCTTTTTTCATTTCGAGATTTGAAATTACATTAATTTTTATGCGTGGAGAATTTGTTGGATCTTATATTGATATACATTTATTTTTAAAATCAGTTTGAATGTGAGTCGAAATTTCGGGATTAAAAACAGTTCGGACCGCTTTTGAAATATGCAAAAATTGTATATTTTTTTAACGTGGCCACAATATGGGCTGTAATGCTAACAAAAGAATATGGGCTCCAAAAAACCTTAATAATTAGCAAATGGGATGTAAATTATTAGAAATAATGGCAGATGGGCTGTATGCGTTTTCCACAGATTTGAGGCTTTCCTAAAAAAGGTTGGCCTTTAAGTAGTGACTGTTGGATGGCCATCCAACGGCCGTCGTCTTCTTCAATCTCTGCTCTTCTGCTCCGGCCCGCTCAAACAAGCGTCGGCGGGACTGCACCTCCCTCCTCCCCACGGCGGCTCTTACGCCACGCAGGCCTCACCCCCCACCGTACTCCCATCGCTGGCCTAGCCATCCCTCTACTCACCCACATCTGCTGTTATTCTCCGTGACGGCGGCAGACGATAAACTCTCGTCAGATCGTACTCCCCTCCGTGGGAAACAACTGCCGAGTCTTCCACTGCCTCCGTGTCGTTCCTTCCTAGGCTGACCATCGTCCACCGCCACTGGTGCTCTCGGCGGCTGATCAGCATGGTCGATGACCGACATGCATCTGAAGTGGATCAGACGTGGAGAGGCCGACAGTGGGTCCATGGCCGCACGCAAGGAAATGCCTCCTTATTACGCGCAAAATAATGATTCCTCCACGACATCCGGGACCCACGAAAGGGCCTCTGTATTTAAATGAAAAAAGCGTTACGATCGTGACAGCTCGGACCGACCAGCTATATCTTCGCACGCAAGGAAGTGCCTCCTTATTACGCACAAAAAAATGAATACTCCCCCTGTTAGCTAGGACCTAGTATAGTGGCAGGCTGACTTGTGGGCCTACTAAGTTGACGGGGATGGAGGGCTTTGTCAACTTAGTCAATATGCACGATTCTAGTTCCAGTGACCGTACGATGTCCATCCAACGGCCGTAGTGCTTCTTCAACCTCTGGTCTTCTTGCTCCAGCCGCCCAAACCAGCGTCGGTCGTGCCTCGTGCTCCTGCCTCCCGTGGCCGGCTGTGATGCGGCAGAGGCCTCACCGCCCCCTACTACTCCCACCGATGGCCAGGCCATCCCTCTACTCACCCACACCCACTGTTAGTCTGCGGTGACGGTAGCCTCACACCGCAGCAAACCAGTGAACCCTCGTACTCCTCTACCCGTGGGCATCCACTGCCGCGTGTTCCCCGGCTCCGTGTCGTCCCCTTCCTAGGCCTCGCCGTCGTCCACCGCCCTAGTGCTCTCGACGCGGCATGGTCAACGTGGTCAAGGAATGGCTTCCATCGGACGTGGACTGTACGTGGAGAGGCTGACAGCTGGGTCCATGGCCGCAGCAAGGAAGTGCCTCCTTATTACGTGCAAAATAATTATTCCTCCACCTGACAGCGGGGACCCACCGGACGGGCCACCGTATTTCGTGAAAAAAACGTTTTCCCCTGACTGTTAGGACCCACAAGCTACATCTTCGCACACAAGGAAGTGCGTCCGGGCAAAAAAAAGCGATTCGCCCCATTCTTTGGGACTCACCGGCTACATCTTCGCAGCAAGGAATCGCTCGATGGGACCCACACGGTCGAAGCGTCGTAGCATTGTCATTCTGGTCGCGAACATGTACGTACATATATCTTTGGTGGATGTAGAGGCGCACATGTGTCGTAGTAGAGGCACGCATACGTAGCATGTACCGCGTACGTCTGATGGCGAGTGCAAGAAAGAAAATCTGACCCACGTATGTGTACATACGGGCGGGGTCTCGAATGCCTACTCGCGCATACGTACGGCGAGGGCTCGTGTACATGGCTAGGTCAGAACGGAGAAACAGCGTCGTCGTCGTGTTCATGGGGAGGCAACGGAATGCGTCAAGTTCATGGTCGGAACAGAATGCATGGTCATGTTCATCGGGAGGGCTTGGACGGAACAGGCGATGGAAACGAGGCCTGGCGTACCGCTGGCGGAGAAGCGGACCTCCCTCGTTGAGCGGGTCCTGTTGATCGGGAGAATTGCAGCGTACCGCAAAACGGAGGAAACGGACCTCCTACGGTCGAAATGGCGGTCCTGTTGATCGGGAGGGGTTTGGCGTACCGCAAAACGGACGAAACGGACCTCCTGCGGTCGAAACGGGGGTCCTATTGATCGGAGGAGTGTGGCGTACCGTAAAACAAACGAAACGGACTTGTGTTGGAGCGCTACGGTCGAAACGGGGGTCTTGTTCATCGGGAGGGGTGTGGCATACCGCAAAACGGGACTCCACGGGATACTGTTCATCTCCACCGTCGACCTCCTCTAGCCTCCACGGGATACCATCGACCTCCTCCGGCCTCCACGGGCTCTGTTTAGCTTGACCTCCACCCCGCGCTACTCCACCGGCTACTGTTCAACCACCCCTCCACCGTCTACTGTTCATCCAGCCCTCCACACCACGGGGTCCTGTTCAACCACCCCTCCACGGGCACCCCTCCACCGTCTACTGTTCATCCAGCCCTCCACACCACGGGGTCCTGTTCAACCACCCCTCCACGGGCACCCCTCCACCGTCTACTGTTCATCCAGCCCTCCACACCACGGGGTCCTGTTCAACCACCCCTCCACGGGCACCCCTCCACCGTCTACTGTTCATCCAGCCCTCCACCACACCACGGGGTCCTGTTCATCCAGAGGTAACGCCACCGCTCACTGTTCATCCAAACCCCCCGTAACACTCACTGTTCATCCAATCGATCGGCTTCAGTTAGCAGCAGTAGCGAAGGAATCTCTCGATCGGGTTCAGTTAACAGCCATCGATCGATCGCTCGGGTTCGATAACGCATAACTGCGGTCTGTCGCTCGGGTTTAGTTAGAGCCCAACGCCTCGCCGGGTTCGATTAGAGCCAACGCCGCTACGCACAGCAGCGTCGTGTACTAGAAAGCAGCGCATCGCTTCGGCCCCGACCTCCCACCGAACCGGGAACTCCGAAATTTTCCTCTCCTCGCTTCTACCACGGTTTTTCCGTCATGGACGGCCCAAAGAATGTGATGCAGCTACGTCTCCGGCCCGCCCTGTGACGAAAAGCCCATTTTACATCACGAGTTTTTGTCATAGAAGTAGGAGCCCACCACATCTATGATGATACCGGTTTTGTCACAATTATCGTCATAGAAGTGTCATATGTATGACAGAAAAAAATAAGTTCGCCCAAAATGTCACGGATGTGTCTTTTTTTTAGTCTTGAGTGCCATGATTTCAGATCTGAACCTATTATGTTTTCATGAATATATGTGAGTTTTGATCCTATCTTGCAAGTCTATAGTCACCTACTATGTGTTATGATCCGGCAACCCAGTGACAATAATCGAGACCACTCCGGTGATGACCATAGTTTGAGGAGTTCATGCATTCACTATGTGTTAATGCTTTGGTCCGATACTCTATTAAAAGGAGGCCTTAATATCCCTTAGTTTCCATTAGGACCCGCTGCAGGAGGGTAGGACAAAAGATGTCATGCAAGTTCTTTTCCATAAGCACGTATGACTATATTGAATACATGCCTACATTACATTGATGAATTGGAGCTAGTTACATGTCACACTATGTTATAAGCATTGCATGAATAATAAACCGGCATGATACTCCATCACCGATCCAATGCCTATGAGCTTTTCACATATTGTTCTTCGCTTATTTACTTTTCCGTTGCTGCCATTACAATTACTACAAAACTATCACTGTTACTTTTGCCACCGTTACCGTTACTTCCATACTACTTTGCTACTAAATACTTTGCTGCATATATTAAGTTATCCAGGTGTGGTTTGATAACCCACAAGTATAGGGGATCGCAACAGTTTTCGAGGGTAGAGCATTCTACCCAAATTTGTTGATTCGACACAAGGGGAGACAAAGAATATTCTCAAGTATTAGCATCGGAGTTGTCAATTCAACCACACCTGGATAAATTAGTATGTGCAACAAAGTGTTTAGTAGCAAACTAATATTGAAGTAACGGTAACGGTAGCAAAAGTAATATTTTTGAGTTTTGTAGTGATTGTAACAATAGCAACGGAAAAGTAAATAAGCGAAGAACAATATGTGAAAAGCTCGTAGGCATCGGATCGGTGATGGAGAATTATGCTGGATGCGGTTCATCATGTAACTGTAATAACATAGGGTGACACAGAACTAGCTCCAATTCATCAATGTAATGTAGGCATGTATTCCGAATATAGTCATACGTGGTTATGGAAAAGAACTTGCATGAAATCTTTTGTCCTACCCTCCCGTGGCAGCGGGGTCCTAATGGAAACTAAGGGATATTAAGGCCTCCTTTTAATAGAGTATCGGAACAAAGCATTAACACATAGTGAATACATGAACTCCTCAAACTATGGTCATCACCGGGAGTGGTCCCGATTATTGTCACTTCGGGGTTGTTGGATCATAACACATAGTAGGTGACTATAGACTTGCAAGATAGGATCAAGAACTCACATATATTCATGAAAACATAATAGGTTCAGATCTGAAATCATGGCACTCGGGCCCTAGTGACAAGCATTAAGCATAGCAAAGTCATAGCAACATCAATCTCAAAACATAGTGGATACTAGGGATCAAACCCTAACAAAACTAACTCGATTACATGATAGATCTCATCCAACCCATCACCATCCAGCAAGCCTACGATGGAATTACTAACGCACGGCTGTGAGCATCATGAAATTGGTGATGGAGGATGGTTGATGATGACGATGGTGACGGATTCCTCTCTCTGGAGCCCCGAACGGACTCCAGATCAGCCCTCCCGAGAGGTTTTAGGGCTTGGCGGCGGCTCCGTATCGTAAAACGCGATGAATCCTTCTCTCTGATTTTTTTCTCCCCGAAAGTGAATATATGGAGTTGGAGTTGAGCTCGGTGGAGCGCCAGGGGGCCCACGAGGTAGGGGGCCCGCCCAGGGGGGGCAGGCGCGCCCCCCATCCTTGTGGACAGGGTGTGGGCCCCCTGACATGGATTTTTCTTCCAGTATTTTTTATATTTTCCAAAAAGATGTTCCGTGAAGTTTCAGGTCATTCCGAGAACTTTTGTTTCTGCACATAAATAACACCATGGAAAGTCTCTTTGAAACAAATCGGTCAGGTTAGTTTCATTAAAATCATGTAAGTTAGAGTCCAAAATAATGGCAAAAGTGTTTGGAAAAGTAGATACGATGGAGACGTATCAACTCCCGCAAGCTTAAACCTTTGCTTGTCCTCAAGCAATTCAGTTGATAAACTGAAAGTGATAAATAAAAAACATTTACAAACTTTGTTTGCTCATGTTGTTGTAAATATGTAAAGCCACCATCCAAGTTTTCAGCAGAGATTATGACTAACCATATTCATAGTAACATTTAGGTCTCATGTTTACTCATGTCAATAACATAATCAACTAGCGAGCGATAATAATAAATCTCGGATGACAACACTTTCTCAAAATAACCATGATATGATATAACAAGATGGTATCTCGCTAGCCCTTTCTGAGACCGCAAAACATAAATGTAGAGCACCTTTAAAGATCAAGGACTGACTAGACATTGTAATTCATGGTAAAAGAGATTCAATCATAGTCATACCCAATATAAATTAATAGTAATGGATGCAAATGACAGTTGTGCTCTCCAGCTAATGCTTTTTAATAAGAGGGTGATGACTCAACATAAAAGTAAATAGATAGGCCCTTTGCAGAGGGAAACAGGGATTTGTAGAGGTGCCAGAGCTCGATTTTAAAGCAGAGATAAATAATATTTTGAGTAGCATACTTTCATTGTCAACATAACAACCAAGAGATGGCGATATCTTCCATGCTACACAAATTATAGGCGGTTCCCAAACAGAATGGTAAAGTCTATACTCCCCCTCCACCAACAAGCATCAATCCATGGCTTGCTCGAAACAACGAGTGCCTCCAACTAGCAACAGCCCCGGGGGAGTTTTGTTTGCAATTAATTTGATTTAGTTTTCATAAAGCATGGGACTCGGCATCCCGGTGACCAGCCATTTTCTCGTGAGTGAGGAGCGGAGTCCACTCCTCTTGAGAATAACCCGCCTAGCATGGAAGATACGGACAGCCCTAGTTGATACATGAGCTATTCAAGCATACAAAACAGAATTTCATTTGAAGGTTTAGAGTTTGGCACATACAAATTTACTTGGAACAACAGGTAGATACCACATATAGGAAGGTATAGTGGACTCATATGGAATAACTTTGGGGTTTAAGGGATTGGATGCACAAGCAGTATTCCCGCTTAGTACAAGTGAAGGCTAGCAAAAGACGGGGAAGCGACCAACTAGAGAGCGACAACAGTCATGAACATGCATTAAAATTAATAGACATTGAGTACAAGCATGAGTAGGATATAATCCACCATGAACATAAATATCGTGAAGGCTATGTTGATTTTGTTTCAACTACATGCGTGAACATGTGCCAAGTCGAGTCACTTAAATCATTCAAAGGAGGATACCACCCCACTATACCACATCACAACCATTTTAATAGCATGTTAACACGCAAGGTAAACCATTATAACTCATAGATAATCAAGCATGGCATGAGCAACTATGATCTCTAATTGTCATTGCAAACATGTTTATTCATAATAGGCTGAATTAGGAACGATGAACTAATCATATTTACAAAAACAAGAGAGGTCGAGTTCATACCAGCTTTTCTCATCTCGATCGATCCATCATATATCATCATAATTGCCTTTCACTTGCACGACCGAACGATGTGAATAATATTAAGAGTGCACGTGCATTGTACTAAGATGGAATCTGCGAGCATTCAATAAACAGGAGAAGACAAGGCAATATGGGCTCTTGGTTAAATCAACAATAATGCATATAAGAGCCACTTCAACAATTTAATTATGATCTTCTCCTATCGACCCCCAAAGAAAAGAAAAGAAATAAAATTATTTACACGGGAAAGCTCCCAACAAGCAAAAAAAGAACGGGAAATATTTTTGGGTTTTCTTTTTAATTATTACTACTACAACATGAAAATAAACTAGCTAGAAGCTATTACTAATTTTTTTTGGTGTTTCTTAAGATTTATCAAACACACAAGAAGAAAGCAAGAAAAAGAAAATAAACTAGCATGGATAGTACAATGAAAGAGTATGAGCACCGACATCTAGCAATGAGTGTGTGAACATAAATGTAATGTCGGTGGGAAATACGTACTCCCCCAAGCTTAGGCTTTTGGCCTAAGTTGGTTTATTGCCACGGATGGCCTGGCGGATATCCATAGGTGTAGCCGGGGTCGTACTGTGATGAAGAAGACTCTGATTGCCACTGGTTGGGAATCATCTCCGGATCCCACTGAAAGTTAGACTGTCGTGGAGGCTCAAATTGTGGTTCCGGCTCCGTGACTGGTGTAGGGTTCCGGTAAGCGTAAATAGCCGCCCACGGAACGAGATACGGACCTGCAGATAAATTAAAAAAGGAAGGAGCAGGCAAGCTAATAGTCTCAGGGTGATGCTTATCAAAGAAGAATTTGTATTTAAGCGCCCCTTCCTTATTCTTAACAATGAAATCATGCGCTACCATACTCTTATAATCTAAGTAAGCAGTGGGCAGCAATTTTTATTCTTTTTCATAGTGCCTAATAGGTATATTATAATAGTCAGCAAGGCGTGAAGCGTAAATACCTCCAAAGATGGGACCCTTTGTACGGTTCAAACTTAACCGTTTAGCAATAATACCGCCCATACTAACAGTGTTATCGCAGAATAGACCATGGAACAAAATCATAATATCAGGAACACTAAGGTTTCCATAGTTTCCGTGACCAATTAAGCAACGACTAGCAAATATGGCAAAGTAGCGTAAAACAGGAAAATGTACGCTAGTGATTCTCGCATCGGAAACTTTCCTAGTTTCCCCCACAGTAATAGTGTCAATAAACCCGTCCACATATTTATGATGTGGTTCCTCTAAACTACCCCCGAAAGGTATTTTGCAAACGTTGCAAAATTCATCTAATGGCATCTTCTTAACCACATCATATAAATGAAACTCTACTGAAGGAGGTGATTCCTTAGGAAAATAGTAGAAGTTTTGCACAAAAGTATTGGTGAGTAAGAGATACTATTCGCGTTGGTCGCGGAGAAAGTCGGTGAGGCCTGCATTCTCAGCCAATGAATATAAATCATCATAAATCCCGGCTTCTCTCAAGAAATCATCGGAAGGCCATCCACACGGCCGAACCTCCGCGGTGCGAGGAAAATTATATTTGGGCCTCTGTGCTTCTTCATTTTGCTTTTCCTTCGAGCTTCGGCTTGATGAGACCCTCAAAAATCTCTTCATTATTTTCTGAGAAATTCTGAAATTTTTAGAAACTTCAGATAAAAGTGAAGCAAGCTCAACAAAATTGATAGCAACTACTCCTACAAGTGCCTAGAGCCTATATCATGCTTTGGAACTACTTGGAACCATATAAATTTGACATGCAAGCTCAAGAACAGGGTCACCTAGGAAGCACAAATTTGCAATGAATAAAGCACTAGAACAGAAACTAATTGGACCAAGGGAGGAGTCACATACCAAGGAACAATCCCCTCCCAAACAGTTTTGTGAGAGGTGCTTTGAGCAAGGAGATTAAAAATCACAGCAAAGAGTTAGAACTCGTGCTTGAGCTGGATAATGGTGTTTGTGGGACGAAGGAGTGTGTGGGTGCAGGAATAAGTGGAGGGGGACCACTGTGGGCCCATGAGGCAGGGGGGCTCGCCCAGGGGGATAGGGCGCGCCCTCCACCCTCGTGGCCAGGTGGTTGATCCCCCTGCTGTGTTCTCAGTTCCAGATATTCTCAAATATTCTAGAAAAAATCATATTTCATTTCAGGGCATTTGGAGAACTTTTATTTTCGGGGTATTTTTATATTGCACGGATAAATCAGAAAAGAGACAGGGGAATACTATTTTTACTTTATTTCAACTAAATAACAGAAAATAGAGAGGGGGTACAGAAGGTTGTGCCTTCTAGTTTCATCCATCTCATGCTCATCAAAAGGAATCCACTAACAAGGTTGATCAAGTCTTGTTAACAAACTCTTTCCGAATAACACGGAACCGGAGAAATTTCGAATAACACTATGTTACCTCAACGGGGATATGCACATCCCCAATAACAAGAATATCATATTTCTTCTTGACAGTAGGAAGAGGAAATTCAAAACCTCCAATAATAATCGATGGAATTTTTCCAATAAAATTGATACTGTGGACTTGAGGTTGTTTCCTCGGAAAGTGTACCGTATGCTCGTTACCATTAACATGAAAAGTGACATTGCCTTTGTTGCAATCAATAACAGCCCCTGCAGTATTCAAAAAAGGTCTTCCAAGAATAATAGACATACTATCATCCTCGGGAATATCAAGAATAACAAAAGTGCATTAAAATAGTAACGTTTGCAACCACAACAGGCACATCCTACAAATACCGACAAGTATAGCAGTTGATGTATCAGCCATTTGCAAAGATATTTCAGTAGGTGTCAACTTATTCAAATCAAGTCTATGATATAAAGAGAGAGCATAACACTGACACCAGCTCCAAGATCACATAAAGCAGTTTTAACATAGATTCTTTAATGGAGCATGGTATAGTGGGTACTCTTGGATCTCCAAGTTTCTTTGGTATTCCACCCTTAAAAGTATAATTAGCAAGCATGGTGGAAATTTCAGCTTCCGGTATCTTTCTTTTATTAGTAACAATTTCTTTCATGTACTTAGCATAAGGATTCATTTTGAGCATATCGATTAATCGCATACATAAAAGATAGGTCTAATCATTTCAGCAAAGCGCTCAAAATCCTCATCATCCTTTTTCTTGGATGGTTTGGGAGGAAAAGGCATGGGTTTCTGAACCCATGGTTCTCTTTCTTTAGCATGTTTCCTAGCAACAAAGTCTCTCTTATCATAACGTTGATTCTTTGATTGTGGGTTATCAAGATCAACAGCAGGTTCAATTTCTACATCATCATCATTGCTAGGTTGAGCATCAACATGAACATCATCATTAACATTTTCGTTAGGTTCATGTTCATTAACAGATTGTGTTTCAGCATCAGAAATAGAGATATCATTTGGATTCTCAGGTGGTTCAGCAATAGGTTCACTATAAGCATGCAAAGTCCTACCATTTTTCTGCTTCTTCTTTTTTGAAAGACTAGGTGCATCAATATTATTTCTCTGATAATCTTGTTCAATTCTCTTAGGGTGGCCTTCAGGATACAAAGGTCCTGAGTCATTCTACCAGTTCTAGTAGCCACTCTAACAGCATTATCATTTTTCTTACTATTCAATTCATCGAGAAAATCATTTTGAGCTTTAAGTACTTGTTCTACTTTAGTGGTAACCATAGAAGCATGTTTGCTAATAAGTTTAAGTTCACCTTTAACATAAGCCATGTAATTACCCAAGTGTTCAAGCATATTTGAATTGTATTTCAATTGTCTTCCAAAATAAGCATTAAAGTTTTCTTGTTTGACAATAAAATTATCAAATTCTTCTAAGCATTGTCTAGCAGACTTATAGTGAGGAATATCACCTTCATCAAATCTATAGAGAGAATTTACCTTTACTACCTATGTCGGGTTATCAAGACCATGAGTTTCTTCAATAGGTGATGAATTAAGATCATATGTTTCTTCAACAGGCGGTAAATTAAGACCATGTATTTCTTCAATAGGAGGTAAATTCTTAACATCTTCAGCTTTTATACCTTTTTCTTTCATAGATTTCTTTGCCTCTTGCATATCTTCAGGACTGAGAAATAGAACACCTCCTTTCTTCGGAATTGGTTTAGGAATAGGCTGAGGAATTGGCTCAGGAGCTGGCTCAGGAAGTGTCCAATTATTTTCATTTGTCAACATATTATTCAATAGAATTTCAGCTTCATCCGGTGTTCTTTCCCTGAAAACCGAACCAGCACAACTATCCAGGTAATCTTTGGAAGCATCGGTTAGTCCATTATAAAAGATATCTAGTATTTCATTTTTCTTAAGAGGATGATCAGGCAAAGCATTAAGTAACTTGAGAAGCCACCCCCAAGCTTGTGGGAGACTCTATTCTTCAATTTGCACAAAATTATATATATATCCCTTAAAGTAGCTTGTTTCTTATGAGCAGGAAAATATTTAGTGGAGAAGTAATAAATCATATCCTGGGGACTATGCACACAACCAGGATCAAGAGAATTAGACCATATCTTAGCATCACCCTTTAATGAGAACGGAAATATTTTAAGGATATAAAGGTAGCGGGATTTCTCATCATTAGTGAACAGGGTGGCTATATCATTTAATTTAGTAAGATGTGACACAACAGTTTCAGATTCATAGCCATGAAAAGGATCAAATTCAACCAAAGTAATTATATCAGGATCAACAGAGAATTCATAATCCTTATCAGTAACACAGATATGTGAAGTAGAAAAAGCAGGATCAGGTTTCATTCTAGCAGTAAGGGATTGCTGCTTCCATTTAGCTAATAACCTCTTGAGCTCGTATCAATCTATGCAAGCTAAAATAGCTAAAGCAGCTTCTTTTTCCAAAAAATAATCCTCGGGCACAACAGGTGATTCATAGTTATTAGGGGGAGAGTCTTCATCATCACTTTCTTCAATATTATCAATAATTTCATTCTCTCTAGCCCTAGCAAGTTGTTCATCAAGAAATTCACCAAGTGGCATAGTAGTATCAAGCATAGAAGTAGTTTCATCATAAGTATCATGCATAGCAGAAGTGGCATCATCAATGACATGCGACATATCAGAACGAATAGCAGAAGCAGGTTTAGGTGTCGCAAGCTTACTTAAAACAGAAGGTGAATCAAGTGCAGAGCTAGATGGCGGTTCCTTACCTCCCCTCGTAGTTGAGGGATAAATTGTTGTTGTCGATGGGAATGACACATATGGGATCACAAGAATCCCTACTACGGTTGCGGGGCACGGGGTCGTGAGAAGAGCGGATCAAACAGATAGCACGCGGTTCCCTTATCCAGGTTCGGGCCGCGAGGATGCGTAAAACCCTACTTCTGCTTTGGTGGTTTGTTTATCTGTGTTCTTGAACTAGCAATGGGGCGTGAGGAGCTCCAAAAAGCCGCATCCTCCTCCTGGTCGCCTTGGGCCTCCTTTTATAGGGAAAGGGTCGCATACAGTGGCACACAGGAGGTGGAAAAATGCTGATGATCGAGTTTATCCCTCGCATTACATGACAAGGCCCATTTAATGCGCCTTGCTTAGGTGTCCTTGCTTTATCGGGGCAGGGAGAGCCATGTCTCGTCTGTCAGCGCTCCCTTCGTGTCGACACCTGGCATACAGCCAGCGGTGCCAGCGGTGCCATGTAGGCAGGCAGGCAGCTGAGGTGGCGCAGTGGTGGGTCTCCACGAAGATCCGCTTGCCGCCACGCAGGTGCCTGCCCAACTGGTTGGGTCGGCAGCTGCATGCGAATGGTGGTAAAGGTTTGATTGGCATGGGCCTGACGATGGCCCTACGGGTGTTCACGGCAAGGGCCTTGCCGGGGCCCCGGCAAGGGTCTTGCCATGGCGCCTGCTGTCATCCCCGGCAAGGCTCTTGCCGGGGGCCTTGTGGTCCTCCTTGGCTGGGATCCCGCCAAGGGTCGTCATCTTCTATAGTTGGTATCTGATCTTGAATGTCTTCACAAAGATCTGCATGCCACCACGGGGATGTCTCCCGAATCCTTGCCCCATGGGGGCAGTGGACTCAAGGGTGACTAGCTCTGTAGGCGTGGGGCGAATTGCCACGGGAAGGGTCTTGCCGGGTTTGCTAAAACCGCCTCCCGGCAAGGATCTTGCCGGGGGAGTCCGCTTCGTCCCCTTTGCTCTTTGTGGTCTTAGTCTTGGCGTCGTTCTGCTCCTTTCGAGCTTCGGCCTTACCTTGGCTCACCTCCCTTGCCTTGCTCAGTGAGGTGGTGCCCGTGGCTCGAGCTGCCGTGCACGAGTTATAGGGGTACAAAAAGTGTACCCCTCTTTTGTCTACCGGCAGAGCCCGGGCCTGGGCCACACGTAAGCGCAGTCACGTCGTTGGGCTAGGCCCAAAAACGGTGCGCGGGCAGGCGGGGCGGTTTTTACCGTGGTAAGTTTCTTCGTGCACTGCTCTTCCCATGCCTCCCGCGGGTGGCTCGGCATGGGGAGGCATGCGTGACGTGGGCGGCATGCGTGGGGCTGAGCTCTGCGCGCATGCGTCACGTCGTAGTAAAGGGGGCGGTTCGCGCCTTCCCCATAAATGGAGGGAGGCGTGGAGGCGCGACCCATTTACTGAACGGGGCCGAGACGTGGTCTTCAAGGCGTCCACTCCCCACAATCACGGGGTGGGGAGAGGTCGCCTCACCCGTCGCCTTGGTCCCGCACACCTGCCATGTGGTTCTCATGCGCTTGGCGTGGCGAACGGTGGAGGCGGGAAACCGGGCCGTCGCGTGCTGGGGCAGCGGGTTGGTCCCAGTTCCCTGCGCCTTCCGTGTCTTGATTGGCTGAGCGGGGCAGCCGAGCCCCCACCCCGTTCCTTTATAAAGAGTGGGAGGGGGGAATGGCGTCCCGCATTCTTTCATCTCCTCCTTCCTTCAGCTTCTGCTCCCCCCTCCATCCGCCATGGAGGGAAGGAATCCTGGCCCTTCAACGGTGGCGACAAGGGTCGCTGCTCGACAACGCGTTCTTCCTTCTCCTGCACCTGCGGTGGCGGAGCCAGCCGCGAGGGGAAGGGGGAGGGGGCGAGGCCGTGGGCGAGGCCGAGGCGCTCGGGGAGGAGGAGGACGGGGCGGCCCGCCGGGCTCGCCTCCGCCAGTAGCTCCTCCCCCCATGGAGGGCCATGTTGGGGATGACCCTTGCGAGTTCTTCGTCAGGCTGCACCGGCCGCCTCGCCGTCGTCTTCGTCTCCCGACTCCATTCGCGCGGGAGATGGAGCTGGATCCGCCGGAGTCATTGCGGCTACACATGAGGGGCTGTGGGAACAGCGGTACGCGAGTTCGCGTCGACTTCCCAGCCCCTCACATGATGTATCTTTGTCGGGGATGGAAGACGTTCGCTCATATCCACCGCTTGTCGGAAGGGCTCACTCTCCATTTCAAGCTGATGGAGGGCGGCCTCCTCTCCGTCAAGGTCTTCGGGCTCTTCGGGACCCGGGCAAGGTGCTGCGTGGAGAGCTCTTCTGATAGCGAAGACTCCTCCTCGGGCGGGAGAGGCGAGGAGGACACCGACAGCGACGACGAGGGTAGCGGGCGGCAGGATGACGGGTCTGACTAGGTGTCGGGCGCAGCTCCGTGCGGCATCGGTGACCCCATCATCTGTGTCGTCGGCTCCCTGAACTTCTCGGGGTCGTCTCCTTGGGCGGCTGGCGTTGGGAGGCTGCGGAAGAGGAAGAGGGCGGGCGGCAAGGCCGTCAAATCAGAGTATGCAGGCACCGACGCCTTCGGACGCGTCTTGGCGACGCCCCGCCTCGTCTTGAAGCTGCCTTCGGCGCCGCCATCAACATCCAGCCTTCGGACGGCCACCGAGATGTTCTCTTGGTGTCTTCTGCCACTCGTAGCTTGCCTAGGCGCCCCTTTTGCCCTTTTCGCCTCCTTGACCTGCCTCTTGAGGAGAGGGACAAGAAAGCGGTTACGGGCACCTTATCTTTTTTTATCTTGTAAGCCTTTGGGCCTTGGCTGAATTTAAAACTTGTAGTCCCATCATTCATGTTTTTCATTCCCCATGGGCCGTACCTGAGTGGAATGTTTTTAATGAAAAAGGGATGCTTGCCGGGTCATTTGTTTGCGGGTAGAACCCACGACAAGGAGTAAATCCTTGATATCCCTAAGATAAACATTTTCTTGCCCGGCAACAGGCCCTGCCGTCTTCCCACTTCGCTCAACCTTTCTCACGCTTTTGGCGGAGGCAGGGATGAGGTGGGTTCACGCTCCTCGTTTCATCCTTTTGCTGCCGCGACTACGACCAAACCTGGCCCCAGGAACGAGCCCTAGGGCCTAGAGTTTTTAGGGGAGCATGGTAGCTTTAGGAAAAAACGAGGTTTCACATACCTCAGTTCATGAGGGAATGCATGATAAGGGATGAAGAACTTTTCTGAAGCTGTAGCCCCCGGCAACTCTGGTTTGCCGTGGGTGAATCTTTGCACTTGCAGCCCCCGGCAATACTAGCTTGCCGGGGTCTAGATGTCGGTCTGTCCCTCTTCTCTTTTTCGTCCTCAAGTGATCCGGCAAGGATATCTGTGAGTCTTGCGAACCAAAGAAGACAAACGAACGACAAAGAGACGCACACTCGACCTCTAAGCTAGGGGTTAGTCGCCGCTAAGCACTATCAACCCTAACCAAGGACGAGACTTGACTTAGCATGCATGCTATAACTTAGGGCGCCAGCGCTTCATTTATTTATGCTCAGGGTCTGCGCCTGGCTTTGTACAAAGGGTTACATGCATCATCGGCAATGCTTGTACAAAAGGTGGCTTGCCGGGGGGCCCGGCAAGCCGCGCCTCATGGGTAAAACTTGCGAAGATGCTCAATGTTCCAGGAGTTACTCACCGGAACGGCATCTTCGGTCTCCAGGCGGACTGCGCCGGGCCTGGTGACTCGTATTACCCGATAAGGGCCTTCCCACTTTGGCGTCAACTTGTTGGAATTCTTGGCTGATTGAGCAGCGCCGAAGGACAAGGTCGCCTTCCTCAAGGCTTGACCATGAACCTTGCGGCTATGGTAGCGGCGCAAGGCTTTGGTAGCGTCTTTGCTCTCCTGACCGCCCGAAGACGATCTTCCTCAAGGAGCATTGCATCATCTTGCCGCAGTTGCTCTTGCTCAAGCCCGTCATAAGCGAGCACTCGAGGTGACCCGTATATGAGTTCAATGGGGAGAACTGCTTCTGCCCCGTATACTAGGGCAAATGGTGTCTGGCCGGTGGCTCGATTTGGCGTCGTCCTGATCGACCAAAGAACCGCCGGCAACTCATCAATCGAGCGCCTTCCACTCTTGTGCAGCCTGTCAAAAGTCTTCGTCCTTATGCCTCGCGATGCTTCAGCATTTGCCCTCTCGACTTGACCATTTCTTGGCGGGTGAGCAGCAGGCGAAAGCAGACTTTCTTTGCCGAGGTCTTGGGTATATTGCATGAAGGTGCGGCTTGTGAACTGTGTGCCGTTGTCGGTGATGACCCTGTTGGATGCGTAAAGCGGCACACTAGTCCTTGAAGAAGTTGACAGGTGGAGCTGTGACCTTCCTCACTGCTTCCACCTCCGGCCACTTTGTGAACTTGTCGATTGCAACGTACAAGTACTCAAAGCCCCCGACGGCGCGGGGGAAAAGGCCCAGTATGTCGAGCCCCCAGACCGAGAAGGGCGAGGAGAGAGGAATGGTTTGAAGGGCTTGAGCTAGCTGATGAAGCTTCTTTGAATGCAACTGACACGCTTCACACCTGGTGACTAGTGTCGTCCCATCCTGGAGGGCGGTGGGCCAGAAGAAGCCTTGCCGAAATGCCTTGCCGGCAAGGGCCCTTGACCCAATGCCTCCGTGTATCTCTGCCAACAGCTCCAGTCCTTCCTCTCGAGGGATACACTTCAATTTCACACCGTTCGGCCTCTTTACATGCAGGCGTCATCGATGAACTGGTACATGGTAGAGCGACGGGCTACTTTTTTCCGCTTCTTCCTGCTCCTCGTGAAGTTCCCTGTTGGAGGAATCGGGACGGTATCTTTGTGCCTCACGCTGGAGCACAGGGCTCGACGGCAAGGACTAAAGGCATTTCCTCCGCTATAGGAGCGGCTGTCTCGACGGCAAGAGCTTGACGCTCCGCCCGGTCGATCGTCCCGTGGCGGGCTCAGTATCCCCGGCAACATCCTTGCCGGCGGCTCCGTGGAGCTCGGCGGGAAAGTACTTGCCGGGCCCTGATTTCCTCCTCTTATTCTGCTCTGTTGATGGATCAATGGATGGCTGAGTTAGCTGAAGCACAAAGGTACCTGGTTCCACAGGTAGCTTGAGGGCAGCGCGTTTTGACAGGTAATCGGCGATATCGTTCTCCGCTCGGGGAACGTGTTCAGCCTGTATACCGTCGAAACGCTCTTCCAGCTTTCTCACTTCATCGACGTAGGCCTTCATCAACGGGCTCTGGTAATCCTTGTTGACTTGCTTGACGACAAGCTGCGAGTCTCCCGACGATGAGTTTCTTGATTCCGAGGTCCGCCGCGATCCTCGGACCGGCAAGCAGCCCTTCAGACTCTGTCGTATTGTTTGTTGACACCACCACAGGGAAGTGCATCTGGATCACGTGCTTGAGGTGCTCTCCGGATTGCGCGACAAGCGACGCCAGCCCAGCGCCTTGTAAGGAGAAAGCTCCGTCAAAGTACAAGATCCAATCACAACTTGCCTCCTTGCCGGGGAGAGCAGTCTCTTGGGCTTCTTCGTCAGGCGTTGCTGTCCATTCTGCAATGAACTCCGCTAGGACTCGGCTCTGAATCATCGAAGTACTTTCAAACTTGAGGCCAAAGCTGGACAGCTCCAGTGCCCATTCCACAATTCTTCCTGTTGCATCCGGATTGTGCAATATCCGTTCTGCGAGGGAGGCGAGTGGCGACAGTGATCTCGTGTGCCTGGAAGTAGTGACGCAGCTTCCTCGAGGCCATAAGAAGGACGAAGAGCAGTTTCTGCACGCCGGCGTACCTTGATCTAGCCCCCTGCAGGAGGGAACTAACAAAGTAGACCAGGCACTGCATCATTTTCTTCTTCGACGGCACTTCAACTGGCTGTGTCGTCTCTGCATTGGTGGTGTCGGGCTCTGCCGCTGCCATTACCTCGTCGTCAACCTCTCTGCGCCACTAGTGCGGCGCTGACCACACAGTTCGTTGCCGCCGGAGTATAGCAGCAACGGCTCATGTGGCCTAGGGCGCAACTAGTATTGGCACGGAGGAGAGTACTTCTTCAAACCTTGCAATGTTGCTTGACTTCAAGGCGTCCACTCCATCGGGCCCGCCTTTTTGGGATCTTGAAAAAGGAAGAAGCGCTTCAGCGCATTTCAAATGAACCTGCCCATGGCGGTGACGCAACCGGAAAGCCGACGCACATCCTTGATTCGCTTGGGAATTCAATCTGCTCTATAGCTTTGATTTTGTCCGGATTGGCCTCTATCCCACGCTGTGACACCAAGAACCCGAGAAGCTTGCCGGACGGGACGCCAAAGACGCACTTCTCAGGGTTCAGCTTGAGATTGATCTTGCGCAGGTTTGCAAATGTTTCTTGCAAATATGATATGAGGGTTGCCCTATCCTTGGTTTTGACCACTATGTCATCCATTTAAGCTTCCATATTTCTATGGAGCTGGGGTTCAAAACCAATCTGGACCGCCCTTGCAAACGTCGAAACAGCACTCTTCAACCCGAAAGGCATCCGCATGAAATAATACGTACCGCATGGGGTGATGAATGATGTTTTCTCTTCGTCTTCTCTTGTCATGAAGATCTGGTGGTAGCCGGAGTAGGCGTCGAGGAATGACAACAGATCACACCCAGCCGTGGAGTCAACAATTTGGTCGATGCGCGGCAATGGGAAGGTGTCTTTAGGGCAAGCCTTATTGATATCTCTGTAATCAATACACAGTCTCCATTTCCCATTTGCCTTGCGCACTACGACCGGATTGGCCAACCACGTTGGATGGAGTACTCCTCTTACCAAACCCGCTGCTTCGGTTTCCGGATCTCTTACATGATGAACTCTTGTCGTTCCAAAGCTTGCTTTCGACCTTCATTTTGACGGCGCGCATGAGGGCAGACAGCAAGCTGGTGCTCAATCACCTCCACAGGAACACCGGGATGTCGGAAGCTTGCCATGCAAACACATCGACATTCGCCCGCAGGAAGGTGACGAGCGCGTCTTCCTATTTCTCGTCAAGGGTGGAGCTTATGGTAAAAGCTCCTCCCGTGCCGTCCTCATTGACAGAAACCTTCTTGGTTCCTGGTGGTATGGCCCTGGGCTTCTTGTTTCCGCCAGTGGAGCTCTCTGGCACATCCTCGACGGCAGCGCTACACTCCGAAAAGGTGCGCTTGCCGGAGTGGGTGTCTGAGGTCTCACCGGTCTTCTTCTTCTTCTTCCCTCTCGGGGTCCCAGCGGCAGGAGCAAGTGCCCTAGTGGCGGCAGCTGCTGCAACTGCTTGCTGGTATAGTTGGTCAGCGCATCTTTCTTATCGGAGGGGATGGTGATGATCGTCACAGGTCCTGGCATCTTCAGGGTGTTGTAGGCGTAGTGTCAGGACCCCGATTCCAAATCACATTGACCTAGCCGGTAACACCTCATATCACTTTGCGGCCTCACGCATGGTATTCCCACGGGTGTCGCCTTACCATGGCCCGGGACCGTTTGCGTCTTTTGGCTCACGTATATGACAGTGTCTCTAGCATCCACATGATAAAGAACCCGGGCCGACATGGCTAGTCGTGAACCCAAAGCGGCACTAACCTATGGGGACAGGCATACATGAATCACATCGAACATGTCGGTCATCAACGTATAGATTCGGGCTGTAGTAATCGGGCTAACAGGACTCCGATGAACCGGGCTGTAGCAGGCTAGGCGGGACTCCGAATAACACCGCGCGACATTTCCCGAAGGAACAGACATAGGAACGATGTGAAACACATGCCGCCAGTCAAGTGTCCAAGCGATAGTCTTTGGGCTAGCGAGGACTCCGGTGAACCGGGCTGTAGCGGACTACTATCGCCGGGAGCACGAGACTACATTTCCCCATATGAGAGGCTGCCAAGGATAAACAACTAGTTTGTCGGATCCCACTCATACCAAGCATTTCAATCATACACGCAATATGCCCGATATGAGTAAATACAACAAGGCATCACAACAAAACTCTACAACTCAAAGTACTTTATTTAGAAGGCTCAGAGGAGCCATACATAACATATCCATACAGGTAGGGGTCACATGACCCAACACTCAAGTCATACAACATACAAGCACATGCGGAAGCAAACTAGTCTCGAGTACAGACTTTAAAAAGAAAGAAGGCTTGTTGAAGCCTTTCTATCTCTGATGGCCCTTCACAAGCCTTGGATCACCACAGGTGGCTAGTTCACTCGTCGATGTCAAGGTCTACATAGAACCCATCGGAAGGGGCAGTGTTGTCGTCTGAAAAACATTAATTAAGCAAACATGAGTACGGAGGTACTCATCAAGTCTTACCACAGAATCCTATCATACATGCACATTCTCAAGAAGGTGGTGGGGTTATTTGCAGCAAGCCAGCTTTGACTCTTGGCTAAGCTATCCTACGCGACACCACTTGAAAAGCATTTGTCGCACACGAGTCCACTAATCACCATCACAATACTCCACCGTGGATCCTCTCTCGTCACCACGAGAGGGCCATCCACGATACTCACACTTATCTTGAGGCTTTTAGTAGTATCCATTTACTTGTCTATGAACTGATATAAGTAACCCAGAAGTCCTTCTCCGTGGACACGGCTATTCGAATAGATCATGTTAACCCTGCAGGGGTGTACTTCTTCACACACGCTCTCACCACTTACCGCCGTTTACACGACATGTACTCGGCAACCTTCAAGCGGAAGCCCAACGTGGGTGTCGGCCACAGCCTACCTAAACACACAAGTCCCAAGTCCAGTTGATCGCCTATTCAGGTTCCATCCGCAGGGAGTCCGGCCGAGGTTTCCCATACGGCCCCGAACGATGTGTACTGAGGTTCCCGAGACACCAAGCAGGCGAATCGGTACACGGGCCCACGGTGCCTACCGCAACACAACCCACCCCTACGGTCAGCATTAAATGCGGCCCCTGACATGCTACAAACACCGAAACTACTTGCAACTCCCGGATCGAGGACAAGAGTGGTTAAGAAGCCGAGAGGGTCCATTGGTTTCGGCCCAATGCATGGTAGTAACTGTTTCATGGATCACAAACACAGATCTCAGTTCTTAGGGCGGCTTCAATGAAACAACCCACCATGTACTCCTACATGGCCTCTCATCGATACCTTTCCAAAACGTGTTCAACACTTTCACTCTCGAACCCGACACAACCTTTCACTCCAGTTCATCATCCCGATGAGCCGGACACGACACAACTCTAAGCATAGCAAGCATAGTATGGTAGGAAACACAAACATGGCTCAATCAACTCCTACACATACTAGTGGGTTTCATCTAATTCTTGTGGCAATGACAGTCATGCAAAGGAAGTGGGTTCAACTACCGCAGCACACAACAGTTTGAATCGCGTTGTCTTAATGCAGTAAAACAAGAGCGAAGCGAGAACATGGGTTTGTATCGGAATGATCAATGGGTTGCTTGCACGATGGAGCGGAGGTAGAGTATCGCCCTTGAGACGGATAGTCGGGATTATCCTCGAGGCGTAACCTATCACGAAAAAGCATATCGAAAGTAAACACACATGACAATATGCAACAATATGATGCATGCTATGACATGGCAATATGGATGTGTGTTGGCCTAATGCAAGCTGAAATAATAGGGGATGAACTCATTTGAATCAAAGATTCAAATGATAGCTCATTTGGATTAGCCCTAAAGGTGCATTATCTTATTCTGGTTAAACAGCAAGGTTAACTTGTTTTAACATGCATGAAACCTGTACCAATGGATAGAATGGATTTTTCTGATAAATTTTCATATATAAATCTTTGCATTTGGAGTTACAGATTAAAAGTTATAAGCATTTGAAATTTGAATTATATTCTGGAATTACTATATTAGAATAAATCCAGAAATTAGATTAATGCGTCGACCATGCGTCGAAGATGACGCCAGGTCAACGGAGACGTCCAGGTCAAACCTGACAGTGGGTCCGGGGTGTCAGGGTAATTAGTTTAACTAAAAATCAATTGAACTAATCCTATTAGTTAGTAGGGCTGGGCCCCATCTGCCGATGACTAAATCGGAGTCAACCAGGCCCACCGAGTCAAAGTCCACGCCGGCTGCACTGGCGACTAGTCAGCCAGCGAGCCCGGACAAGCTGGCGGAGGAAGTGCGTTTGGCGATTCCGGCGACCAAACGAGCCGTGGAGGGTGGCTATGGGTAGCTGGGGACAAGCCGCGGTTATTGGTGGAGTCGGCTGGGGTCGGGGTGGCCGGAGTCGGCGCCGGCGACGAGCTAGGCGGCCACCGGGGTTCGGCAAGAGCGAACTTGGGCTAGAGGGGTCGGTGAGGTGCGGGAGTGTATGGTTAGACCCCATGGGGTGCGGTGAGTGTGATTGACACCACGAGGTGGTCGAAGAGTGGACCGGAGCACGTCGGCCACGAGCTCCACGGGCGGGTGTGGTGAGCTTGGTTCGGTTACTCGCTGCTCGAGAACGAGAGAGAGAGGAAGGGAGGTAGATGGGCTCACAGGCGACGCGTAGAAGCTCGTCGAGGTCGGGGACGGACCGGAGCGGCAGCAGCGTTGAAGGGGATCTCCGGCGACGGTGGACTCGGCCGAGGGCGGTGTGGTGGATTCGGGGCACTAGAGCAAAGCGGGCTTGGCTAGTTTGGGGTAGTCGAGAGCGGCGGAGCTCCTAGACAAGGTGAGGAGGAGCACGGACGGCGGGGAGCGCGTCTACGGCGACGGCGTGGCTGCGGTGGCGTCGGCCATGGCGGGGGAGCGCAAGAGAGAGAAGCCGGGGAGGAGAGGAGGTGTCCAGGGGGTTCGGGGAAGAGAGGGAGGACGGTCCACGTCGCGGCTGGGCGAGGGGAGCGGCGAGGCGGAGACCAGGTGCGTGGCACCCATGCGGTGCCCGCCTCCGAAAGCACTGGTTGCTGGCCGAGCCAAGCAGCTCATTGGCCATTGGCTGGGCCAGTGGGCCAGTTGGTGGGCGCCTGTAAGTGTTCTCAACTATTTTTCTTTTCTATTTTTCTGTAACTTTGTGGAGTTTTTAAAAATACTAAAACAGTTTCAAAAATCACCAAACTGCTCTGGTCCATTGTTGGAATATTTCCAACATGAAACATTTTAGTTTGGCAATATTTGGGCATTTGAAATATTTTATATAATTTGAAATGCTCAAACTCAAATACTTATGATTTAATTCAAAGACCTTTGGATGACCTAGAAAATGGTGCACCACTTTTGGCAAGAGGCTTTGAACCAAAGCAAAGATGATGAACATTTTGAAGGGCATTTCAGGTTCATTGAAATAATTTTTAGTAAACCCTAGTTGAATTAAGAGGGGTTACGGGGTTTCTGTCTTCCCCATTTCAAATTCAAATGAAATTTAAACATGATGCACACCCTAATGCATGGTCTAGCTGGGATGTGACAACTCACCCCACTCAAAAGAATCTCGTCCGAGATTTAGGATCTGTTCTGCGAAAAAGGTGGGATACTCAAGTCGAAGACGATCCTCCCTTTCCCAAGTTGCTTCTTGCTCGGAATGGTTTGACCATTGAACCTTTAGAAACTTGATATTCTGACGTCAAGTGGTACGCTCGGCTTGATCAAGAATATGAGCGGGATATTCTTGATAGGTGAGGTTATCTTGGAGATCAAGCGTTTCGTGGTCCACTCCACGGATAGGATCCGAGAAGCAACGCCTGAGTTGGGAAAGCGTGGAAGACATCATGGACTCTGGAAAGATGCGGAGGTAGCTCCAATTGGTAGGCAACTTCTCCTCGTTTGGCAAGAATGCGAAAGGGTCCAATGTAACGAGGAGCCAACTTGCCTTTGATACCGAATCGATGGGTTCCCTTCAAAGGGGTAACCCGAAGTTAAGCCTTCTCGCCAATTTCATAAGCCATAGGCTTATGCTTGCGGTCATATTGACTCTTTTGACGAGACTGGGCTGTTTTCAATTTCTCACGGATAACGCGAACCTGCTTCTTACGCTTCTGAATCATATCCGGGCCAAAGAGTTGTCTCTCCCGGTTTCGACCCAGTTAAGAGGCGTTCGACATTTCCGTCCATAAAGAACTTCGAAAGGGGCTTTGCCCAGGCTGGCTTGATAACTATTGTTATAAGAGAAATCGGCGAATGGAAGGCATTTCTCCCAATTCATGCTGAAAGAGATGACAGAAGCTCGAAGCATATCCTCTAGGATTTGATTGACTCGTTCTACTTGACCACTTGATTGGGGATGGAATGCGGTCTTTGAAAGAGAGACGAGTTCCCATAGCATTTTGGAAACTTTCCCAAAATCGAGAGGTAAAGAGACTTCCACGGTCTGAGTTAATCTCCAGTGGAACACCATGAAGAGACACTATTCGAGAGATGTACAAATCAGCTAGCTGGCTAGCGTTTATACTCTCACGAACGGGTAGGAAGTGGGCTACTTTGGAAAGACGATCGACGACAACGAAGATAGCATTATTCCCTCTCTTGGTCCTGGGAAACCCGGTAATGAAATCCATACCAATATTAACCCATTTCCATTCAGGAATTTCCAAAGGTTGAAGGGTACCAAGAGCCATTGATGCTCTGCTTTAACTCGACGACAGACGTCGCAGTTAGCAATGTATTGAGCGATTTCTCTCTTCATCCTAGTCCACCAAAACCTCCGGCGTAGGTCTTGATACATTTTAGTACTACCGGGATGAATGGTGAGAGGAGAGTCATGAGCTTCCTTAAGGATCAATCGCCTCAGGTTACGCACCTTGGGAACCACTAGCCGGTCTCCAAACAACACGATACCTTGTTCATCAATGGAGAAACAATCTGCGACTCCTTTCTTGATGTTTCTCTTGATGCGGGAAATTCCAGGATCTACCTTCTATGCCTTGATGATCTGATCCGTAAGGGTAGGTTTCGCCACCAGGGTGGAAAGGAATCCTCGAGGAACAATGTGAAGATTAAGCTTACGAAATTCCTCGTGGAGAAATGGTTGACTTTGTTGTAACATCAGATTGTTACAATAAGATTTATGCGACTTAGTGCGTCACCATGACATTGGCTTTGCCTGGGTGTAAGATATTCCTAAGTCGTAATCAGATCAACTCGACCCAACGTCTTTGCACGAGATTCAAATCCGGTTGGGTGAAGATGTATTTCAGACTTTGGTGATCAGTGTAGATTTCATAGCGATTACCAAGAAGGTAATGTCGCCAGGTTTTGAGTGCATGAACCATCGCCGCAAGCTCTAGATCGTGTGTGGGATAATTATCCTCATGTGGACGCAATCGCCGGGAAGCGTAGGCAATCACATGACGATCTTGCATGAGTATGCAACCTAGTCCTTGTCGCGAGGCGTCATGATAGATAATAAAATCCTTAGAAAAATCTGGTGGAACAAGTACGGGAGCAGATGTCGAGGCGTCTTTTCAGTTCACGAAAGTGAACTTCGCGATGTGGCGTCCATTCGAACCTCTTATCTTTCTTGAGGAGTTCGGTTAGAGGTTTAGCAACTTTAGAGAAATTCTCGACGAAGCGACGGCAATAGCTCGCTAAACCGAGAAAACTCTGAACTTGCTTGACCGATTCAGGTGGAGTCCAGTCAGGGCGGCTTGAACTCGCCGGGATTGACAAAGAATGCCCTTGCCGTAGATTACATGGCCTAGGTAGGTCACTTGGTAACCAGAATTCACACTTAGAGAATTTGGCATAAAGGCGGTGCTCTCGAAGTTTCATCAACACTAGCCTTAGATGTTCGGCATGTTCTTCCTCATTCTTGGAGTAGATGAGTATATCATCGAGGTATACCACGACGAATTTATCCAAATACTCCATGAAGATTGAGTTCATTAACCGAGAGAAGGTGGCTGGAGCATTGGTTAATCCGAAGGGCATGACGGTGTACTCGTATTGGCCATAACGAGTAACAAAGGCTGTTTTAGGAATGTCCCCGTTCTTGATTTTGATTTGATGGTAGCCCAACCTCAAATCCATCTTGGAAAAGACTGAAGATCCAGCGAGCTGATCATACAGTCGTTGATCCCGGGAGCGGATACTTGTTCTTGATAGTGACCAAATTGATGTGTCGGTAATCCACAACCATCCGATCCGTACCATCCTTCTTCTTGACGAAGAGGACGGGCAAGCCCATGGAGATGAACTAGGACGGATGAAACCCTTTGCAAGGACTCATCGAGTTGCTTCTTAAGTTCGGCTAGTTCTAGGGGTGCCATCTTATAAGGTCTTCTAGAGATTGGGACGGTTCCGGGAACAAGATCTATCACGAACTCGACATCCTGTCGGGTGGAACACTGGCAGTTCTTCTGAAAGACATCCGGAAAATCACGGACTACCGGAATATCTTCGAGGTCCGGAAGGGATTGGCATTTAAGGAGTAAAGTCGGGCGCTTGGACACTCGGGTTAAAACATTAACCGCCTTGCCCAAGGATGAGTGAGTTGAACAGTTCTAGTAGAGCAATCAATCTTAGCATAATGGGCTGACATCCAGTCCATACCCAAGATGATTTTTATGTCCGAGGACTTGAGAGCTATTAGGGAAGCAAGAAAGACTAATCATCGACAAGAATTTCATTCCCATGACTTATTCTAGAGGTTTGCCATCTAGAACCAGGGTCTGAATTTCCATGGAGGTGTGCATGTCACGAGAATGTGGTGTTGTGCAATCGAGCATAGCTCTCGTAAATAAATGAATGAGATGCTCCAAGATCAAAAAAGAACAGTTTCCGGATGACAATTAACAAGGAGCGTACCGAGAACGACGTTGGGATCCTCATAGATTTCCTCAGCTGAAACATAGTTGACGTGGCCACGGGCAGTGGCAGCCGGTTTAGCATAGGGCACCTTTCCTGCTGGCTTACCACGGCCAACAGACTTTCCGATCTGATTGGGGTTGTTCTGGGGACACTCGAGGATGTAGTGGCCCGTCTCTCCACATTTGAAGCAAGTTATCATATTGGGGCGTGGAGCAGCATTAGCAGCGGGGCCTCCATAAGTCTTGGGCGGAGCATATTGCTGGTTGGGGCGAGGCGCCTCAAAGGATGGCCTCGGGGTGAACCTGGGTGGCAGAGCGGTATGTGGAATCCAAACCCGGCGCTCAGGGATCGAGCCCGATGAAGATCCGTAATCACGGATGTGCTTGCGTGAAGCTTCAAAATCAGATCGCCCAGTTTCGCAACCGATAGCCTTATTGACTAACCCGGAAAGGAGGTGCACTCATGCAGACGGAGATCACGACGAAGCTCGGGGCTAAGTCCCTTGCGGAACCTTGCACGCTTCTTGGCATCGGTAGAAACTTCTTCGAGCATAACGTGCTAATTTCCCAAACTCACGGCTGTAAGTATCCACTGTCAGCCTACCTTGGGTGAAATTGCAGAATTCCTCCCTTTTGCGATCCATGAGACCTTCTGGGATGTGATGCTCACGGAAAGCGGCACTAAATTCAGCCCAAGTAGTAATTTGTCCAACCGGACGCATAGCCTCATAATTCTCCCACCAAAGGCTAGCGGTGGCCTTCGAGGTGATAGGCAGCAAAAGTAACCTTATCGACTTCAGCCACGTTAGCGTAACGCAGCTTGTGGTTGATGCCGCGAAGCCAATCATCCGCCGAGAGGCTCAACGGAATATTTGAACTTCGGTGGATACAAATTGATTTAAGTCATTGAGTGACAATCGAATCATTTCTTGGTCTGGCGTGCGGGTTTTGCTCAATCCGCTCCGATGGCGATTGGTCTCACGCTTATTATGCTTCGCTTCCAAGATAACCTCGGCCAAAGATGGCGGTTGAGGCAGATTTGCATTTCCAAATGCTGACTTCTGCCGCCTGAGCGGCAGGATTGTTGCGGTGTTGACCATCCTAGGAACAAAACAATGGTTTAAACCAGATGGCAGAATTTAGCAAGGAAGTGCGGAATGTAATGGATAACACGGAACGCAGAGATGTTCATCAGTATGACATGGTAATATAAAACTGCCATATATATACCAACGGTCATACACACCATACATAGTTTAGTACAAGCCCGACGGAGTACAACTATCAGGAAAGGCGTTACATCTCATCGGAAGCATTCCAACTCCTATACATTATTTTTCTACACTTCCGGAATGATACACACTAAGTCGTATTCCATAAGTCACGCAGGACGGCGGAAATACAACTATTACAATACTAGGGATACTACTACTACTCGCATAGCTCCGTAGTAGTCCTCATAGAAGTCACCACCCAAGCCTAGAAGTGGAACATGATCATCCGGAAATGCAGGCGATCCTGTGGGGCTTGCGGACCAAAAGGGCTCGGATGTGGGCGTGGTCCAACAAGCGGCGGCAGACGAGGCCCACGAGGAGGAGTGATGCCTCCTACCTCACGCCACTCCATAAAGTCCGGCAGACCAGCCCACACACCGGGTACAAGTCCCTCATATCCATGTATCCGGCTTGCACGGCAGTGCAAACCGAGTCGAGTAGCCCAAAGTGATCAAGACGGGCACTAAAGAGCTCCAGACGCAAGGCCCGGTTTTCACGGTCCTTGTCTTCCAGCATCTCCGTGGTGGTGCGAAGAAGTGAGTTCTCATGGGATGCATCGCTATACATACCCTGAAGGTAACCATGAGCCCGGGGAGGGATCTTTGGCATATAGCGGAAATCGGTGTTGCACAAAGAAGGCGATTCTCGCTTGAATAATCGTCATCATGGAATAGGCTGCATCTTGCACGGACATCCCAATAGTGATCCCAAGTCCATAAGAACGGTGAAGCGGTTCAAGAGCTCGGGATAAGATGGATAAATCCTGACCGTGCACGTATATTGGCTTTGATTAAAATCCCTAAACTGCTCCTCGACGGTATATTCATGATACCATCGGTAACGGTCTCGACCATCACCGAACCAACATTGCCGTGTGACCACACACATCAATGCAACGGGTCGCACGAACCACTTGGTTACGGGGACGGTGGCCATCTGAAAGCACAGCCATAATGCAAAGACATTAGAATTTCTAGGGAAAATCGGGCAGCATAACATCTGTAAATGCTCAAAAAACAGATTTGAGACATTCATAATCAGATTGCAAAGCCCCACAACAACATCATATCAAGGTTCTGGTTCAACTAGTAGCATACCAAAATAATAGGAACTGAACTGAGGATGTAACCAACAATCCTATAAGTTACTACGGATTAGTAACACGTGAACCTGATAGAGAGAAAAGAGCCTAGTCCTATACCCACGTAGAATGAGAAGAGGATGACTCAGATCAGAGGCATAAGGTAAAGGAGTAAAAGAGCCTTACGTTCCTCCCACAATCAATTCCCTACATATAACTAAAGTATTTCTAGACTCAACATCGACCAGTTTGGCTTAGCGAACCTACAGCAGCCCCGCTTCCGATACCAACGCTGTCAGGACCCTGATTCCAAATCACATTGACCTAGCCGGTAACACCTCATATCACTTTGCGGCCTCACGCACGGTATTCCCACGGGTGTCGCCTTACCATGGCCCGGGACCGTTTGCGTCTTTTGGCTCACGTATATGACAGTGTCGCTAGCATCCACATGATAAAGAACCCGGGCCGACATGGCTAGTAGTGAACCCAAAGAGGCACTAACCTATGGGGACAGGCATACATGAATCACATCGAACATGTCGGTCATCAACGTATAGATTCGGGCTGTAGCACTGGGCTAACAGGACTCCGGTGAACCGGGCTGTAGCAGGCTAGGCAGGACTCCGAATAACACCGCCGACATTTCCCCGAAGGGACAGACATAGGAACAAAGTGAAACACATGCCGGCCAATCAAGTGTCCAAGCAGTAGTGCTGGGCTAGCAGGACTCCGGTGAACCGGGCTGTAGCGGACTACTATCGCTCGGGAGCACGAGACTACATTTCCCCATATGAGAGGCTGCCAAGGATAAACAACTAGTTTGTCGGATCCCACTCATACCAAGCATTTCAATCATACACGCAATATGCCCGATATGAGTAAATACAACAAGGCATCACAACAAAACTCTACAACTCAAAGTACTTTATTTAGAAGGCTCAGAGGAGCCATACATAACATATCCATACAGGTAGGGGTCACATGACCCAACACTCAAGTCATACAACATACAAGAACATGCGGAAGCAAACTAGTCTCGAGTACGGACTTTAAAAAGAAAGAAGGCTTGTTGAAGCCTTTCTATCTACAAAGGGCCCTTCACAAGCCTTGGATCACCACCGGGTGGCTAGTTCACTCGTCGATGTCAAGGTCTACATAGAACCCATCGGAAGGGGCAGTGTTGTCGCCCGAAAAACATTAATTAAGCAAACATGAGTACGGAGGTACTCAAAGAAGTCTTACCACGTAATCCTATCATACATGCATATTCTCAAGAAGGTGGTGGGGTTATTTGCAGCAAGCCAGCTTTGACTCTTGGCTAAGCTATCCTACGCGACACCACTTGAAAAGCATTTGTCGCACACGAGTCCACTAATCACCATCACAATACTCCACCGTGGATCCTCTCTCGTCACCACGAGAGGGCCATCCACGATACTCACACTTATCTTGAGGCTTTTAGTAGTATCCATTTACTTGTCTATGAACTGATATAAGTAACCCAGAAGTCCTTCTCCGTGGACACGGCTATTCGAATAGATCATGTTAACCCCGCAGGGTGTACTTCTTCACACACGCTCACCACTTACCGCCGTTTACACGACATGTACTCGGCAACCTTCAAGCGGAAGCCCAACGTGGGTGTCGGCCACAGCCTACCTAAACACACAAGTCCCAAGTCCGGGTTGATCGCCTATTCAGGTTCCATCCGCAGGAGTCCGGCCGAGGTTTCCCATACGGCCCCGAACGATGTGTACTGAGGTTCCCGAGACACCAAGCAGGCGAATCAGTACAAGACCCACGGTGCCTACCATAACACAACCCACCCTTTACGGCCAGCGCAAGGCGGCCCCCAAAGATGCTACAAACACCGTAAACTACTTGCAACTCCGGACCGAGGACAAGAGTGGTTAAGAAGCCGAGAGGGTCCATTGGTTTCGGGCCCAATGCATGGTAGTAACTGCTTTCATGGATCACAAGCACAGATCTCAGTTCTTAGGGACGGCTTCAATGAAACAACCCACCATGTACTCCTACATGGCCTCTCATCGATACCTTTACCAAAACGTGTTCAACACTTTCACTCTCGAACCCGACACAACCTTTCACTCCAGTTCATCATCCCGATGAGCCAGACCCGACACAACTCTAAGCATAGCAAGCATAGTATGGTAGGAAACACAAACATGGCTCAATCAACTCCTACACATACTAGTGGGTTTCATCTAGTTACTGTGGCAATGACAGGTCATGCAAAGGAAGTGGGTTCAACTACCGCAGCACACAACAGTTTGAATCGCGTTGTCTTAATGGAGTAAAACAAGAGCAGAAGCGAGAACATGGGTTTGTATCGGAATGATCAATGGGTTGCTTGCCTAATGGAACGGAGGTAGAGTACTGTCCTTCAGACGGATAGTCGGGATTATCCTCGGAGGCGGAACCTATCACGAAAAAGCATATCGAAAGTAAACACACATGACAATATGCAACAATATGATGCATGCTATGACATGGCAATATGGATGTGTGTTGGCCTAATGCAAGCTGAAATAATAGGGGATGAACTCATTTGAATCAAAGATTCAAATGATAGCTCATTTGGATTAGCCCTAAAGGTGCATTATCTTATTCTGGTTAAACAGCAAGGTTAACTTGTTTTAACATGCATGAAACCTGTACCAATGGATAGAATGGATTTTTCTGATAAATTTTCATATATAAATCTTTGCATTTGGAGTTACAGATTAAAAGTTATAAGCATTTGAAATTTGAATTATATTCTGGAATTACTATATTAGAATAAATCCAGAAATTAGATTAATGCGTCAGCATGACGTCAGGGTCAACGGAGACGTCCAGGTCAAACCTGACAGTGGGTCCGGGGTGTCAGGGTAATTAGTTTAACTAAAAATTAATTGAACTAATCCTATTAGTGAGCAGGGCTGGGCCCCATCTGTCAGTGACTCGTCGGAGTCAACCAGGCCCACCGAAGTCAAAAGTCCACGTCGGCACAGCGACTAGTCACGCCAGCGAGCCCGGACGCGGAAGAAGTGCGTTTGGCGATTCCGGCGACCAAACGAGCCGCGGAGGGTGGCTATGGGTAGCTGGGGACAAGCCGCGGTTATTGGTGGAGTCGGCTGGGGTCGGGGTGGCCGGAGTCGGCGCCCGGCGACGAGCTAAGCGGCCACCGGGGTTCGGCCGAAGACGAACTTGGGCTAGAGGGGTCGGTGAGGTGCGGGGAGTGTATGGTTAGACCCCATGGGGTGCGGTGAGTGTGATGGACACCACGAGGTGGCCGGAGAGTGACCGGGAGCACGTCGGCGACGAGCTCCACGGCGGCGGGTGCGGGTGAGCTTGGTTCGGTTGCTACGCTGCTCGAGAACGAGAGAGAGAGAGGGAAGGGGAGGTAGATGGGCTCACGGGCGATGCGTAGAATCTCTCGTCGAGGTCGGGGACGGACCGGAGCGACGACGGCGTTGAAGGGGATCTCCGGCGACGGTGGACTCGGCCGAGGGCGGTGTGGTGGATTCGGGCACTAGAGCAAAGCGGGCTTGGCTAGTTTGGGGTAGTCGAGAGCGGCGGAGCTCCTAGACAAGGTGAGGAGGAGCACGGACGGCGGGGAGCGCGTCTCTGGCGGCAGCGTGGCTCTTGATGGCGTCGGCCATGGCGGGGAGCGCGAGAGAGAAGCCGGGAGGAGAGGAGGTGTCCAGGGGTTCGGGAAGAGAGGGAGGACGGTCCACGTCATGGGCTGGGCGAGGGAGCGGCGAGGCGGCGACCAGGTGCGTGGCACCCATGCGGTGCTCCGCCGAAACACTGCTGCTACTGGCCGAGCCAAGCAGCCAGCGCCGGCTGGCTGGGCCGGGTGGGGCAGTTGGTGGGCGCTGTAAGTGTTCTGAACTATTTTTCTTTTTCTATTTTTCTGTAACTTTGTGGAGTTTTTAAAAATACTAAAACAGTTTCAAAAATCACCAAACTGCTCCTGGTCCATTGTTGGAATATTTCCAACATGAAACATTTTAGTTTGGCAATATTTGGGCATTTGAAATATTTTATATAATTTGAAATGCTCAAACTCAAATACTTATGATTTAATTCAAAGACCTTTGGATGACCTAGAAAATGGTGCACCACTTTTGGCAGAGGCTTTGAACCAAAGCAAAGATGATGAACATTTTGAAGGGCATTTCAGGTTCATTGAAATAATTTTTAGTAAACCCTAGTTGAATTAAGAGGGGTTCTGGGGGTTTCCTGTCTTCCCCATTTCAAATTCAAATGAAATTTAAACATGATGCACACCCTAATGCATGGTCTAGCTGGGATGTGACACGTAGTGTGACGCCGCCATGAACTTGGCCAGCGCTGGGCGGCCAAGGATCCCGTTGTAGGGCAAGGGGATCTTGGCAACATCAAACACGATCCTCTCCGTCCTTTAGTTCAGGTCGCTTCCAAAAGTCACGGGCAGCGTGACCTTTCCCTTGGGTTGGCTTCTTCCCGGGTTGACCCCCTGAAACGTGCCCGTCTCTTCGAGGTCTCCATCAGGAATCTGCAGTTTCTCGATCACGGCAGGCGAGATCAAGTTCAGACCGTCCCCGCCATCGACTAGCATCTTCGTCACCTTGAGGTTGCGTATTGTTGGTGAAACCAACAATGGCAAGCACCCGACCGCAGTAGTGCGGTTAGGGTGATCCTCAGTGTCAAAAATGATAGGTGTGCTGGACCACTTCAGCGGCCTTTGGGCATCAAACGACGACTCTGCCGCTGTAATCTCTCGCGCCCACTGTTTAAGCCGGCAGTGAGAAGTATGCAACGAGGCGCCCGCCGTCGGCCTTTATGGCCTCTGTAGCTTTCTGAAACTCTTGGTCGCCGGATTCGTCGTCCTCTTCGTGATCGTCGTCTTCTGGCTATCTGTCACGGCCCCGGGCGGGCCTCTCCTGTTGTTTATCCTTGCCACGACGGCCCGCCTAGCCGTCATGCTTCTTGCCGGACCCCTCAGCATCGTCTGGGCCCTTCTCCTTGTCCCGCCTCATACTCAGCCCTCGCTTCTCGGCCGAGGAGCTCAACCTGTCGGCAGTATTGGAGAGCATGGCCTTTGGTGCGATGGATCTTGCAGTATCGCTTGTCGGAGTTTCCTGGCTTCTCGGCAGCCGCCAAGGCCCGGCAGGAGACACATCCAGCAACTTCCTTCCCGGGGTCATATGCCTTGGTTTTCTTGGTGGAGCCGGCGTCATCAGATCCCTCGACGGCAAGCACGGCTTTACCTTTGCGGTTCCTGTTGCGGTGCCGGCCTTTCTTCGCTGGGGCGGCAATATCCTCATCTGAGGAGTCGGTTTCCACGCCGGCATCTTTGCCGGGGTACTTCCTTCCCACTTCAGCTCGGGCACATCTGTCAGCAAGAACATAGAGTTCTGCTACATCTTTCACCTTGTTCATTGCCAGCTCTTCGCGCATCTTGCGATTCGCATGCGTTACGATGGAACGCGCTGATGATGGCGGCAGGGTGAACATCAGGGATATTGTACTATACCCGGCTGAACCTCTATATATACTTGTGGAGACTCTCGCCTCCCTTCTGGGGAATGACGTGCAGGTCGCTTGCTTGGCCATGGGCTTGGTGGCCTCCAGTAAAGGCGCCCACGAACTCATGGCACAAATCCGACCAGGAGGAAATGGAGTCTGCCGGCATGTGCATCAACCATGACATGGCGTTGGGTTTGAGAGCCAATGGAAAGTAATTCGCAAGCACCTTAACGTCGCGGGCTCCGGTAGCTTGCATCGCGATTGTGTAGATGGTGAGGAACTCGGACGGGTGGGTCTTGCCGCTATACTTTTCGCCCACGTCAGGTTTGAAGGTGCAGTGAGTGGGCCACTGGAACTGCCGCAGCTCAACGGTAAAAGCCGGAGAGCCTACCTCGTAAGGTAGGCCTCCAGGGCTCTCCGGTGCCGGGTGGCTCTGGCGAGCCACCTTTCGCTTTGTCGATTAGCGGCAGCGCTTATGGCGCTCGGTAGTGGTTCGAGCGTCTTCATGTTCTCGTTCCCGAAGAACTTGGCGCTGGTCACAGTGGGCCCACGATTCGGACGACGCTATGGAGATTTCGTTGCCTGTAACATCGCGACGGGCTGGCGTCCGCTGTACCGTGCGAGGAGGAGGCGAGTGCACCGTGGTCGTGGCGCCGCCGGCTTTCCTGCCACTGGTGCGTGGGACTCCGTCGGAGCGTCGACCCGGTGGCTCCACCGTACTCGGTTCGTCTTTGTTGGCCACCGCAACAAGGCTTCGGATAGTGGCTCTCCATTCGTCGAGTTTCCCGTAGTGGGAGGAAAATCGAGGAGCAACTGCGCGCGCGCCAGGGCTTCTGCTGGCGTTGGTGGCAGCGAAACCTGCACGCGGTCGCGACACGCTTGACTTCCGACCATGTCGAAGGAGCTCTATCATGACCCCGCGGTCGCATGCCATCTTCACCAGCGCCTCGGCGAGCGGGCAGGTCTTCTAAATCCCGGGAGTGGCGCTCGGGGCTCTTTCCGCGGCGACGCCCGGGGTCCTCGGTGTGATTATGCCGTTCGTCGCGCTCCGCTTGAGAGGAGCGCGCCATCGGCGCTGGCGTGGGAGTCTTGGAAGCCCTCGCGTCGCCTTTGGGTGGGGTGGCAGCGATCTTGGAAGGCCCCGCGCCACCCGCGGAGGGCCTGGCTCCGTCTTTGGATTTGGCGGCGTGCGGCCCGTTACCAGGCGCACGAACATCGCCGCCTCCCAAATTTCGGCTGCTGGGACGGTGTTGGTGTTTGCGAACGGCGCCCCGGGTCCTTTCTGCGACCGGTCCGCTGCTCGCCCGCGTCGGGGCGGGGTGCCCGGCTTCCGACGGGCCAACCGCCACCATCATCTTCTTCTTGGGAGCCATGACGATGAAGAAGCGTCGAACTAACTGCTAGAGCCGATTCTCACAACTGCGCCCCCCTACCTGGCACGCCAAAGATGTCAATGGGAACGACACCTATGGGATCACAAGAATCCCTACTACGGTTGCGGGGCGCGGGGTCGTGAGAAGAGCAGATCAAAAAGATAGCACGCGGTTCCCTTATCCAGGTTCGGGCCGCGAGGATGCGTAAAACCCTACTCCTGCTTTGGTGGTTTGTTTATCTGTGTTCTTGAACTAGCAATGGGGCGCGAGGAGCTCCAAAAAGCCGAATCCTCCTCCTGGTCGCCTTGGGCCTCCTTTTATAGGGAAAGGGGTCGCCACAGTGACACACAGGAGGTGGGAAGGGTACAGTGATGCGAGTTTATCCCTCGCATTACATGACAAGGCGCATTTAATGCGCCTTGCTTAGGTGTCCTTGCTTTATCGGAGACGGGGGAGAGCCCTGTCTCGTCCGTCACCGCTCCCTTTCGTGTCGACACGCGCCCTGGACAGCTGTGCCCACGGTGCCATGTAGGCAGGCAGGCAGCTGAGGTGGCGCAGTGGTGGGTCTCCACGAAGATCCGCTTGCCGCCACGCAGGTGCCTGCCCAACTGGTTGGGTAGGCAGCTGCATGCGAACGGTGGTGTAGGTTTGATTGGCGTGGGCCTGACCCCGGCAAGGGTCTTGCCGTGGCGCCTGCTGTCATCCCCGGCAAGGCTCTTTCCGGGGGCCTTGTGGTCCTCCTTGGCTGGGATCCCGCCAAGGGTCATCATCTTCTATAGTGTGTATCTGATCTTGAATGTCTTCACAAAGATTTGCATGCCACCACGGGGATGTCTCCCGAATCCTTGCCCCATGGGGGCAGTGGACTCAAGGGTGACTCGCTCCGTAGGTGTGGGGCGAATTGCCACGGCAAGGGTCTTGCCGGGTTTGCTAAAACCGCCTCCCGGCAAGGATCTTGCCGGGGGAGTCTGCTTTGTCCCCTTTGCTCTTTGTGGTCTTAGTCTTGGCGTTGTTCTGCTCCTTTCGAGCTTCGGCCTTACCTTGGCTCACCTCCCTTGCCTTGCTCAGTGCGGTGGTGCCCGCGGCTCAGACTGCCCATGCACAGTTATAGGGGTACAAAAAGTGTACCCCTCTTTTTGTACACCGACAGTTGTCTTAGCGTATTTCAAGTTCTTCATAGTGACCAGCAGATATAAATCCCAAGTGACTCAAAGAATAGAGCTATGCTCCCCGGCAACGGTGCCAGAAAATAGTCTTGATAACCCACAAGTATAGGGGATCGCAACAGTTTTTGAGGGTAGAGTATTCAACCCAAATTTGTTGATTCGACACAAGGGGAGTCAGAGAATATTCTCAAGTATTAGCAGCTGAGTTGTCAATTCAACCACACCTGGATAACTTAGTATCTGCAGCTAAGTGTTTAGTAGCAAAGTAATATGGAAGTAACGGTAACGGTAGCAAAAGTAATATTTTTGGGTTTTGTAGTGATTGCAACAATAGCAACGGAAAAGTAAATAAGAAAAGAACAATATGTCAAAAGCTCGTAGGCATTGGATCGGTGATGGAGAATTATGCCGGATGCGGTTCATCATGTAACCATCATAACATAGGGTGACACAGAACTAGCTCCAATTCATCAATGTAATGTAGGCATGTATTCCGAATATAGTCATACGTGCTTATAGAAAAGAACTTGCATGACATCTTTTGGCCTACCCTCCCGTGGCAGCGGGGTCCTGATGGAAACTAAGTTATATTAAGGCCTCCTTTTAATAGAGTACCGGAACAAAGCGTTAACACATAATGAATACATGAACTCCTCAAACTATGGTCATCACCGGGAGTTGTCCCGATTATTGTTACTTCGGGGTTGCCGGATCATAACACATAGTAGGTGACTGTAGACTTCCAAGATAGGATCAACAACTCACATATATTCATGAAAACATAATAGGTTCAGATCTGAAATCATGCCACTCGGGCCCTAGTGACAAGCATTAAGCATAGCAAAGTCATAGCAACATCAATCTCAAAACATAGTGGATACTAGGGATCAAACCCTAACAAAACTAACTCGATTACATGATAGATCTCATCCAACCCATCAAGCCTACGATGGAATTATTCACGCACGGCGGTGAGCATCATGAAATTGGTGATGGAGGATGGTTGATGATGACGATGGCGACCGATTCCCCTCTCCGGAGCCCCGAACGGACTCCAGATCAGCCCTCCCGAGAGCTTTTAGGGCTTGGCGGCGGCTCCGTATCGTAAAACATGATGAATCCTTCTCTCTGATTTTTTTTGCTCCTCGAAAGTGAATATATGGAGTTGGAGTTGAGGTCGGTGGAGCGTCAGGGGGCCCACGAGGTAGGGGGCCCGCCTAGGGGGGGCAGGCGCGCCCCCCATCCTCGTGGACAGGGTGTGGGCCCCCTAACATGGATTTTTCTTCCAGTATTTTTTATATTTTCCAAAAAGATGTTCTGTGAAGTTTCAGGTCATTCCGAGAACTTTTGTTTCTGCACATAAATAACACCATGGAAAGTTGCTGAAAACAGCGTCAGTCCGGGTTAGTTCCATTCAAATCATGCAAGTTATAGTCCAAAACAAGGGCAAAAGTGTTTGGAAAAGTAGATACGATGGAGACGTATCATGGTTTAATTGACAACTCAACTGCTAATACTTGAGAATATTCTTTGGCTCCCCTTGTGTCGAATCAATAAATTAGAGTTGAATACTCTACCCTCGAAAACGGTTGCGATCCCCTATACTTGTGGGTTATCAAGACTATTTTATGGCGCCGTTGCCGGGGAGCATAGATCTATTCTTTGAGTCACATGGGATTTATATCTGCTGGTCACTATGAAGAACTTGAAAGATGAGAAAACAAAAAATTATCCCTCAACTACAAGGGGAGGTAAGGAACTGCCATCTAGCTCTGCACTTGATTCACCTTCTGTTTTGAGTAAGCTTGCAACACCTAAACCTGCTTCTGCTATTAATTTTGATATGTCGCATGTTCTTGATGATGCCACTTTTGCTATGCATGATACTTATGATGAAACTACTTCTATGCTTGATACTACTGTGCCACTTGGTGAATTTCTTGATGAACAACTTGCTAGGGCTAGAGAGAATGAAATTATTGAAACTGATAATATTGATGAAACTGATGATGAAGACTCTCCCCCTAGATATGACTTGCCTGTTGTGCCAGAGGTTTATTGTCAGTGTCAAAACCGGCGGATCTCGGGTAGGGGGTCCCGAACTGTGCGTCTAGGCGGATGGTAATAGGAGACAAGGGACACGATGTTTTTACCCAGGTTCGGGCCCTCTCGATGGAGGTAAAACCCTACTCCTGCTTGATTAATATTGATGATATGGGTAGTACTAGAGTAGATCTACCACGAGATCAGAGAGGCTAAACCCTAGAAGCTAGCCCATGGTATGATTGTTGTTCGTCCTACGGACTAAAACCCTCCGGTTTATATAGGCACCGGAGAGGGTTAGGGTTACACAGAGTCGGTTACAATAGTAGGAGATCTACATATCTGTATCGCCAAGCTTGCCTTCGACGCCAAGGAAAGTCCCATCCGGACACGGGACGAAGTCTTCAATCTTGTATCTTCATAGTCTAGGAGTCTGGCCAAAGATGATAGTTCGGCTATCCAGACACCCCTAGTCCAGACTCCTCAAGAGTCTCCTTGAACCAGGCTTCAATGACGACGAGTCCCGCAAGATATTGTCTTCGGCATTGCAAGGCGGGTTCCTCCTCCGAATACTTCATAGAAGATCTTGAACACAAGGATAGTGTCCGGCTCTGCAAAACAAGTTCCACGTACCACCGTAGAGAGAATAACTTTTACACAGAACTGCTGACGTATTCCGCAGCGTGACATCACACCACGGCCAGGCCTTCTGTCCCACCTCAGCGTGTTTAGCGAGGCGGTTTCCTTGGCACGTCTTATCAAAGCGGAGATCATGCCCCCTTATTCCGGGATTCTCATCAATACGGGCGTGGGTAACCCAGTCGCACCCGTTGGCACGTCTCCTCTATTGAAGGCGAGTCCCGAACGGTCACGGGGAGGGCTCTTGGTATTCAACCTCTTTATAACGATACCAAAGCATGCTCCTTTCTTTCGATCTCAATCGAATCCGCCACTTGCCTCGATTTCCAACACCCAAAGCTCCAGATTCAGGCGCTTCGGACCTTCGACAATGTCCGGCTCCGATCTGCACGGCCGGTGGGTGCCTTCCTCCGTCACGGAAGAAGACGTGCTAAAGCTGAGAGACGCCAGGTACCTAACCGGCGCAATTTTGCATAGGCTGCCTGCCCAAGGGAAGGTTATTCCACTCCCGAGCCTGGTGAGAGCGTGGTGTTCGTGTCTCACTTCCTTCGGGGCTTAGGCTTCCCGACGGACCCCTTCGTAAGGGGGCTCATGTTTTATTATGGGCTGGAATTCCATGACTTGGATCCGGAGTCCATCCTCCACATCTCATCGTTCATTGTTGTATGTGAAGCCTTCCTCCGCATTACCCCTCACTTCGGATTGTGGCTCAAGACCTTCAAAGTGGAGCCGAAGATGATCAAGGTGCAGCAGGCAGAGTGCGGAGGGGCTGTTATAAGCAAGAGTGCCGACGCTCCATGGCCCGAGGGCTCTTTTAAAGAGGAGCTCGGTTTATGGCAACAGGAGTGGTTCTACATCACCGCTCCCAGGGGCACCAAATGGGTGGCGCCACCTGCCTTCCGCTCGGGTCCTCCACAGCGGCTGGCGTCAGGGGTCAACAAAGGGCTTGACTGGGGGCCGTGCAAGGACGTACCTCATTGCGGGGCCGTGTCGAGACCTCCAAGAGAGAGAGAGATCAATCTGGTCGTAGTGGCGCAAGTCATGCTGATTCGGCGCCTTCTGCCCTGCAAACCTCGCCCCCTCCGCCTGTGGGAGTTTAATCCGGAGGGACCACGAGTTCTCCAACACTTCATGGGCGCGACGCCCGTGGAGATGTATAAACTGTTCTTCAGATCACAAGAGATGTGTCCGGACTTGACCGAGGATGCAGGTCTGAGCTGCAATCGCCCGGATACTCAAGTAAGTAGTCCTGTACCCGGACGCGCTATCCGTACATTTAGCATAAACTTGCCCTTTAAAGAGCTGTCCCTTGAACAGGAGTGGATAGCGAAGGCAAAACTGATAAGGTGTCCGGCCCCCCTCCCTGAGACCACGCCGGATCCCGTGCTGACCAAGATGCTGAAGGCCCGCCTTTGGAAGAAGGCGAAGGGGGAACAGGGAAGCTACTGCCTCCGCGAAGGAGGCCATCAAGAGAGGGTGAATCGAAAACCCCTCCTTCCAGGGGGAGAAGAGGACCGCTTCTGAAAATCCAGAGGCCAAGGCCTCAAAGCGGGGAAAGAAGTCCTCGCCAGAGGGTCCGGCGCCGGGAGACACCCCGGCCGCACTATTTCCCCAAGGGAATCAGCCCTCCAGCGAGCCGTAAGTAGAAATGGGAGATTTGTAATAAGGGACATCCCTGTTTTTATTTCTGAAGATAACCGAGGTTTTACCTTGTAGTTCGGATCTCAGCCCTTCTCAGCAGAGCTCGTCTTCGGGGGATCTTCGTCCGGAGATGATGGAGAGCGAAACGCCTCCACCTGTCGCGCCGTCATGCGAGGCGGACGACCCTGAGGTGTCGTCGCGGAGGGTTTCCCCGAGTCCGGCGGGGCCGGAAGATCCGGCACCAACTGGTGTACAGCCGGAGGAGCTAAAGGATCTGCTCGGGCAAGCGTCTATCTCAGAAGATCACCGTGCGTTAATGGGTACGGTGATTGAAAGGATTTCGTCCGCAGAGAGCGGATTGCATGAAGCCGTCAGGAGTTTACTGACGGGGTTTGAGGTACGCGAGAATGATATACCTTCTGACAGTTTTGCATATAGAATGCGCCCTGTATAGATAGTAGCCCCTGAGACTCGGTACGTTGTCAAAAGTGATAGCGCGCCGAGAATCATAATCTCAGTTGTAAGATGTCGCCTTTCCTATATAGGTGGCGAAGCGTCCGGTGGCCAGCCGGACTGATCAATTTGCCGAACTGAAGCGGCAACTTGACGTGGCGGATGCGGACATCGCGCTTGTCAATAAGCGGCTTGACGAGTCACAAGGTATGCAACTTCTCTGCGGACACCTGGTAAGGGAGCTTGACGCCCACGCCTTACACCATGTATGCTTGATGCAGATGGTGCCGCTGCTATGGAGACCCTTCAGGCAGAAAAAGTGATGCGGCTGCCTTGAAGCCGACCGAAGAGCTAAGAGACGAACAGGCTGCTCACTGCCGAAACAGGGAGGAAATGGCCGAGATGACCGTGAAATTGAAGAATGCTACCGACCGCTGCGAGTTTCTTGAAAAGGAAGGTCGAGCGGAGCCAGAGAACCTGAAAAAGGCCACCGTCGAAGCCAAGGATGCTCGCTCCACGATGAGAGCTATAAAGGAGGAGCTACGTCAGGCCGGGGATATCGCGGCTGGAAAGCCCTTTCTGCTGCGGAGGAAGTTCACGGATCCGAAATATGCTCAGTTGGACCGGCTGTGGGGTGCGGAGGATACTTATATGGACTTAGCGGCAAGTCCCGCGGACGTGGTCGAGCACTTCCAAGGCCAGAAGCGGCACAGAAGGGAAGATCTGTTTTGGTCGCAGTTCCATAGTCCGGAGCGTCCACTTCCATTAACCGATCGGTTGGCAGAATGGGCTGAGCTGAATAGGTTGTCCGGACTTGCCATGAAGGCTGTCGTGGCTTATTTGTGGCCGAAAACGCCCGAGCCGAAGAGTTATTTTGGTTTGGTGCAGCAGTTCCTTGGTGCAGTGCCGCATATCGATGCAATGAAGCGGTCGGCGTGCATAGAGGGTGCGCGGATGGCTCTTGCCCGTGTCAAGACATACTGGGCAGAGATGAAGGCCACCGACGTTGCATCCCCGGATTCGGACGGAAGCCGAGTGTCAGTCGAGCGCTATTTTGAGGAAGTCCTGCCGGGCGCGGCGCAATGCTCGAAGGATATTATGTTCTAAGGACATGTATGATTTGTGAAACAATGTTTCAATAAAATATAAGAGCTTTTTATACTTGTGCATTCAAGTAGTAAAATACCTCATGTGCGGCCGTTAATGTATCTGTGTATATAACCTGAAAGATGGCGGTCTTCGGCTTCAGCCCCCACGCATATAATGCGGGGGTGTTTGCAAAAAAGGGCGCATTTTCACACTTAATCCAACTTCTTGGTCCTGTAAAGGAGGTGATAGCATAGCAAACTAGGCAATCGGACTATAATGATTTATTACTTTCACTTAGCCATAGGAGTTCGATGGTGGGGCTACTATATAGCCCCTGGGGGCACCCCGAATTCGGGGCGCGTATGTGCCTGACCAGAAAACGTTCCTTCGTTAATGCGGAGGAATTCTAAACATTCCGATAGGTCATCGAGCGGTTGACCAGTCTCACGCTATATCATGACAGTCAGTTTTCGGCTTTCTCTACTGAGGTGCTCACCTGGCCGAACCGGGGCACAATCGGAGTAGTTCTCCTGGTGCCTCGTTAGCCGATAGAACGGAACGTAAGGCAGGAAAACACAGGAGCCGGGCAAACCCAACATTCGACCAAAGACATGATTCAGAGCTGATGCATATAAGGCCTAACTCGAGACGCCGAACACTCCCTAAGGTATTCGGTCTTTATGAAAGCGGGCCGAACAACGCCCTTGGTAATAAGCCCCTGGTGTCCAGGTACGCGCAAAATTCTGACGCGGCCGATGCCAAAACGCCAGCCTCCTCCTCGGTTATAGTAAGAAACCGGGGGATGTGAGACAACAAGAGATAGTAAAAAAGGTTTACGCAGGGTCTTAATCTGAAAAGAATCCTTGCAACAGGTCTCTGCTGCACGTCTGCGCCTGTGTCTCCGTTGTGCCGTATCCTGGACGGGTATAGCACGGCGTTCATCTGTAAAAGAGAGGAACAATTTTTAAAAAAGATCGTGCAAAAAATGTATTTAAGAATAAACAGAGCATGATTCAAAAGATGAATGAGATTTTGTTGTCTCTGGTTGTACATGCGTGGAGCCCCTTGTAAGGGCGTATGCGGCTAGTAAGCCCCTTGTTTATTTACGCCGGAATCGTCTAACCGTGTCCGGGGTCTAAATGACCTGTTTAGGTGCTTTGATTGGCAATGCCGGCTTATTGTGCGGCTGTCAAAGCAGTCTCACATTCATTCGTGCTCGAGGAATACTCGAAGTTTCCCTTTAATGAGATAATGCTGCGTGGACCGGGCATTTTAAGTGTAAGGGATGCATAATGCAGTATTGCGTTGAAGAGGGCGAAAGCTTCGCGTCCCAATAGTGCTTGATAGCTACTTTTAAATGGGGCGATGTGGAGGACTAACTTTTCGTGACGGAAGTTGTCGGGTGATGTCGGTGTCAAAACCGGCGGATCTCGGGTAGGGGGTCCCGAACTGTGCGTCTAGGCGGATGGTAATAGGAGACAAGGGACACGATGTTTTACCCAGGTTCGGGCCCTCTTGATGGAGGTAAAACCCTACGTCCTGCTAGATTAATATTGATGATGTGTGTTACAAGAGTGGATCTACCACGAGATCAAAGAGGCTAAACCCTAGAAGCCAGCCTATGGTATGATTGTTGTCTGTCCTACGAACTAAAACCCTCCGGTTTATATAGACACCGGATAGGGTTAGGGTTACACAAAGTCGGTTACAATGATAGGAGATCTACATATCCGTATCGCCAACCTTGCCTTCCACGCCAAGGAAAGTCCCATCCGGACACGGGACGAAGTCTTCAATCTTGTATCGTCATAGTCTTGGAGTCCGGCCGATGATGATAGTTCGGCTATCCGGACACCCCCTAGTCCGGAACACCCTCAGTAGCCCCTGAACCAGGCTTCAATGACGATGAGTCCGGCGCATTGATTGTCTTCGGCATTGCGAGGCGGGTTCCCCCTCCGAATACTTCATAGAAGGCTTTGAACACAAAGATAATGTCCGGCTCTGCAAAACAAGTTCCACATAACACCGTAGAGAGAATAATTTTTGCACAGATCTGCTGACGTATTCCGCGGCGTGACATCACACCACGGCCAGGCCTTTATATGAATCGTTTTTTTATTGTTCCACCTCAGCGTGTTTAGCGAGGCAGTTTCCTTGGCACGCCCTATCAAAGCCTAGATCGTGCCCCCTTATTTCGGGAATCTCATCAATACGGACGTGGGTAACCCAACCGTGCCCGTTGGCATGCCTCCTCTATCAAAGGCGAGTCCTAGTCGACCACGGGGTGGGCTCTTGGTATTCAACCTCTTTATAACGAGACCAAGGCCCTCTCCTTTTTAAACCCTCTATCAAGTTCGCCTCGCGCTTCGAGTTCCAACACCCAAAGCTTCAGATTCAGGCGCCTCGGACTTTCGACGATGTCCGGCTCCGACCAGCATGGTCGATGGATGTCTTCCTCCGTCACAGAAGAAGATGTGCTAAAGCTGCGAGACGCCAGGTATCTAACCGGCGAGATCTCGCATAGGCTGCCTGCTCCAGGGCAGGTCACTCCCACTCCTGAGCCCGGCGAGAACGTGGTGTTCGTGTCCCACTTCCTTCGGGGTTTAGGCTTCCGACGGACCCCTTTGTGCGGGGCTCATGTTTTATTATGGGCTTGATTTCCATGACTTGAATCCGAGTCCATCCTCCATATCTAAATGCGTTCATTGTCGTGTGTGAGGCCCTCCTCCATATTACCCCCCACTTTGGATTGTGGCTCAAGACCTTCATTGTGGAGCCAAAGATGATCAAGGGGCAGCAAGCAGAGTGCGGAGGGGCGGTCATAAGCAAATGTGCTGATGCTCCGTGGCCCGAGGGCTCTTTTCAAGAGGAGCTTGGTTTGTGGCAACGGAGTGGTTTTATATCACCGCTCCTGTGGGCACCAAATGGGCGGCACTCCCGCCTTCCGCTCAGGTCCACCACAGCGGTGGTGGCGTCATGGGTCAACAAGGGGCTCGACTGGGGCCATCCAAGGATGTCCACATGCCGCAGGCCGTATTCGAGATCTCCAGGAAAGAGGGATCAATCTGGTTGCGAAGTGGCGCAGTTATGGTGATCCGCGCCTTTCAGCCTCAAGAACGCCGCCTCCGCCTGTGGGAATTCAATCCGGAGGGACCACGAGCTCTCAAAATTTTATGGGCACGACGCCCGTGGAGATGTATAAATTGTTCTTCGGATCACAAGAGAAGTGTCCGGACTTGACCGAGGACGCAAGACTAAGCTGCAATCGCCCAGATACTCAAGTAAGTAGTCCTGTAACCGGACAATCTGTTCATTCATTTATTTTATATATACGCCCTTTAAAGGAGCCGTTTCTTGAACAGGAGTGGATAGCCAAGGCAAAGTTCATAAGGTGTCTGGCTCCCCTCCCAGAGACCACGCCGGATCCCATGTTGACCAAGATGTTGAAGGTCGCGCCTTTTGAAGAAGGCGAAGGAAGGAGCGGGGGAGAAACTGCCTCTATGAAGGAGGCTATCAATGAAGGAGGGATTAAGAGTCCCACCTTCCGCGGAGAGAAGAGGACCGCTTCAGAAGATCCGGAGGTCAAGGCCTCAAAGAAAGGAAGGGAATCTTCGGCAGAGAGTCCGGCGCTGGGAAGTAACCCAGCCGCATTATTTCCCCAAGGGGATCAGCCCTCCAGCGAGCCGTAAGTAGAGAGAAGGGGTCTTGTAAATAAGGAGCATCCCTGTATTTATTTATGAAGATAACCAAAATTGTACCTTGTAGTTCGGACCTCAGCCCTTCTCAGCAGAGCTCGTCTTCGGGGGATCTTCTTCCGGAGATGATGGAGAGCGAAACGCCTCCACCTGTCGCACCCTCATGTGAAGCGTACGACCCGGAGGTGTCGTCGCGGAGGGTTCCCCCAAGTCCGGCGGGGGCGGAATATCCGGCGCCAAGTGGTGTGCGGTCGGAGGACCTGAAGGATCTGCTCGGGCGAGCGGCTATCTCAGAAGATCACCGTGCTCTGATGGGTACGGTGATTGAAAGAATTGCATCCGCAGAGAGCGGATTGCACGAAGCCGTCAGAAGCTTACTGACGGGGTTTGAGGTACGCAAAAAAATAATATACCTTCTGATAGTTATGCACATAAAATGCGCCATGTATAGATAGTAGCCCCTGAGACTCGGTATGTTGTCAAAATTGACGACGTGCCGAGGATCAAATTCTCAGTTTTAACATATCGCTGCTCCTAAAAAGGTGGCGGGGCGTCCGGAGGCCAGCCGGACTGATGAATATGCCGAACTGAAGCGGCAGCTTGATGAGGCGGATGCGGACAACGTGCTGGTCAATAAACGGTTGGATGAGTCACAAGGTATGCGAATTCTATGCGGACATCTGGTAAGGGAGCTTGACGCCCATGTCTTACTAATCGTATGCTTAATGCAGATGGTGCCGCTGCCGTCGAAGAGCTGCGGGCAGAACTCGCCCGAGCGAAAGAGCAAGTCAGAATTAGTAATGTGGCCGCTTTAAAGGTGGCCGAAGAGCTAGAAGCTGAACGGGCTGCTCACTGCCGAAGCAAAGAGGAGATGGCCGATAAGGCCAAAAAGTTAAGTGATACTACCGATCGCTGCGAGGTTCTTGAAAAAGAGCGTCAAGCGGAACAAGAGGGCCTAAAAAAGGCCGCCGCCGAATCCAAGAATGCCCAGTCGGCCTTGAGAGCTGCCAAGGAGGAGCTGAGTCAAGCTGGGACAATTGCGGTTGGAAAACCGTTTCTGTTGCGGAGGAAATATACGGATCCAAAGTATGCTCAGTTAGATAAGTTGTGGAGTTCAGAGGATGCTTCTCTGGACTTGGCGGCGAGTGCTGTGGACACGGTTGAGCACTTCCAGGGCCAGAAGGGGCACAGAAGGGAAGAGCTATATTGGTCGCAATTCCATAGTCCGGGGCGTCCTCTGCCGCTGACCGATCAGTTGGCCGAATGGTCCGAGCTGAATCGATTGTCCGGATTTGCCATGAAGCATGTCTTGACTCACTTGTGGCCGGACGGACCCCAGCCGAAGAGCTATTTTGGTTTAGTGCAGCAGTTTCTTGGAGCGGTGCCACGTATCGACGCGATGAAGCAATCGGCATGTATTGAGGGAGCGCGGATGGCTCTTGCCCGTGTCAAGACATACTGGGCAGAGATGAAGGCCACTGACGTTGCATCCCGTGATTCGGACAGAGGCCGAGTACCGCCGAGCACTACTTTGAAGAAGTCTGCTGGGCGCTCGTTTAATAGAGACGCAAAGTGCTCGAAGGATATTATGTTTAAATGACATGTATGATTTGTGAAAACGATGTTTCAATGTAATATAAGTGCTTTTTATACTTGTGCGTTCAAGTAGTAAACTACTCCTCAGGCGGCCGCTTATGTATATGTGTATATAACATGAAAGATGTCATTCCTTTGCTTCAGCCCCCACGCACATAGTGCGTGGTTGTTTGCAAAAAAGCAGCTTTCACACTTAATCCAACGTCTTGGTCCTGTTAAGGAGGTGATAGTGTAGCAAACCAGGCAACCGGACTATAATGCTTTATCACTTTCACTTAGCCATAGGAGTTCGAGGGTGGGGCTACTAGATATCCCTTGGGGGCACCGCACTCTCCCGAATTTGGGGTGCGTATGTGCCTGACCGAAAACCGGTCCTTCGTTAATGCGGAGGAATTCTAAACATTCCTGTGAGTCATCGAGTGGTTGACCAGTCTCTCGCTATATCATGACAGTCAGTTTTCGGCTTTCTCTACTGAGGTTCTTGCCCGGCCGAACCGGGGCACAATCGCAGTAGTTCTCCTGGTGCCGCGTTAGACGTGAAAAAGGAACGTAAGGCAGCAAGACACAGGAGCCGGGCAACCCAACATTTGACCAAAGACATGATTCGGAGCTGATGCATGTAAGGCCTAACTCGAGACGCCGAATACTCCCTAAGGTATTCGGTCTTTATGAAAATGGGCAAAATAAGGCCCTAAGCCCTTTGTGTCCAGTGCACGCCAAGAAAATTCTAGTGCGGCCAATGCCAAAGCACCAGCCTCCTCCTCGATTATATTTAAGGAACTGGGGAATGTATCTCAACAAGAGGCAGTGAAAAGAGGTTTACGCAGGTCTTAATCTGAAAAGAATCCTTGCAACGGGTCCTCGCTGCACGCACGCACTGTGTCTCCGTTGTCTTGCGTATCACTGGGCCGGGTGTAGCACGTTGTTCATCTGTAAAGAGAGGAACTTAGTTTGAAAGAAAAAGGAGCGTCTGAAAGATGTACTTAATATTAAATGAACAGTGCAGTTCAAGAAGTGAACAAAATTGAGCTTTATTGTCTCTTGCTATATATGCATGCGGCCCCTCGTATGGGGGTATGCTGCTGGTAGACGCCGGACTCGTCTAGCCGTGTCCGGGGTTTGAATGACCAATTCAGGTTCTTTGCTTAGCAGAGCCGGATAGCTGTGGGGATGTCAAGGCAGTCTCCCGTTCTCCCGTGCTTGAGTAACACTTGATACTTCCTTTTAACGAGATGATGTCGCGTGGACCGGGCATTTTAAGTGTTAGAGATGCATAATGCGGTATTGCGTTAAAGCGGGCGAAAGCTTCGCGTCCCAATAGTGCTTGATGGATACTTTTAAACGGGCGACATGGAAGAGTAACCTTTCGCGACGGAAGTTGTCGGATGAACCAAACACAACTTCTAGCAGTATGGAGCCTGTGCAGAGGGCGTATGGGCCGGGCGGTGCTCCTTTAAAGGAGGTGTTGCTACGGCGAATTTTGGTTGGGTTTATCCCCATCCTGCGGATTGTGTCCTGATATATCAGGTTTATGTCACTGCCGCCATCCATGAGGACATGTGTAAATTGGAATCCGTCGATTATAGGATCCAATATCAAGGCAGTCCATCCTGCGTTTCGGATATTATCGGAATAGTCCTGATGGTCGAAGGTGATTGGTTTTGACAACCCGATTATGCGGCACGCTTTTAGAAGCGCCGCTTTGTTTTTCCTTTTGATCACGTGAAGTGAGTTTACTGTTTTAACCTCCTGTGGGAAAGTTTTTTGTTTTCCGGGGTTCTGCTTGTGGTGCTCGTTGTCATCTTTACTTGGTGTGTCGAGCCCCTTGTGTTCAGCGTTTAGTCTGTCGGACTGTTTGAAGACCCAACAATCTCTGTGGGTATGGTTCGCGAGCTTCCGGAGGTACCATGTATTTGACGATCTATCCGTAATCTTGTTTAGGTTGGATAGCTCGTCCTTTGTTATCCTTTAGGAGCAGTGTTTTGTTGTTCGCCGAGAGCTTTTGAATCCGGCGTTGACCGCTGTACTATTTGGGCCATTTTCCTTATTCCAAAGGTCTGATCTTTTTCTGCGTCGTGATTTCCCATTTCCATCCCTGACTTGGATGTACTCGGGTCATTTGGTGCTGCATCTAGCCAGCCAGCTGTCTTCTCCAGCATAAGCGGGTCATGAGGCTTGTTAATGCGGCCATTGTTCTTGGCTTTTCTTGGCGAGGTGTCTGGCGAGCCATTCGTCTCGGACGTTGTGTTTGAAAGCTGCTAAGGCTTCACGTCCGGACAATCGACTATTTGGTTCTTTTAGTAAGGAACCTGTTCCGAAATTTCGGGCTGACTCTCCGGGCTGTTGAGTTATGTGACTTAGATAAATGCGCATCCGGAGGGCGGACATAAGTCCCCCGAAAATTTGCCGAAATGCATCCTCGAGCTCTCCCCACTTCCAATGGTATTTTCGGGAGGCTTTTAAGCCAATGTCGAGCTGGCCCTTTGAGTTTAAGGGGTAAGTATTTTATGGCGTGAGATCGTCTCCTCGAGCCATGTGTATGTGGAGGATGTAATCCTCGATCCGAGACTCGAGTGCATTGTTCCGTCGTATGCCTCTATGTTTACGGGTTTGAATCCACCGGAAATTCATGATCCAACACCTCATCGGTGAAACATAGGGGTGTCTGGCGCCCTATATTTAGGTGTGCCGTGATCTTGGAAATTTGGCGTATTGCATTGCTTTGTGAGCCTGCTTTCTTGGCCCATAGATGGACCTAATCGGGCCATCCTCTTGATGTGAATCTTTATGCGGATCGCATATTGGCTTGTGTGCGGCGCCATTCACCGCTCTCTTTTTGCCGTGGGGTCGTCCATCCGACCGGGTGGCCTTCTTACTTTTTAATTGTGGGGGCTCTAAGGCCTCCTCGTCGGTCAGGCAGTAGCTTTCTTTTCGGGTAGCTCTTTGTTCGTATTTGTCGCCGTACTGTCTGCGGTCTTTGAATACTTTGCTCCATCGATCCTGAGTGCATCTTCCGCTGTTTTGAGCTGCCGCTTACCTTTTTTCAGGCTACAGCGATGGCGGCGAGCCTTTTCTGGAGGTTATTTTGCTCCAATGGTTTGTCCGGCGTGAGGTCGTCCGGACTGTTGTCTTCACCGGGGACAGATTGTTTATCCGAGTTGTCTTGTTCGGACGATTGCTCGATAGCTTGTTCGTTGCCCGCCGGTTCGCCCTACTCTATGGCTGGGTCTTTGTTGAGGCAGGACTTTGTTCGGCGTTTACGTTGCCGTTTTGACTGCTTTTCGAGGGATTTATCCTTCGTACCGTCCCGTTGTTCCTCGTCTTCATTTCCTTTAGGTGTATCCACCATGTATACATCATGGGATGAGGTTGTCCAGCATCCTATAGGTGCTGGTTCATTGTTGTCTCCTACATCGTCGTCCATACCTTTGATGTCTTCGGAGTCGAAATCGGGCACGTCGTGTAAGCTTCCGATAGTGGCTATGAAGTGGGTGGTGGGTGGGCTTTGAATTTCTTCGTCGTCCGCATCCCAACCGTCCTGGCCGCAGTCCGGCCAGGGTTCTCCGGATAAAGAGAGAAACTTTAATTAATTCAGGATGTCGCCAAAGGGCGAGTGCTGAAAGATGTCCGTGGCCATGAACTCCATAACGGGCGCCCAATCGGATTCGATTGGCAAGGGCGCGGAGGGTTCGGAGTCCGGAGAGGTGTCCGGCACCCTAGAGTCGAGGTCTTCGCAAAGGACAGGGATGGATTTCGGCTCGATCGCCGTAGAGATTAAAGCCCCCGAGGCGGTGTCCGACCACTCGTCCTCGATCGGGGAATCCGGCTCCGGATTAAGGGTCGGAGTGGACTCTGGTGCGGCCTCCAGGGCACTGTTCGGCTGCAGAGCTAGATCATGCCCATCGAGACAGTGCGGCGCGCTTGGCTGCGGCTCGAATCCGTCGAAGATCAAGTCTCCGCGGATACCGGCCGTATAGTTTAAACTTCCAAATCTGGCTCGACGGCGGGCGTAACTTCGATCTGCTCCGGATGGCCAAGCGAATTGGCCCGCGATGCAAAGCCGCCCGAACACGAAGATCTGTCCGGGAGAAAAGTCTGCATACTGGACCGTGTCGTTGTTGATGATCGAAGGAGCCATCGGGCCTATTGGTGGCGACATACGGAGGAACTCTCAATGAAAGCACCAATGTCGGTGTCAAAACCGGCGGATCTCGTAGGGGTCCCGAATCTGTGCGTCTAGGCGGATGGTAACAGGAGACAAGGGACACGATGTTTTACCCAGGTTCGGGCCCTCTTGATGGAGGTAAAACCCTACGCCCCGCTAGATTAATATTGATGATGTGTGTTACAAGGGTGGATCTACCACGAGATCAAAGAGGCTAAACCCTAGAAGCCAGCCTATGGTATGATTGTTATGCATCCCTCGGACTAAAACCCTCCGATTTATATAGACACGGATAGGGTTAGGGTTACACAGTCGATTACAATGGTAGGAGATCTACATATCCGTATCGCCAAGCTTGCCTTCCACGCCAAGGAAAGTCCCATACGGACACGGGACGAAGTCTTCAATCTTGTATCTTCATAGTCCTGGAGTCCGGCCGATGATGATAGTTCGGCTATCCGGACACCCCCTATTCCGGAACACCCTCAGGTGAGCCGAACACAACTTCTAGTGATAGAGAGCCCATACAATGGGCATATGGGCCTGGCATCACTCCTTTAAAGTAAGTGTTGCTATGGCGAATTTTGGTTGGGTCTATCCCCATTCCGCGGACTGTGTCCTGATATAGCAGGTTTAGATCACTGCCGCCGTCCATTAGGACTTGTGTAAATTGTAGTCTGTCTATTATAGGATCCAACATCAAGGCAGTCCATCCTGCGTTCCGGATACTTCCGGAGTAATCCTGATGGTCGAAGGTGGTTGGTTTTGACAGTCAGTGTCGGGACTCTGCTGGGCTAGACCATGCGGCGCGTATTTCAGCGGGCGCCACTCTGTTTTTCCCTTTTGTCACTTGAAGTGAGTGTACCATTTTGACCTCTTGAGGGAAATTCTTTTGTTGTCCGGTGCTTTGCTTGCGGGGTTCGTCGTCGTCCTCACTTGATGTGTCGAGCCCCTTGTGTTCGGCGTTGAGTTTGCCGGACTGCTTGAAGACCCAACAATCTCTGTGGGTATGGTTTGCAAGATTCCCGGGAGTGCTGTGAATTTGGCATATCTTGTCCAAGATTTTGTTTAGATTGGATAGCTCGTAGCTGTTATCCTTAAGGGGCAGTTTTTTGTTGTTCTGCCGTGAGCTTTTGAATCCGGCGTTGACTGCCGTGCTCTTCGGACTGTTCCCCTTAATCCGGCGCTGGTCCTTGCTGCATCGTGGTTTCCCATTCCCATCCCTGACTTCGGATGTACTTGGGTCGCTGGTACTGCATCTTGCTAGCCAGCTATCCTCTCCCGCGCAAAAGCGGGTCATGAGGCTTGTTAATGCGGCCATTGTTCTTGGCTTTTCCTGGCCGAGGTGTCTGGCGAGCCATTCGACTCGAACATTATGTTTGAAAGCTGCTAAGGCTTCGGCGTCCGGACAGTCGACTATTTGGTTCTTTTTGGTGAGGAACCTATTCCAGAATTTTCGGGCTGACTCTCCGGGCTGTTGGGTTATGTGACTTAAATCATCTGCGTCCGGAGGTCGGACATAGGTTCCTTGGAAATTGGCCCGAAAAGCGTCCTCAAGCTGTTCCCAACTTCCAATAGTGTTTTCCGTAGGCTTTTAAGCCAATGCCAGGCTGGCCCTTTGAGCTTGAGGGGTAGATATTTTATGGCGTGGAGGTCATCTCCTCTGGCCATGTGTATGTGGAGGATGTAATCCTCAATTCAGATTCCAGGGTCTATTTTTCTGTCGTATGCCTCAATGTTTACGGGCTTGAACCCCGCTGGAAATTCGTGATCCAGCACCTCATCGGTGAAACATAGGGGGTGTGTGGCGCCCCTATATTTGGGTGTGCCGTGGTGTTCGGATACTTGACGTGTTGCATTGCTCGCTAGAGCTTGTTTCCTTGGCCCATAGATAGACCTAACTGGGCCATCCTTTTGGTGCGAATCCTTATGCGGATCGCGTGTCGGCTTGTGTGCGGCGCCGTTTGCCGCTCTATGTTTTCCATGTGGTCGTTTATCCGACCGGGCAGCCTCTTTGTTCCTTGATTGTGGGGGTTCTACGGCCTCCTCATCGAATTCGGGCAGTAGTTTGCGCTTCGCGTAGCTCTTTGTTTGGCGATTGTCACCGTATTTTTCTGCGGTGTTGAGTAATTTACTCCATCTAATTCTGAGTGCATCTTCCGCTGTCTTGAGCTTCCACTTCTGCTTTTTCAGGCTATGCGTTGTGGCGACGAGCCTTTTGTGGAGGTTCTTCTGCTCCAACAATTTGTCCGGCGTGAGATCGACCGGACTGTTATCTTCGCCGGGGACGGATTGTTTATCCGGGTCATCTTGTTCGGATGGCTGCTCAATAGCATGTTCGTCGTCCACTGGTTCGCCCTGATCTATGGTTGGGTCTGCATGGATGCTGTCCTTGTCGAGGCGGGACTTTGAGCGGCGCTTATGTCGCCGTTTTGAATGCTTCTCAAGGGAATTATCCTTCGTAGCGTCCCGTTGTTCCTCGTCGTCGCTTCCTTTAGATGTATCCACCATATATACATCATGAACTAAGGTGGCTGTCCGGTACCCTATAGGTGTTGGTTCTTTGTCGTCTCCGGCATCGTCGTCCATACCGTCGATGTCTTCGGATTCAAAGTCGAGCATGTCGGTTAAATCATCGACAGTGGCTACAAAGTGGGTGGTGGGTGGGCGTTGAATTTCTTCGTCGTTCGTATCCCAACCTTCCTAACCATAGTCCGGCCAGGGCTCTCCTGATAAAGAGAGAGACTTTAGTGAGTTCAGGATGTCGCCAAAGGGCGAGTGCTGAAAGATGTCCGCGGCAGTGAACTCCATAACCGGCGCCCAATCAGATTCGATTGGCAGGGGCGCAGAAGGTTCGGGGTCCGGAGAGGAGTCCGGCACCTTGGAGTCACGAGCTTCGCAAAGGACAGGGATGGTGTTCGGCTCGATCGCTGTATAGATCTCGGCCCCCGAGGTGGTGCCCAGCCACCCATCCTCGATCGGCGAAGTCGGCTCCGAACTAAAGGTCGGAGCGGACACTGGTGCGGCCTCCAGGGCACTGTTTGGCGGCAGAGCTAGATCGTGCCCATCAAGAGAGCGTGGCGCGCTTGGCTGTGGCTCGAATCCGTCGAAGATCAAGTCTCCGTGGATGTCGGCCGTGTAGTTTAAACTTCTGAATCTGACCTGATGGCCAGGGGCGTAGCTTCCGATCTGCTCTAGATGGCCTAGCGAATTGGCCCGCAATGCAAAGCCGCCAAATACGAAGATCAGTCCGGGGAGAAAAGTCTCGCCTTGGACCGCATCGTTGCTGATGATCAAAGGAGCCATCGGGCCTAAAGATGACGACACAGAGGAACTCTCAATGAAAGCACCAATGTCGGTGTCAAAACCGGCGGATCTCGGGTAGGGGTTCCCGAACTGTGCGTCTAGGCGGATGGTAACAGGAGACAAGGGACATGATGTTTTTACCCAGGTTCGGGCCCTCTCGATGGAGGTAAAACCCTACTCCTGCTTGATTAATATTGAAGATATGGGTAGTACAAGAGTAGATCTACCACGAGATCAGAGAGGCTAAACCCTAGAAGCGAGCCTATGGTATGATTATTGTTCTTCGTACGGACTAAAACCCTCCGGTTTATATAGGCACCAGAGAGGGTTAGGGTTACACAGAATCGGTTACAATAGTAGGAGATCTACATATCCGTATCGCCAAGCTTGCCTTCCACGCCAAGGAAAGTCCCATCCGGACACGGGACGAAGTCTTCAATCTTGTATCTTCATAGTCTAGGAGTTCGGCCAAAGATGATAGTTTGGCTATCCGGACACCCCCTAGTCCAGGACTCCCTCAGTTATGTTATGGATGAAGAAACTGCTAGAGACTTTCTTGCTTGCAATGATAGAAGTGATCTTAAGAAATTATTAGCTAAGCTGAAAGAAAAATCTCTGGATGCTAGAATGAAATATGATCCTGCTTATGCTACTTCACCTATCTTCATTACTGATAAGGATTATGATTTATCTGTTGATAATGAGATAATCACTTTGGTTGAATCTGATCCTTTCTAAGGCTATGAATCTGAAACTGTTGTGGCACATCTTACTAAATTAAATGATATAGCTACCATGTTCACCAATGATGAGAAAACTCGCTACTATTATATCCTTAAATTATTTCCGTTCTTATTAAAGGGTGATGCTAAGATATGGTTTAATTCTCTTGATCCTGGTTGTGTGCGTAGTCCCCAGGATATGATTTATTACTTCTCTGCTAAATATTCCCCTGCTCATAAGAAACAAGCTGCTTTGAGGGAAATATATAATTTTGTACAAATTGAAGAAGAGAGTCTCCCACAAGCTTGGGGGAGGCTTCTCCAATTACTTAATGCTTTGCCTGATCATCCTCTCAAGAAAAATGAAATACTTGATATCTTTTATAATGTACTAATCGATGCTTCTAGAGACCACCTGGATAGTTGTGCTGGTTGTGTTTTCAGGGAAAGAACAGTTGATCAAGCTGAAATTCTATTGAATAATATGTTGACCAATGAAAATAATTGGACACTTCCTGAACCAACTCCTAAGCCAACTCCGAAGAAAAGGGGTATTCTATTTCTCAGTCCTGAAGATATGCAAGAGGCAAAGAAATCTATGAAGGAAAAAGGTATTAAAGCTGAAGATGTTAAGAATTTACCTCCTGTTGAAGAAATACATGGTCTTAATTTACCGCCTGTTGAAGAAACACATGGTCTTGATAACCCGACACAGGTAGTAAAGGTAAATTCTCTCTATAGATATGATAAAGCTGAAATCCCTGCTACTAAGTTTGTTAGCCAATGTTTGGATGATTTTGATAACTTTATGGTTAAGCAAGAAAACTTCAATGCTTATTTTGGTAGAGAATTAAAATGCAATGCTTATATGATTGAACACTTGGGTGATTATATGTCTAGAGTTAAAGGTGAACTTAAACTCATTAGTAAACATGCTTCTGTGGTTACCACTCAAGTAGAACAAGTACTTAAAGCTTAGAATGATTTGCTCAATGAATTGAATAGTAAGAATAATGGCTTTGCTGTTAGAGTTGCAACTAGAGGAGGTAAAGTGACTCAGCAACCTTTGTATCCTGAGGGTCACCCTAAGAGAATTGAGTAGGATTCTCAAAGAAATAATGTTGATGCACCTAGTCCTTCTAAGAAGAAGAAAAAGAAAAATGATAGGACTTTGCATGCTTCTAGTGAACCTGTTGTAGACACACCTGAGAATCCCAATGATATTTCTATCTCTGATGATGAAACACAATCTGGTGATGAACATGAACCTAGTGATAATGTTAATTATGGTGTTCATGTTGATGCTCAACCTAGCAATAATAATGATTGAGAAATTGAACATGGTGTTCATCTTGACCCACAATCAAAGAATCAACTTTATGATAGAAGAGACTTTGTTGCTAGGAAGCATGGTAAATACAGAGAACCATGGGTTCAGAAACCCATGCCTTTTCCTCCTAAACCATCCAAGAAAAAGGATGATGAGGATTTTGAGCGCTTTGCTGAAATGATTAGACATATCTTCTTGCGTATGCGTTTGACTGATATGCTTAAAATGAATCCTTATGCTAAGTATATGAAAGATATTGTTACTAATAAGAGAAAGATACCGGAAGCTTAAATTTCCATCATGCTTGCTAATTATACTTTTAAGGGTGGAATACCTAAGAAACTTGGAGATCCAGGAGTACCAACTATACCATGCTCCATTAAAAGAAACTATGTTAGAACTGCTTAATGTGATCTTGAAGACGGTGTTAGTGTTATGCCTCTCTCTTTATATCATAGACTTAATTTGAATAAGTTGACACCTACTGAAATATCTTTGCAAATGGCTGATAAATCAACTCCTATACCTGTCGGTATTTGTGAGGATGTGCCTGTTGTGGTTGCAAACGTTACTATTTACATGGACGTTGTTATTCTTGATATTCCCGAGGACGATAGTATGTCTATTATTCTTGGAAGACCTTTTTTGAATACTGCAGGGGCTGTTATTGATTGCAACAAAGGCAATGTCACTTTTCATGTTAATGGTAATGAGCATACGGTACACTTTCCGATAAAACAACCTCAAGTTCATAGTATAAACTCTATTGAAAAAAATCCATCGATTATTTTTGGAGGTTTTGAATTTACTCTACCTACTGTCAAGAAGAAATATGATATTCTTGTTATTGGGGATGTGCATATCCCCGTTGAGGTAACATAGTGTTATTCAAAATTTCTCCAGTTCCATGTTATTCGATATGAGTTCGGTAGAAGACCTGATCAACCTTGTTAGTGGATTCCTTTTGATGAGGATGAGATGGATGACGTTAGAAGGCACAACCTTCTGTACCCTCCTTTAACTTTCTGTTATTTAGATTAAATAAAGCAAAATTAGTATTTTTTTTCTGTTTTATGATTTATCCGTGCAATAAAAAATACCCCGAAAATAAAAGTTCTCCAAATGCCCCGAAAATGAAATATGATTTTTTCTGGAATATTTGAGAATATCTGGCACTGAGAACACAGCAGGGGGAGCAAGCACCTAGCCACGAGGGTTCAGGGCGCGCCCCCGTTCCTCGTGGGCCCATGGTGGCTCCCCTCCACTTATTCCAGCCACCACACACTCCTTCTTCCTCCCAAAAAAATCACCAACAGCTCAAGCACGAGTTCTAGCTCATCTTGCTGCGATTTTTGATCTCCTTGCTCAAAGCTCCACTAACAAAACTGCTTTGGGGGATTGTTCTTCGGCATGTGACTCCTCCAATGGTCCAATTAGTTTTTGTTCTAGTGCTTTATTCATTGCAAAATTTTGCTGCTTAGGCGAACCTGTTCTTGAGCTTGCATGTCAAATTTTTATGGTCCCAAGTAGTTCTAATGCATGATATAGTCTCTAGGCACTTGTGGGAGTAGTTGCTATCAATTTTGTTGAGTTTGATTCACTTTTATTTGAAGTTACTAAAAATTTCAGAAATTTTCAGAAAATGATGAAGAGATTTTTGAGGGGCTCTTCGAGCTGAAGCTCGAAGGATAAGCAAGATGAAGAAGACAAGAGGCCCAACTATAATCTCCCTCGCACCGCGGAGGTTCGGCCGTGTGAATGGCCTTGTGATGATTTCTTGAGAGCAGCCGGGATTTATGATGATTTATATGAGTTGGCTGAGAATGCAGGCCTCACCGACTTCCTCCGCGACCAACGTGAATAGTATCTCCTACTCACTAATATCTTTGTGCAAAATTTTCATTTCCATGCTAGGAGGTCACCACCTTCGGTGGATTTCTATTTATATGATGAGTATAAGGAGATGCCCCTCTCTGAATTTTGTGAGGTTTGCAAATTGCCCTTTTTGGGCAATGTAGAGGAACCACATCGTAACGATGTGGAGGGGTTTATTGATAAAATTGCTGTAGTGGAAACTAGGAAGGTTTCTGATGCAAGAATTACTAGCATACATTTTCCTGTCCTACGTTACTTTGCAATTTTTGCTAGCAGGTGCTTGATTTGTCGCGGAAACTATGGCAACCTAAGTGCCCCTGATATTTTTCTTTTGTGCCATGCCCTGTTTTGTGATGACACATTTAGTATTGGCGCCATTGTTGCAAAGCTGTTAAATCTTAACCGTACTAAGGGCCCCATCTTGGGAGGCATTTTTGCCTCGCGCCTCGCTGCATACTTTAACATACCTATCAGGCATTATGAGAAAGAAGAAAAGTTGTTGCCCCCTGTTTTTCTTGACTACAAGAGTATGGTTGCACATGATTTCATTGTTAAGAACAAGAAAAAGGAGCTTAACTATAGACTGATATTTGATAAAAATCACCCTGAGACTTTTACCTAGCCTCCTCCTTCCTTGTTTGACTTATCTGCAGGCAAGTACCTGGTTCTGCTGGAGGCCATTCACGCCTACCGAAACCCCACATCAGCTACAGAGTGAAAGTGCGTTATATCGACTAGAGGGAGGGGTGAATAGGCGATTTTTATGAATTCTTCACTGAGGAATTTGCCGGTGAGGTAATTCCTTAGCGAAGAACTACTTGCAGCGGAATAAGTACTCAGAAGTCATAGTGTACAGAAAGCATAATCACAGGATAACACAAGATGAAGACAAACAGACTGAAGAAATTGAACTGAGGAAATTGAAAAAGTCTTCGGTCGAAGTCTTCAAACACAGATATGAACAAACACTCAACACAGTAATGAGGAAATGAAAGAGTTGAGGAAATAGAACCAGTAAGGTTGGTGAAAACAATGATTTGGTAGACCAGTTCAACTGCTGTCTCGATTTATGCGCTTTGGTTGGAGCGGTGAGTATTTAAACTCGAGGACACACAGTCCAGACACCCGATCGAAAGCACGCAGCTCAGACACCAAGTCCTCATCATATTCTCCTTGAACTAAGGTCACACAGACCTCGTCCAATCACTCGTGGTAAGTCTTCAGGCGACTTCGAAACCTTCACAGACTTGGTCACTCGGCGATCCACAATTCCTCCTGGATGCTCTAGACCATGACGCCTAACCGTCTGGAAGAAGCACATCTTCAAAGGTAACAAGCGTCGGATCCACGCAGGATCAATCTCTTCAGTGATGCTCAATCAATTTGGGTTTGTAGGGGTTTGGTTTTGGGTTTTCCTCACTCGATGATTTTCGCTCAAAGTCCTTGGAGGATGGGATGCTCTCAATTGACAAGTGTCAGTTTCTTGCGGAGCAGCCAACCAGCTAGTGGTTGTAGGGGGCGGCTATTTATAGCCTAGGGAGCAGCCCGACATGATAAGACATAAATGCCCTTCAATGATATGACCGTTAAGTGGATAAGATATTTTGGGACAGCTGGCGCATAGCACAGCAACGGTCGGAAATTTGACTCTCAAATTCCTTAGGGCTATCATGTTCCTCACTGTGTAGGCAATCCGCCTTTGGCGAATTCCTAACTCCTCAGTCAGAACAAATTCCTCAACGGCCAGAAGAACTTCGTCTCTGTCACTGAAGAAATTGACTGAACTGTATGAGATTTCCAAAGGCTTCACTCGAAGGGATTGGTAGGCGTAGGATTTTGAGTTGACGATCACATGGAAATTTTTCCATAGTTTTTCCTCGACCCCCTTTAACAGTACGATGTTTCCTATGACTCAAGAAAGAGAAAACAAAACTATGAAAACAAAAGTCTTCACGCTTCATGTTCCTCGAATGAATACCAAGTCTTGAAGGTCACACCAATTTCTTCACTTTCAAAGTCTTCAGAAAGTCTTCAGAATATCAAGGTCTTCGGTCGAAGAACTTCATTTTTAGGGGTTGACTTTCTCTGTAAATATCAAACTCCTCATAGAATTATAGACCTGTGTACACTCATAAACACATTAGTCCCATAACCTATAGGTCTTGAATACACCAAAATCACTAAGGGGCACTAGATGCACTTACAATCTCCCCCTTTTTGGTGATTGATGACAATATAGGTTAAGTTTTCAACGGGGATAAACATATGAAGTGTAACTACTGATATTGAGGAATTTGATTGCAAGATATAGAAGAACTCCCCCTAAAGATGTGCATAGTGAGGAATTTGCTTTTGAGGCAATGCACATTTGAAGAGTTGACTCATGGAGATCTCCCCCTATATCTTGTAATTCATACACGCATTTGACATATAATATGAAGAATTTGAAATGCATGATGAAATATGGTGACTGATGTAATTCAACATGCGTGTATTAACATATAGCGAAGAATAAGCATGCAGAGGAACACATCAAAAGTATCAGAGCACCTTCGGGTTTAAGATTACAACTTGATCCAATAAGAGTTTCAGAAGAACGAGAGTTGTAACTTAGCAAAAAAAATGCCCATATAATAGACCCGCTTGAAGACTAACTCAAATTTCTCCCCCTTTGTCATCAAATGACCAAAAGGATCGAAACTGAGGACTAACGCCCCTGAAGAATGTCAAGTTGATGAAGGAGCGCCAGCGTTGTCGGGGTCTGTTGTAGTAGGGCCTGCCGCAGTGTCTTCCAAGTCTTCATTTTCATCAGTGTCGCGCGATGAAGAATAAAAGTTGGCCACCAATGGAGGAACCTTGACCCTCTTGAATTTCTTCGGCGGAGGTGCAGCCTAGTCAAATTCTTCCTTAAGACCCATTGTCTTCAGTTCTTCTGCGCTATAGACATGAGAGAGAACAACCCAGGTGCGGTTGAAGGTTTCATGGAGGTAGTATTGGTTTTTCTTCTCTGCATTGTGTGTTGAGGTCATGTTGTGAAGAATTGAACCAAACTGACGCTTGAACCATTTATGAGTGCGATCAACCTTTTGATGAAGACTGAGGAGTAACTCACGATCAGTCATCTTCCTGGGTGCTGTGGCTTGAGGATTTTTCTTGGAAGAGTTGTTGGCGGCAGAGTCATGTGTGGCAGAGTCGTCATTGGTGGAGTAGGATGCAGCCTTGCGAAATTGACCATCCAATGGACGAATGCCTTCATCTATCACAAATGACCTTGCCTTTGTCATCACCGATAAAATGTCCATTTGAGGTCTTCAATTGGAGGCAAGTAGCTGCAGTGGTTCGTAGTATCGGCCTTGTAATTGAGTGAAGACCTTGCCCGATGAACCTCATTATCCAAGGTGCATAAGGCTTCACTCAAATGGTGACATAGCAATGTTCGCCAGAGTCCTCATGAAGAAATCATGGAAGTTGACGGGAACGCCATGAATGATGTTGAAACGCATATTCTTCATGATGCCAACGACTTCTTCGTCATTTGAGTCGTGGCCTTTGATAGGACTCATTGTCTTCGTCAGAATGCGATAGACAGTCCGAGGCACATACAATAATTCCTTGACGAGGAATTTGGTTCTTGGGGCCTGCCCTAGCTTCAAAGGCTTCATTAGCACTTGCATGTAGTGATTTTTCAGCTCAGGTTCATTGTAGACGCAACGTGCACCATCAAGGGGAGGACTGAGTGGGAGAGCACGAAGCAATTCAGTTGCTGGTGCCTTATAGTGAGTATTTTCAGACATCCAGTCCAGCACCCATGAGTTCACATCTTCAGAATCTCCTGTGATGTGCAGCATCGCATAGAATTGAAGTATAAGTTCTTCATTCCAATCACAGATGTTAGTGCAGAAATTCAGCAACCCAGCATCGTGAAGAACACTGAGGACTGGCTCGAAGCCTGGCAGAGATTCCATGTCCACGTGAGGAATATGTGCATGATCGAAGACTTTGTCTTTGTCGAATAGCACAGAAGAATAAAAGTTTGCTTGACTAGCAGTCCAGAATCGCCTCTTCCTTATGCGAGCAGAGTCATAAGGGTTGTAATCCGTGAAGAAAACATGCTCTCCAAAGAAGTCTTCAGCCTTGAACTTTGATTGCGCGAGAATGGATCCTTCGGTTTTGGCAGAGGAGTGTCAGTGAGTTGCATCACTACCTCAGGAATCGCGATCTCAGGTTCTTCAGGCTGAGGATTTTCTGGTTCCTCTTCATGTGCAGTCTGAGGATCAGCAACAGCAGGTTCGTCAGCACTAGTGGCTGGAATTTCTTCATGCACAGATGAAGTGGAATGAGTTTCTTCAGAGCCCAGTTGAATTGTTGGTGCAGGGGACTGAGGAATTTGTTGGATTGGGGTGAAGAGTGGAGAATTGGGATGCTGACTTTCCCAAAAGTCATCATTCATCACAGGCGTGGTGCATCCAATGTCCATGTCTTCGTCGTCAATTTCCTCAACACCAGCCTCTTCAGCTGTGAACTGAGGCATAGGCGAGGAAATGATTGGTGTTGAAGGGATTGCATCCACTTCAATTTCTTCATCAATCTGCTCTGACGAAGCAGCTGAATGATTTTCTTCATCAGATCCGCTTGGGATCACATAATCTTCACCAAACGGAACAATGTCCTTTGATGGCATGGAGGAAATTGGAACAGCATCAATTGGATCTTCAAACTAGCTGGTCATTGGCTTCATTTTCTTCGGGGCCGAAGAATTTGACGCAGCTGATGCTTTCCTTTTCTTCACTGCAGCTCATTCTGCAGCCTTGGTCTTCTTCACATCTGATGCAGATGGAAGGATTGGAGTTGGTGTAGGCGCGGGAGGAGCTGAGGAATCTGGTTGAATTTCCTCAGCGCATGGCGATGCATTTGCCCTGACTTCTTCAGTTTCTTCAGGCGCACCACTAGTGGATGCCCTGGCAATTTCTTCAGCGGCTGGAATGGAGTCATCAGCCCTGGAACTAGCATTGTCTTCAGCAGGCTGAAAATCATCAGCGGTGCTGGCATGTTCTTCAGCAGGCTGAGCAGAGGCTCTAGCCTGAGGAATTTCTTGTTGCGTTGGGGCTGCAACATTTGTGAACTTCTTTGTCAGGTTGACGAATCTGACTTTGGCTCCTTGCCAATCAGCATAATAGGCATCAAAGTTGTCGCTGAGGGCTTTGATTTCAGACTGGATCTTGAGCAGTTCCTCAGTTGTCATTCTGACAACGTTTTTCCTCAGGAACTTCTCTTTCCTGAACTGAGCCTTCTTGATCTGCCTGACCTTTTCAAATTTCCATTTCTCTTCAGTGATGAAATGGGTCAGCATGTGACTTTGTCCAGGAGTCAAATGAAAGTCATGCATAGGCGTGTCTGGATCCTTGTGCCAGAGATCAATGTACTCAAGGATCGCCCTTGGATCCAAAAGCAGAGGGACAGGTGTGCCTTTGGCTCTAGCTTGCCTTTCTCTGATGATTTCTGCAAGTTCATCATCATCAGCTTCATCGTCAGATGGCACTTGGAAGGCAACCTGTTTCTTCTTCGGACTTGGCCGAGGACCTCGTCCAGCAGTTGCCTTAGTCTTCAGCAATGTGGGGCCTGATGAAGAATTTGGTGTAGCTGAGGAACTAGCTGAGACACCAGAGGCAATGGAGATGCCTGCAGTCCTTTGGTACGTGGCCAGATGCACAGGTGCTGAGGACTTTGGAGGAGCTGTTGAGGACTTTTGAGGAGCTGCTGAGGACATGAGAGGAGCAGAAGCAGCATGAGTAACTGGTCGTGAGGGCTTTGAAGTTTCTGGCCATGAGGGCATTGAAGTTTCTGGCCGTGAGGGCATTGCTGAGGAAATTGGCCGTGAGGGCGCAGCTGTTGAAGCACTTGGCTTGTGCGCGGTCTTCTTTGTCATAGATTTTCTTGGCTTGACAGAGGCCTTAGTGGCAGCAGCAGCTGCAGAGTCCTCATTGAATTTCCTCACTGCTTCCTTGGCATGTCTTACCAATTTGGCTTGGCGCTTGGCCCATTCTTCAGGAAAATCCTCACCACACATGATGCTGGTGGGGTCAGCTTCTTGGCCAGGTGCCAATGGAGCTCTTGGGCATGGAGGATTGAGTGCAAATTTCTTCATGTACTTTAAGTAACATACATGTACTCCCTCCATTCCCTTGCCCATCTCCTTTCAATCCTCTGAATGCGCACCTTGCGCTGATTTTTGTTTTCCTTACCAAACCTGGCTTCATCAGGTGTGCAATAGTCAGCATAGATGTCCTCGGGTATCTCAAAGGCAGTCATGACCTCAGGCCTCTTTCCTCCTTTCTGTAGCTTCTTTCCTTCTGCCATATTCTTCGGCTGAGGAATTTGAACAATCGAATTCTCTGAAGAAGTATGCAACTTTTCTTCGAGGAATGCTAGAAATGATTTAATTTGATGAGATCCTAGTGATTCAGAAGCGGACATGAGTACCCGTGAACAGAGTATAGTTGCGAGGAATTTGGAGAGGTCATATGCGTTCTCAGTAGGTTTTTCAAAAAGAAAAAGTTTGAGGAATTTGACCAGATGAGCCTTGAAGAATTTCACTAAGCATTCTTTGTCTTAGGTTCCAGAGTTGTATAGATCGAAGATCCCTACAATTGAGGAATCTTGAAGAAAAATGATGCTTAGAGAAACGAATCAAGAATAGATGACTAGTGAGGTGTTTTGTGTGTGAGGATTTGAAGAATAAAACACCTTTGAAGATTTTGTAGAGAAAATTTGGATCAACGAGGGCAGTAAAAGTAACTTTTAATTTACCCTGGATGAAGAACACGACGAACTGAGAGGTGTAGATTTGAAGCTCGTCTGTTCAGATCTTCCACGCCCTACCTCGGCAGAGGAAGACAGCTAAGGCGGCGGCGGAGTGAAGATTTCCGCGGCCGACGCGAGTACGACGGCGACGAGGTCGAGGCAGTGAAGCTCTTCCTCACCGGCGACGATGGAGTAGCGGCGGCGCTAGGGTTTGAGAAGCTCGAGCGAGAGAGAGCGGTCGAGCGGAGTAAAGGAAGTGAGGAAGGCGAGAGGGGTATTTATAGCCACGGCGAAAAACTGTTCGCCCGAAGATTTGGGACGAACGTGCCCCTGACCCTTCTCATTCGCTTGACATGTGTCACCCACGTACTGAGAAGTGGAGATTGTGTTAGATCGTGGGTGAATAGATAAGTCTATCGTGGGATGCAGAACGGTTTGAGCGGCAAAACCGAAAATTTGGATAAGATTTGTTTCAAAGTTCCGTTCGCAATTTCTTCAGCCGACAAGGACATAGTGAAGATTTTGAACGAGTTTCAAATAGAACGCACATGAAGAATTTGTGAAAAGATTGGGTTGAGTATAGCATAGAGGGGGAAGGGTCCGATCACATTCACTTAGCAGAAAACGCAACTTGAAAAAATAGCCATAAGTGAATCTTTGTAGAGGACATAAACCCATATATATATATATATATATATATATATATATATATATATATATATATATATATATATATATATATATATATATATAGCCAATGAAGAAAAAGCGGCGGAAATGGTGAAGATTTTGCAAAGTTGAAGAATTTGAAAAAGCGAAGAATTTCAAAAGCGAGGAAAAACTCAAATTGAAGGTTTTCAACTTTGGTGGTGGCGTGACCCACCGTATAAGAATGATGATTTCAGACACCGTACAATTGTCGTAGGGTTACGAGAATCAAATTCTTCATTAATTTCTTCACACTTAGAGTGTTATTCTTCATTGATTGAAGAAAACGTTTCTTCATGTGTTGCGCATCTAAGTCATCAATTTTGCATAACTGTCATGATGTGTGTCCTTTTCAAAGAACATTCAAGATTCTAAGATATTTAGCTCACACCGCAACTTGCTAAATCTCTTCTCATCCAAGGGCTTTGTGAAGATATCGGCTAGCTGTTCTTCAGTCTTCACATGATCAATAAAGATGTCGCCCTTCAACACATGATCGCGAAGAAAATGATGACAAGTCTGAATGTGCTTTGTCTTCGAAAGTCTTTGGACTGGGTTGTGAGCAATCTTGATGGCACTCTCATTGTCACGTATGAGAGGCACATTTTTCACGTTGATGTCGTAGTCCTTGAGAGTTTGCTTCATCCACAGCAATTGAGCACAGCAAGAACCAGCAGCAATGTACTCGGCTTCCGATGAAGCGGTGATACGCAGTTCTGTTTCTTCGAGGACCAATGCACCAAAGATCGTCCGAGGAAATGACAAGTGCCAGATGTTGACTTGCGATCCACACGATCACCAGCATAGTCAGAGTCAGAATATCCAATGGGATCAAAAGTAGAGCCCTTGGGGTACTATAATCCTAGTGTTGGTGTGTGAGCTAGATATCGAAGAATATGCTTCACAGCCTTATGGTGTGATTTCTTCGGTGCAGCTTGAAATCGGGCACACATGCAAATACTAAGCATTATATATGGCCTAGATGCACATAAGTACAATAAAGAACCAATCATGGAGCGGTATACCTTGTGATCGAAGTCAATACCATTATCATCAGTGCATAGATGGCCATTTGTGGGCATAGGAATTTTGACGCCTTTGCAATCTTTCATGCCGAATTTCCTCAGAACATCTTTGAGGTATTTCTCCTGAGATATGAATATGCCATTGCGTTGTTGATTTAATTTGAAGACCTAAGAAGAATTTAAACTCTCCCATCATAGACATTTGATATTCTTCACTCGTCATATAGGCAAATTCATCACTATAACGTTGGTCAAGACAGCCAAAGATAATATCATCAACGTATATTTGGCACACAAACAGTTCACCATTATAAGATTTAGTAAAGAGAGTAGGGTCGAGTGAACCGGGTGTGAAGCCATTCTTCACGAAGAATTCCTTCAAGGTATCATACCATGCCCGAGGGGCTTGCTTGAGGCCATAGAGGGCCTTGTTGAGTCTGAAGACTTTGTCAGGATTCTTTGGATCTTCAAAACCTGGGGGTTGAGCCACATATACTTCTTCCTCAAGCTTACCATTGAGGAATGCACTTTTCACATCCATTTGATATAAAATGATAGCATGATGGTTAGCATAAGCAAGTAATATGAGAATTGCCTCAAGTCTAGCAACAGGTGCAAAAGTTTCATCGAAATCAATTCCTTCAACCTGTGTGTAGCCTTGAGCTACAAGTCGTGCCTTATTCCTCACCATAAGGCCATTTTAATCTTGCTTGTTGCGGTAGATCCACTTTGTGCCAATGGTATTATGCTTGCGAGGATCTGGACGTTTGACCAGTTCCCAGACGTTGTTGAGCTTGAACTGATGTAGTTCATCTTGCATGGCCTGAATCCATTCAGGCTCCAGAAAAGCTTCATCTACCTTAGTGGGCTCTGTGATAGAGACAAAAGCATAGTGCCCACAAAAGTTAGATAAATGTGAAGCTTTTGAGCGTGTGAGAGGACCTGGTGCTTCAATGTCATCAATGATCTTGTCAACTTGCACTTCTTTTGCAACGCGAGGACGAGTTGGTCGTCATCGAGGAATTTGATCAGCATTTTCTTCAACACCATTTTCTTCAGCATTATCTTCAGGTGCATCAGCTCGATGTTCTTCACGTTCTGGAACGAATTCTTCAGCAGATTCTTCAGTAGGAATGACATCCTCAGTTGCCTTGAACTTGATAGATTCTTCAGGTGCTGGTTCATCTATCACAGAAGCTAGGTGCTCTCTTTGCGAGCCATTAGTTTCATCGAACCGCACATCTACAGTTTCAACAACCTTGTTAAGTGCGTTGTTGTTGACTCTGGAGGTGTGCGAGTCCTTTCCGTTACCAAGCATAAACCTTCATGTTCTTTCGGTGCTAATTTGGCATTGTGTTGAGGATCTCTTATCCAACATTTAGCAATCAAGACTTTGAAATAACTCACATTGGGTTTCTTGTCGTTGAGGAGTTCATAGGCAGTCTTCTTGAAGAATTTGTCAAGATATACTCTGTTGATGATGTGGCACGCGGTATCAATTGCATCAATCCAAAAAGCGACGAGGCGTTTTGTATTCATCAAGCATAGTGCGAGCCATCTCAACAAGAGTTCTGTTCTTGCGCTCCACGACGCCATTTTCTTTGAGGAGTATCGGGAGCAGATAACTCATGACTAATACCAAGTTCATCAAGATAGTCATCAAGACCGGAATTCTTGAACTCAGTTCCATTGTCACTCCTAATGTGCTTGATCTTCACACCAAAGTTGGTTGAAGCCCTCGAGGAAAATCGTTTGAAGACTTCCTGCATTTCATGTTTGTAAGTAACAATGTGTACCCATGTGTAATGAGAGTAATCATCAACAATAACAAAGCCATATAGAGATGCATCATTATTGACTACTGAGCAATGATTAGGACCAAAGAGGTCCATGTGAAGCAATTCGAATGGACGAGTAGTGGTCATGATAGTCTTCGCTGGATGCTTGGCCTTGGTAATTTTTCCAGCTTCACAGGCCCCACACAAGTGATCCTTGAGGAATTTGACATTCTCAATGCCAATGACATGCTTCTTCTTTACAAGCGTGTGCAAATTCCTCATGCCTGCATGACCAAGTCGTCGATGCCATAGCCAGCCTTCTGAAGCTTTTGCAAGTAGACACACGGCTGGTTTTGGTCCTGTAGAGAAATCAACAATATACAAGTCTCCTCTCCTAAAGCCTTCGAACACTTTGGAATTGTCAGCTTCAATAATCACAACACAACGATACTTGCCAAAGACAACAACCATAACAAGATCACAAAGCATTGAGACTGACATGAGGTTGTATCCTAAGGACTCAACAAGCATGACTTTGTCCATGTGTATGTCCTTAGAGATCGCAACATTACCAAGACCCAATACCTGACTTTTGCCTTTGTCAGCAAAGATGATATGCTTCAGATGTGACGGTGATAAGGGAGCATCCATCAATAGATTCTTGTCACCAGTCATGTGATTTGCACATCCACTATCAAGGACCCACTCATTGGCTTTGGGTTGATCATCCTGCAGATGAATTAGTGCAACTTACGATCTCATATACTTCATCAGTGAAGAATATGATATCAAGTTCATCAGATGAATTTCATCAAGCAGTAAAACAGATATAGCAGTAGGAGGACATGTGAAATGAAAGTTCATTTCTTCATGATTCGCCTGCGTCCTTTCAGACAATTTTTTCAGGCCCCCAGCAAATTTTTCAGACGTTAAAGCACGTCAGGAGACCTGACCCTGCAGAAGAGATTAGTTCTGTTTCTTCACCACCCACATCTGAAGGGGTGGAAAAGAGTTCATCACTCTGCGAGCTCCATATGAGAATGGTGGCATAGAGGCCAAACCATTTCGTTTCACATAAGAGGGGTTAGGGTAAGCATATGAATAGGCAGAGAAATTCTTCGAGGACTTATAAACATAATGATTTCAAGAATAATGCACATATTAATAGCCCTTAGCTCTACCCTGCGAAACAAAGTTGTTAGCACGATGATAATCATATGAGGACTTTGATCCTTTTGAGGAATTTGGTCCATATGAGGACTTGGATCCATATGAAGAATTTGGTCCATATGAAGAGTTTGATCTGGGGTTCCTATTCTTCACAGGTGGTGTCATGAGGACATTCACCTGAAGACTTTCAAGGCACTTCTTGGGAACCCAGATTTTCTTCATAGGAGAACCGTTCCAGCAGTTAGTGCCAACATATCTAGCAAATACTTCACCATTCTGATTTTTGAACAGTTTATAGTTGGAGTCAAATGACTCATCAGAAGAATGAGGAGATTCACATGTAAAACCAGATAAGTTAGATGGATCAACTGGAGGTCCCTTTGCAGCAACCCATGAGGTTTTGGGGTACTGCTCAGGCTTCCAATATGTTCCATCAGCATTGAGTTTCCTCTCAAAGGAAATACCCTCTTTCCTAGGGTTTCAGAGAGGATCTACTTTTAAGCACATCACAAAGAGTCTGATGCCCTTTGAGGCTTTTGTACATGCCTGTCATGTACAATTCCTTCAGCCCTGCATCGTCAATGATACTAGAAATGTCCTCAGATGAGGAATTAGTGATAGCAGAGGCAGGTGAAGAATTTGTAACAGTTGAAGCATTTGAACATTCAGGTGAAGAATTAGCAGATTCACGTTCAATACACTTTAAGCATGGAGGAACAAATTCTTCCTGAGAAGCGCTGATTTGTTGAGCAAGTAGTGAATCGCGCTCCTTCTGAAGATCTTCATAACTCACTATTAGCTTCTCAAGATCTTGCTTTCTTTGAAGAAATTCATAAGAAAGTTTCTCATGATCAGATAAGAGAGTGTTATGATGACCTTGAAGGCTATCAAACCTAGACTGAAGTCTCTGAAGATTTTCAGTCAGGGCTTTAGTGTGATCCATTTCTTCACCCAACATATCATCACTTTTGTCTAGCATGTTTTGAACCTTTTCCAAGGCCATTTGTTGTTTAGTGGCAATGCAAACAAGTTTGGTCTAACTAGGTTCAATATCATCATCAGATCCATCATCATTAGATTCATCGTCACTAAACTCGGATGAGGAACATTCGGTTACCTTGTCACCCTTTGCCATGAGACATGATGCAGAAGATGATGAATCTGGTTCGAAAGTCATCGTTTTGAGAGATTCCTTGAAGTCCTCAAACCAAGGATCATGACGGGTTCGATGACCTTCATAGAAGTTAGAGATTCGGTCCCAGATAAGCTTCGCATTGCAAAGATGCATAATGCGCTTGAATTCATCTCTGGATAGGCAGGAACAGATGATGTCCTTCGCCATGACATCCAGTCGAGTGTACTTGCGAATGTCATCAGCGTACGCCTTCTTGCATAGATCGGTAAGACCAATCTCGTTGACGGTCCACAGCTCATTTGTTCATTGCCATGAGGCGCTTCCTCATCATGGCCTTCCACTTGGGATAATCATGACCGTCAAAGATAGGGCATGTCACTTTCTTCATACCTGCGGTCGACATAACTAAAACTCCGGTGGTTAAACCAAAATCACACGTAACAAGGGAGTACCTTGCTCGATACCAATTGAAAGTGCGTTATGTCGACTAGAGGGGGTGAATAGGCGATTTTATGAATTCTTCAATCGAGGAATTTGCGGTGAGGTAATTCCTTAGCGAAAAACTACTTGCAGCGGAATAAGTACTCGTAAGTAAGCATAACAGAATCTGAGGCATGGTCATCATGATGAAATGAAGACAATCGAGAGTATAGAAAGCGTAATCACAGGATAACACAAGATGAAGACAAACAGATCAAGAAATTGAACTGAGGAAATTGAGAAAGTCTTGATTCAAGTCTTCAAACACAGATATGAACAAACACTCAACACAAAGTAATGAGGAAATGAAAGAGTTGAGGAAATAGAACCATTAAGGTTGGTGAAGACAATGATTTGGTAGACCAGTTCCAACTGTTGTCTCAGCTTGTATGCGTCTGGTTGGAGCGGCTGAGTATTTAAACTCGAGGACACACACAGCCCCGGACACCCGATCGGCCGAGCACACAGCTCATGACACCAAGTCCTCACCGTATTCTCCTTGAACTAAGGTCACAGACCTTGTCCAATCACTCGTGATAAGTCTTCAGCGACTTCCAAACCTTCACGCAGACTTGGTCACTCGGCGATCCACAATTCCTCTTGGATGCTCTAGACCATGACGCCTAACCGTCTGGAAGAAGCACAGTCTTCAAAGGTAACAAGCGTCGGATCCACGTAGGATCAATCTCTTCAGTGATGCTCAATCACTTTGGGTTTGTAGGGGTTTGGTTTTGGGTTTTCCTCACTCGATGATTTTCGCTCAAAGTCCTCAGAGGATGGGATGCTCTCAATTGACAAGTGTCAGTTTCTTGCGGAGCAGCCAACCAGCTAGTGGTTGTAGGGGGCGGCCATTTATAGCCTAGGGAGCAGCCCGACATGATAAGACATAAATGCCCTTCAATGATATGACCGTTAAGTGGATAAGATATTTTGGGACAGCTGGCGCGTAGCACAACAACGGTCGGAAATTTGACTCTCAAATTCCTCAGGGCTATCATGTTCCTCACTGTGTAGGCAATCCGCACTGGCGAATTCCTAACTCCTCAGTCAGAACAAATTCCTCAGCGACCAGAAGAACTTCTTCTCTGTCACTGAAGAAATTGACTGAACTGTATGAGATTTCCAAAGGCTTCACTCGAAGGGATTGGTAGGTGTAGGATTTTGAGTTGAGCATCACATGGAAAAATTTCCTTAGTTTTTCCTCGACCCCCTTTAACAGTACGGTGTTTCCTATGACTCAAGAAAGAGAAAACAAAACTATGAAAACAAAAGTCTTCACGCTTCATGTTCCTCGATGAATACCAAGTCTTCAAGGTCACACCAATTTCTTCACTTTCAAAGTCTTCAGAAAGTCTTTAGAATATCAAGGTCTTCAGTCGAAGAACTTCATTTTTAGGGGTCGAATTTCTCTGTAAATATCAAACTCCTCATAGACTTATAGACCTGTGTACACTTATAAACACATTAGTCCCTTAACCTATAAGTCTTCAATACACCAAAATCACTAAGGGGCACTAGATGCACTTACACAGAGCCAGAGCCGGAACCACAATTTGATCCTTCACGACAGTCTGTTTACAAGTGGTATCCAGAGGAGATTGCCAACCAGTGGCAATCCGAGGCTCCTTCTCAGTACGACCCCAACTACAACTTTGATCCATGGGCATAGACCAACTTAGGCCAAAGCCTAAGCTTGGGGGAGTACGTATTTCTCACCGACATTACATTCATACTCACACACTCATGCTAGTTGTCGGTGCTCATACTTTTTCACTGTAATATCCATGCTAGTTTATTGTTCCTTTTTGTGCTTTCTTCTTGTGTGTTTGATAAACCTTAAGAAAAAAACAAAAAAAATTAGTTGTAGCTTTTAGCTAGTTTACATTCTTGCCTGTAGTAGTAATAACTAAAAGAAAACACAAAAAGATTTCATGTTCTTCTTTTGCTTGTTGGGAGCTTTCCCATGTAAAAAGTTTTATTTCTTTTCTTTTCTTTGGGGGTCGAGATGAGAAGACCATAATGAAAATTAAAGTGGCTCTCATATGCATTATTGTTGATTTAACCAAGAGCCCATATTATATTGTCTTCTCCTATATGTCAGATGCCTGCAGACTCCATCTTAGTCCAATGCACGTGCACTACTATTATTATTCACATCGTTCGGTCGTGCAAGTGAAAGGCAATAATGACGATATATGATGGACAGATTGAGATGAGAGAAGCTGGTATGAACTCAACCTCTCTTGTTTTTGTAAATATGATTAGTTCATCGTTCCTGATTCAGCCTATTATGAATAAACATGTTTGCAATGACAATTAGATATTATAGTTGCCTATGCCATGCTTAATTAGCTTGGATTTTATAATGGTTTAGCTTGCCTGCCAACATGCTATTACAATGGTTGTGATGTGGTATAATAGGGTGGTATCCTCCTTTGAATGATTCAAGTGGCTTGACTTGGCACATGTTCAAGCATGTAGTTGAAACAAAATCAACATAGCCTTCACGATATTTATATTCATGGTGGATTATATCCTACTCATGCTTGCACTCAATGTTTATTAATTTCAATGCATGTTCATGATTGTTGTCGCTCTCTAGTTGGTCGCTTCCCGTTCTTTTTCTAGCCTTCACTTGTACTAAGCGGGAATACTGCTTGTGCATCCACTTCCATAAACCCCAAAGTTATTCCATATGAGTCCACTATACCTTCCTATATGCGATATCTACCTGCCATTCCAAGTAAATTTGTATGTGCCAAACTCTAAACCTTCAAACGAAATTCTGTTTTGCATGCTCGAATAGCTCATGTATCAACTAGGGCTTTCTATATCTTCCATGCTAGGCGGGTTATTCTCAAGAGAAGTGGACTCCGCTCCTCACTCACGAGAAAATGGCTGGTCACCGGGATGCCCAGTCCCATGCTTTATGCAAATCAAATCAAAATAATTGCAAACAAAACTCCCCATGACTCTTGTTAGTTGGAGGCACTCGTTTTTTCGAGCAAGCCATGGATTGATGCTTGTTGGTAGAGGGGGAGTATAAACTTTACCATTCTGTTCGGGAACCGCCTATAATGTGAGTAGCATGGAAGATATCGAGATCTCTCGGTTGTTATGTTGACAATGAAAGTATGCCGCTGTAACACGCCGGTAGCTAAGCTACAGCGACCTCACACTAATGGTGCCATGTCATCAAGATTAGCTTAGCTAAATTGCCCCTTGATAAAAATCAAAGCCAATTTCAAATTTATAATAAAGTCAAATACATTTTTCTTCAAACTGTAAAACTAACATGTTCCCACTATTCTTTAAATTCCCTAGATCATTGCTATGATGTAGCCAACATCATTTGACTCGTCAGTCAATCCCTAATAAAATATAAAGTGGTCTGACAGCAACAAAAATAAACGTTTTGAAATAAACAAATGTTTATGTTGGGCCTCTCCAAAATAATAACTAATATTTATGTGACAAGTTTCATAGTCAACTAAATTTTATTTGGTATGAAATTTAAATGAAAAACAGTGATTGAAATGTTTGACAGAAAAAGAGGTAAGAGAAAAGGCCGAGGGAATTATTATGCACTCGGCCTACTCCTACAGTACAAGGCCCAGCCCACAACCAGCCATCCCCTACCTTGCTATAGAGAAGAGATCGTGGCGGCCATCCAGGCTGCCATGGACAACGATGGCGCCGTGTCGGCCATCCCGCGGCTCCCTTGGGCTATAAGACCGACCCCCGCGACCCCGGGACAAACCCTAGCCCCTTCCCCCCCCCTCCCCGCGCCGTTGCCCTCTCCCCCACACACACCCAACGGCACCATCATCGCGTCGATCCCGCGGCCACCAGCATCCCTTCGTCGTGCCAAGATGACCAGAAGGATCCTCCTCATCGTCTCCTTTGTCCTCGAACAGTGAATCAAGCCGGGAAGGCCCGTACGCTCGCCATCGAGCTCGTAGTCACTGCGTACATCATCATCTCCACCGTCGATTGCCGCCACTTTGACCGTCCCCGGCCCCACCGACCACTGCGTCATGACCGCTGTGAGCACCCGCATCGAACCCCTCTTTCCTTGTCCCTGAATTCGAGCTCGAGCGTGTTCCTCTGCAACCACCGTAGCTTGTCGTCCATCACGTCCGTCGAACCCGATGTTGCCGTGCTGCCCAGACCTCGGCAGTGATGCGCACGAGCTCCTGGAGCTCACAGGAGGCCATAGCGCTCTTTGTTCTTCTCGCTAGTGCATCCTAGCGCCGTTGCCGCTTCTATCCGAGTCGCCGCCGCCCCTGAACTCGTCCCGTGCACGACGTGGCTGCACCCTTGTGACGCCCGCATGTGCGTGTGTCGCGCCTTGGTTGCCGCTTCGCGCGATCGCGGTTCGCTATTCTCGCCGCTTTTTGCTTCCTGCCGCTTGTCGATTCATCTTATTGCCGCTGCTGCTTGCTGCTTCTGCCGCCGACGCTGCTGCCTTTGCTTTGCTGCTCCTGCCCGTGCTACTTCCGCTGCAGCTGCTCCTTGGCCGCCACTACTGCTGGCGTGGCTGCCTGCTGCTGCGTGCTGCACGCTGCTGGTCGGCACCCATGCGCTGCGCTGCCCACTACTGCTTCTACTATGCCACTGCTGCTCCTCTTATTTCTGTTGCCTAATGCCTGCTTAGCCACTGCCCCGTTGCTTTGTTGCTTCTGCCAATGGAGGTCGGCCCTTGTTTAGATTTAGTTATAGGGTTAGTTGGTATTTACTTAGTGCTATTTTAGCCTAAGCAAATGACGTGTGGGATCACCCATGTTAATAACCATTTTATTAAACTAAAGGCAATGACATGCGGGACCCAGTTGCACTATTCCATAGTTGACTAGTCCATCTTTGACTGGGTCAATCCAACCCCTTGACTCCACCTGTAATAGACCCTGGCTAGAGAAGTACTAGGTGAAAAAATTAATTTCAGAAAAACATTAAAACTTAGGAAATTCATAGTAATTAAACTGTAACTCCGATGAAAATGTTTTCTACAGGAAAGTTGCTCAGAAAAACGAGACGAATCCGAATAGGAGGTCCGTTAATCTGTTAGATGCCTCTAACTAGCTGAACGTAGAACATTCCCCCTCCGGTCATCTGTCTGACACAGGTCCGAAACCGGGAAAACATTCCCGGTTGTTTTCCCCATTCAACTATATCGTGTAGCCATACGTTAGGTCACACCCAGCACAGCATATTGCCATGTTATGCTTTGTGTTGCTTTCATTGCTCTATTATTTATTTGTGTTCCCCCTCCGTTACTTCTTTTCGGTAGACCTCGAGACCGCCGCCGATACCCTCGTGATCGACTACATCGACGATGACCCCTCCTTCTTGCCAGAGCAACCAGGCAAGCCCCCCCCCCCCTTTGATCATCCCGATATCACCCATTTCCATTCTCTCATGCTTGCATTAGATTTTTCTACTGTTATTGTTTGCTCCTATTCTGATGCATAGCCTGCTTTTGTAACCTGCTTATTGTTACCTACCTGCTTATCTTAAACTGCTTAGTATAGGTTGGTTAGTGATCCATCAATGATCCCCACCTTGTCCTTGTTGCCCCTGCTTCATCATTGAAGACCCGATCAACGGGATTGAAGACCAGGCCCCGGCACCGCACATCACTTTCCCCTTAGTTGCTCGACACTACTGGGTTACTATCGAGTGCCGAGGGTGAGACCTCTACAACACTTCTAATGTTAACCCTGTAGTGTAGCTATTCGGTCGTGGTCATCGAGGGTGATTCCGCCTTAACCACTTCCGATACGACTCTGTCGTGCAACCCCTCAAGTGTGAACCTCGGGGGTGGTTCCTCTTACGTTCACCTTGATGATTACATTGAGTGGAATTCTCCGAGGGTGATTCCTTGGGTTTTCCCCTTGATGTTTGGACACACGTATACTTGGACTTTACCAATGTTACTTGGAAAGACGGGTCGGCCCTGAGGGGTACCCGCGCGAGCTTAATTGCGAGTGATGTGGAATCGGGTTGACCTGGAGGGTGCCCGCGAGATAATTACGAGGTGTGGCCGGGCATTCCTAGCCCTTGCCTTAAGTCCTCGAGACGGGGCAACGGGGTCACATCTTTCGTGAGTCTCTGCTTGTTACCGCACGTTCCTAATCCACTATGATTTGGATATTTGATCCGAGGGGCCTCTGGCCTGATAGCACTAACCATCACGTGGGCATAGTATGGGCGTTCTGCGTTGTATGCATCAGCCGAAGCTTAATAGACGTCAGCAACGGAGCGGCGCGCGCCGGGTTGGACTAGTAAGCACCTGCCTTTTTAAGGAGGTAGCTAGGTCTGTTCACCGGCTGTGTTCGCAACGAGCAGGAGTTCCCGGGGAGATGGCCCATGACCCCTGGGGGCATAGGTTTAGTCCGGCGTGCTGACCTCTCTATTAAGCCTACGTCGGGTTGCGGCGTATTGTTTGGCCGAGGCCGGGCATGACCCAGGAAAGTGTGTTCGGCCGGAGTTAATCAAGCGTGGTGGGTAAGTTGGTGCACCCCTGCAGGGAAGAAAACATCTACGATAGCGTGTCCTACGGTAACGGACACTTTTAGTTGTATCCCGATTGATACAACTAGAACTGGATACTTGAGATGAGACATGGCTATGAGAAATGGATAGTATGGCTCTGGGATTGCTTTCTCGCAGGGAGTCGAGAAAGTATCTCTGGCCGAGGTTGATAACACTTCTACTACTTTACTTTATGCTACTCTACTCCCTTCTGTTGCTGCAAGATGGTGGTTTCCAGAAGATGCTAGTCTTCGATAAGCTAGGCTTTCCCCTTCTCTTCTGGCATTCTGTAGTTCAGTCCACATATACTACCCTTTTCATTGATAACGATGTCAGGACCCCGATCCTAAGTCACACCGATCTAGCATGTAACACATCATATCACCTTGCGGCCTCACGCACGGTATTTCCACGGGTGTCGCCTTACCATGGCCCGGGACCGTTTGCGCCTTTTGGCTCACGTATATGATAGTGCCGCTAGCATCCATATGACAAAGAACCGGGCCGACATGGCTAGTCGTGAACCCAAAGCGGCGCTAACCTATGGGGACAGGCATACATGAATCACATCGAGCATGTCGGTCATCAACGTATAGATTCGGGCTGTAGCACTTTGGGCTAACAGGACTCCGGTGAACCGGCTATAGCGAGCTAGGCGGGACTCGAATAACACCATGCGACATTTCCCGAAGGATACAGACATAAGGAACGAAGTGAAACACATGCCGGCCAGTCAAGTGTCCAAGCAGTAGTCTTTGGGCTAGCAGGACTCCGGTGAACCGGGCAGAAGCGGACTACTATCGCTCGTAAGCACGAGACTACATTTCCCCATATGAGAGGCTGCCAAGGATAAACAACTAGTTTGTCGGATCCCACACATACCAAGCATTTCAAACATACACACAATATGCTCAATATGTGTAGATACAACATGGCATCACAACATAACTCTACGACTCAAATATTTATTCATTAGGCTCCGAGGAGCGAGATATTACAAACATGGGTCTCATGACCCAACACTCGAAAGCATACAAGTCAAAACACAAGCGGAAGCTAAACATGTCTGAGTACGCATAACTATAAATGAAAAAGGCTGAGAAGCCTGACTATCTACCGAGATCTGCCGAGGGCACAAGATCGTAGCTGAGGTAACAAGCTAAACGTCAAGTCCAAGTGGAACTACTAGCGAGAACGAAGTCTCTCGCAAAACATAAAATAAGCAAACGTGAGTACAAACGTACTCAAAGAAGACTTACATCGTAACTAGCTACATATGCATCATTATCAAAAGGGGTGGTGGAGTTTAACTGCAGCAAGCCGACTTTGACTCGGTGGCTATCCTGAACTATGACTGCAAGTAACTCTTTTAAGGTGGCGCTACGAGTCCACATATTCACCATATCAATACACCACTATGGACCCGCTCCGTCTCCCTACGAGAACGCCATCCATAGCACTCACGCTTATCTTGCGCATTTTAGAGTATCCACTTTCACTTGTCTATGAAGTGATATAGGCAACCCAGAAGTCCTTCTCCGTGGACACGACTATTCGAATAGATCATGTTAACCCTGCAGGGGTGTACTTCTTCACACACGCTCTCACCACTTACCGCCGTTTACACGACATGTACTCGGCAACCTTCAAGCGGAAGCCCAACGTGGGTGTCGGCCACAGCCTACCTAAACACACAAGTCCCAAGTCTAGGTTTATCGCCTATTCGGGTTCCATCCGCAGGGAGTCCGGCCGAGGTTTCCCATACAGCCCCGAACAATGTGTACAGGGTTCCCGAGACACCAAGCAGGCGAATCGGTACACAGACCCCGCGGTGCCTACCGCAACACAACCCACCCCTATGGTCAGCGCTATGCGCGGCCCCCAAAGATACTACAAACACCAGAAACTACTTGCAACTCCCGGACTGGGAACAAGGGTGGTTAAGAAGCCGAGAGGTCAATTAAGGATCCCAATGCGTGGTAGTAACTGTTTCATGGATCACAAACACAGAACTCAGTTCCTGAGGACGGCTGCAATGAGACAACCCACCATGTACTCCTACATGGCCTCTCACCGCTACCTTCACCAAATCGTGTTCACACACTTAGCTCACACACAGTAGGACATGTTCACACACCATTCCAATTCATTCCCGATGAATCAGACCTGACTCAACTCTAAGCAGTAGCAGGCACGACAACAAGCATGAATGAGTAGGCACAACATGGCTCAAACAACTCCTACTCATGCTAGTGGGTTTCATCTAATTACTGTGGAATGACACGTCATGTAGAGGATAAAGGGGTTCAACTACATGCACAAGTAACACATGAGTCGTTGTTGTCCTAATGCAGTAAAATAGAGCAGGGCGAGAGAGTGAGATTATATCGGAATGGACAAGGGGTTTTGCTTGCCTGACACTTCTGAAGATAATATAGTTCTTCATCGGTGTCATCGAACAATCGTCGGATCGTCGTCTACTGAGAGGGGACAAATACCGGCAAACAAGAGAGAACACAATCAATGCAATGCACATTCACATGAATGACACATCATGTTAAGGTACTGAATTAACCTAATGCAAAATCTAGCCAAGTTAATTGAAGTGGAATTCAAACAAGAACAAATTCCAACTCCAAATGTTATTTCATAAATTGCCCTAATCATGATTCTCGTATCCAGTGAGGTTAACTTGTTTAATCATGCATGAAAGTGCCATAAACAGATTCTTCATATTTTTCTGATCATTTTTCATATATAAATTATTTAATTTGGAGTTACGGATTAAAAGTTATGAATATTTGAAGTTTGGGGTATTTTCTGAAATTTCCTGAATTAAATTAAATCAAGAAAAGAGTATTATCGTCGGCTGACGTCGATGTGACGTCGATGGTCAACGAGACATGGTCGGGTCAAACTCGACAGTGGGTCCCAGCGTGTCGAGTAATTAGCTTAACTAAATTTTAATTAAAACTAAACCTATTTAGTTAATGAGCTGGGCCCCACCTGTCATTGACTCAGGAGAGTCAACCAGGGCCCACCCGTGGTCAAAGTCCACGTCGGCTGCCGGCGTTTAGCCGCCGGCGAGCCCGACGCGGCGGCGCAAGTGAATTTTGCCATTCCGGCGACCAAATGGCCCGCGGAGGGCATCTAGGAGGAGCTGGGGAGGAGCCGAAGCTCTTGGTGGAGTTAGCCGGGGTCGGGGTGGCCGGAATCGGCGCCGGCGACGTGTTTGGCGGCGGCCGGAGCTCGGGCGAGCTCGGGCACGTCGCTAGGAGGCACGGCAGGAGGTGCGGAGGGGTGCTGCGGGCTCCTGGTGCTGCGCTGAGCACAGAGGTGGGGTTGGCTTCGAGCCATTGTGGCTCTAGCCACGCCGGCGACGAGGCACGGCGGCGGCAAGCTTCGGCCGCGGTGGGAACGGTGGCTAGAGAAGGAAAGCGAGTCAGGGGAGAGGGGGAAACGACAGAGGAGCTCACGGCGGGTGCAGCGATGGCATCGGCGAGCTCGGGGAGGCACCGGAGCCGACGAATCGGGCGACGGCGACCGGCGGGTCCGAGGAGGGGAAAAGCGGCGGGGCGGCGCCTCGGGGCTTCTCCGGTCGCGTGTGACGACGGGGAGGCGAGATGGAGTGGCGGAGCTTGTGGGCTAGTCGGGGAGCGAGGAGGCCTGTGGCGCGGTGGTGGCGAAGGGCGGCGGAAGCTCCGCCGGGTGGGAGAGGGAGGGAGCCAGAGGAGGAGAGAGGCCACGCAGGCGAGGAGAGAGGATCAGGGTGCGTGGCGCTCGGGAAGCGTCCAGGAGGAGGAGGCAGCCAGGCAGGAGGAGGTGGCGGCGTGTGGCCACGCTGGCAGCCGCACGCCCCCCTCTCTTGGCGCGAGGAGGAAGGCGACAAGGAGCCAAAGCGGTGGTGGGGTGGGCAGCTGGGGCTGGGCAGTTGGTGGGCGCCAGATAATCCAGTAAGATTCTCTCTCTTCTCTTTTTTATTTGTTTTAGTTTTCTAATTTTCTGTAATTTTCAGGGCTTTATTAAAAATACTAATGCTACCCCAAAAATCATGAAACTTGCTCAGCCTACTGTTTGGAAAATATCCAACAGCAAACATTTAAGTTTATGATTATTTGAGCATTTAAAATATTTTATAGCATTTAAATGCCAAATGCAAATACTTAATGAATTAATCCAAGGACCAAATATGTCATGAAAAATGTGCGGCACCTCTGGTTTACGGTTTAAAGCATTTTTTCGTAGATGATGAACATTTTCTAAAGCCATTTGAAATCACCGAAAATATTTTTGGTTGAGCTTATTTGAATTCCTTTAATGCTAGGGTTTAGGCAATCCCCATTTCAAATTTCATGAAAATTAAACATGATGCATGGATGCAATGCCACTAGGTTACAAGCAAGCTCTAGGGCTGTGACAACTCACCCCCACTAAACAAGAATCTCGCCCCGAGATTCAAGACGTGAAGTAAGAGGAAAAGGGGAGTCGAAAAACTATCACAATCTTCATGATCCATTTGCCCTTCTCGAAGATGTTGATTCATTCCATCATCTTGTTCTTGACGTCTTGCTTTCGAGATCTTCACTCGACACGACAATGGAAAGAGAGGGAGGTCCTACATGATTCGATCTTCACGAAGACCAAGTAAACATGATCGACCCACGGAATGAGATTTAAAAACATCTCGAGTTGAGACACAAAACACATCGAGAGGACTGGAAGAACAAACAAGGGTGTGTTGTTAGTGGGCAACAATTCCACGCTTAGAAAGATGGTAGATGGTGTCAAGGTGGCGAGGAAAAAAATTGCCACGACTCAATAACGGGGCACCCTAGGGGAGGTGACGCGAGGAACTATTCCCTTAAGTGGCAAAAAGAATTACTTTTGAATCGTAGATCATTGAAACTCTTCATACCAGCCTAAGGCAATTCACAAAGATAAATGCGGTGGAGTGCAAGGAATGGCATACCCAGACTAGAATGGATGATGTGGACTACCTTGTTGAAGACAACGCAATGGATGAATTTTGCTTATCACCGGAGATGGATGGGACCCATGGTAAGTCCACTTTGAAGATGATCCTGGACAACAACTGGCGAGAAGGCAGCCCATGGAAAATTGGCATGATGGGATGCAAGCTGGGAACAAAATGCAAATGTTGGAATGTTCCAACCATCATATCTGCCTAAGATTCAGATCTGGTTGGTGTTAGGATATTCCGGACTCATCGAGTCTAGAAGAAAAATGAAAGTTTGCAACACAAATTGACGAGAGGCTGTTGCGAGATTCTCGGGAATGAACTACGATAGCAATCTCCAAAACATGAGCTGATTCTGCTACATACATGTGAGCAGGACGTCCAAGACAAGTATGACCACGTAGTAGTCTTATCATCAAACACTACCGAGTTCAGGTGGGGAACCATCATCGAGGATAAGAAGTCCTTGTATAAGCCGCGGTCTTAAGAAGGAACTTCTTCTCCTTGAACAAATCAATCAGTGGCTTGGTATGCTAGGAATACATATAGAATGAAGGTTGCAAGTCTTCAGACTACAGAATACTTCACACATATGCATGACTGACTTGGGATGATTCCAAGGGAACCAAAACAACCCTTTCTCAAATTCATGGCGGCAACTTGCACCTAATGCACGTGAATTAGAGGAAGTCACTTCTTCCATCCAAGCATAAGCTTCATGAACGGCACACGAAAGCATTGCTTACAAAGTTTCCAACACTAGGTTGATGTTCAACGTGACTCATGGGGAGACAAAATGCTCTTGATGGGCTCAACGCAACTCATCGGAATTTCCATATCACCGACTTCCACCATCATGTGAACACGGTGATAGCATTGGTCGCACCAAAGGATGTAATGGGGTATGCTCGAGGGATCAACCACGAGTAAGACAACATTACGAACATCGTTGGTTCTGATTTGACTTAATAATAGCCCATACTCAAGTCAAAGGATTGATAAGACAATAGGTCCAGCAACTGATCACAGAGACCAATCGATGAAGATATCATCTTTCTTCAACACACACTACTCAAGAATATCCCTTTGGAACGAACTAAGTCAGGCAAGCTTTTATCCTCCAACTCTCCAAGTTGTTGTTTGGCTTAACCAACTAGCTCAGGGGTATCCAACACAGATTCTTGGAGAAAGGGTGGTTCACAAGAAACCAACTTGATCACGAGCTCAACATAACAGTCAGGGGACAACCTAGTAATACTTCCGAGAAGATATTCGAAAAATCACAAACCACCAATATGTTACTAAGCTCGAGAACAACCTTGCTTTTGAGGGCAAGACGATATGATCAAATGAGTGAGGACTTGATATAATCCTAACTCATCAATCGAAGTGTGCACCAGAAATAAGGACTAGGTAGCACGATCAATCTTAGGATGATGATTTAATAACCAACACGCTAAGAGTGAGGATATTGTCCACTAGCTGCCAAGCAACGAGTTGCTCGAGTATTAATTTCACACATCACAATTCACTCGTCGGCATTCCGGTTTCAACAACTCGGAACCGAGGAATGAATAATGATGGCGAGAAGTATCACTGCATCAAGAATTCATAAGAGAAGGTGCAATTCTCATGACATTCTTGACATAAAGATGGTAACACTCGGTGGAACAGCATCAAAAGCTGAATTGGCATTTTGATCTGCGGGATACAACTACTTTGACCCAATCACGGAAATGGATGAGGTATCGAGTTTGTTTCTCCTAGTCATTCCGAGCAGAATGGCTTGACGGACCACAAGGATAATAGACATCAATAAACGAATGCACACATACTCTTGGTTATCAAGCGATAGAGGATGGTCGGGATACAACTAAAGAGAGCAACTCAAAGGAACATATAATTTTTCGAGTTGTGGAGGCATGGATTAGTATATCGAGCAAGGCTCAACATTTCTCCCGGATAACCCATGCAGAAAAGTAGAATTGGCAGATTCACAATTATGAATGGAGAACTCCTCAAGAGCACTCTTATTGTGATGTTTTGGTTCAACAAGGAACTTCTGCCATAAGCGGTTCGTAGTATTTGGAAGAAGGAAATACCACGAACCTCAAGGACTATCGCAAGGTTACTAATATCCTAAAGGTATGAGCAACACTATCAACATTAGACAAGTAGGGTGAATCTCGGTTAAAGAACCCAGGAGTAGAATGCCTACTAACTAATAACATCACGGGATGCTTTCAAGAATGATGGCCAGAATCATCACACTGGGGATACAAAAGCATTGCTAAATTGCTAGGTGACTTTCTAAACAACTAGGTTCATAATAATAGCTCCAACATCTATGCAGAGGCAACAAAGTACCTCAACGCACCGGTTAGTGTGCTTATTCGACCAAAAGGACATCGGAAATGGAAGGAAAGGATTTGCAAATGCATCGGACTATTTAGAGACCTAGGATGACTCTCGGACAGATAACGGCTGTAAATGCTCAAAATGATTTGAGACATCCTGCAAAATGGTGGCATAGCCACTTAACAACATCATATCAAGGTTCCGAGATCAACAATTATCAAACGTAAATAGCGAGGAACTGAACTCGGGCTTAAAACCAACAATCTTAAAAGTCTACGGATTAGTAACACGTCATCCTCGATAGATAGATGAGAAGCCTAGTTCTTAAACCCCGTAGAAGAGAAGAGGATGACTCGAGATCGAAGGCCATGAGGTATAAGGAGTAAAAAGAGCCTTACGTTCCTTCCACAATCAATTCCCTTACATAGCTAAAGCATTTCTAGACACAACCCGACCAGTTTGGCTTGGTAATCCTCTGAGCAACGGGGCTCGATACCAACGCTGTCGGGACCCCGATCCTAAGTCACACCGATCTAGCATGTAACACATCATATCACCTTGCGACCTCACGCACGGTATTTCCACGGGTGTCGCCTTACCATGGCCCGGGACCGTTTGCGCCTTTTGGCTCACGTATATGATAGTGCCACTAGCATCCATATGACAAAGAACCCGGGCCGACATGGCTAGTCGTGAACCCAAAGCGGCGCTAACCTATGGGGATAGGCATACATGAATCACATCGAGCATGTCGGTCATAAACGTATAGATTCGGGCTGTAGCACTGGGCTAACAGGACTCCGGTGAACCGGGCTGTGAGCTAAGCGAGGACTCCGAATAACACATGCGACATTTCCCGAAGGACGAGACATAAGGAAGTGAAACACATGCCGGCCAGTCAAGTGTCCAAGCAGTAGTCTTTGGGCTAGCAGGACTCCGGTGAACCGGCAGTAGCGGACTACTATCGCCGGAAGCACGAGACTACATTTCCCCATATGAGAGGCTGCCAAGGATAAACAACTAGTTTGTCGGATCCCACACATACCAAGCATTTCAAACATACACACAATATGCTCAATATGTGTAGATACAACATGGCATCACAACATAACTCTCGACTCAAATATTTATTCATTAGGCTCCGAGGAGCGAGATATTACAAACATGGGTCTCATGACCCAACACTCGAAACATACAAGTCAAACCACAAGCGGAAGCTAAACATGTCTCGAGTACGCATAACCATAAATGAAAAAGGTCGAGAAGCCCGACTATCTACAGATCTGCCGAGGGCACAAGATCGTAGCTGAGGTAACAAGCTAAACGTCAAGTCCAAGCGGAACTACTAGCGAGAACGAAGTCTCTCGCAAAACATAAAATAAGCAAACGTGAGTACAAACATACTCAAAGAAGACTTACATCGTAACTAGCTACATATGCATCATTATCAAAAGGGGTGGTGGAGTTTAAGCTGCAGCAAGCCAGCTTTGACTCGGTGGCTATCCCGAACTACGATTGCAAGTAACTCTTTTAAGGTGGCGCTACGAGTCCACATATTCACCATATCAATACACCACTATGGACCCGCTCCCGTCTCCCTACGAGAACGCCATCCATAGCACTCATGCTTATCTTGCGCATTTTGGAGTATCCACTTTCACTTGTCTATGAACTGATATAGGCAACCCAGAAGTCCTTTTCCGTGGACACGGCTATTCGAATATATCATGTTAACCCTGCAGGGGTGTACTTCTTCACACGCTCTCACCACTTACCGCCGTTTACACGACATGTACTCGGCAACCTTCAAGCGGAAGCCCAACGTGGGTGTCGGCCACAGCCTACCTAAACACACAAGTCCCAAGTCCAGGTTTATCGCCTATTCGGGTTCCATCCGCAGGAGTCCGCCGAGGTTTCCCATACAGCCCGAACGATGTGTACAGGGTTCGAGACACCAAGCAGGCGAATCGGTACATCAACCACGGTGCCTACCGCAACACAACCCACCCCTATGGTCAGCGTTGCGTGCCCCCAAAGATACTACAAACACCGAAACTACTTGCAACTCCCGGACTGGGAACAAGGGTGGTTAAGAAGCCGAGAGGGTCAATTAAGGATCCCAATGCGTGGTAGTAACTGTTTCATGGATCACAAACACAGAACTCAGTTCCTGAGGACGGCTGCAATGAGACAACCCACCATGTACTCCTACATGGCCTCTCACCGCTACCTTCACCAAATCGTGTTCACACACTTAGCTCACACACACAGTAGGACATGTTCACACACCATTCCAATTCATTCCCGATGAATCAGACGACTCAACTCTAAGCGATGGCAGAGCACGACAACAAGCATGAATGAGTAGGCACAACATGGCTCAAACAACTCCTTCTCATGCTAGTGGGTTTCATCTAATTACTGTGGAATGACAGGTCATGTAGAGGATAAAGGGGTTCAACTACCGCAGCAAGTAACACATGAGTCGTTGTTGTCCTAATGCAGTAAAATAGAGCAGGCGAGAGAGTGGGATTATATCGGAATGGACAAGGGGTTTTGCTTTCCGACACTTCGAAGATAATATAGTTCTTCATCGGTGTCATCGAACAATCGTCGGATAAATGCTCACCGAGAGGGACAAATACCGCAAACAAGAGAGAACACAATCAATGCAATGCACATTCACATGAATGACACGTCATGTTAAGGTACTGAATTCACCTAATGCAAAATCTAGCCAAGTTAATTGAAGTGGAATTCAAACAACAACAAAGTCCAACTCCAAATGTTATTTCATAAATTGCCCTAATCATGATTCATCCTATTAAGTGAGGTTAACTTGTTTAATCATGCATGAAAGTGCCATAAACAGATTCTTCATATTTTTCTGATCATTTTTCATATATAAATTATTTAATTTGGAGTTACGGATTAAAAGTTATGAATATTTGAAGTTTGGGGTATTTTCTGAAATTTCCTGAATTAAATTAAATCGAAAAGAGTATTATGCGTCGACTGACGTCGATGTGACGTCGATGGTCAGCGAGACATGGTCCGGTCAAACCTCGACAGTGGGTCAGCGTGTCGAGTAATTAGCTTAACTAAATTTTAATTAAAACTAAACCTATTTAGTTAACGTGGCTGGGCCCCACATCATTGACTCGGGAGAGTCAACCAGGCCCACCCGTGGTCAAAGTCCACGTCGGCTGCCGGCGTTTAGCCGCCAGCGAGCCCGACGGCGGGCGTTAGTTTATTTTGCCATTCCGTGACCAAATGGCCCGCGGAGGGCATCTAGGAGGAGGCTGGAGGAGCCAAGCTCTTGGTGGAGTTAGCGGGGTCGGGTGGCGGAATCGGCCCGGCGGCGTGTTTGGCGGCCGGCTTCAGGCGAGTTCGGCGCGTCGCTAGGAGGCACTGGCAGGATGTGCGGAGGGTCTTTGCGGGCTCCACAGTGCTGCTGGCCGAAACAGAGGTGGGGTTGGCTTGAGCCATTGTGGCTCTAGCCACGCCCGGCGAACGCAGCGGCGGCAAGCTTCGGCCAGCGGTGGGAACGGTGGCTAGAGAAGGAAAGCGAAGTCGGGGAGAGGGGAACGAGAGGAGCTCACGGCGGGTGCAGCGATGGCATCGGCGAGCTCGGGGAGGCACCGGAGCCGACGAATCGGGCGACGGCGACCGGTGGGTCCGAGGAGGGGAAAAGTGGCGGGGCGGCGCCTCGGGGCTTCTCCGGTCGCGTGTGACGGCGGGGAGGGCGAGGATGGAGTGGCGGAGCTTGTGGGCTAGTCGGGGGAGCGAGGGAGGCCCTGTGGCCGCGGTGGTGGCGAGCGGCGGCGACGAGCTCCGCTCCGTGGGAGAGGGAGGGAGCCAGAGGACGGGAGAGGCCACGGGCGAGGGAGAGAGGGATCAGGGGGGGTGCGTGGCGCTGTGGAAGGCGTCGGGGAGGAGGAGGCAGCCAGGCGGGGAGGAGGTGGCGGCGTGTGGCCACGCTGCGCCGGGCACGCGCCTCGCCTCTTGGCGCGAGGAGGAAGCGGCAGGGACCCAGGCGGTGGTGGGCTGGGCAGCTGAGGCTGGGCGGTTGGTGGGCGCCAGATAATCCGTAAGATTCTCTCTCTTCTCTTTTTTATTTGTTTTAGTTTTCTAATTTTCTGTAACTTTCGGGGCTTTATTAAAAATACTAATGCTACCCCAAAAATCATGAAACTTGCTCAGCCTACTTGTTTGGAAAATATCCAACAAAGCAAACATTTAAGTTTATGATTATTTGAGCATTTAAAATATTTTATAGCATTTAAATGCCCAAATGCAAATACTTAATGAATTAATCCAGTGACCAAACATGTCATGAAAAATGTGCAGCACCTCTGGTTCTGGTTTAAAGCATTTTTCCAGAGATGATGAACATTTTCTAAAGCCATTTGAAATCACGAAAAATATTTTTGGTTGAGCCTATTTGAATTCCTTTAATGCTAGGGTTTAGGCAATCCCCATTTCAAATTTCATGAAAATTAAACATGATGCATGGATGCAATGCCACTAGGTTACAAGCAAGCTCTAGGGCTGTGACAACCGATGCATATGTAGTGTAGTTCCTTGCTTGCGAGTACTTTGGATGAGTACTCACGGTTGCTTTGCTCCCCCTTTTCCATGCTTCTCGGATGTCGCAACCAGATGGTGGAGCCCGGGATCTAGATGCCACCTTCGACGACAACTGCTACTACACTGAGGGTACCTACTACTACGTGGAGGCCGCCGATGACCAGGAGTAGTTAGGAGGCTCCCAGGCAGGAGGCCTTGCCTTTTCGATCGTAGATGCTTTTGTGCTGGCCTTCTTAAGGCAAACTTGTTTAACTCATGTCTGTGCTCAGATATTGTTGCTTCCGCTGACTCTTGTGTTTTTGAGCTTATGTATTCGAGCCCTCGAGGCCCATGGCTTGTAATATAAAGCTTGTATTATTTTATTTTGTGTCTAGAGTTGTGTTGTGATATCTTCCCGTGAGTCCTTGATCTTGATCGTACATATTTGTGTGTATGATTAGTGTACAATTGAATCGAGGGCGTCACAGCCGCTCAAAATATTATTCATTTCTATTTCAAAAATTGAGCTCTGGCACCTCTACAAATCCCCGCGTCCCTCTGCGAAGGGCCTCTCTATTTACTTTTATGTTGAGTCATCATCCTCTTATTAAAAAGCACCAGCTGGAGAGCACCGCTGTCATTTGCATCCATTACTATTAATTTATATTGGGTATGACTATGACTAGATCTCTTTTACCATGAATTACAATGTTTAATCAGTCCTTGATCTTTAAAGGTGCTCTGCATTTATGTTTTGCGGTCTCAGAAAGGGCTAGCGAGATACCATCTGGTTATATCATATCATGATTGTTTCGAGAAAGTGTTGTCATCCGAAAGTGTTGCCATTGACATGAGTAAACATGAGACCTAAATCTTATTGTGAATATGGTTAGTCATAATCTTTGCTGAAAACTTGAATGCTGGCTTTACATATTTACAACAACAAGAGCAAACAGAGTTTGTAGAAGTTTTTCTTTATCACTTTCAGTTTATCAACTGAATTGCTTCAGGACAAGCAAAGGTTTAAGCTTGGGGGAGTTGATATGTCTCCGTCGTATCTACTTTTCCGAACACTTTTGCCCTTGTTTTGGACTCTAACTTGCATGATTTGAATGGAACTAACCCGGACTGACGCTGTTTTCAGCAAAATTGCCATGGTGTTATTCTTGTGCAGAAACAAAAGTTCTCGGAATGACCTGAAAATCAACGGAGAATTATTTTGGAATTAATAAAAAATATTGCCGAAAGAATCAAGGCCAGGGGGCCCACACCCTGTCCACGAGGGTGGGGGCGCGCCTACCCCCTGGGCGCGCCCCCCTGCCTCGTGGGCCCCTGAAGCTCCACCGACCTCAACTCCAACTCGATATATTCGTGATCGGGGAGAAAAAAATCAGATAGATGGATTCATCGCATTTTACGATACGGAGCCGCCGCCAAGCCCTAGTCTCTCTTGGGAGGGCTGATCCGGAGTGAGTTCGGGCCTCCGAAGAGGGGGATCCGTCGCCGTCATCATCAACCATCCTCCATCACCAATTTCATGATGCTCACCGCCATGTGTGAGTAATTCCATCATAGGCTTGCTGGACGGTGATGGGTTGGATGAGATTTATCATGTAATCGAGTTAGTTTTGTTAGGGTTTGATCCCTAGTATCCACTATGTTCTTAGATTGATGTTGCTATGACTTTGCTATGCTTAATGCTTGTCACTAGGGCCCGAGTGCCATGATTTCAGATCTGAACCTATTATGTTTTCATGAATAATGTGAGCTCTTGATCCTATCTTGCAAGTCTATAGTCACCTACTATGTGTTATGATCCGGCAACCTCGAAGTGACAATAATCGAGACCACTCTCGGTGATGACCATAGTTTGAGGAGTTCATGTATTCACTATGTGTTAATGCTTTGGTCCGGTACTCTATTAAAAGGAGGCATTAATATCCCTTAGTTTCCATTAGGACCCCGCTGCCATGGGAGGGTAGGACAAAAGATGTCATGCAAGTTCTTTTCCATAAGCACGTATGACTATATTCGGAATACATGCCTACATTACGTTGATGAATTGGAGCTAGTTCTGTGTCACCCTATGTTATAACTATTGCATGAATAATCGCATTCGGCATAATTCTCCATCACCGATCCAATGCCTACGAGCTTTTCACATATTGTTCTTCGCTTATTTACTTTTTCGTTGCTGTCATTACAATCACTACAAAACTATCACTGTTACTTTTGCCACCGTTACCGTTACTTCCATACTACTTTGCTACTAAATACTTTGCTGCAGATATTAAGTTATCTAGGTGTGGTTGAATTGACAACTCAACTACTAATACTTGAGAATATTCTTTGGCTCCCCTTGTGTTGAATCAATAACTTAGGGTTGAATACTCTACCTTCGAAAACTGTTGCGATCCCCTATACTTGTGGGTTATCAGGAGCCATGAAACCACTTTTCCACCGCCGCAACCTTCTGTACCCGTGAGATCCCATCTTGGGGCCTTTTCCGGCGATCTGCCGGAGGGGGATTCGATCACGGAAGGCTTCTACATCAACACCGTAGCCTCTCTGATGATGTGTGAGTAGTTTACCAGAGACCTTCAGGGCCATAGTTATTAGCTAGATGGCTTCTTCTCTCTCTTCGGTTCTCAATACAAAGTTCTCCTTGATGCTCTTGGAGATCTATTCGATGTAATACTTTTTGCGGTGCGTTTGTTGAGATCCGATGAATTGTGGGTTTATGATCAAGATTATCTATGAGCAATATTTGATTCTTCTCTGAATTCTTACATGCATGATTTGATATCTTTGCAAGTCTCTTCGAATTATCGGTTTATTTTGGCCTACTAGATTGATCTTTCTTGCAATGGGAGAAGTGCTTAGCTTTGCGTTCAATCTTGCGGCTACGTTTCCCAGTGACAGCAGGGGCAGCAAGGCACGTATTGTATTGTTGCCATCGAGGATAAAAAGATGGGGTTTATATCATATTGCTTGAGTTTATCCCTCTACATCATGTCATCTTGCCTAATGCGCTACTCTGTTCTTATGAACTTAATACTCTAGATGCATGCTGGATAGCGGTCGATGTGTGGAGTAATAGTAGTAGATGCATAATCGTTTCGGTCTACTTGACACGGACGCGATGCCTATGTTCATGATTATGCCTAGATATTCTCATAACTATGCGCTTTTCTATCTATTGCTCGGCAGTAATTTGTTCACCCACCATAATATATGCTATCATGAGAGAAGCTACTAGTGAAACCTATGGCCACCGGGTCTATTTTACATCATATTAGTTTATCGTCAACTTGCCAGTTTTTGTCGCCGTTTATTTTGCAACCTTTACTTTCCAATCTATACAATAAAAATACAAAAATATTTATCTTATTATCTTTATCAGATCTCACTTTTGCAAGTGGCCGTGAAGGGATTGACAACCCCTTTATCGCGTTGGTTGCAAGGTTCTTGATTGTTTGTGCGTGTACTAGGCGACTTGCATGTAGTCTCCTACTGATACCTTTGTTCTCAAAAACTGAGGGAAATACTTACGCTACTTTGCTGCATCACCCTTTCCTCTTCAAGGGAGAACCAACGCATGCTCAAGAGGTAGCAAGAAGGATTTTTGGCGCCGTTGCTGGGGAGATTTGCACCAAGTCAAGTCAAGATTTGATCTCCCGTCAACTAGCCATTTCTAGCACCGTCGCCCGGGAGATCAACGCTCAAGTCAAGACATACCAAGTACCCATCACAAACTCTTCTCCCTCGCATTACATTAATTGCCATTCGCCTCTCGTTTTCCTCTCCCCCACTTCACCTTTTCCTTTTCTTCGCCTTCTTCATGTATGTATCTTTGTTTGTGTTTCCATGTGCCTTCTGTTTGCTTACTTCTTTGCTAGCTAAAAATCTATTGATATGGATCCACTTAAAGTGTTCTACTTGGATCATCTTCGATCATTATGCGCTCGTGCTGAAACCCGAACTAGCCTAGTTGATGGGAAATCTTTAGATGAGCATGCTCATTTTGTGCGTCACCATTTGTCTGAACAAGGGAGACTCTTATGGGATCAAATAAACAGATTGCTATGTTATGCTTGGAATCTTTGTGAAATTTATGATTTTACTTGTTGCTCAAAGAACCCTAAAAAACACCTCCCCTACCTATGTGAGTTTAATGATAATGAAATCTTATCTTCTTATGCAAAGGGTGTTTATAGTTACTACGATATCGAACAAATTGAAGAATTTGTTGCATTTAAGGGTGCTTATGAAGTTGGTACTTTGATTGAGAAGTATGATATTACTCTCTACGAATGTGAAAATTTTGACATACTTAAATATTGCTATGAAAACTATGCTCATAATGTCTATGTCAAAGAATTTATTGAAAGAATGACTGTTGCTTCTGAAGAAAATAATGATATGCATGAATCTATAGATAATTATGATTCCGATGATTTGATTGAAATATCCCTTGATGAACATGATGCTTGCTATTTTGTGGCCATGATGCCAATATTTATGAAGATGAATTTGCTATAGTTCCTTATGTTAAACCTAAGATCGTTGCTATTGCCCCCATACTTGATAGTTCCTTCGATGAAAAGCATGATTGCAATGATGTTATTATAAATTCTCTTAATGTCAGTTGTGTTAATGATATGAAAAACCTTAATCTTGGGGATGCTAGTTTTTCTATGACTACTATTTGTTGCAATGATCATGATTGGGGTGATTCTTCTTATGATCTTGAAAATTTATTTAAGCCTCATGATGAATATGAGATTGATAATAATGTTTGAAATAATATAGAAAGTGGGTTTGGAAGAGTGTCAACTTTAGATCCCACATATTTGGAGAATGTTCAATCTTATGAAGTTTTTGATAAAAGTGGGTTTGGAGAGGTCATGACTTTAGTTAATGTTAATCCCACTATTCTGGAAGAGTGTCAACTTTGCATACATGCGGATCATGTTAAGAATATGTTTTGTGATAGCTATATTGTTTAATTTGCTTATGATCCTATATATAATTATTATGAGAGAGGAAAATATGGTTGTAGAAATTTTCATGTCACTAAATTTCCTCTCGTTATGTTGAGCTTGCTATTGTTTCTTTCTTATTCCTTGCATATGCTAGATCTTGCTTGTCTTGCTAATTTGTTTTCCTATAAAATGCCTATGCATAGAAAGTACGCTAGAATTATATGTGATTTTCACATGTTTTATGATGCTCTCTTTGTGTTTCAATTACTATCTTTCATGTGAGCATCATTGAAATTATCAATGCCTAGCTAGGGGCGTTAAACGATAGCGCTTGTTGGAGGCAACCATTTTATTTTTGTTCCTTGTTTTTTTACTATTTAGTTACAAATAATTCATCTAGATTTTGTTTAGATGTGGTTTTATGTTTTAATTAGTGTTTGTGCAAAGTAGAACCTTTGGGGAGACTTGGGTGAAGTCTTTGCGATCTTGCTGTAAAAACAGAAACTTTAGCGCTCACGAGATTAGCTGCCATTGTTTACTGGAGAGTGATTTTAGGTTGATTCTTTTTGTAGATGATTAATAGACAAATTCCTCACGTCCACCAATTTATTTCAGAATTTTTGGAGTTCCAGAAGTATTCTTTTGATACAGCTTACTACAGACTGTTCTGTTTTTGACAGATTCTGTTTTTCGTGTGTTGTTCGTTTATTTTGATGAATCTATGGCTAGTATCGGGGGGTATGAACCATAGAGAAGTTGGAATACAGTAGGTTTAACACCAATATAAATAAAGAATTAGTTCATTACAGTAACTTAAAGTGGTGGTTTGTTTTCTTACGCTAACGGAGCTCATGAGATTTTCTGTTTAAGTTTTGTGTTGTGAAGTTTTCAATTTTTTGGGTAAAGATTTGATGGATTTTGGAATAAGGAGTGGCAAGAGACTAAGCTTGGGGATTCCCAAGGCATCCCATGGTAAAATTGAAGGACAACCAAAATCCTAAGCTTGGGGATGCCCTAGAAGGCATCCCCTCTTTCGTCTTCGTCTATCTGTAACTTTACTTGAGGCTATATTTTTATTCACCACATGATATGTGTTTTGCTTGGAGCGTCTTGTATTATTTGAGTCTTTGATTTTTAGTTTAACACAATCATCCTTGCTGTACACACCTTTTGGAGAGATACACATGAATCGGAATTTATTAGAATACTCTATGTGCTTCACTTATATCATTTGAGCTAGATAATTTTGCTCTAGTGCTTCACTTATATCTTTTTAGAGCACGGTGGTGGTTTTATTTTATAGAAATTATTGATCTCTCATGCTTCACTTATATTATTTTGAGTCTTTTATAACAGCATGGTAATTTGCTTTGGTTATAAAATTAGTCCTAATATGATGAGCATCCAATATGGGTATAATAAAAAGTATCATGTAAAGTGCATTGAATACTATGAGAAGTTGGATTCCTTATAATTGTTTTGAAATATGAAGTTGGTGATATTAGAGTCATGCTAGTTGAGTAGTTGTGAATTTGAGAGATACTTGTGTTAAAGTTTGTGATTCCCATAGCATGCATGTATGGTTAACCGTTATGTGATGAAGTCGGAGCATGATTTAATTGATTGTCTTCCTTATGAAAGGCGGTCGGGGACGAACCCCTTTGTATGATGTAAAATAGACTCGGGGCCATTGGTTTCACTAGTGGCTTCTCTCATGATAGCATATATTACGGTGGGTGAACAAAATACTGTCGAGCAATTGATAGAAAAGCGCATAGTTATGATAATATCTAGGCATGATCATGAATATAGGCATCACGTCCGTGTCAAGTAGATCGAAACGATTCTGCATCTACTACTATTACTCCACACATCGACTGCTATCAAGCATGCATCTAGAGTATTAGGTTAATAAAAACAAAGTCACGCATTAGGCAACATGACATGATGTAGAGGGATAAACTCAAGAAATATGATATAAACCCCGTCTTTTTATCCTCGATGGCAACAATACAATACGTGCCTTGCTGCCCCTACTGTCACTGGGAAAGGACACCGCAAGATTGAACCCAAAGCTAAGCACTTCTCCCATTGCAAGAAAGACCAATCTAGTAGGCCAAACTAAACCGATAAGTCGAAGAGACTTGCAAAGATAACAAATGATGCATATAAGAATTCAGAGAAGAACCAAATATTGTTCATAGATAAACTTGATCATAAATCCACAATTCATCAGATCTCGGCAAACACACCGCAAAAGAATATTCCATCAAATAGATCTCCAAGAACATCAAGGAGAACTTTGTAGTGAGAACCAAAGAGAGAGAAGAAGCCATCTAACTAATAACTATGGACCCGAAGGTCTGTGGTAAACTACTCACACATCATCGGAGAGGCAATCATGTTGATGTAGAAGCCCTCCATGATCAATTCCCCCTCCAGCAGAGCGCCAAGAAAGGCCCCAAGATGGGATATCACGGGTACATAAGGTTGCGTTGGTGGAAAAGTGGTTTCGTGCCTCTCCTTGATGTTTTTATGGTATAAGGGTATATATAGGCGAAAGAAGTACGTTGGTGGAGCTATGAGGGACCCACGAGGGTGGGGGCACGCCTACCCCCCTGGGCGCGCCCTCCTGCTACCTCTTGAGCATGCGTTGGATTTCCCTTGAAGAGGAAAGGGTGAGGCAGCAAAGTAGCGTAAGTATTTCCCTCAGTTTTTGAGAACCAAGGTATCAATCTAGTAGGAGACTACACGCAAATCCCTCATACCTTCACAAACAAATAAGGACCTTGCAGCCAACACAATAAAGGGCTTGTCAATCCCTTCACGGCCAGTTGCAAAAGTGAGTTTTGATAAAGATAGTAAGATAAATATTTTTGGTAATTTTGTTGTATAGATTGGAAAGTAAAGACTGCAAAATAAAATAAATAGTAAACTAGAATTATAGATTGGAAACTTATATGATGTAAAATAGACTCGGGGCCATAGGTTTCACTAGTGGCTTCTCTCATGATAGCATATATTACGGTGGGTGAACAAAATACTGCCAATCAATTGATAGAAAAGCGCATAGTTATGATAATATCTAGGCATGATCATGAATATAGGCATCACGTCCGTGTCAAGTAGACCGAAACGATTCTGCATCTACTACTATTACTCCACACATCGACCGCTATCCAGCATGCATCTAGAGTATTAAGTTCATAAAAACAGAGTAACGCATTAGGCAAGATGACATGATGTAGAGGGATAAACTCAAGAAATATGGTATAAACCCCGTCTTTTTATCCTCGATGGCAACAATACAATACGTGCCTTGCTGCCCCTCATCCTTTGGGAAAGGACACATAAGATTGAACCCAAAGCTAAGCACTTCTCCCATTGCAAGAAATACGAATCTAGTAGGCCAAACTAAACCGATAATTCGAAGAGACTTGCAAAGATAACAAATCATGCATATAAGAATTCAGAGAAGAACCAAATATTGTTCATAGATAAACTTGATCATAAATCCACAATTCATCGGATCTCGGCAAACACACCGCAAAAGAATATTCCATCGAATCGATCTCCAAGAACATCAAGGAGAACTTTGTATTGAGAATCAAAGAGAGGGAAGAAGCCATCTAGCTAATTACGATGGACCCGAAGGTCTGTGGTAAACTACTCACACGTCATCGGAGAGGCAATCATATTGATGTAGAAGACCTCCGTGATCGATTCCCCCTCAAGCGGAGCGCCGAAAAAGGCCCCAAGATGGGATATCACGGGTACATAAGGTTGCGTTGGTGGAAAAGTGGTTTCGTGGCTCTCCTTGATGTTTTTATGGTACAAGGGTATATATAGGCGAAAGAAGTACGTTGGTGGAGCTATGAGGGACCCACGAGGGTGGGGGCACGCCTACCCCCCTGGGCGCGCCCTCCTGCTACCTCTTGAGCATGTGTTGGTTTTCCCTTGAAGAGGAAAGGGTGAGGCAGCAAAGTAGCGTAAGTATTTCCCTCAGTTTTTGAGAACCAAGGTATCAATCTAGAAGGAGACTACACGCAAATCCCTCGTACCTGCACAAACAAATAAGGACCTTACAACCAACACGACAAAGGGGTTGTCAATCCCTTCACGGCCACTTGCAAAAGTGAGATCTGATAAAGCTAGTAAGATAAATATTTTTGGTAATTTTGTTGTATAAATTGGAAAGTAAAGATTGCAAAATAAAATAAATAGTAAACTAGAATTATAGATTGGAAACTTATATGATGTAAAATAGACTCGGGGCCTTAGGTTTCACTAGTGGCTTCTCTCATGAGAGCATATATTACGGTGGGTGAACAAAATACCGCCGAGCAATTGATAGAAAAGCGCATAGTTATGATAATATCTAGGCATGATCATGAATATAGGCATCACGTCCGTGTCAAGTAGACCGAAACGATTCTTCATCTACTACTATTACTCCACACATCGACCGCTATCCAGCATGCATCTAGAGTATTAAGTTCATAAGAATAGAGTAACAGATTAGGCAAGATGACATGATGTAGAGGGATAAACTCAAGCAATATGATATAAACCCCATCTTTTTATCCTCGATGGCAACAATACAATACGTGCCTTGCTGCCCTAACATCCTTTGGGAAAGGACACCACAAGATTGAACCCAAAGCTAAGCACTTCTACCATTGCAAGAAAGATCAATCTAGTAGGCCAAACAAACTGATAATTCGAAGAGACTTGCAAAGATATCAAATCATACATATAAGAATTCAGAGTAGAATCAAATATTGTTCATAAATAATCTTGATCATAAACCCACAATTCATCGGATCTCGACAAACACACCGCAAAAAGTATTACATTGAATAGATCTCCATGAGAATTGAGGAGAACTTTATATTGAGATCCGAAGAGAGAGAAGAAGCCATCTAGCTAATAACTCTGGACCTGAAGGTCTGTGGTAAACTACTCACACATCATCGGAGAGGCTATGGTGTTGATGTAGAAGCCCTCCATGATTGATTCCCCCTCTGGCGGAGCGCCGGAAAAGGCCCCAAGATGGGATCTCATGGGTACAGAAGGTTGCGGCGGTGGAAAAAGTGTTTCGTGGTGCTCCTCGATGTTTTCACGGTATAAGAGTATATATAGGCGAAGGAAGTAGGTCGGTGGAGCCACGAGGGGCCCACAAGTGTGGGGGGCGTGCCAGCCCCCATGGGCGCGCCCTCCTCCCTCGTGGCCGCCTCGTTCCTTCCTTGACGTCCACTCCAAGTCTCCTTGATTGCGTTTGTTCCAAAAATGACTCTCGCGAAGGTTTCATTACGTTTGGACTCTGTTTGATATTCCTTTTCTGCGAAACACTGAAATAGGCAAAAAACAACAATTTGCACTGGGCCTCTGGTTAGTAGGTTAGTCCCAAAAATAATATAAAAGTGCATAATAAAGCCCATTAAACATCCAAAACAGATATAGAATAGCATGGAACAATCAAAAATTATAGATACGTTGCAGACGTACCAAGCATCCCCAAGCTTAATTCCTGCTCGTCCTCGAGTAGGTAAATGATAAAAACAAAAATTTTGATGCGGAATGCTACCTAGCATAATTCTCAATGTAATTTTCTTTATTCTGGCATGAACATTCAGATCCGAAAGATTCAAGACAAAAGTTTAATATTGACATAAAAAGAATAATACTTCAATCATACTAATAAAGCAATCATGTCTTCTCAAAATAACATGGCCAAAGAAAGTTATCCCTACAAAATCATATAGTCTGGCTATGCTCTATCTTCATCACACAAAATATTTAAATCATGCACAACCCCGATGACAAGCTTAGCAATCGTTTCATACTTTTGATGTTCTCAGACTTTTTCAATTTTCACGGAATAAATGAGCGTGAGCCATGGACATAACACTATATGTGGAATAGAATGGTGGTTGTGGAGAAGACAAAAAAGAAGAAGATAGTCTCACATCAACTAGGCGTATCAACGGGCTATGGAGATGCCCAACAATAGATATTAATGTGAGTGAGTAGGGATTGCCATGCAACGGATGCACTGGAGCTATAAGTGTATGAAAGCTCAACAAAAGAAACTAAGTGGGTGTGCATCCAACTCGCTTGCTCACGAAGACCTAGGGCATTTTGAGGAAGCCCATCATTGGAATATACAAGTGTCGGTGTACTAGAGTAGGGGTACCCTAGTATCCCGAACTTGTGCACGGGCAGTTGCAGCCCTCCGCGGCAAGGCTTACCGGGTGACCGCCAAGATCCTCCGTGGTTCCTATGGAGCCATTCAAGAACAAGGTATTCAAGCCAAGGAGACAAGGCCCCGGCAAGAGGAGCTTGCCGGGAAGGCCACCCAAGGCACCTAGGAGACAAGGCCCCGGCAAGAGGAGCTTGCCGGGAAGGCCCGGTGAGCGACAAGCTTCCGGGTGCGACAAGACAACAACCGCGGCAAGGCGCTTGCATGCGGACCCACACTGTACCACGCTCCAGCACATCCACTAACGTGTCGCCTCGACCTTTCCAGCGCTGCGTGGCGAGAGGTCAGCAGCCAGCGGTGCGAGGTGGCAAGCGGCGCCGACAAGATTGCCATCGTGGCAAGCGGTGGCGCCCCAACGGTCCCTGTTTGCCTTTGTTAGGGCGACGTGACGGGCATTTAATGCCTTTGTCCCTTGCCGTCAGGGTTAGGTATGATACACTGTACACTGTACAAGTAGGTGTACCAACCACTCCATTTCCATTTCTACCCTTGTCTACGTGCCACCTGTCGGAGACCCCTTGAGCATATAAAAGGAGGCCCATGCGCAATGTAGAAAGGGTCGGCCGGTTCCCCCCCCCCCACGCTCAGTCTCGTTAGCAGCTTGTGTGTACTGTAGCACTCAGCGCTCCTGAGCAAGAACTCAATACACTCAGACATGCAGCAGTAGGAGTGTTATCTCTCCGGAGAGCTCTGAAGCTGGGTAAACCTCTCGCGTGCTTCGCCTCGATCTGCTCTTTGTGCGACCTCTGCCCCCCGCCGAACCGAAAGGGGCTCGGTCCACCGGTCCCATAGGTGTTCGTGGGCCAGATCAGCCTGCCCCGACATCTTTGGCGCGCCAGGTAGGGGGGAATTGAAGCCAATCCCGACAAGATCAAGGCCATTGAGCAGATTGAAGCACCAAAGTGCGTCAAGGATGTACGAAGGCTTGCCGATTGCGTAGCTGCTCTCAGCAGGTTTATCTCTAGATCTGCTGAGCGCGCCCTGCCATTTTTCAAAATTTTGAAAAAGGCAGGTCCGATGCAATGGACTCCGGAAGCGGAGGCTGCGCTGCAGGACTTGAAGAGATACCTGTCCTCCACTCCAACACTTGTCGCACCTATGCCACAAGAGAAGTTGCTGCTATATATAGCGGCAACCAATCAAGTGGTTAGTGCTGCGTTAGTAGCGGAGAGGGAGGCGTATGATGAGCTAGCAACCAGGGCAGATGCATCCAGCGACAAGCAGGGGGCTTCACCGGCAAGCTCTGGTCCCAACAAGGACGGATCTGCGCAGACGCATGAGAAGATGCAGAAAAGAATGGTGCAGCGCCCAGTTTACTTTGTCAGTTCCCTTCTGCAGGGGGCTAGGTCAAGGTACTCTGGTGTGCAGAAATTGATTTTCGGCCTTCTCATGGCCTCGAAAGCTGCGCCATTACTTCCAAGCACATGAGATCACGGTCGTCACTGCTTTTCCGGCAAGAGGATACTGCAAAATCCAGAGGCAACAGGCAGGATTGTCGAGTGGGCACTAGAACTGTCAAGCTTTGGCCTCAAGTTTGAGAGCACTTCAACTATCCAAAGCGAGCATTGGCGGAGTTCATAGCAGAATGGGCGCCAACACCGGATGAAGAAATTCGAGAAACGAGCATCCCGTCAAGGAGGCAAGCAAAGAGTGGCTGATGTACTTTGATGGTGCCTTCTCGCTGCAAGGCGCCCGGTCTTGGCGTGCTACTTGTTGCACCCACGGAGAGCACCTCAAATGCGTGGTCCGGATGCACTTTCCCAAGGAGCAAGCAACAAACAATACTGCAGAGTATGAAGGTTTGCTTGCCGGTCTCGAGATCGCAGCGGACCTTGGGATCAAGAAGCTCATTGTCAGGGGTGACTCACAGCTTGTTATCCGCCAAGTGAACAAGAGTTATCAGAGTCCATTGATGGAAGCTTATGTTGATGAAGTGAGAAAGCTAGAAGAGCACTTTGATGGCCTGCAGATGGAATATATTCCAAGAGCTCAGAACGACATTCTTGATGGCTTTGTCAAGTCGCCGCACTTAAGTTACCTGTGGAACCAGGAATTTTGTGCTCAAGCTGACTAAACCGTCAGAACGCCATCAAGCTGGACAGAGCAAGAAGAGGAATTTGATCTCTGGTGACTACTTTCCGGCAGAGCTTCAAGCCGCCGCCAAGAAGGTCCCCAAGATCGACACCAACAGATCTTGAGGAGCAGTCTGCTCCGACAAGCCCGTGGTTTGTTTCGTTGAAGCGACGCTCCCGACAAGTATTGCTCGGCAAGCTTGCGAGGAACGTCAAGCTCGAGTGAGCCGCGAGTTCTCGCCGTGGAAGCTGATTTTCCGCAGCAGCGAGATATGCCTTTAGTCCTTGTTGTCGAGCCGCAGCTCCAAAGATGGGCACAAAGAGATTGTCCTTTTCCTTGAGCAGGAGAACTTCCGAAGAGCAAGAAGAAGCGGAAAGAGTAGCCCGGCAGTCAAGTATGTACCGGTTTGTCGACGACACTGCATGCAGAAGAAGACTCAACGGTGTGAAATTGAAGTGTATTCACCGGAAGACGGACAAAAGCTGTTGGCGAGAGATACATGGAGGCATATGTGGTCACCACATTGGCGCCCGAGCACTTGCCGCAAAGCGTTCCGGCAAGGTTTCTTTTGGCCGACAGCCCTCCGGGATGCAACCGCACAAGTAACCAAGTGTGAAGCGTGCGGTTCCATTCCAAGCAGATACACCAGCCAACTCAAGCTCTCCGGGCGATCCCTTTATCCCGCCATTTTCGGTCCGGGCTCGACATCCTCGGCCCCTTTCCCGAAGCTGTCGGGGCTTTGAGTACTTATGCGTTGCAATCGACAAGTTCACAAAGTGGCCGGAAGTGGAAGCGATGAGGAAGGTGACGGCATAGTCGTGATCAAGTTCTTCAGTCAATTGTTTGCCGTTTCGAATCCCTAACGGGATCATCACCGACAATGGCATGCAATTCTAAGCCGCACCTTCATGCGATGCGTCCAAGATCTTGGCGCCAAGGTTCGCTTCGCTTCATTGCTCATCCGATAAGCAACAGTCAAGCGGAGAGGGTAAATCTGGAAGTGCTTTGCGGGCTCAAGACCAGAACTTTTGACAGGCTGCACAAGTCTGAAAGCCTGGATTGAGGAGCTGCCGGTGGTTCTTTGGTCGATCGGGGCGATGCCAAATCGAGCCACCGCCGAGACACCTTCGCTCTAGTCTATGGAGTAGAGGCAGTTCTCCCCACGGAACTTCGTATACGGATCGCCTCGAGTGCTCGCTTATGATGAGCTTGAGCAAGAGCAGCTGCGACAAGATGACGCTGCTCCTTGAGGAAGATCGTCTTCGTGCTCTTTGTATGAGCTGCTCGATACCAGCAAGCTTTGCGCCGCTACCATAGCCGCAGTTAATGCCGAAGTCTCGAGGAAGGCGACCTTGTTCTTGGTAGCGTTCAGTCCGCCAAGAATTCCAACAAGTTGACGCCTTGAAGTGGGAAGGCCCTTACCGGGTGAAAGGAGTCACTAGGCTGGCGTTGTCGCATTGAGACCGAAGATGGCATTCCGGTGAGCAACTCTGGAACATTGAGCATCTTCGTAAGTCTTACTCAGAAGCGCGGTTCTTGGAACCTGTTCCGGCAACCACCTTTTGTACAAGTCTTGCGCTGTTGCATGTAATCCCTTGTACAAAGCCGAGCGCAGAACCCGATGCATAAGTAAAGCTAGCGTGTCGCACACCTTGTCAATTTCATGCTTTTACTTCTATTTTGCATGCGTTATCGACACTTTGTGCAGCACCTACCCCGTAAGCAATAACGAGCCATAAGGCTCCATATCTTTATTTTCTCTTCTTTCTCTTTCTCAAAGAAAGGAAGGTTCCCTCGCACACAAGTTTGCCGGGGGGAAAGGAGAAGATAATGGTGTGGACCAAGCGTCGCTCAAGGAAGTCTAGCCTTACCGGGAAGCAAACGACGGAAAAGCTAAGTTGCCAAAGTTTGAGCAATCAGTTTTAAAATGTTTAAGTTATCTTCCTCGAACGACCATACTTTGTATGGAAAACTCATCTTGAGAGGAACCAACTCGTAGCTAGTTGCGCGCTTACTTTGTTTCGAGTCCGCTCAACAACTTAAGTGAGCTGCGACTAGTTGCGACAAGGTTACTTGTCGGAAGCGGCACTGCCAGAAGCTCTTGGACGTCCCTTTTCGGCGCTCACGGCTCGGTGCCCAGCGACAAGTTCCCTAAAAGCGAGGGCAAAACATACAAAGGAAGGAATCAAGTAAAGGAAATAACATAGCAATTGATACCCAAAATAGAGATATATTACAAGATAACTTGCCGCAGCTCTAATGGATTGTTCTTATGACATGACCAGCAGCGGCAAGAGAAAGAGAAAACAGGCGGCCTAATCTACGCGATCGCCCTCAACCCTCTTGATTCCGCTCACCCTGTCCATGATGGGTGCGACAAGGGTCTTGAGCGCCTCCACATCAGCATCCGTGGCGGGGACTTGAGGGCGTTGGTGAGGTTGAGGCCTGGATTGCGGAAGGCCACCTTCATCGCACCTTTTGAAGAGCTCCTCCAGCAGATCTGGCGCGCGACTTCTCGGCCAGCTATTTTGGGACTTCTTCCCGGAGTCGCTGGAGGGCCGTCACCACGCCCTTGAAGAACAAGCTAAGCTTGGCGCTGGGTTGGAGGTGCTCGTCGGAGGAATATCCAAGATCCACCATCCCCAGCTCCGTCAGCTCCCTGTTGATGGCTGCAGCAACATCCACGAGACCCTCGGTCCAGTGCTCCACATTCTCCCTCAAGGCATTCTGGGCGGCAGCAGCACTCGCCAGCAGCGCCTCGTCGGCCTTGATCTTCTCCTTCAAGGCCACCTCCTGCTCCTTGGCGCCGTCCAGCGTTTGAGTCAGGGTGGTCAGCTTCAACTCAAGATCTGCATTGGAGTCCTTGGCGGCGCTGAGCTCCTTGCTCCTCTCGGCGAGACGGCCCTGCAGCTCGCCAAGAGTGTAGGCGTCCTTCTCGCGCTCATGCTTTAGTGCAGCAAGCTCCTCGCCGCTCTCCTTGAGGTTGGCCTCCAGCTGCGCCACCTTCGTCTCCAGCTCCTTCTTGGCGGCCTCGGCAGCTGCGGCAGCATCCTTTGCTTCATTGAGAGCCCCGCCAAATGTTTGCTTGCACATAGCAATATCCTCCTCGTGGCTGTCAAGGTTAACCTTCCGCTGCGCCAACTCGCCTTCCTGCGCAGACAGCTTCTCGGCGGCAAGCCGCTGTTGCTCCTCGGCTTGACCTTCTCGAGGAGGAAGGCTTTGCGCTCCTCGGCAAGCCACTCCGCTCCTCTGCCAAGGACCGGAGAGCTTCACAGTTGCGGCCGGAGCTCCTCCACGCTTCTCGATGTCTGCTCCGCCTTTCGACAAGCGCCTCCGGGATTCCAGCTTGGCTTGTCGGGCGCGGTAGAGCGACAACAGCTTCCGGCAGCTGCTCCTCCTCGGGCTCGCCCGGCTGCTGCTGCTTGGCGCGTCGACTAAGCGTCGATCCAGCGAGGCGAGTAGCTCTTCATCAAAGTTTCTCCTTCGCCGGGGCCACTGAGCTCGACTCCCATGGGAGCTTGATGAAGACGCCATCGCCGGCCTTCGAATAGGCGCCGGGCTGGGGCTCTTCGGAGCCCGACGCTGCCGCAGCGACGGAGGGATCGGCGGTTGGCGTAGCGCCTGGCGCTCCTGCGGCCTCAGGGTCGTCAGTGCGATCGCCAGACCCCTCGCCAGCTTCTGCGGCGGCAGCTTTGGCGGCCTCTTCGCCGGCGGGCTCGTCAGCGCCGGTTTCTTCTTCGATGGCAGCGGCATCATCAGTGTTGCCGCGCACGTCCTCCTCGCCGGCGACCTCGGTCTCCATTGGCTCTGTGGCGGATGGATGAAGAAAAGTCAAGCAAATATTCAAAAATAAAATCAAAAGAAGAAGAACACAAGGAAAGTTTTCAGGCAAGAAGATTACCTGTGCCGGGGTCTGCGGTCATGGTCTCCGCCGCCAAGGGATCGCTGGTGTCGTCCCTTGCCGGAGAGCTGCCCCTTGCCGGAGAAGTCTCCCTTGCCGGAGAACGCTCCCTTGCCGGGGAATCCTCCCTTGGCGGCGTAGTCGAAGCAGAAGGAGGCTGCTCTGCTCCTACACAAATCAACAGTCAGATATCAGCAAAGAAAGAGCACCCATGCATGCCGAACAGCAAGAAGTAGACCATATACTTACGCTGGGGGCTGCGCTGGGGGCTGCTTTGAAGAAGAGTTGCCGCATCCGGCAAGGTGGTCTCAGACGCGCCTCCTGCTGCCGCAGTGGGTTCATCCTCGACGACAATCACCGGGGTCTTGGCTCTCTTCGACATTCTCTAGGCCAGCGTCCTGAAAAAGAATGGGTTCAGAGTAAAGCAAATCAGATACAAGACAAAGCAACAAATCGAAGAATTACAAGTACAGCAAAGTATCTTACTCTTCTTCTTCCTCGTCGGAGCTGAGCGCGGAGAGATCAAATTCTGGCCCGCCTCCAGTACGACGAGGCAGAGGAGTGGGCTCCCTTGGACGCTTGGCGGGAGCGGAACCGGTGGCCTGCGAAGGCCCCACTCCAGTTGCCGCAGCGGTGTGAGGTGCTCCCGCGGCAACAGTGCTTGCCGCGGTGGAGCGCGTCGCGCGGCGCTGCGGCTGTTGGCCCGTCTGCCGCCCCGCTACGTCTCCGGCCTTGCGAAGACGCCTTCTTGGTGGAGCTGGGGGCTCCGCTCACGGCAAGCTGCTTGAAGGTGGGGAGGATGCGCCCTCGGCGGGCTCACTCGACTTCGGCTTGAGCTCGGCAAGCTCTTCCTCGCCGCAAACTCCTTTCGCTCGACAAGGCTTGCCGCCTCTGCTTCTCTGCCTCCTTCACGGTGAAGCCAAACTTCGCCCATGCGGCGCTGCTGCCGCCTCTTCTAACACAGTGGCGTCGCTGCATCTCATCATCGGTGGTGTCATGGTGAGGCCCCTCGCTGCGTCGGGCGGATCGGCATTTCTACCAGATTGTCAAAGAACTGCCGCACGACGTCATCTGCGAGCTCTTGCCAAGTTGGGACAATTCCATGCGAGTCGCTGACAACGACATCATTGCACGGATGCGGTCAAGCGAGGAATTGTTGCACATGAACGACGCCTCGGCAACCTAAACATCTCTGGATGATCGTGATCGGGCTTGAACAGCTCCAAGAGCATTGCGTCAAGCTCCAAGATGGTGAAGTTGAAGTTGAGGCCTGGGCGCAGCCTCATGATATCTGCCGCTGCGTTCAAACTCCTGTGCAGGTCTCCTCCTCTCCTGCAAGAAGCGTCTGTGGCGAAGAAAGTCCGCGCCAACAGTGCCTACGGTGAGCCCGGCAAGTCTGAGGCGAAGGATTCGGGTGACTGCGATCTTCAGCCTAGCATCTTCCGGGGCCAGATTGCTCCAATCGTTGCCGCGCACTACTGGGGTTTGGCGCTGGGCGGTAAATGGCTGCGGGTTCTCCTCAACAATCCAGAACCAATCCGCCCTCCATTCCTCCCATTTGCTACGGAGCTCTCCCTCCAAATAGGCTTCCTTCTTGCCGACCCTGGAGATCCAAGGGATTCCTCCGGCAAGGGGCTCCCCTCTCTCGACTCGGGGTAAAAAGAAGTGGCGGAAAAGGGCTACATTTGGGTGGACTCCGGCAAAGTTTTCGCAGAGATGTGCGAAAACGGCCATGGTCAGAACAGCATTGGGGGTGAAATCAAGGAGGCGAAACCCGTAGGTGTTCATGATGTCACAGAAGAATTCATAGAAAGGCGGGCAGAGCCCGCAGTAGAAGAAGAGCGCGAAGAAGGGATACCCAGTCGGGGCCAATTCCAAGGCAGCGGCGGGGAGTACCTTCGTCTTGTGGATCTTCAGCGTCTCCGTCGACCAGAAGAGGTAGTAGTTCTCCCTCAGCTCCCTCGCGGCGAGCTGAGGGGAGAAGATGGCATGCTCCTTCCGCAGCGTCGCAAGCCGCTGCGCCTCGGCCGACTTCACAGCCTTCCCCTTGTCGGCTTTCGGAGCCATGGCGGAGGCAGTGGAGGAGATCGACGGCGTTGGTGGTGCTGGTGCTGATGGGGGGCGGAGCGCTGCTCTCTTCAACCTTGGGAACAAAGGAGGGAGCAGCGGTGGTTTTCTCGAGATGGGACAGCAACTGGCGAGATGGGCGGCCTACCCCTGTTTCCCCTGCTTATAAAGAGGGAGCGGGCGGACGTTCCGTTATTCCGAATAAAGAAACCCCCACGATCTCACCCACGATATCTCACACGACGCCACATTCGATGCGTGCCGTTCGTGGAGGGCGTGGTGGGTCCGGGGTGAGTTATGGTGTGACCCAGGCCGCGTGTGCCCGTGCCCTGTTATGGGCCTGGCCCAACAGCGCTCGGCACCGTGTGTGGCCCAGGCCCGGGGGCTCCTGTCGGTGTACGAGAGTAGGGGTACCCTAGTATCCCGAACTTGTGCACGGGCAGTTGCAGCCCTCCGCGGCAAGGCTTACCGGGTGACCGCCAAGATCCTCTGTGGTTCCTGTGGAGCCATTCAAGAACAAGGTATTCAAGCCAAGGAGACAAGGCCCCGGCAAGAGGAGCTTGCCGGGAAGGCCACCCAAGGCACCTAGGAGACAAGGCCCCGGCAAGAGGAGCTTGCCGGGAAGGCCCGGTGAGCGACAAGCTTCCGGGCGCGACAAGACAACAACCGCGGCAAGGCGCTTGCCGCGGCAGACCACCACTCTGTACCTACGCTCCAGCACATCCACTAACGTGTCGCCTCGACCTTTCTGCTGCGCGTGGCGAGAGAGGTCAGTGCAGCCGGTGCTGAGGTGGCAAGCGGCGCCGACAAGATTGCCATCGTGGCAAGCGGTGGCGCCCCGACGGTCCTTGTTTGCACCGTTAGAGGCGACGTGACGGGCATTTAATGCCTTTGTCCCCTGCCGCCGTGGTTAGGTATGATACAACATACCTTTGTACAAGTAGGTGTACCAACCACTCCATTTCCATTTCTACCCTTGTCTACGTGCCACCTGTCGGAGACCCCTTGAGCATATAAAAGGAGGCCCATGTGCAACGTAGAAAGGGTCTGTCGGTCGGTCGGTCGGTTCCCCCCCACGCTCAGTCTCGTTAGCAGCTTGTGTGTACTGTAGCACTCAGCGCTCCTGAGCAAGAACACAATACACTCAGACATGCAGCAGTAGGAGTGTTATCTCTCCGGAGAGCTCCGAAGCTGGGTAAACCTCTCGCGTGCTCCGCCTTGATCTGCTCTTCATGCGACCTCCGCCCCCTGCCGAACCGAAAGGGGCTCGGTCCGCCGGTCCCATATTTGTTCGTGGGCCAGATCATCCTGCCCCGACAACAAGCCCAGTTCTATAATGTAAAATTCCCACTAGTATATGAAAGTGACAACATAGGAGACTCTCTATCAAGAAGATCATGGTGCTACTTTTAAGCACAAGTGTGGTAAAAGGATAGTAACATTGTCCCTTCTCTCTTTTTCTCTCATTTTTTCGTTTGGGCCTTTTTCTCCTTTTTATGGCCTCTTTTATTATTATTTTTTTATCTTTAGTCCGGAGTCTCATCCCGACTTGTGGGGGAATCATAGTCTCCATCATCCTTTCCTCACTTGGGACAATGCTCTAATGATGATGATCATCACACTTTTATTTACTTACAACTCAAGAATTACAACTCAATACTTAGAACAAAATATGACTCTATGTGAATGCCTCCGGCGGTGTACCGGGATATGCATTGAATCAAGAGTGACATGTATGAAAATCATGAACGGTGGCATTGCCACAAATACGATGTCAACTACATGATCATGCAAAGCAATATGACAATGATGGAGCTTGTCATAATAAACGGAACGGTGGAAAGTTGCACGGCAATATATCTCGGGATGGCTATGGAAATGCCATGATAGGTAGGTATGGTAGATGTTTTGATGAAGGTATATGGTGGGTGTATGATACCGGCAAAAGGTGCGCGGTATTAGAGAGGCTAGCAATGGTGGAGGGGTGAGAGTGCGAATAATCCATGGACTCAACATTTGTCATAAAGAACTCACATACTTATTGCAAAAATCTATTAGTTACAGAAACAAAGTACTACGCGTGTGATCCTAGGGGGATAGATGGGTAGGAAAACATCATCGCTCGTCCCCGACCGCCACTCATAAGGAAGACTATCAATAAATAAATCATGCTCCGACTTCATCACATAACGGTTCACCATACGTGCATGCTACGGGAATCACAAACTTTAACACAAGTATTTCTCAAATCCACAACTACTCAACTAGCATGACTCTAATATCACCATCTTCATATCTCAAAACAATCATAAGGAATCAAACTTCTCATAGTATTCAATGCACTTTATATGATAGTTTTTATTATACCTATCTTGGATGCTTATCACTTTAGGACTAAAAGTTTAACCAAAGCAAATTACCATGCTGTTCTAAAAGACTCTCAAAATAATATAAGTGAAGCATGAGAGATCAATAATTTCTATAATATAAAACCACCACCGTGCTCTAAAAAGATATAAGCGAAGCACTAGAGCAAAATTATCTAGCTCAAAATATATAAGTGAAGCACATAGAGTATTCTAATAAATTCCGATTCACGTGTGTCTGTCCAAAAGTGTGTACAGAAAAGATGATTGTGGTAAAATAAAAAGCAAAGACTCAAATCATACAAGATGCTCCAAGCAAAACACATATCATGTCGTGAATAAAAATATAGCATCAAGTAAAGTTACCGATAGATGAAGACGAAAGAGGGGATGCCTTCCGGGGCATCCCCAAGCTTAGGCTTTTGGTTGTCCTTGAATTTTACCTTGGGGTGCCTTGGTAATACCCAACCTTAGGATCTTGCCACTCCTTGTTCCAAAATCCATCAAATCTTTACCCAAAATCTTGAGAACTTCACAACACAAAACTCAACAGAAAATCTCATGAGCTCCGTTAGCGAAATAAACAAACCACCACTTTAAGGTACTGTAATGAACTCATTCTTTATTTATATTGGTGTTAGACCTACTGTATTCCAACTTCTCTATTGTTCGTACCCCCCGATACTAGCCATATATTCATCAAAATAAGCAAACAACACACGAAAAACAGAATCTGTCAAAAAGAGAACAGTCTGTAGTAATCTGCATCAAGCGCAAACTTATGTAACTGATATAACTCTACCAAGATAGGGCGACCTAGATAATTTGATTATTGATCTACTGCAATTGGAATCAGTATTTTATCACTTTCTGGTGATTTTTAACAATTTTTTTCGCGAGCATAAAGTTTCTGACTTTTTCAGCAAGATCAAATAATTATCACCCAAGAAGATCCTATAGGTTTTACTTGGCACAAACACTAATTAAAACATAAAACCACATCTAACCAGAGGCTAGATGGATTATTTATTACTAAACAGTAACAAAAAGCAAGGAACAAAAATAAAATTGGGTTGCCTCCCAACAAGCGGTACCGTTTAACGCCCCTAGCGAGGCATAAAAACAATAATAGATCTAGGTATTATCATCTTTGCTATGTAATTCTTCAATTGAACACTTATAACCCGTAGGAGTTTCCTTCTTTTTATTAGTGATCAAACTCCTAGGCAAGAAATCAAGAAATTATTTGTATCAAAGGGTTCCTTAATGATAGAAAAAAATTGGGGCGAACACTTATTGACTTGAGATGCGCATTTTCCTTACTAGAAGATTCACCTTTATTTTTTGGAACATACATCAATTTGGCAACTTTGTGAAGGAAATATGCCCTAGAGGCAATAATAAAGTTATTATTTATTTCCTCATATCATGATAAATGTTTATTATTCATGCTAGAATTGTATTAACCAGAAACATGATACATGTGTGAATACATAGACAAACATATAGTCACTAGTATGCCTCTACTTGACTAGCTCATTAATCAAAGATGGTTATGTTTCCTAGCCATAGACATGTGTTGTCATTTGATTAATGGGATCACATCATTAGGAGAATGATGTGATTGACATGACCCATTCCGTTAGCCTAGCACTTGATCATTTAGTATATTGCTATTGCTTTCTTCATGACTTATACATGTTCCTATAACTATGAGATTATGCAACTCCGTTTACGGAGGAACACTTTGGTGCTACCAAACGTCACAACGTAACTGGGTGATTATAAAGGAGTACTACAGGTGTCTCCAAAGGTACATGTTGAGTTGGCGTATTTCGAGATTAGGTTTTGTCACTCCGATTGTCGGAGAGGTATCTCTGGGCCCTCTCGGTAATGCACATCACTATAAACCTTGCAAACAATGTAGCTAATGAGTTAGTTACGGAATGATGCATTACGTAACGAGTAGAGAGACTTGCCGGTAACGAGATTGAACTAGGTATTGGATACCGACGATCGAATCTCGGGCAAGTAACATACCGATGACAAAGGGAACAACGTATGTTGTTATGCGGTTTGACCGATAAAGATCTTCGTAGAATATGTAGGAACCAATATGGGCATCCAGGTTCCGCTATTGGTTATTGATCGAGAATAGTTCTAGGTCACATCTACATAGTTCTCGAACCCGTAGGGTCCGCACGCTTAACGTTACGATGATAGTTTTATTATGAGTTTATAAGTTTTGATGTACCGAAGTTTGTTCGGAGTCCCGGATGTGATCACGGACATGACGAGGAGTCTCGAAATGGTCGAGACATAAAGATTGATATATTGGACGACTATATTCGGACACCGGAAGTGTTCCGGACGTTTTCGGAGAAAACCGGAGTGCCGGAGGGTTACCGGAACCCCCCGGGAGAAGTAACGGGACCTATGGGCCTTAGTGGAGAGAGAGAGAGGGGCAGCCAGCATGGGCCGCGCGCCCCTCCCCCTCTGGTCCGACTGGACTAGGAGGGGCGCCTCTTCCCTCTCCTCTCCCCCTTCCTTTCCCTCCTAGTAGGAGTAGGAAAGGGGGAGTCCTACTCCTACTAGGAGGAGGACTCCTCCTCCTGGCGCGCCCTCTAGGAGTCCGGGGATCGTCATCGAGCTGAACGTGTGCAGAACACGGAGGTGCCGTACGTTCGATACTTGGATCGGTCAGATCATGAAGACGTACGACTACATCAACCGCGTTGTCATAACGCTTCCGCTTACGGTCTACGAGGGTACGTGGACAACACTCTCCCCTCTCGTTGCTATGCATCACCATGATCTTGCGTGTGCGTAGGAATTTTTTTGAAATTACTATGTTCCCCAACACTTTGGTAGTAGAAGAATTTGGAGGATTTCTTACGGAAGAAAAGGCAGACCCTAAGTTGGTAATAATATCCTCTAGTTTATCAATTCTTGTGGACTCTTGATCTATCTTTTCGTTAACTATGGGTTCCTTTTCTTTAAAAATTTCCAGAGTAACTCCTACCTTAGATCCATATCGGGTAATTTGGTTGTGGATCTTTTTATCCAAGTTCTCGATCATCTCTATAGTGGCAACTTTATTTTCAATAATTTCAAGCCTTTGCATCACATGTTCCAAAGTTAAAGTAGTTCCATTAGCCAAAAGAGGTGGTGGGCCGAATAAATCTATCATAGCATTATAAGAATCAAAAGTATGACTACCCAAGAAATTCCCTCTGGTAATGGTGTCAAGAATATATCTATTCCAAGGGTTCATGCGTACATAAAAATTGTGAAGAAGAACGGAAGTGGATTGCTTCCTAGTAGATCTATTCTGAGCATTGCAAATTCTATACCAAGCATCTTTCAGATTTTCTCCCTCCCTTTGTTTAAAATTAAGAAATTCATGATCGGGAGTGCTAACAATGATAGAAGGACTAGCCATTGTGACAAACAATCCAACACACAAGCACACAATAAGCAAGCGAAAAGAGACGAACGGAAAAAGGGCGAATAAAACGGCAAGAGTGAAGTCGCGGAGAGGAAAACGCGGGGCAAATGGCAAATAATGTAATGCGAGGGATAAGAGTTTGTGATGGGTACTTGGTATGTCTTGACTTGGGTGTAGATCTCCCCGGCAACGGCGCCAGAAATCGCACGTTGGCGAGAGATCAAATCTTGACTTGACTTGGTGTAAGCCTCCCCGGCAACGGCGCCAGAAATCCTTCTTGCTACCTCTTGAGCATGCATTGGTTTTCCCTTGAAGAGGAAAGGGTGATGCAGCAAAGTAGCATAAGTATTTCCCTCAGTTTCTGAGAACCAAGGTATCAATCTAGTAGGGGATTCACACACAAATCCCTCGTACCTGCACAAACAAATAAGAACCTTGCAACCAACGCGATAAACGGGTTGTCAATCCCTTCACGGCCACTTGCAAAAGTGAGATCTGATAGAGATAATAGGATAAATATTTTTGGTATTTTTATGGTATAGATTGGAAAGTAAAGATTGAAAAATAAAATAGATCGAAAACTTATATGATGGAAAGTAGACCTGGGGGCCATAGGTTTCACTAGTGCCTACTCTCGAGATAGCAAATTCTACGGTGGGTGAAAAAATTACTATCGAGCAATTGATAGAAAAGTGCATAGTTATGAGAATATCTAGGCATGATCATGTACATAGGCATCACGTCCGTGTCAAGTAGACCGAAATGATTCCGCATCTACTACTATTACTCCACACATCGACCGCTATCTAGCATGCATCTAGAGTATTAAGTTCATAAGAACAGAGTAAGGCATTAGGCAAGATGACATGATGTAGAGGGGTAAACTCAAGCAATATGATATAACCCCCATCTTTTTATCCTCGATGGCTACAATACAATACGTGCCTTGCTGCCCCTGCTGTCATTGGGAAAGGACACCGCAAGATTGAACCCAAAGCTAAGCACTTCTCCCATTGCAACAAAGATCAATCTAGTAGGCCAAACCAAACTGATAATTCGAAGAGACTAGCAAAGATATCAAATCATACATATAAGAATTCCGAGAAGAATCAAATATTTTTCATAGATAATCTTGATCATAAACCCACAGTTCATCGGATCTCGACAAACACACCGCAAAAAGTATTACATCCAATAGATCTCCAAGAGAATCGAGGAGAACTTTGTATTGAGATCCAAAGAGAGAGAAGAAGCCTTCTAGCTAATAACTATGGACCGAAGGTCTGTGGTAAACTACTCACACATCATCGGAGAGGCTATGGTAATGTAGAAGCCCTCCGTGATTGATTCCCCCTCCGGCGGAGCGCCGGAAAAGGTCCCAAGATGGGATATCACGGGTACAGAAGGTTGCGGCGGTGGAAAAAGTGTTTCGTGGTGCTCCTCGATGTTTTTAGGGTATAAGAGTATATATAGGCGAAGGAAGAAGGTCGGTAGAGCCTCGAGGGGCCCACGAGGGTGGGGGCACGCCTACCCCCCTGGGCGTGCCCTCGTACTAATGATGATATGTACCTAGGGTAGGGTCATAGGCCTGACCTAGACACCCGCCCCAAGGACATCACTGTAAAGTCAAAAGCATTCAAGGGATACCATCATCCACTCGACCAGAAGCCTTCCACTCGGAAGAGTCAAGTTCATTCGACCAGGGAGTACTCACTCGACCATAACAAGAATCACTCGACGGATAGAAGATCTAGAGCTGCTCAGTATGGCAACGGTCAGGTGTTACTCTGTAGACTTAATGATCATTCATGTATCTTTATTACTGGCGTTATCAGTAACGCCCCATCTTTATGTACCTTAAAACCCTGTGTAACTGAGGGCTGGAGGGGCTTGGCGAACTCTATATAATCCACCCCCCTCCTCAGGGACAAGGGTTAGCACCCCCTGTAACTCCACACACATAATCCAATTGACCGAGCTCCCGAGCACCGAGCCGTAGGGTTGTTACTTCCATCGTGAAGGGCCTAAACTCGTAAATCTTGTGTGTACAACTTCACCATAGCTGGGATCTTGCCTCCTCATACCTTTCCCCCATTCTACTATCAGTCTTAGAACCACGAGAGTTGGCGCACACCGTGGGGCAGGTGTCTTAGCAACTTTTTGGTGAGGTTGCAATTTTTCTGATTCCCATCATCATGGTTTCCAACGGTGGATTGGCTGAGGGCCGCGAGATCCGTACCAGCGCGCTCGTCTTCATAACCGACGACTCCACCTAGCTTCAGGAAGCTCCCCCTCGACGTCGAGACGCTCCCCGTACACGGGGCGACGCACTTTCACGCGTGCGTTCGCGGCGTCCTTCTCCGGCATCCGTTGACCCAGTATCGGTCGGCTCCCGTGGTGTCCCCGCTCCTTGCTGTTCGCCGACACAAGCGACCCAGTCGGCCGCGGCTTCAGCGGTGGGTGGAACACGCGGTGGCTCTCGTCAGTCGGCCACCCTACAAGTCGCGGCAATCGAGCCCGATGAATCTCTCTACGGCCTGTTCGACTGGTTCCGTCGAGACCCCATCCGAATGCGATAGCAGCGGCCCTGCGGCTGAAGTCTTGATGGTCGACGGGCCACTCAGTCCGCCTGGTTTCTGCCGTGATGGTGGCGGTGATGATGGCGGCGACCCGTCGTGCGTCCACGAGGAGTACCACCCTGAAACCCTTTCTTCGCAGCAGAGGGAAGAGCTTCACCGCCGCAACCTGGAGGCGCTCCACACGCCCATCGTTGGGGAAACCTCTGAGGCTCGGGCCTTGGAGGGGGCGTGACTGGCCAACTTGGCTGAGTGCACTCGACTGGAGAACCTTTAGCATGCACTCGACGAGCATGCTCGGCAGCGGATCCCTGAGTCCAGTCGACGACAGCGATAACTTTTCCCGCCTCAGCCTCAGGTATATCGCACTCCGATTCAAAATCTCACAGCTGCGACCCGTATAGTGGAGTCAATTCAGCCTTCCTAGTCGGAGGCTGGTAGGGGTCTGACGCAGATCCGAGCCTTACTCCGGATAGCAGGAGAGCAGAACACATCGGTGTCTCAGTCGCGGAACAGGATTCATAGCAGATCCGTGATGGCAGATACAGTTGAGTCGGCCCACAGCCCAAGATCGCCCCCGCGGTGTGAGGGACGTGGGCACCGGCAGGATCAATACGTGGGACGGAACAATGAGCAGTATGATCACCAAATCAGCCGCGATGACCGTCCTCGAGTGCCCACACCTCCTCCGAGGAGTGGATCATATGTGCCCCGGCAATATGATGACAGACGCCCGCACAGTGGTGAGCGAAGAATACCAGTCGACCCAAGGGAGCCAGGCTTTGATGCAAGATCTATTCTCGTTCAAGGTCTGGTCGACAGGAACAGAGCACACAGAGAGGGCCTTGACAGAGATCGCCCGACTGGCAGCAGAGTTCATGTTTCAGGTCCAGAGTGTTCCGGCAGAGCCATCAGGACTCCAGAGATTCCTCCCAACTTCAGGTTGGTGACTGGAGTCAGCAAGTTCACTGGTGAGTCCAAGCCCGACACTTGGCTCGAGGATTACCAAGTGGTTGTGCAGATTGGTGGCGGCAATGATGAAGTGGCCATGAAGCATCTTCCTCTCATGTTGGAAGGTTCGGCCAGAGCATGGCTGAATCAATTAACCCTAGGCAGCATATTCAGTTGGGAGGAGCTTGCCCGAGTGTTTGTTAGAACTTTTGAGGGTATTTGCAAACGGGAAGTAGGATTGACGGAATTGCAACATTGCATGCAAAAACCGAATGAGATTTTAAGGGATTACATTCAAAGGTGGACCACTTTGCATCACACAGTGGAAAATGTATCCCAGCATCAAGAAGTTTGTGCCTTCAAGGAAGGCGTTTGGTATCGAGAGCTTAACCTGAAATTCGGTCCGACGGGAGATATGTCTCTGACTCGGATGATGGAAATAGCCACTCGGTATGCTAATGAAGAAGATAAGGATCGACTCCGTAGTGGAAAGAGCAAACCAGTCGGTCAGGACACCGGTGGAGGTAATTCCAGTCGCAAACAGAAACGTAAAGCTGAGCCTGCAGGACCTGATGAAACTGCAGCAGTGATTCAAGGAAAGTTTAAAGGGAAACCTAAGGGGCCCTAGATCCCCAAGAAGGTAAAAGATCAAGTAGGAAATGATGTGTTGGATTTGCCATCTCACATTCACACCTAGAAGGATGAAGAGGGTAATCTGATTTATCCTAAACACACCACTCGACAGTGTCGACTCCTGGTCCAGCAATTCTGAGAGAAGCAGCCCAGTGAAAAGGAAAAGGAGTCAGACAAGGATGAGGTCAAGGAAGAAGGTGATGATGGTTTTCCCAACGTCAATTCCACTCTGGTGATTTTTGCTGATGTTGAGAGCAAAAGTCGATTGAAAGTGATAAACCGGGAAGTGAATATGGTTGCTCTGGCAACAACAACATACTTGAAGTGGTCACAGACCGCTATCACATTTGACCAATCCGATCATCCTACACGCATTGCCACTCCAGGGAGGCAAGCGTTGGTAGTCGACCCAGTTGTTGGAGGGACTCGACTGACCAAAGTGTTGATGGATGGCGGAAGCGGCCTGAATATTCTTTATGCTGAAACCTTGAAGGGGATGGGCATTCCGATGTCCAAGCTTAGTGAAAGCAACATGAGTTTCCATGGCGTTATCCCTGGAAATAAAGCCGAATCACTCGGCCAGATCGCTCTTGACGTGGTTTTCGGTGATTCAAAGAATTACCATAAGGAAAAGTTGACATTCGAAGTAGTGGATTTCTAGAGTGCTTATCATGCTATTTTGGGTAGGCCTGCATATGCACGTTTTATGGCTCAACCATGTTACGTGTACCTCAAATTGAAAATGCCTGGTCTCAGAGGAGTTATTACGGTCACTGGCAAATGGCAGAAGACAGAAGAGTGCCTCCAGAAGGGCTAAAAAATCGCCGATGCACAAATGGCAGCAGTTGAAATGCAAGAATACCAGAAGAATGCAGATCCGAGTGATTTGTTGCGAGCCATGAAGCCTGCCACATATTTTGCATTTCAGTCGTCCGGTGAAACAAAGCCGGTTCATATTCATTCGACCGATCCTAATGTTGCTCCTACTCATATCTCAACATCACTCGACAGCAAATAGGAAGAAGCGCTCATCCTGTTCCTCCATGATAACTGGGACATCTTTGCATGGAAACCTTCTGACATGCCGGGTGTACCCAGGGGACTAGCTGAGCACCGTTTGCGATCGACCCATAAGTGAAACCAGTCAAAGAGCATCTTTGAAGGTCCGCCGTACAGAAGAGAAAGGCAATTGATGAGGAAGTGGCTCGGCTTCTGGCAGCTAAGTTCATCCGAGAGATTTACCAGTCCGAGTGGCTCGCCAATGTTGTCATGGTCCCCAAAAAGGACGACAAACTTCGTATGTGTATTGACTTCAAGCATATCAATCGAGCATGCCCGAAAGATCATTTTCCTCTCCCCCGGATCGACCAAATTGTCGACTCAACTGCGGGGTGTGAGCGTTTATCTTTTCTGGACGGATATTCCGGGTATCATCAGATCCGACTGTATGGACCCGATGAGATAAAAACAACTTTCATCACCCCATTCGGGTGCTTTTGCTATGTCACCATGCCATTCGGTCTCAAGAACGTTGGCGCCACATTTATGAGGACAATTCATAAGTGCCTGCTCACTGAAATCAGTCGGAATGTAGAACCATATATGGATGACATTGTGGTCAAGTCGCGTAAAGGTTCTGACCTGCTAACTGACCTTGCTGAAACCTTTGCCAACCTGAGAATGTATGATATCAAGCTTAATCCATCGATGACCACATTCAGAGTTCCAAGAGGAAAGTTACTTGGTTTCCTCATTTCCGAACGAGGGATCGACGCGAACCCAGAGATAGTTGGGGCCATACTCCGGATGAAACGCCCTGTGCGTGTGCATGACGTTCATAAGCTTACTGGTTGTTTGGCCGCCTTGAATTGATTCATCTATCGCCTCAGAGAAAAGGCATTGCCTCTTTACCGACTAATGAAGAAATCTGATAAGTTCGTGTGGACTCCTGAAGCTGACGCAACATTTGCGGAGCCCAAAGCCCTGCTTTCCACCTAGCCGGTGCTCGCTGCCCCAATCAGCAAAGAGCCTTTACTGCTTTATATTGCAGCCGCTGGACAAGTCGTCAGTATAGTACTCACAGTCGAGTGTGAAGAAGAAGGAAAAGCTTGTAAAGTTCAGCGCCCAGTATACTATATTTCTGAAGTCTTGACTCCGTCCAAGCAGAGATACCCGCATTATCAGAAGCTTGTTTATGGAATTTACATGACCACAAATAAGGTTGCACATTATTTCTTAGCTTCCATTACATTCGTCAGCGACGTGCCATAGTCAGAAATTCTGAACAACAGAGATGTAACTGGTCGAGTGGAAAAGTGGGCGATTGAACTCCTTCCATTGGATATCAAGTTTGAGGCAAAGAAAGCTATCAAGTTCCAAGCAATAGCAGATTTCCTCGCCGAGTGGGTTGAGCAGCAACAACCAACTCAGATTAACTCGGAGCATTGGACCATGTTCTTTGATGGATCCAAGATGTTGAATGGTTCTGGTGCTGGGGTGGTTTTGGTATCCCCCCGAGGTGATAGGCTCAGCTATGTTCTTCAGATTCATTTTGATTCCTCCAACAATGAAGCTGAATATGAAGCACTTCTATATGGGCTGCGTATGGCCATTTCACTCGGCATCCGTTGCCTAATGGTCTACGGCAACTCAGATTTGGTGGTTAATCAAGTAATGAAGGACTGGGACATCAGGAGCCCGGCTATGACTGGCTATTGTAATGCAGTGAGAAAGTTAGAAAAGAAGTTTGAGGGGTTAGAGCTTCATCATATACCCCGACTGAAAAATCAAGTAGCTGATGATTTCACAAAGATAGGTTCCAAGCGTGAGCCTATTCCCAATAATGTGTTCTTAGAACATCTTCACACGTTGTCTGTCCAAGAGGATCCCTTCATGGAAGAGCCCCCACAACCTAAAAGCCCTACTGATTCGACTGAAGTTGAAATACCAGCCGTGGTCGACTTGATCATGGAAGTTTTGGTCGTCGTACCCGATTGGACAGTGTCGTACATTGCATATATTCTCAGGAAAGAACTCCCAAAGGATGAAGCAGAGGCCTGTCAGATTGTCCGTCGATCTAAAGCTTTCACAGTAATGGGTGGACAACTTTACAGAGAAAGTGTTACTGGAGTTGCTCAAAAGTGCATAACACTGGAAGAAGGTCGAGTGATCCTCAATGACATCCACTCGGGGACCTGTGGTCACGATGCGTCCTCTCGGACCATTGTTGCCAAAGCATACTGAGTGGGATTTTATTGGCCACGAGCGAATGAAATGGCAAAAGACATAGTCGAGAAATGTGAAGGTTGCCAGTTCTACTCCAACATGACTCACAAGCCTGCATTAGCCCTGAAGACCATTCCACTCGTCTGGCCCTTTGCTGCCTGGGGATTAAATATGGTTGGACCTCTGAGGACTGGTAGGAGCGGCTTCACCCATGTGCTCGTAGCATTCGACAAGTTTACCAAATGGATTGAAGCCAAGCCTATCAAAAACCTCGAAGCCAGTACTGCTGTCAGCTTCATCAGAGAGTTAACATTCAGATATGGTGTTCCGCACAGCATCATCACTGATAATGGGTCAAACTTCGATTCTGATGAGTTCAGAGCCTTCTGCGCTTCCGAAGGCACTCGGGTCGACTATGCTTCATTCGCCCATCCCCAGTCGAATGGGCAAGCTGAAAGAGAAAATGGATTGATTCTCAAAGGACTGAAACCCCGATTGATACGTGACCTCAAGCATGTGGCAGGCGCTTGGGTTGATGAACTTCCATCAGTGCTTTGGGGATTGAGGACAACTCCTAACCGGTCGACTGGTCGAACTCCATTCTTCTTAGTCTATGGAGCTGAAGCTGTGCTTCTGAGTGACTTGCTTCACAATACACCCCGAGTCAAACTTTTCTCAGAAGATGAAGCGAAACAGGCTCGACAAGACACATTTGATCTCTGGAAGAAGAAAGAGAGATGGCGCTAATCTGGTCGACCATTTATTAGCAAGACCTGCGGCGATTCCACGCCAGAAATGTGAGAGGTCGAGCATTTCAAGAGGGGGACTTGGTTCTTTGAGTGGATCAGCAGCGACCACACAAGCTCGCTCCTGCTTGGCAAGGACCCTTCATCATCACTAAAGTGCTCCACAACGGAGCGTATCGCCTCTACAATGTCGAGCACAATAAAGACGAGCCACGCGCTTGGAATCCGGAGCTGCTCCGCCCCTTTTATACTTAAGCATTCAGACTATTGAGATGTAATAAGAAATACCTCCTAGTTTGATTATCAAAGACACAGTTTTTCAGTCGCCTAAATGATTGTTGTTTCTTTTTTATGTGTTCTAAATCCCCTAGTGGGTGTCTTAGTTGAGAATCCGCTTCGCCTAAGTTCCAAAAAAGAAAATCCCGTCGAGTGAAGAGCAAGCCTCTCACTCGGGGGCTTAGCTGCGAATCCATTTCGCCTAAGTTTAAAAATCCTACCAAGTGGTGAGCAAGCCTCTCACTCGGGGGCTTAGCTGCGAATCCGTTTCGCCTAAGTTTAAAAACTCCTACCGAGTGGTCAGCAAGCCTCTCACTCAGGGGCTTAACTGCAGTCCAGTACTCGCCTAAGTTTAAAAAATCCTACCGAGTGGTGAGCAAGCCTCTCACTCGGGGGATTAGCTGCAGTCCAATACTCGCCTAAGTTTGAAAAATCCTACCGAGTGGTGAGCAAGCCTCTCAGTCAGGGGCTTAGCTGCAGTCCAGTACTCGCCTAAGTTTGAAAAATCCCGCCGAGTGGTGAGCAAGCCTCTCACTCGAGGACTTAGCTGCAGTCCAGTACTCTCCTAAGTTTGAGAAATCCCACCGAGTGAAGAGCAACCCTCTCACTCGGGGGCTTAGCTGCAGTCTAGTAATTGAAAAATCCTACCGAGTGGTGATCAACCCTCTCACTCAGGGGCTTAGCTACAGTCCACTACTCGCCTAAGTTTGAAAAATCCTACCGACTGGCGAGCAACCCTCTCACTCGGGGGCTTAGCTGCAGTCCAGTACTCGCCTAAGTTTGAAAAAATCTACCGAGTGGCGAGCAAACCTCTCACTCGGGGGCTTAGCTGTAGTCCAGTACTCGCCTAAGTTTGAAAAATCCGACCGAGTGGTGAGCAAGCCTCTTAGTCGGGGGCTTAGCTGCAGTCCAGTACTCACCTAAGTTTGAAAAATCCTACCGAGTAGCAAGAAACCCTCTCACTCGGGGGCTTAGTTGCAATCTAGTACTCGCCTAAGTTTGAAAATTCCACCGAGTGGTGAGCAAGCCTCTCACTCGGGGGCTTAGCTGCAGTCCAGTACTTGCCTAAGTTTGAAAAATCCTACTGAGTGGGGAGCAACCCTCTCACTCAGGGGCTTAGCTGCAGTCCAGTACTCGCCTAAGTTTAAAAAATCCCACCGAGTGGCGAGCAAAAGTCTCACTCGGAGGCTTAGCTGCAGTCCAGTACTCGCCTAAGTTTGAAAAATCCCATTGAGTGAAGAGCAAGCTCTCACTCGAGGGCTTAGCTGCTGTCCAGTACTCGCCTAAGTTTGAAAAGTCCTACCGAGTGGCGAGCAACCCTCTCGCTCAGGGGGTTAGTTGCAGTCCAGTACTCGCCTAAGTTTGAAACACGTTCCGAGTGAGGACCGATCTTCTCCTTAGAGCTGCACCATAAGTACAATGAGCGCTCCGTCCCGATCCGCAAGGACGATGAGGTACAGGTCGACTACGACCTTCTCCTCACAGTTATGCCATAAGTACAATGTGCGCTCCATCCCAATCCGCAAGGACGACGAGGTGCAGGTTGACTGCGACCTTCTCCTTAGAGCTACGCCATATGGACAATGTACGCTCCATCCTGATCCGCAAGGACGACGAGGTGCAGGTCGACCGCGACCTTCTCCTCCGAGCTGCGCCATAAATACAATTTGCTCTCCGTCCTGGTCCGCTAGGACAACGAGGTGCAGGTCGACTGCCACCTTCTCCTTAGAGCTGCATCACAAATACAAAGACTATTCCAAGTGAAGAAACAAGTTCCACTCGAAGGCAAACACCAGCATATTCAGAGATAAACCAAGTTCAGATAAATGCTAAGGTTCGAGCCCATGGATTATAGTACTCGGGAATCAGGCCGGAAGGAGTTTAACGGTTAGAAAATCACTCGGCATTCGAAGGAAAATTTAAGGCAAGGCATAAAGTTTGTTCACTCCACAGACGGAGGGCTAGCAGGCTCGACGAACTCGTCCAGGTCGATTCCGTCAGCAATTCGAGTGGCAGCAGGAATGAAGGTTTCCATGAAGGATTGGAAGTCGTGCCTTTTGGTATTGGCAACCTTGATCGCCGCTAGCTTCTCTTCTCGCGCTTCCTTGCAGTGGACACGAACCAGAGACAGAGCCACGTCAGCATCGCATCGAGCAGAAGACTTCTTCCATTCCTGCACTCGACCGGGGACCTCATTGAGTCGAGTCATTAGATACTCTAGGTCATTTTGGAGTCTTGCCCCTGGCCAGAGCGCTGTGTCGATTCGCGACACCACAACTTTCAGCCGAGCAAGGTAGTCGACGACGCCAACGACACAAGATTCCAGTCGGAGCACGTTCATGGCGGCTTCGTCCTTAACAGGAGAGAGAATGGGGTCCAAGCTTATCTCAATGCACCCAGTTTCTTCCTCAAAGTTCTGGCAAAATTCTGCACATGCAATACAACGATGAGGCAATGGCAATATATCGAGTCGACAACAACAAGTCAGTCGGGCAAAGGAAGGCACCTTCAAGCATGACGAACAACTTCTTGGCAAGTCCTCCCAGATAATTCTCCAAGTCATCTATCTTGTGGGCGATGTCTTCCACTTTGTCGGTCAGAGCCCTCTTGTCCTTCTTCGTGACGAAGTCGCCTTCCTTGTTGGCTTCATCAAGGGTAGTTTTCAGCTTGGCGTTCTCTTCCTCCAGTTTGCCGACTGAAGCCAGCTTCTGATCGGCGAGTGCAGTTTTCTCTTCGGCCGTTTTCTGCGTGGCTGCAAGGTCCAGTACTTCTTTGCCAGAGCCAGGTTCATTGTTTCTGAAAGAAATAATGATTGGTTCAGAAAAACAAAATAACACCCGGTTCAGGAACAAATCAGTCGACAAGTTTTTCGTACCAGCGGCTTCGTCCTTGGCCTTCTGCAAGTTTGTCTTGGCTAGCTCCAGATCGAGATTGAGCTGAATCTGCTTCTGCTCCAGGTCAGCAAAGCGAGCTCCAAGTTCACTGGATTTCTGTAATCAAAAGGCGGTCAGTCAACAGATGAAAAGATTGGTTACTTCAGAGTAATAGAGTGATAAATTCAACAAGTTCTAAGACTACTGCCGAATCAAACATCCAACAGTAGTCTGGATTACACCCCTGGGTGGCACTTGGCGTGCCCCCACTGGTTCAGTTTCCACTCGACATGGTCCGTCCATGCAGAGTATAAAAAAAGAAGGAAAGTTGTTCTCAGACCACAGTCGACTGCACGCAGTCGACTATGGTCTCGGCGACTACACCCAGTGGGTGCACTCAGCGTGCCCCCACTCGTTCAGGTTCCACTCGACGTGATTTGTTCAGGCCGAGTGAGAAAGTTCAGACTCTCAGACCGTAACCGACTGCCGGCAGTCAACTATGGTCTCGGGGACTACACCCAGTGGGTGCACTCAGCGTGCCCCCACTGGTTCAAAGACTCAATCGACACAACCTAGTCGACCCAAGAAGCAAAACTATTCAGCAGTAAGTTAAACACCCAGTGGGTGTACCAATGCAAAATGCAGATTGACAAAAAGATGCGCATGAAAGTTTTCGTAGCATATCCTAACGTAACAAGCGACAAGCTAAAAAGATCGACCGGCAATCAACCAACCTGGACGTTGCTCTGGAGAGCTGAGCTGGCATCGTAAGCAGCTTGACTAGCCTCCCGAACCACCTTCATCTGCTCCATCATGATGCCTGCCTAGCGTATAGCCTCCCTAGCAGCACCCCCTTGGTCCTCTGGGAGGTGATGCGCAGTGAAGAGTGAAGTTGGACTGGCTGGAATTTGTGCAGTCGACGTTGAAGGATGGGAACTCGACAATGGTAACGCGAAAGTTACCGAAGCCCGGTTGGCATCGCAGGTCTCCTGGATCACCGGTTCCGTCACTGGTGTCGACTGTGGCACCTTGCCAGTTGATGTCCTCCTGCTTCTCCTTCCCATAGGCCTCAGCGGCACATCATCGTCGTGGAAAAAACTTAGCTGCAGTCCAGTACTCTCCTAAGTTTGAGAAATCCCACCGAGTGGTGAGCAAGCCTCTCACTCGGGGACTTAGCTGCAGTCCAGTACTCTCCTAAGTTTGAGATATCCCACCGAGTGAAGAGCAACCCTCTCACTCGGGGGCTTAGCTGCAGTCTAGTACTCGCCTAGGTTTGAAAAATCCTACCGAGTGGCAAGCAACCCTCTCACTCGGGGGCTTAGCTGCAGTCCACTACTCGCCTAAGTTTGAAAAATCCTACCGACTGGCGAGCAACCCTCTCACTCGGGGGCTTAGCTGCAGTCCAGTACTCGCCTAAGTTTGAAAAAACCTACCGAGTGGCGAGCAAACCTCTCACTCGAGGGCTTAGCTGTAGTCCAGTACTCGCCTAAGTTTGAAAAATCCCACCGAGTGGTGAGCAAGCCTCTCACTCGGGGGCTTAGCTGCAGTCCAGTACTCGCCTAAGTTTGAAAAATCCTACCGAGTAGCAAGAAACCCTCTCACTCGGGGGCTTAGTTGCAGTCCAGTACTCGCCTAAGTTTGAAAAATTCCACAGAGTGGTGAGCAAGCCTCTCACTCGGGGGCTTAGCTGTAGTCCAGTACTTGCCTAAGTTTGAAAAATCCTACCGAGTGGCGAGCAACCCTCTCACTCGGGGGCTTAGCTGCAGTCCAGTACTCGCCTAAGTTTAAAAAATCCCACCGAATGGCGAGCAAACCTCTCACTCGGAGGCTTAGCTGCAGTCCAGTACTCGCCTAAGTTTGAAAAATCCCATTGAGTGAAGAGCAACCCTCTCACTCGGGGGCTTAGCTGTAGTCCAGTACTCGCCTAAGTTTGAAAAATCGTACTGAGTGGCGAGCAACTCTCTCACTTGGGGTGAGGGAGTTCCGGACTAGGGGGTGTCCGGATAGCCGAACTATCATCATCGGCCGGACTCCAAGACTATGAAGATACAAGGTTGAAGACTTCGTCCCGTGTCCGGATGGGACTTTTCTTGGCGTGGAAGGCAAGCTTGGCGATACGGATATGTAGATCTCCTACCATTGTAACCGACTCTGTGTAACCCTAACCCTATCCGGTGTCTATATAAACCGGAGGGTTTTAGTCCGTAGGACTAACAACAATCATACCATAGGCTAGCTTCTAGGGTTTAGCCTCTTTGATCTCGTGGTAGATCCACTCTTGTAACACACATCATCAATATTAATCTAGCAGGACGTAGGGTTTCACCTCCATCAAGAGGGCCCGAACCTGGGTAAAACATTGTGTCCCTTGTCTCCTGTTACCATCCGCCTAGACGCACAGTTCGGGACCCCCTACCCGAGATCCGCCGGTTTTGACACCAACATTGGTGCTTTCATTGAGAGTTCCTCTGTGTCGTCACCGATAGGCCTGATGGCTCCTTCTATCATCAACAACGACACGGTCCAGGGTGATACTTTTCTCCCCGGACAGATCTTTGTGTTCGGCGGCTTTGCATCATGCGGCCAATTCGCTGGCCATCCGGAGCAGATCGAAAGCTACGCCCACAGCCGTCAGTCAGATTTGGAAGTTTAAACTATACGGCCGATATCCGCGGAGACTTGATCTTCAACGGATTCGAGCCGCAGCCAAGCGCCGCCTTTGTCTCGATGGGCATGATCTAGCTCTGCAGCCGAACAGTGCCCTGGAGGCTGCACCAGTATCCGCTCCGACCTTAAATCCGGAGCCGGATTCCCCGACCAAGGACGAGTGGTTGGACACCGCCTCGGGGGCTACAACCTCTATGGTGATCGAGCCGAACTCCATCCCTATCCTTTGCGAAGACTCCGACTCCAGGGTGCCGGACTCCTATCTGGACTCGGAACCCTCCGCGCCCTTGCCGATCGAATCCGATTGGGCGCCCGTTATGGAGTTCACGGCCGCGGACATCTTTTAGCACCCGCCTTTTGGCAACATCCTGAATTCACTAAAGTCTCTCTCTTTATCCGGAGAGCCCTGGCCGGACTACGGTCAGGAAAATTGGGATGCGGACGACGAAGAAATTCAACGCCCACCCACCACCCACTGGTAGCCACCGCCGATTTATCTAACCGACATGCTAGACTACGACTCCGAAGACATCGACGGTATGGACGACGATGCCGAAGACGACCAAGACCCAGCGCCTACATGAGTAATCGGAAGGCCACCTCGCCATAAGACATATACATGGTGGACATCCCAAAAGATGGGAACGGCGATGGAACAACGGAGGATGACCCTCCAAGAAGCAACCAAGCGCCCGACGCGTCGTGGCGCCGCTCTAAATCCCGCCACAAAGAAGAATGAAGACTCCGCACCGGAGACAACAATACACCGGACAACGCCGAAGACAATCCACTCCAGCAAGATCCGGTAGCAGAAGATGGAGACGCCAGCCCTCACGAGAGAGCGGCGAAGAAGAGGTAGAGGATTATATGCCTCCCTCCGAGACGAAGCAAGCCTCGACGACGATTTAATTCGCTGTGCCCGAGAATCCCGTCGAACAAGAGAGTTTTAGACGCAGGCTTATGGCCACAGCGAACAGCCTAAAGAAAAAGCAGCAACAGCTTAGAGCTGATCAGGATCTGCTAGCCGACAAATGGACTTAAGTCCTCGCGGCTGAAGAGCATGAGCTCGAACGCCCCTCCAAAAGCTACCCTAAACGCAAGCTGATCCCCCGATTAGAGGAGGAGGCTTACGAACCCGCATAACCAGGAGACAATATGGCTGACCGACCACCCCGTGGTCGCGACAGAGAGGCCTCTAGGCCCTTCACTAGAACTGCACTCGGCATCGCTCAAAAAGCACACGGCCGAAGGGGAATGCTCTGGACCTGCGAGATATATTGGAGGACAAGGCAAGACAATCAAGATCGATCTATGGATCGCGTGGGTGCCCCACGGTACGTGACGACAACCGTCGCGCCGGACATAGTAAGTCCGGCCGACCGAACAAACAGACCAAGCTCTTTTGAGCTCCGTCGTGATATCGCCAAGATCTGAGGCGCCAAGACACCCACTATGCTTCACGTATTTAAGTAATGGATCATCAAATCCTCAAGGGTTTAAACCCGTCAATATTGAATCCTATGATGGCACAACAGACCCAGCGGTTTGGATCGAAGACTATCTCCTTCACATCCACATGGCCCGCGGTGACGATCTTCACGCCATCAAATACCTCCCCCTCAAGCTTAAAGGACCAGCCCGGCATTGGCTCAATAACTTGCCAGCAGAGTCAATTGGGAGCTGGGAGGACCTGGAAGCCGCATTCCTCGATAACTTCCAGGGCACTTACGTGCGACCACCAAACGCTGATGACCTAAGCCACATAATTCAGCAGCTGCACGAATCGGCCGCACAATTACGGACACGGTTCTTAACCAAGAAAAACCAAATCGTCGACCGTCTGAATGCGGAGGCCCTTGCGGCCTTCAAGCATAACATCCGCGACGAGTGGCTTGCCCGGCACCTAGGACAGAAAAGCCGAAATCCATGGCAGCCCTCACATCACTCATGACCCGCTTCATGCGGGTGAGGACAAATATTAGCACGCAGCAACAACCTCAAAGAAAATTCTGGCAGTCCGGACTTCAAGGACTGAAATGGCAGGCCGCGTCGTAACAAAAACAAACGCCGCATTAACGGCGACAATATTGAGGATACGGCAGTCAATGCCGGATTGAAAGGCTCTAAACCCGGTCAGCGGAAAAATCCATTCAAACGAACTACTCCGGGTCCGTCCAATTCGGACCGAATACTCGACCGCTTGTGCCAGATACACGGCACCCCTGAAAAGCCAGCTAACCACACCAACAGGGACTGTTGGGTATTTAAGCAGGCAGGAAAGTTAATTGCCGAAAACAATGACAAGGGGCTGCATAGCGATGACGAGGAGACCCAACCGCCGAACAATAGAGGATGAAGGGTTTCCCCACAGTGCGGACGGTGAACATGATATACGCAACGCACATACCCAAAAGGGAGCGGAAGCGTGCACTCGAGGATGTCTAGGCGATGGAGCCAGCTTCCAGTTCAATCCATGGTCCTCCTGCCCGATCACTTTTGACCGAAGGGACCACCCCACCAGCATCCGCCACGGCGGATTCGCCGCACTGGTCTTAGACCCAATCGTCGATGGATTTCACCTAACCAGAGTCCTGATGGACGGTGGCAGCAGCCTGAACCTGCTTTACCAGGATACAGTGCGCAAAATGGGCATAGACCCCTCAAGGATTAAACCTACCAAAACGACCTTTAAAGGCGTCATACCAGGTGTAGAAGCCAATTGTACAGGCTCAATTACACCGAAGTGGTCTTCGGATCCCGGATAACTTCCAAACGAGGAGTTAATCTTCGACATAGTCCCGTTCGCAGCGGCTATCATGCCTTGCTCGGACGCATGCGCTTGCAAAGTTCAATGCGGTTCCGCACCACGCATACCTCAAGCTCAAGATGCCAGGCCCTCGAGGAGTCATTACGGTCAACGGAAACATCGAACATTCTCTCCGCACGGAGGAACATACAAGGCTCTCGCGTAAGTGCAATGCAACCTCTTAAGGCAATTCTCGAGTCCGACCGTTAAGCGGCGGACACAGCCTAAGCCGCCACCGAGTAACTTACAACAAGACCACTGGCACGCTCAGAGCATCGCCAGCAGTGCGGCCCCAACCCCAGCCCCGCAAAGCGTCAGCAGGTCCTTCGCGTACACCATTACGCTCTAAAGATACCATGGGCATGGGGAGAGGGCACGACCACGATAAACCTGCATCGGCTCAACCACACCAGGGGCTCTCACGTGTGTCGTTCCTTTTTCTTTTCTTTTTTACCTTTTACTTTTTACCCATAGGACTCCGCTTGTCAGAAGCCCTGTCCGACAGCAGACCTGCCGAACTCACGATGCAACAGCCAGGGAAGGATAAAGGCTACAACGAATATACAGGTGGTCTCCATTACGAGCATTTTCATACACCAATCTGCAGCCTACCCCTGGAGGGGGACATGTTTAACCGTCTCCTACCTTGCTTATCGCACTATTTGTATCGTTCTGCATTCATAGCAGCACTTATTGAATAAAACAATGCAGCACCTTTTTTTGCTTATAATTGCATTTCTTTTTCATACATATGTTCATTCATGACATGTTGCATCCGTACACTTTGGTACGGCTAATATACACCAGGGGCTTATGTTTCCCGCGATTGGTGTGATGAGTCCGAACACTTTCACAAGTGCGGCACCCTGAACTTATAGCACTGTATGCAACGGCTCCGAATCATGTCTTGGGTCAATAGTTGGGTTTGCCCGGCTCCCGTGTTTTGGTACCTTACGTTCCGTTATATCGGCTAAGGTAGCACCGGGAGAACCACTGCGATTCCGCCTCAGCCTGGCTGGGTTAACGCCTCGATGGAGAAAGCTAAAACTGACCGTCATGATGAGGCGAGAGACCGTCGCTGTTCGAGAGGTTTTTATGCGAGTCCTTAAAGACTTATGCCGCTTAGAGCGAGGAGCCGGATACTGTCCGGCCAAGGCGTGGATAGCGCCCCAAATTCGCCTTCCGAAGACTAGGGGCTTCACGAAATTTAAAATTATAGAATTCTATGGCTAAGTGAGAGTGTTCAAGCATTATAAGTCCGGTTGCCTTGTTCACTGTGTTGAGGGCCTCCCTAGATGGACCCAAAAATGGGAACAAGAGCGCTCAAGTTTATCCCGAACACCCCAAAGACTTTCGTGGCATGGGGGCTGAAGCCGACGACTTGCCATCTCCTAGATTTGATAAACAGCCGCACATAAGGTAATATTTTAAATTAACAAGCGTTGCTTAGCGCTTATGAACTAAGTTTTCAGCAAGACAGATAACAAAATGCGAAGTCTACTCAAATATTACATCTTTGGAGCACTCACCCGCAATAATACGGGCGCCCTTCAAAGACACTCTTATAATACATCTCGGGCGAGCGATGCTCCTTGCCCTCCGTGGCGGGTCCGTCACAAGCTTCAGGCATCCATCTTGCCCCAAAGGCACCTTTGCGCGGGCAAGGGCCCGACGGGCACCCTCAATACAAGCGGAATGCTTGATCACTTCATCCCACGGGCACGCATCCATCAGCCGCTGCACCAGGCCGAAGTAGCTCCCAGGCATGGCCTCCTTTGGCCACAGCCGAACTATGAGGCCCTTCATGGCCTGTTCGGCCGGCTTGTGGAGCTCGACCAGCTGCTTCAGCTGGTCGCTAAGGGGCACCGGATGTCCGGCCTCAAAGATACCGAGACCGAAGACCTTCTCCGTCGAGCTCCCTCCTTGGCCCCAGAGAACGCGGCAGCATTGGACACGCCATGAGGAAGATCTGCGAACGCCTGGAGAGCTCCGACCGGGTAAGAAATGTGTAATTAACACTCACATGCTTACTTTGCATGAAAAATGCCCTACTCGCTGCTATTTTCTTCACCGCCTCAATCTCCTGGAGGGCCTTATAGGCTTCGGCCTTAGTGGCTTTGGCACTCTCAAGAGTCGTTGCAAGCTCGGACTCTCGAGTCTTCGTGTCACGCTCCAAGCTCTCATGTTTTTTCACGAGATCCTGGAGCTCTTGTTGTACCTCCGCCACCCGCACCTCCTGCTTCTCTCGCTCGGTGCGCTCCGCGGCCGCATTGCGTTCGGCCGCGGCCACCGCCTCCTTCAGGGTCGCCACCTCGTTAGTGGCCCCTACAATACCCACATTATCCTTGTCATTTTTCTTGCAACCAAATCCTTTTCTGTAAGGTACAATTTTCATAAGGTATTACTCACCTTCTTTTTCCTCGAGCTGCTTCTTGGCATTGCCGAGCTCGTTCTCGGACCGCTCGAGGTTTCCTTTCAAAGTATTGACCTCCGTAGTCAGTGCGGCGGAGGTCAGCAGCACAGCCTGCAATCCCATATTGACATATTTTTTATATGACTCCTGCGTTTATCTTTCTAAAAGATCCTCAGTCCGGCTTTTCTTTCCGAACACCGAACCGAGCATCTTGGGCTACTGTCTATGCGGTACCATTTTACATATGTTGAAATTTCTTACCTCAAAGCCTGATAGAAGATCGGGTAAAGCTTGGTCAGCCCGCTCTTGGCGGATCGAATCGTCCGGATCACCGCACTCATAACAAAGGCGGTGCTCCTTCGATGGAGGCGCCGTTGAGCGCCTCCAAGAAGCTATCCGGTGCCTCCGGTTGGACGAAGGACACCGGCGTCTTACCCTTCTTGCGAAGGATCGCCATCGGACTCGGAACCATCAAGGTTCCGGCATGGAGTCCGGACAAGGGTCGGGCTTAGAACCCCTCGGGGTCTTGCCCCCACGCTGAGTCCGGAGGTTGCCTTGTGGCACCTCCCGCGCCACCTCCTCGTGACCAATCCCCCTTTGCAGCCCCGCCGCGGCGTTGTCCGCAGCATGGGGCGAGGAGCCGGTTGGAAGCGACGTACTCTCCATTTCCGACGAGCCCAGGGACCCGCTCGATGAATCGACGAGCTCGCCTTTGGGCGGGCTGCACGATTGTTTGACATTAGAGAACACTCTGCAATAATAAAAAGCCATGGGTATTTGGACACTTACAATCTCGCCAGGGGCTTGGCCCTTGTAGGCCAATCTCCCTCGTCGTCGTCGACGTTGGTGGAGAAGTCTGGAGGAAGGGTTCTTCCCTTCTTGGACCCTCCGGCCTCCCGCTTAGGCGGCCTTCCTTTTCCTCTCCTCCCCGACCGGGGAGAAGCTTCTTCTTCCTCCTCATCTTCGTGGAGAAGATTCGCTTGAAATCCGACAAGACTGGCGTCGGGAGCTCCTTCAGGTTCCCGTGGCCTCCTTCTTGGCCTTCTTCTCCGGCACCACATGAGGTGCCGGAGCCAGCAGTCCTGTCAATCGGGCGCCCGCTGGGTCTTCTGGCAAAGGAGCCGGACAGTTAATCTGTCCGGACGTCTTCAGCCAGACCTGTCGAAGAATAGGGAGTTTTTAGATCCCACGTAGAGTCAATCTACGGAAAAAGAATCCTGTAAAGGGTAAAATAACTTACCTCGCTGGCTTGATGCCACGAGCTATATCCGCGATCTTTGTTAGCGGATGCGGGGGCTTCGGCGCCCTTGAACAGCACCTTCCAGGCATCTTCGTACGTGGTATCGAAGAGCCGGCTCAAGGTTCAGTGCTGTGCCGGATCGAACTCCCACAAATTGAAGTCCCGTTGTTGCATTGGGAGAATCCGGCGGATGAGCATCACCTGGATTACGGCGACAAGCCTGCGATTCTTGTCCACCAGGTTCCGGACGCGTGTTTGGAGTCCGGATAGCTCGACCGAATCCCCCACTTCAGGCCCGTCTCTTTCCATGACGAGAGCTATGTGGGGAATCCAGATCTGAATTTGGGGGCCGCCACCCATTCAGGGTCGCGTGGCTCGGTGATGTAGAACCACCCCGATTGCCACCCCTTTATAGTCTCCACAAAGGAGCCCTCGAGCCATAGGACTTTGGCCATCTTGCCGACCATGGCGCCTCCAAGACTCCGCTTGGCTGCCCTTCACAACCTTCGCTTGACACCAAAGTCTTGAGCCATAAGTCGGGCGGGGCTGGATGCGAAGGAAGGCCTCGCACACGACGATAAAGGCCGAGACGTTGAGGACGAAATTGGGGCCAGGTCGTGGGAAGTCCAGCCGTAGTAGAACATGAGCCCCGGACAAATGGGTGAAGTGGAAAACCTAGTCCATGGAGGAAGTGGGGGAGAAATACCACCCTCTCATGGGGACTGGGGTTGGAATAAGCTGCCCTGCGTCAGGGCAGCCTGTGTCGCGATATCACTGACAAGTATCCGCCTCCCGCAGTCTTGTGATGTGCCCCTCCGTGACGGAGGAGGCCATCCATCCGCCTCCCGCCTCGACATGGTTGGAGAAGGTTGAGGAGGAAAGTACGGACTTGGGCGCTAGAGCTCGAGTGCACGGGCATGGATGAGCTAAGGAGGAAGAAGGCGCAGGTGAAAGGGGTGAATCCTTATCCCCTTATATGGGCGGGCAAAAACATATGTCCCCACCGGCCTGGTAAAACTCGCTTATCTCCCAAGCGTCACAATCAATGGCATGGTTGGGTTACCCACGTCCGTATTGATGGGAATCCCGGAATAAGGGGAACACGATCTCTGCTTCAACAAGACGCGTTAAGGAAACCGCTTCGCTAAACGCTACCGAGGTGGAACAATAAAAACAATTTGAATAAAGGCTTGTTAGTGGTGCGACGTCACACCAAAAAATACGTCAGCAGATTGATCTTGTGTAATATTATTCTCTCTACAATGGTATGTGGAATTTATTTTTGCAGAGCTGGACACTATCCTGGTGTTCACAATCTTCTATGAATTATTCGGAGGAAGAACCCGCCTTGCAATGCCGAAGACAATATGCGCGCCGCACTCGTCGTCATTGAAGCCTGGTTCAAGGGCTACTGAGGGAGTTCCGGACTAGGGGGTGTCCGGATAGCCGAACTATCATCATCGGCCTGACTCCAAGACTATGAAGATACAAGATTGAAGACTTCGTCCCGTGTCCGGATGGGACTTTCCTTGGCGTGGAAGGCAAGCTTGGCGATACGGGTATGTAGATCTCCTACCATTGTAACCGACTGTGTAACCCTAACCCTATCTCGATGTCTATATAAACCGGAGGGTTTTGGTCCGTAGGGACTAACAACAATCATACCATAGGCTAGCTTCTAGGGTTTAGCCTCTTTGATCTCGTGGTAGATCCACTCTTGTAACACACATCATCAATATTAATCTAGCAGGACGTAGGGTTTCACCTCCATCAAGAGGGCCCGTACCTGGGTAAAACATCGTGTCCCTTGTCTCCTGTTACCATCCGCCTAGACGCACAGTTCGGAACCCCCTAACCGAGATCCGCCGGTTTTGACACTGACACGGGGGGTTAGTTGCAGTCCGGTACTTGCCTAAGTTTGAAACACGTTCCGAGTGAGGGCCGATCTTCTCCTTAGAGCTGCACCATAAGTACAATGAGCGCTCTGTCCCGATCCGCAAGGACGATGAGGTACAGGTCGACTGTGACCTTCTCCTCACAGCTATGCCATAAGTACAATGTGCGCTCCATCCCAATCCGCAAGGACGACGAGGTGCAGGTCGACTGCGACCTTCTCCTCAGAGCTATGCCATATGGACAATGTACGCTCCATCCTGATCCGCAAGGACGACGAGGTGCAGGTCGACCACAACCTTCTCCTCTGAGTTGCGCCATAAATACAATGTGCTCTCCGTCCTGGTCCAATAGGACGACGAGGTGCAGGTCGACTGCCACCTTCTCCTTAGAGCTGCATCACAAATACAAAGACTATTCCAAGTGAAGAAACAAGTTCGACTCGAAGGCAAACACCAGCATATTCAGCGATAAACCAAGTTCAGATAAATCCTAAGGTTCGAGACCACGGATTAGAGTACTCGGGAATCAGGCCGGAAGGAGTTTAATCGTTACAAAATCACTCGGCATTCGAAGGAAAATTTAAGGCAAGGCATAAAGTTTGTTCACTCCACAGGCGGAGGGCTAGCAGACTCGACGAACTCGTCCAGGTCGATTCCGTCAGCAATTCGAGTGGTAGCAGCAATGAAGGTTTCCATGAAGGATTGGAAGTCGTGCCTTTTGGTATTGGCAACCTTGATCGCCGCTAGCTTCTCTTCTCGCGCTTCCTTGCAGTGGACACGAACCGCAGATGAGCCACGCCAAGACCGCATCGAAAGCGTAAGACTTCTTCCGTTCCTGCACTCGACCAGGGACCTCACTGAGTCGAGTCATTAGATACTCTAGGTCATTTTGGAGTGTCTCCCCTGGCCAGAGAGCTGTGTCGATTCGCGACACCGCAACTTTCAGCCGAGCAAGGTAGCCGACGACGCCAACGACACAAGATTCCAGTCGGAGCACGTTCATGGCGGCTTCATCCTTAGCAGGAGAGAGAATGGGGTCCAAGCTTGTCTCAATGCGCCCAGTTTCTTCCTCGAAGTTCTGGCAAAATTCTGCACATGCAATACAATGGTGAGGCAATGGCTATATATCGAGTCGACAACAACAGGTTAGTCGGGCAAAGGAAGGCACCTTCAAGCATGTCGAACAACTTCTTGGCAAGTCCTCCCAAATAATTCTCCAAGTCATCTCTCTTGTGGGCGATGTCTTCCATTTTGTTGGTCAGAGCCCTCTTGTCCTTCTTCAGATGAGTCGCTTCCTTGTTGGCTTCATCAAGGGTAGTTTTCAGCTTGGCGTTCTCTTCCTCCAGTTTGCCGACTGAAGCCAGCTTCTGGTCAGCGAGTGCAGTTTTCTCTTCGGCCGTTTTCTGCATGGCTGCAAGGTCCAGTCCTTCTTCGCCAGAGCCTGGTTCATTGTTTCTGAAAGAAATAATGCTTGGTTCAGAAAAAGCAAATAACACCCGGTTCAGGAACAAATCAGTCGACAATTTTTTCGTACCAGCGGCTTCGTCCTTGGCCTTATGAAAGTTTGTCTTGGCTAGCTCCAGATCGAGATTGAGCTGAATCTACTTCTGCTCCAGGTCAGCAAAGCGAGCTCCAAGTTCACAGGATTTCTGTAATCAAAGGGCGGTCAGTCGACAGATGAAAAGATTGGTTACTTCAAAGTAATAGAGTGATAAATTCAACAAGTTCTAAGACTACTTCCGAATCAAACATCCAACAGTAGTCTCGGGGACTACACCCAGTGGGTGCACTTGGCGTGCCCCCACTGGCTTAGTTTCCACTCGACATGGTCCGTCCATGTCGAGTATAAAAAAGAAGGAAAGTTGTTCTAGACCACAGTCGACTGCACGCAGTCGACTACGGTCTCGGGGACTACACCCAGTGGGTGCACTCAGCATGCCCCCACTGGTTCAGGTTCCACTCGACGTGATTTGTTTAGGCCGAGTGTGAAAGTTCAGACTCTCAGACCGTAACCGACTGCCGGCAGTTGTCGGTGTTCTGCGAACGGGGGTCCCCAGACTTGCCTGCCTGCGGCCTGCGGCGTGGCTGAAGGAGAAGCCCAGCAGGGCCCATCTTCATCAACACAAGCCCAAGACCCTCGCGAGGGGCCAAGCCTCGCGGGGCGGACGACACGGAGCCTCCTCAGGCACGGCCTCATCAGGCTGGCTCGCGACAAGGCGGAGAGATCAAGGCGGGGTACCTCACGAGGCGCCCATGACGCAAGCCATGACGACCAAGGGCGCCAGGCTGGCGCCAGCCATCGCAGTGTCCTCCCTTTCCTCTTTGGTGCAAAGGGAGCGAGCGCAGGCGAGAGCATCAGGCAAAGGCACCCATTTCGGTGCAACGAGACCAAGACCAGCCCAACGGCAGGAAGGAAGTCATTGTGGAGCCCAAGCAAGCGTCACCACCAGAGCCTTTGGCAGGCGAGGACCAACTTTAGTCAGGATAAGTGTACCAGATGTTCCCCTTCAAAATGGCCAATTGTTGGCGCCCTTCCCGCTCAATATTTGGGAAGAGGCCCAGGGCCTTTGCCTATAAATAGAACTAGCCACCCACAGGGTAGAGGCATCTAGAAACATCGAGAATCCAGTACCTGGAACCCAGAGAGAGAGAGAGAGAGAGAGAGAGAGAGAGAGAGAAGGGTGACTGAACTCCTCCTAGCAGTTCATCTCCCCAGCCAAGAACAGACCCTCGCGAGGCTGTTCTTCCTTGTACTGTTCTTCATCATCAGCCCAAGAGGCAATCCACCACACCACAAACTAGAGTAGGGTATTACACCACAATGGTGGCTCGAACTAGTATAAACCCTGTATCTCTTGTGTTGTTCTTTCCATAGCTTAGATCCTAGCGAGGTGGTGGGGTGCAGGTAGGTAGAGGGCGAGATCTCCGCACGCACCCCAGTGTTCGAACCTCAAGGGTCTGCCGGAACCCGAAATCCGACAGCAGTCAACTATGGTCTCAGGAACTACACCCAGTGGGTGCACTCAGCGTGCCCCCACTGGTTCAAAGACTCAATCGACACAACCTAGTCGACCCAAGAAGCAAAACTATTCAGCAGTAAGTTAAACACCCAGTGGGTGTACTAATGCAAAATGCAGATTGACGAAAAGATGCACAAGGAAAGTTTTCAGGTAGCATATCCTAACAGAACAAGCGACAAGCTAAAAGATCAGTCGGCAATCAACCAACCTGGACGTTGCTCAGGAGAGCTGAGCTGGCATCGTAAGCAGGTTGACTAGCCTCCCGAACCACCTTCATCTGCTCCATCATGATGCCTGCCTAGCATATAGCCTCCCTAGCAGCACCCGCTTGGTCCTCTGGGATGTGATGCGCAGTGAAGAGTGAAGTTGGATCGGCTGGAATTTGTGCAGTTGACGTTGAAGGCTAGGAACTCGACAATGGTAATGCGAAAGTCACCGAAGCCCGGTTGGCATCGCCCGTCTCCTGGATCACCGGTTCCGTCACTGGCGTCGACTGTGGCACCTTGCCAGTTGATGTCCTCCTGCTTCTCCTTCCCATGACGGAAAAAACCGTGGTAGAAGCGAGGGCGAGGAAAATATCAGGGTGTTCCTGGTTACGGTGGGTGCTCGGGGCCGAGCGATGCGCATTTCTCTCGTACAAGCACGCGTGTGGGTGCGAGGCGTTGGGCTCTAACTGAATCCGAGCGAGGCGTTGGGCTCTAACTGAACCCGAGCGATTGCACTGCAGGCTACGCGTTACTGAATCCGAGCGATCGATCGATGGCTGTTAACTGAAGCCGATCGAGAGATTCCTTCACTACTCCTGCTAACTGAAGCCGATTGATACTGCCTCTGGATGATCAGTGAGCGTTCCTGCGGGGCTTTGGATGAACAGTTCCCGGTGAGGGTGGATGAACAGGACCCCGTGGTATTGCCTCTGGATGAACAGGACCCCGGCCGATCGATCTGGTTGGGGCTGGATGAACAGGGCCCCGTGGAGGGCTAGATGAACAGTCACACCCCGTGGAGTGCAAGATGAACAGTAGACGGTGGAGGGCTGGATGAACAGTAGCCCGTGAAGGGGTGGTTGAACAAGAGCCCGTGGAGAGGGCTAGTTGAATAGTAGCCAGTGGAGTAGCGCGCGGTGGAGGCTGGATGAACAAGAGCCCGTGGATGAACAGGAGCCCGTGGACGTTGGAGGAGGTCAACGGTGGATGAACAGTAGCCCGTGGAGGCTGGAGGGGGTCGACGATGGAGATGAATAGTATCCCGTGGAGTCCCGTTTTGCAGTACACCACACCCTCCCGATTTAACAGGTCCCCATTTCACCATAGCGCTCCAACACAAGTTCGCTTCTCCATTTTGTGGTACGCCACACCCTCCCGATCAACAGACCCTGCTTTACCGTAGGGAGGTCTGTTTCTCCGCTTTGCAGACGCCAGACCTCTCCCGATGAACAGGATCCCGTTTCGAACGTGGCCGGTCGAACACAAGGCCGTTTCCTCCGTTCTGCGGTACGCCAGGCCTCGTTTCCATCGGCTGTTCTGTCCAAGCCCTCCCGATGAACACGACCATTATGTACGTACACGTTCGCGACCAGAATGACAACGCTACATATGCTTCGAATAGGTGGGTCCCGACTGTCAAGCACTTCCTTGCGTGCGAAGATGTAGCTGGTGAGTCCCAACAGTCAGGGGGCGAATTGTTTTTTTTTGCCCGGACGCACTTCCTTGTGTGCGAAGACTTAGCTGGTGGGTCCCAGCAGTCAGGGGGAAACATTTTTTTCGCAAAATACAGTGGCCCGTCCGGTGGGTCTCCGCTGTCAGGTGGAGGAATAATTATTTTGCGCGTAATAAGGAGGCACTTCCTTGCTGTGGCCGTGGACCCAGCTGTCAGCCTGTCCACGTACAGTCCATGTACGATGGAAGCCGTTCCTTGACCACGTTGACCACACCGTGCCAAGAGCACCAGGGCGGTTGACGACGGCGATGCTAAGGAAGGGGACGACGCGGAGCCGGGGAAGACGCGGCAGTGGATGCCCACGCGTAGAGGAGTATGAGGGCTCACTGGTTCGCTGCGGTGTGAGGCTGCCGTCGCCTCAGAATAATAGGGGTTGTGGGTGAGTAGAGGGATGACCTGGCCAGCGGTGGGAGTAGTGGGGGTGGTGAGGCCTCCGCCGCATCGCAGCCGGCCATGGGAGGCAAGAGCACGAGGCACGACCGGCGCTGGTTTGGGCGGCTGGAGCAAGAAGACCAGAGGTTGAAGAAGCACTACGGCCGTTGGATGGACATAGTACGGTCACTGGAGCTAGAATCGTGCATATCGACTAAGTTGACAAAGCCCTCCGTCCCCGTCAACTTAGTAGGCCCACAAGTCTGCCTGCCACTATACTAGGTCCCAGCTAGCAGGGGGAGTATTCATTTTTTTGTGCGTAATAAGGAGGCACTTCCTAGTGTGCGAAGATATAGCTGGTGGGTCCAAGCTGTCAGCGGCGGTAACATTTTTTTCGTGAAATACAGAGGCCCTTTCGGTGGGTCCCAGATGTCAGGTGGAGGAATCATTATTTTGTGCGTAATAAGGAGGCATTTCCTTGCGTGCGGCCGTGGACCCAGCTGTCAGCCTCTCCACGTACAGTCCACTTCAGATGCATGTCGGTCGTTGACCATGTTGACCAGGCCGCGCCGAGAGCACCAGGGCGGTGGACGACGGTGAGGCCTAGGAAGGGAACGACACGAAGGCAGGGAAGACTCAGCAGTTGTTTCCCACACGGAGGGGAGTACGACTGTACGAGGGTTTATCGTCTGCCCCGCCGTCAGCCAAGAACAACAGCAGGTGTGGGTGAGTAGAGGGATGGCTAGGCCAGCGATGGGAGTACGGTGGGGTGGTGAGGCCTGCGCGGCAGCACAGCCGGCCACGAGGAGGAGGGAGCAGGCACTCCCGCCAGCGCTTGTTTGAGCGGCTGGAGCTGGAAGAGCAGAGATTGAAGAAGCACGACGGTCGTTGGATGGACATCCAACAGTCACTGCTTGTGTGTCAACCTTGTTTTTAGGAAAGCCTCAAATCTGTGGAAAACAACATACAGCCCATCTGCCATTATTTTTAATAATTTACAGCCCATTTGCTAATTCCTAATGTTTTTTGGAGCCCATATTCTTTTTGTTAGCATTACACCCAATATTGTGGCCACGGTTAAAAATTTATACGAAATTTTGCATATTTCGGTGCGGTCCGAACTGTTTTTAATCCGGAAATTTCGAGTCACATTCAAACTGATTTTAAAAATAAATGTATATAATATAAAACCAAACAAATTGTCCACGCATAAAAATTAATGTAATTTAAAATCTCGAAATGAAAAAAAGAAATTTGAAACTAATTGTCGTTTTGATGTGTTTTAAAAATGTACATCCCATTTCTCATTACTGATAGGCCATTTTCTCGGTCAGCCGAATGAAAGCTCTCCTCGTCTTGGAAGATTTGCAACCCAACAGGCCTGACAAAGCGACTTACTTGGCATATCACAAAAAACTGAGCTGTGGCCTTGGACCCAGCTGTCAGCCTCTCCACATATAGTACTCCTCTGATGGAAGTCGGTCGTTGACCACATTGACCACGCCGCGCCGAGAGCACCAAGGCGGTGGACGACCGCGAGGCCTAGGAAGGGGACGACGCGAAGCCGGGGAAGACGCGGCAGTGGATGCCCACGCAGAGAGGAGTACGAAGGTTCACTAGTTCGGCTGCGGTGTGAGGCTGCCGTCGCCGCAGGGCCTGGCTAGCGGTGGGAGTAGTAGGGGGCGATGAGGCCTCAACGGCAGCACAGCCGGCCACTGGAGGCAGGAGCAGGCGGTCTCGCGGGCACTGGTTTGGGCGGCTGGTGCAAGAAGAGCATCGATTCAAGAAGCAGCAGGACCGTTTGTTTCAAATCCAACGGTTACTATTGCTAGACTTGTTTGTTGACTAAGTTGACAAGCCCTGCGTACGCGTAAACTTAGTAGGCCCACAGGTCAGCCTCCCAACCGGTGCGCCCCTGATGTCAGTGAGAGGAATCATTTTTTTCACATAATAAGGAGGCAGTTGATTGCGTGCGGCCAGGCCAGCAGAGGGAGTAGGGTGGGTCGGGGAAGCCTGCACGGCATCACAGCGGGCCACAAGAGGAGGGCGCAGGCAGTCCCGCCGGCGCTAGTTTAGGCGGCTAGAGCAGGAAGATCAGAGATTGAAGAAGCACGTCAGCCGTTGGATGGACATCCAACAGTCACTGCTGCTAGAATCGTGTGTTGACTGACAAAGCCTTGCGTAAACAAGTCAGCCTCGAAATCTGTGGCGTGTACAACCCATTTGCTATTATTTTTATAACTTTAACTCATTTTCTAATTCATATGGAATTTATTGCAGCCCATTTTCCATTTTTAGAATTGCTTCCCATTTTCTGGTCAGTACTAGGGTTAAAAAATTAACTAAATATGTGGGAAATTTTGAAAATTCGCAAATTTTTGCTGGGGAACAAAATATTCTTAATCCAAAAATTAGTAGCCATACTAAAACAAATTTAAAAATAAATTAGTACCATGTCATGTTAAATCTAATGAAATACGTATAAGATATCAGTGAAGAACAAAAACAAAAAATAAACTAATATCTCATTTGCTATATTTTTCTTGGAATTTTCAACCCCTTTAGATATTACTTTTAACAGACATTGACCATACTCTTTGGCCAGGCCGGAATGCATCCCTCCTCGTCTTGAAAGATTTCCAGCCTAGTAAGTCAGAGAAAACAAACAGGCCTAGCTTGGGTATTCTTCAAAAAGAAATACGGGGCTACCTATTTTCCCAAAGAAAAAACTGTTGGGCTGGTAATGTTTTAGAGAGGCCACAGAGACCGCACAACCCAGTTTATAGCCTGCTCCTCCGAATTACTACTAAAAAAACTTGTGCAATTCTGTCGTTAATTCACTATACGTTGAAAATGATGTGGGTCCTAGATATCAGCAGGGTGGATTAGAGTAAAAAAACGAGGGGTTCATCTGAGTAGTAAAAGAGACGCTTGCTTGTGTTCGGAAGTGGACCTGGTGGGTCCGTACTGTTATACTCACAACTACAGTACTCTCCGATTCACTATGTTGACAGGGACTGTTTTGAAAAAAAACTATGTTGACAGGGCCGGACGGCGGCACCGCAGTGAGCGCACCAAGGCAGAGGATAAAGTGTTGTCGCCAATGTGCTGGGCTGGGTTGGACATTCTTATTGAAAAATAAAAAGACCGGATCTATTTACGACGTTGACTACGATTTGCATGGGTCCGCTGATTGTAGGAAGAAAATACTGGGAGAAAGAAGACTGGTCGCTATCTTTGCCGAAGAATAATATCGACTGAATGTAACAACACTATCATAGGAAATAATATCCTCCTGTTAAATCGTGAATTTAAAGAAATGGTGCATGAGCATTTAGCTTTATTTATTTATTTACTTATTTATGTTTAGGGGACAATGAGCATGTAACTGGGCCGGATTCATGTGAGAGCCTCACTTCGAATTAATTATGGGATTCTCTATTGTGCCTTCATCGATTGGGATGCATGTTATCAACAAGTGGAAAATGTGTTCCGTCACGAAAAATAGTATGCGCTACGTCTGCAGTGCAGGCACTAAAGGATCGAACCGTGCAACGACTTCCAAAACATTGTGTTTGTCGTTCTAACAACACATTTATTCAACCAATAGACAAAATATACTACCGATTGTACATTGAAAACAGCAGCAGTAGCAACCAGGGCTGGGGGTGCAACAGAAGCAGTAAGCAGGCCAGAAGAGTGAAGACGCAGCTCTCTCTTCCAAACCAAACATCAGACATCATTACAAAAGGGCTACCAAAAAAGAACAAGTGTATGCATCAAACTAAATAAATATCCTACTACACCAAGTGTACGCATCTAACTAACTGGATCAATTAGACATTACTATTTATTAAGCTGTGGAGATTGGCGGACGTATTGAACCAGATGGGTGCCAGACGAGGGAAACTCCAGCCAGCAGGTCGAATTCTGATACTTGCAACCCTCTCTCCTACTTTGGGCTGCAGAGCGTGGTGACACATATCAGGGTATGGTGCATGCAGACATGCATGGTACGATGTGAACACACAGTTTTTCCTGATGAACAAAACTGCGCTGCCATCATGATCCTTGTCGTCGCTTATCTCCTGGTTAATCGGATAATTCAGTCCGACAAACAAAGAGCGTGTACCAAGGCTACTTACCAACCTCCAGTCAAAATTTCCTGAAGGCCCAAAGAAGCTGGGATCCTGCTCAAAGACCTTGCAGTGACTGTGATTGTATTCCACGAAACAACACATCCGGTACATGCGAATGATCATCAATCGTCCGCCGTCGTCTAATCGAGCCAGGAACCACCTGCAACTGCCATGCCGCTTTTCTTTGAAAGGTTCTGGGATTAGGAAGGGTAGCGACACCAGGCGGCCTACAACATCATATAAAGTTGGAGTCAAATAACCCTAAAAAAAGTTGGAGTCAAATAAAAAAGGGCGATGTAGTCAATCTTAAGAACAGCATGTTCTGAGCATGAATATTTTTTCAGTAAATGTTGATAGTAATATAAGCAAGCCATCATGATATCATAGGAAAGTAACATACTGGTGTAACAACCATTTATAGCGATGACTGGAGTAGGCCAGCAATACGTCCAGCCATAGAAGGAGTCGACAACGTAAATGAAGCCCTTGTGTTCTATGGCATCAGAGAACCGTGGAGGATGTATGATCCTGCGATGGACGTGCAGATTTATCCACTTACCGCGGTGACCTGTCAGATAGGCGAGACCGCGGTTGAAGAGAGAAATTAGCCTGAAGTCTTTATAATTCGCAGATCTTGTGGGCACTTGGCAGATTACAACCTTGAGCAAATCAAACTTGGTATCATGTTGTCTACTGTAAGATTCCGAGTATTCTGGGCCGTGGTGCCAAAGCAGTGCAGTGTTAATCGAAAGAAGGGGGATCAATCGCCGGGTGTAGACCTCCACAAGCATCCAGCTGCCGCGACCGTCGACGAGCACCATCCAAGACGTGTTCATGCCGACCCAGTACATACCGTTAATGCAGTTGAGGGTGACGGGGATCAGATCGCAGTCAAGGGGGTTGATGCTCGCCACCCTACGATCGTTATGCTACATGACATGCCGTTTCTGAAGATCAGGCGACATCAGCAAGCAAGGAGCTGGCTTAGAAAGCTCCGGCCTGAGAGCTTTGAGTAAACGGTACAGCCCCGACGAGCATGCGGCAAGCAGCATGGTACTGAGATTGTGCACACGCGAAACAATGAGCTTGATTACCTCTGTGGGGAGCAAATTCCATCCACTCTTTCGGCAGACGCTGCTTGATTCTGCCATTGTTAGTGCTTGGATTTCGGACGAGGGGGGAGGCGCCTTAGCGGGGATGGAAGAGCGGACAAAGATGGAGAAGAGAATATGTGATGCAGGAAGTGGACAGGTGATGATGACTACAGCACGCTGCTTGACTTGCGAGACACATACCAGCAGCGTAGGGTCATATCAAAGTCAGACAACTTGCTTGAGTGATCACAGTACTAGTAGTCCCTACAGTACCTGCTACTATGCCCTAACTTGCTTGAGTAGAGTAGTAGTGGAGTAGGACTCTGCTCTACTACTAGCACCAGAGGAGCAGTATGTTCTAATCTAAAATAGTTACAAATTTCAATACCCGAGCACGAACGACTACGAACCGCCATCGGTGCTAACACCAATCCTGCAAGTCATGGATTTGTTTCTTTTTAACTTCCTGTACGAATCTGTAGCCAGCCTGCAAGTCATGTACACTGTACTGATAGTGGAATCCATAGAGTACTTAGAATACAAGATTAAGGATGCAATTAACTTTTTATAGAGGGAGAATCATACACGCAATTAACTCAAATGGATTGGACGTGACTCTATTATTCTCCAATGGCAACCGGCAAATTTCCTCCCACGGGCCGGAGTAGGTTTCTTGGTTTGCATGCGGGTTTAACGGAGGGGTTTGATGGAGGCGAGGAGGCGTGTTCAGCCGGGCATGCAGTGGACGGCGTTGTACTATTCGATTTGACAACTACAACTAGTATATTATAAAAAACAAATAAGAGTAGTAGAGATAGAGATAAGAATATAGACTAGGGAGGAGCACCATCTACTGCTTCATGGGCTACTCCTGCGCTCCATTCGTGTCAAGAACGTCCCCTACAGCCACTCCCTCCTGCGCTCCATTCGGCGGGCGCTGTTGAAATTTGGGGAGCGCACTCTCGCGACTGCTAGCAACGACGACTTCGCCGACGACGAATTCTTCCCCAACCTCGGCAACCTCTTCCTCAACGACGTGGGCGACAAACTCAACGCCAATGGTGCTGCTCCCGTTGCACCGTATGTGTTTCTGTCCTTCCTATTCGAAATCGTGGTAGAATTCATGTTTCTAGTCTGTGTCCTAGATTCGATCTGTTCATCTACCATGCTAGTCTGCATGATTAGTTTAATCTCTGTTATAGCCATCATGATTTATTTTGTGCTTATTCAGACTAAATCTCGTAGTAACTTGCTCATATATTCAACTGGCGGAACGTCCCCTACAGCCACCCCGTTTCATGGACGGCCTGGTCGATGCCTCCAAGGAGCCCATCGTCTATTGCTATGAGTGCCCGGTGCCGTTTTGGGGCTCGCCGACGGACATCGTGCATCACCTGACGCAGGCGTGCGGCAATCACTACTGGCCCTTGGCGAAGAACATCAAGTATGCGACGTGCTACCCGTTCACCGTGCCGGAGTTGCTGGAGGATCAGCTTCGCCTGCTAGTCTCGGAGGAGGACGGCAACGTCTTCCTCTTGATCGGGGACACCGGCGAGGAACGCGCAGGCCGCCGCCATATCTCTGTAGTGTGCGTCAGGGGCGACGCCGCTGACGCTGACACTGACACGAGGCTGATGTACGGGTGTGTGCTCACTGTTACTACCCCTCGGAGGTACGTGGGCGGCGACACTGGCTACGCCAAGCTGACTTGGACTCTGCCGAGCTGGAACTTTCCCGCCGATGTGGACATGGAAGACGCACGGTATTATTTGACCCCCAACAATGTCCACGGGGACTCCAAGGAGGTTCACCTGGACATCTGCATTATCAAGTTAAATGTTGATCATTAGTCTTCGCTCAATTTAATCCGCTGTCTAAGCATGTGGAGACTTCCATGCATGATCTTGCTCTATTGGAGTATCGTGCATCAATAAAAGTGTATCCATTTATGGTTTAGTCTAGAATCTACCATGTATGAATTTTTACTACAATACTGGTGAAAGACTTATGATGAACCATTTCTTACATATCCTCTGCCCCCTTCCAAGTCATCCCGATTTAATCCCTCCATCTAGGTGTATAAGGGCATGGTAAATACTTAAATAGTATAGCCAACTATTGACTATAAGAAAGTGCCATGTCATCTGTAGCTAACATGTATAACAATGAATACTCAAAAAATAATTCTTGAAGATCATTTACTTCAAAGCACAATAAGATTTATTTCTTCACAAGTTTTGGATGCAGGTTGAACAGTCGAACGCTTTTGTTTGCAAAAGATACTTTTTTTATCTATTTCACCCAGATGTTTGTGAGCTCTAGAGATGAAATAATATCCGAACAAACCTATCAATACCCATTACACATGAGATGACCCCCGCATCCTTTGTCAAAATAAACAACTCCCCGATCAATGCATTTCACTCTTGCAACGCACGGGCACCTTACTATAGATTAGTACGACCAAAAATTGAACTAACATTATATATAGTATGATAAATGATGATGCATGTCACCTAAAATTATATCATGGAAAACTATGTTCAAATACGAATCCGACGATATTGTTTTTGTTGACATGCACTAACATTTTGTCAATTAAATCTTCAGTCAAATTCAATGGGGAATAAACCACGACCATTGTAGTAGTACTAGTGTAGAGGGCGGCACTGCACGGGAGTCTCACCCCGCTCGTGGCGCGGCAGTAAAGCTGGCATATCACAAAACCCAACCACTCCCAATAATAAGTGGCCTGGTAAAATAAACGGACAAGCAACCATCACATCCCTCCATCTTTTTTGCTTTTCATCTCTCTGCATTTATTTTCTCCGGTTCATCTCACACACTCGATCCCTAGCTACTACTCCTTGTATCCCTAGCTACTACTCCTAGGGCCAGTTCTTTTGGTGGCTTCCCCAGCTTTTCCCATAAGACTAGTCACAGTGGAGAGTAACATTAAGGTGCCTCACTCATTTATTTGGGCTTCTAAACTACTACTAGTAGTACCTGTGTCCTGGTTTATTCCTCACCATTGTAATTTGTGCTAAATTTTGACCAAAGATTTAACTGATAAAATGTTAGTGCATGTGACATGCACTAACATTTCATTAGTTTAATTTATGATCAAAATTTGACACAGATTACAATGGGGACCAATAAACCAGGACGAAGGTAGTAGTTATGGGATTACTAATCTAGAAGCCTATAAGAAATGGCCCCTGGTACTCCTACTAGTAGTAGTACTCAAGTTGGAATTCCAATTGCACGGCACAACTTGTTAGGCAAAAAATTGACATGTGGTGTAGGAAGCGGTTTGGGAATTTGCATGCCTTTCCAACTGTTGAGATACTCCGCATAAAAGTACGACAGAGAAATAACCATAGAGAAGGAAGCTAAAAGTAAACAATCAAATGAGCATTTTTGCATTTGTTTTGCATTGAATCGTTTCACAAGCTTGACTAGTGCTATTTTTCTACTTTTACAAAAACCGCATCGTAATGTTAAAACGTGCATTTGCATGTACATATGTACTAGTAGTACTCCCTCCGTCTAGGTGTATAAGTCTACCCTCCTTCTTGGTCACGGTGCACAACCAAAGATGACTTATTGACCTGGACGGAGGGAGTAGCATAGTGTGAAAGCATATATCGAGAGAGACGTGTAGTGCGATAGTATATTGTAAAGTTTGTGCTATATGCACGTACTTGCAAAATGCGTACGAATACACAAGGTTTCCAAACTTTCCCTTTTACATACTTAATTAAGAACGCTAATAATTCCTGAAAGTTCGGGATTTATCATTTGCGTCCCAAAACTAATGAGATCGCCTTACGAAACAAAAATTATACTCCTCCTAAAAGCCACAATGCTCGCAGGAGCGCTTGCAGCGCGCCACGAGTGCCCTGGTGCGCGGCCATTTCCCAGCACATTGACACAACGCCTCTTCCTCAGCCTCGCAACTCGTGAGGTGCTGATTGGTGGCTTGACGGCGGGCGAGCACGATCTCACCGGTGTGGTGATCCGGCGCCAACAGGTACTCCTCCTCGCTGGAAGTGTCCACCCGGTCCACGTACCGCCAACCGTAGATGAGGCGCTTGGTCCCGAATGCACTCAGGGCGTCGGCACGGGCGTCCTCCGCCACCCCCATGGCCCCCGCATGAGCATTCTGCCAAAGAGCCAATTGCCTGACTCTCTCGGACACGACATAGGCCTCCTAGGCAGCTTGTTCCGCGGTGCGCTTCTCTTCCTCGTCCTTCTTCTCCGCCTCTATTTTGGCGCACTCTGCTGGAGGCAAAGCCTCCCACAATGCGACATCCATTTCTTTCCAAAGCTCCTCAAGGCTAGGGGGCTCGGCGGGCGGCGCGGCGTTCTCATCATAGCGGGGAGCCGACACGTCCTCCGACACGCGTGCTGGCGAGATTGGGAACACCAACGCGTCCACCTTGACGCGTCGCGGCGAGGAGCGGAACACCGACGCGTCCTCCTTGATTAGTGGCGGCGAGGAACAGAACGGCGACACATCGCATCGTGGCGAGGAGCGGAACGCCGACGCGTCCTCCTCGACTAGTTGTGGCGAGGAACGGAACGCGACGCGTCACATTGCAGCAAGGAGCGGAACACCGTCGCGTGGCAGCAAGGAATGGAAACGACGACGCATGACCGTCCGCGTGGTGCAGCGAGGGGCGCCTAGGGCTTGGGAGGGGCGATGCCATGGTGGTCGACATGAGAGGGAGCCAGGGAGGGGGAGGAGATAGCGATGAACGTGAACGTGAGGGGGAGGAGATAGCGATGTCGTGAGAGGCGCAGTATTTATAGCGAGCAATGGCACACCTACGTAAGATATGGACTGAGCTGCACTGACTTAACTGCAGGTCCAGTTGCGTCACTGACATGTGGGCCGAACACCTGTTGGGCCCATATGTCAGTGACCCAATGCACCTGCAGTTAAGTAACAACTACGTGGGCATATTTGTTGGAGTAAATTACGGGGGAGGGAAGGGGTGGAAACCTTGTTGGTCACAACGGAATGGACGAGCGCGAGGGGAGGAGAGTCATGCATGCAGATTTTTTCCACACGGGGTGGAGTGGTGGGACCGCCGGAGGGAGAAGGGGAGTCTGGCAGGCATATTGTTTCCATACATGGAGAGGGAATGATTTGGAGACGAACGGGCTTCCTGCAGGTATGGGGAACGGTGCATAATAAATCTCATCTCGCATGCCGGGCTAGGTATAGTCTCAAGTCATTAAAAACATACACGCCCCACACATGTTCATATTTCAAGGTGCACTAAATTATTGCATGTGATGATTAAGGCTGGCCATAATGGTGGTATCTTAGCTGGTATCATGCACACGGGAATAGCAAACATGCTGATGTGGCAAAGAATTAAAGAAGAGAGGGGGGTTAGAGTAACTAGTGTTCGTGCATGCATTGGTAAACACATTTTTTTGTGAAGAACTTCAAAAACTATTCCACCGCCTCTATCTTGCTAAGAGTAGGTCAAATTTTTGAATAGAGCCCTTTAAACTAGAAGGGAGGTAGTAGTACTCTAATAACTAACCTTGGCCCTGTTTGGATCCATGTGTTATGAAAGTGCTAGTTAGCGACTAGAGGGGGGTGAATAGGCGATTTTTGTGAAAGTCTTTGAAACTTGGAAGTTTCGAAGACAAACAATAGAAATGACCCTACTGATATGCAGCGGAAGGTAAACTACACTAAGCAAGCCATAGTCAAGTATGCAATGCAGTGAAGCTACAAAGACTAATAGCAGCTAGGTAGTAAGGATCAGGATGGAAGATGGTATGAAGAAAACAACGATAGAAGTCAAATAGGGAAGACAAATAGGTGAAGCAAATAGGCTATGACTTCACGAAGACAAACCGTAAGTAAAGAGAGGGAGAGGATAGAACCAGTCACTTGTTGAGGACACATGATTTGTTGGACCAGTTCCAGTTGTTGTGACAACTGTACGTCTGGTTAGGGAGGCTGAGATTCAACTCAGAAGACCGCGTCTTCACCTTATTCCCCTTGAGCTAAGGACACCCAGTCCTCACCCAATTACTCTGGTAAGTCTTCAAGGTAGACTTCCAAACCTTCACAGACTTTGTTCACCGGCGATCCACAATGACTCTTGGATGCTCAGAACGCGACGCCTAACCGGCTGGAGGATTCACAATCCTCAAGTGTAACAAGTCTTCAGGTCACGCGGACAGAAAGACTTCAGTGATGCCTAACACTCTTTGGCTCTGGGTGTTTGGGCTTTGTCCTCGCAAGAATTTCTCTCTCTCAAAAGCTTCAGAGGTGGGTTGCTCTCAAACGACAAAAGCCGTGCACTAACTCTGAGCAGCCAACCAATTTATGGTGAAGGGGGTGGGCTATTTATAGCCACTGGGAAACCGGCCTGATTTGTCCAAAATGACCCTGGGTCACTAAGGAACTGACACGTGTTCCAACGGTCAGATTTCAAACCCACACGGCAACTTTACTTGGGCTGCAAGTAAAGCTGACTCATCCAGCTCTGGATAAGATTTGCTCTCATTGTCTTCGCTCGAAGACATAGGATTTTGGTTGAGCATCACTTCAGTCACTCTGACTTTGTTCACTTGGACCCCACTTAACAGTACGGTGGTTCCTATGACTCAACAAAGAAGAAACGGAAACAACGAAACAACTAAGTCTTCGCGCTCCGTAGTCTTCAGTCAATGTCTTCTCACGTCATAGTCTTCAATGCGAATATCTTCATATACCACCATTGTCGTCAATGTCTTCATACATTTTTAGGGGTCGTCTCCGGTAGGTAAACCGAATCAATGAGGGACTACTACCTGTGTTATCCTGCAATTCTCACAAACACATTAGTCCCTCAACCAGGTTTGTCGTCAATACTCCAAAACCAACTAGGGTGCCACTAGATGCACTTACAATCTCCCCCTTTTTGGTGATTGATGACAAACTGGTTGAAGTTTTCAACAGGGATAAAGTACGTGAAATTGTAAAGGATAAAGGTATTGTCTTCAAAAGTAGCAAAAGGCTCCCCCTGAAGATGTGTATATAAGTAATTTGCTTTTTGAATGCAAATGCACATGGCAGGTTGTACTTGTGGAGATCCTCTTCAACTTATGATCACAATTCATCATGCATGATTTGATATAGCAAAGATAATGACATGCATAATGAAAAATGGACGTCTGCAAAATGACCTAAGTGCGGAAGTTATCATCGCACATGCGGAATTTATCATCGCACATGCGGAATTTATCATCGCATCACAGAATAGGAGAAAATGTAGCAGACGACCATCAAGTTTAAGTGTTACAACTCAAAGAACCAAATGTATCAAAAGCGAGAGTTGTAAACACTAGGCAAAAATATAAAGCAACCGCCCATATGGACCCTCTTGAAGACTATCAACTCATATGCTTCTCCCCCTTTTGTCAGTAAGGACCAAAAAGGTTTGAATACATAGAGCCTCTACGCGTTCCCAGAAGGAGCAGGAGAAGATGCAGGGTCGGCGTCGGGGTTTGGCGGTGCAGACGAACTTGGTGCAGTGTCGATTCACGCTGATGTCGTGGGTGTTGAAGTAGCATCATCTTCATCATCGATCACTCTGGCATTCACCGTTGCAGCGGAGGAAGAATAGTCAGAGTCTTCAAGAGATGGAGTTCGACGTAGGACATCATTCCTTGGGGGAGTGGTGTCAAACTTGAATCTTTCAGTGAATCCATCATCTTGAAGATTTGCTTTAGCACTGAGCAATGTCAAACTCTTCCATGATCACCGACAGGTCTCATGGGTAACGAAAGAATTCTTGGTGGCAAGATTGCGAATGCGATTGACGTCCACCAAGAGACTTTGCATCTGCCGCTTCAGCCAGAAGTGATGCTTATCTTGTTTCTGATGCAGTGCCACAAGAAGTTCTCGGTCATTCAGAACACGAGAGCGCTTCCGAGGCCTTTGGGCAATAGTGCTCTCAGTGGCTTCAGTCTGAGCTCGGTGAGGTAAGCGAGTATTGCCAGCCAATGGATAGACACGAGTGACTGCTTGGACCCCTTCAATGGGTTGTGAGAAGCTTTGGTGATCAGCATTTTGAAGACTAACAGGCTCCTTGGTAGGCTCTGGATATATGGCTTCAACTTACATATCAACCTCTGGCAGAAAGATCAGATGGTTGCGAGGAGAGGGCTGATAGTTGACAGCTGAGTGTAGCTTGATAAGGCGCGTGACCCATGGAGCGTAGAACTTCAGGCCAAAGAGATCAGACCCGGATGCAGTCAACTGTCTGATAAAGAAGTCTTGAACATTGAAGATGATGCCATTGAGGATATAGAAGACCAAAGTCTTCATTGCTCCTTCAAGTTTCGCTGCTGAAGAATGTCCTTTGACAGGCCATAGAGTTCGCCTGATGATGTGATAAATGGTGCGAGGCAGATACTCTAGGTCTTCGACAAAGAATTCCTTTGGGTAATCAGCGTCAGGTGGCAGAGGCTTCATCATGCTTAACATTTGTCTCATGTTGGGCTCTGGCTTATGGAAGATGCTCTCCAAGGCATTGCGGTGAAGCTGACAACCAGGTTCATATAATTCTCCTGGAGTGGGCAGGCCGGTAAGCTCAGTGATGTCAAAGGCTTTGGCTTCATGATGGACATTGCCTGTCATCCACTCAAGGACCCAAATCTTCGAATCCATGTTGTATCCGCGAATGTGGAGGGTAGCATAAAATTGAAGCAGTAGTTCTTCATTCCAATGCTCCTTGTCAGTCACAAAGTCGAGCAAGCCTGCATCATGGAAACAGTCAAGAGCTTCTTCAAGCCAAGGTAATCCAGCAATGGCTTCAGTTTCAAGACGCATATGTGGGAAGATGTGCCCTTGATCATAAAGAACACATGAATAATAGCTGCGCTGTTGATAGCTCCAGAACCGATCAGAGGAAATCCTTGCCCTTGAGTAGGGGTTCTTGGCGCTATCAAAGAAGGTGTTGTGCACTTTGAAGCCATTAGCATTGAAGGAGCCTGGTGAAGTGGCAGTACCTGGAAACCTAGGCAGTCTTGGCTTTGGCTTCTCGACCTGTGGCCTATGCTCATCATGATAGTCAAATTGTGGACCAATAGCAGGAGGAGGAAGCAGAATAGGCCATTTGACAGTGACCAGCTGACCATAGTTGTATGCTTGCTCAATAGTATGTGGCCTTGGAGGCGGTACAGGAGCAGTGGCATTGACTTCAGGCTGCTGGTTGGCGTCAGGTGCAACATTGGCTTCAGGTGCTATCACTTCAGGCACCACATTGACTTCAGGCGCCACATTAGCTTCAGCCATGACAACGTCATTGGCCTCAGTGTTGGTGTTGGTGGTCACCAAGATTGGTAACCTCCACTTCAGGAGCTGGAGGTCGGACACGTTCTCCTCGAGAACAACTTGGTTGGTAGGGGGTGTGGCACCATGTGCTTCTTCTTCTCTTGTTTGTTCTTCTTGGTCATCGGCTGATGCAGCCGGAATATCTTCAGCCGCTTTGGCTTCAGACTCAGGGATGTTCACAGTTGGAGAGGCTTCAGGAAACACTTGGCGTGAAACAGATTGGCGCTCATATCCTTCTGGAACACTTGACAGATTGACTTGTGGCCTTGGTCCTTTGCGGAGCCTGCGAAACGCTGACGACACTTGTGGAGATGGAGTTGGTTGGGCCTCTAAGTCTTCATCGTCAACCACTAGAGTGGTGACCTGTGTTGGGGGAGTAACTGGTGTTTCTTCATCATGTGGGGATTCTTGAGGGTGATCAGCCCATGAGTCATCCTGAGCAATTGGCGTTAATGGACGACCAATGCTGATGAGTTCGCTGTTCATGAGAACAGGCGATGATACCACATTGTGATTGATCTGAGGAAGGACTTCATCAGCTTCAACATTGTCTTGATGACCAATGTCTTCAGCTATGGTGGGGTCAACAGCTGGAATGTCTTCAGCTTCAGGAGCCTCTGTGGAAGCAGGCTCATGAACTACCATACGTTGTTCTTGGTGTGCAGAATCAGGACGAGCAACAAAGATTGGCTCGACTACAAGGGGCTTTGTGGGAGCAGCCCGATAGCTTTTCTTGGTCTTGCGCTTTCTTGGTGAGTGGAGCTTCATCAATGTTGATCTTGGTTTTTCGCTTTCTGGCCTTGGCTTCAGCTGCCCTTGTCTTCTGAAGCTCTGAAGCAACTGTGGGGACCTTAGGCTTCACGCTTGTCAGGCTGGCTGGGAAGACAATGCGAGGCTCTTCCTGCCTTGATGGTTCAGTTTGATCCACATATGGTTTCTTCTTCTTGGCAGTCATCCTGTGGTTGATGCCAGGACGCCCAAGAGCCTTGCGCTTCTTAGCTTCATTGTAAGCTTGAACGCACTTGGCAGCAAGAATCTTCATGTGCTCATGAGAACCTTTAGCTTCTTCACGTTTCTTGTGAAACGCCTCCTTGAGCTCATGCAACATGACCTTGAAGTTCGAGAAATCCTTCACACTGAGCCTGGCCATATGCTTCTTGAACTGAGCCTTTTCAAAATCAATCTTGTGCTTCAGCTCAACAATTTTCTGAGCAAGAGCTAGCTCGGGAGCAATGTCCCCGTGAAAGGGGACGCTGAGGCCAATTGGAAGTTGCAGATCATCAAAGCTGAGATTGGGGGTGTCAAACCACTCATCAATGAAGTTGTTTATAACTGCCACGTCAAAGAGAGGCAAGTCATTGAATATTTCTGCTTCTTGCTTGCTCTTTATCAATTGCTCAAGAGCGTCATCAGCAAGATCGTCGTCACTCGACAGATCAATGGCTTCATTCTCGTTTCTCAAAATGGTAGCAGGAGTCAGAGCAGGACTAGAGGCGTGCATGGGCTTCTTCTTTTTCTTCTCGGTCTTGGAGATGCGAGAGAGATCTTCAGACTGCACACTTGGTGCAGGTGGAGCTGTGGCCAAGGGCTTCACCCGCGAACCTTTTGGTTGAGTGGAAGTCTTCGAAGGCTTGGGTTTCTTCTGCTTCTTCGACTTCGGTGGTGCAGGCGCTTCGTCAGAGTCAGCGTCGTCTGCAGGTTGATCCACGTCTGCCCCTTGAACCATTATATGCGTGATGAGACCATCTAAGTTATAGAAGGGCCCAACGAGATAGGATTCAGCTTCGCGTGTGCCATCGGTACGGGGCGCAGAGGGGCCAGGGTTGAAGTCTAATCCCAAAGACTTCTTGTTTTCCTTGGCCGAGTTCTTGGCAAACTGAAAATTGCGTTTGAACAGATTGTCATCTCGACACCGTAGCAATGACGATTGGTCGGCGTCAGCAGGTTGTGTCCCTCGGACCATGCAAGGATAGAAGCCCTGAGCATTGGCTTCAGTTCTGGTCTTGGGTTGAAGATTTTTATAGAGAATATCTCCCCAGGGACGCTTGATAGCATTCTTCTTAGCATACTCCTTGGTGACGAATCTTTACTTAAACCACCATTCTTCCCAATATCTTCGAATCCATTGGATTCGAGTCTTGCGTTGACCATAGCTTTCTTCGGGATCAGTCTAGTATAGTTCATATAGATCTTCGGGCAGATCCATTGATGTACCCCCACGGCGCTGTCTGCCACCCTTCCTAGATGATTTCTCTATTGCCATGAAGTTTAAACCGAAAGGCTTCAACACTGTCAAAGGCTTCCGTCTGCTGGTCAGACAGGAACTGGCTTCGGGAGAGTTGATGTGATGCTGTAAGAATTCTGCAAATGAATGCAGACTATGAGAACCAAGGGATTCTCCCACAGACATGTACCTGTGACAGCATTAGAGATGCGAGGGAAGGGGAAGAGGTCATATGCATTCTCAATCAGTTTAGAAGACATTGACCTCATAGCGCGAAGACATTCACTTATATGTTGAGAGTCGGTTCCAGATTTGTACGAATCCAAGAATAAGTACAAGTGAGGAATCTAACTATGTGTGAAGCATAAGTAAATATACTAGGCATTTTATGAGATGCAGACATAATAGATCCTATTTTGTGGAGGCAGAAACCACTTTTGGCAACAAGGGATGAATCTATAGGATGAAAAAGACGGTAAAAAGAGGGTTTTTATTTACCACACGATGAACTGCTAGACGGAGAAGAAGTGGAGGCCGAGCAGTTCGATCTTCCGTGCCCTAACTTGGCGATGGAGGACACCTACAGCGGCAGCGAAGAGGTCGATGTTCGCGGCTGGCGTGAAGGCGGCGTCGGAGAAGTCGCGGCAGATAAACACTTCATCACCGGCGTCGTCGAGAGCTAGCGGTGGCGCTAGGGTTTTGGCGAGGTGGAGAGCTGGAAGAAAGATTTTGACAGCGATTGGACTTGCATTTATAGGGAAAGGGACGACACAACATAATTACGCAGGTGCCCCTAGCGGTTCACATCTGAGGGATACATGGCGAACATGCAACATACTTGGAGTTGTCCCACGTTCCCACGCCCGCCTAGACTGTCGGACGGTCGTTTCGGCTTCTCCGGGTTTCAGGCAATAAGAATAGATCATTTAAAAGAGATTTAATGTTTGTCTCTGTATCTTCTGCTGACAAGGACGCAGAGAAGACATTCGACGGTTTCAATAGAATGCATATGATTTGGATAGATAGTGTTTGAGGTAGAAAGCATAGAGAGATTAGGGTCCGATCACATTCACTTAGTTCAAAATATTCAAAAGAGAAGACATAGCTATAAGTGAATGTTGTAGAGGACATAATTCTTATATATATCAAAATGCAACCAAATCAACATAGTGAAGATAATCAAGAAGAAACGATGATATTGAAGACAAACCAGATGTGAAGACATAGCAAATGTAACGCCATTAGAAAAATACTGCAAACAGAAGAATTTGGTGGTGGCATTACCCACCGTATAGGAAGTATTAGACCCACACACGGCGCACAATTATCGTGGCGCTCCGAAGTCAAATTCTGCATTAATGTATTCACACTCAGAATGTATGTCTTCATGTATTGAAGATATACTTTACTTCGTGTGTTGCACATCTAAGTCATCAACATGCATAAGTGTTAGGATGTGTGCCTGATCACAGGACATTTGAGGATTCCAAGATATTTAGCTCACACCGTAACTTGCAAAACCTTTTCTCATCCAAGGGCTTTGTGAAGATATCTACGAGTTGCTCTTCAGTGTTGACATGTATGATATCAATATATTCCTTCATGACATGATCTCTGAGAAAGTGATGACGAATTTCAATATGCTTTGTCTTCGAGTGCTGAACTGGGTTGTTGGCAATCTTGATGGCGCTTTCGTTGTCGCAATAGAGTGGTACTTGTTTCATATGGATGCCATAGTCCTTGGGAGTTTGCTTCATCCATAGAAGCTGAGCACAGCAAGATCCAGCAACAATGTATCCAGATTCAGCAGTGGAGAGTGATACACAGTTCTGCTTCTTTGAAGACCCACATACAAGTGATCGTCCCAGAAAGTGACATGTGCCTGATGTAGACTTGCGATCCACCTTGTCATCAGCATAATCAGCATCCGAGAATCCAACCAGATCAAACTCTGAGCCCTTTGGATACCATAATCCTAATGTTGGGGTGTAATCCAAATATCGAAGAATTCGCTTCACAGCTAAGTGATGCAATTCCTTTGGTGCCGCTTGGAATCGAGCACACATGCAAACACTAAGCATAATATCTGGCCTAGATGCACATAGATAAAGTAAAGAACCAATCATGGAGCGGTATACCTTTTGATCAAACTCTTTACCATTGGCGTCAGGACCCATATGACTTTTTGTTGGCATTGGCGTCGTGTAACCTTTGCAGTCTTGCATTCCAAACTTCTTCAGGCAATCTTTGAGGTACTTCTCTTGAGATATGAAGATGTCATTCCTTTGCTGACGAATTTGAAGACCAAGGAAGAACTTCAGCTCACCCATCATGGACATCTGATATTGTTCTTGCATCATGTGTCCAAACTCATCACTACATTTCTGGTTGGTGCAGCCGAAGATAATGTCATCCACATATATTTGGCACACAAACAGTTCACCATCATATGTCTTCATGAATAGTGTGGGATCCAGGGAACCAGGTTTGAAGCCTTTGCTCTTCAGGAAGTCTTTGAGCGTGTTATACCAAACGCGAGGAGCTTGTTTGAGGCCATACAGTGCTTTGTTTAGCTTGTAGACCATATCAGGATGTTTTGGATCTTCAAAGCCAGGAGGTTGTGCAACATACACTTCTTCTTCAATCTTGCCATCGAGAAATGCACTCTTCACATCCATTTGATATAGCAAGATGTTGTGATGGTTAGCATAGGCTAGCGATTATGCGAATAGCTTCAAGCCTAGCCATAGGAGCAAATGTTTCATCGAAGTCAATCCCTTCAACTTGAGTATATCCTTGAGCAACGAGACGAGCCTTGTTTCTGACAACTTGACCATGCTCATCTTGCTTGTTGTGATATATCCATTTTGTGCCTATTATGTTGTGCTTATGCGAGGGTCGGGGCGCTTGACCAGTTCGTAAATTTGTTCAGTTTGAACTGTTGAAGCTCTTCTTGCATAGCTTGAATCCATTCAGGTTCCATAAAGGCTTCAGCAACTTTCTTGGGTTCAGATATTGAGACAAAAGCAAAGTGCCCACAGAAATTTGCTAGTTGTGTTGCTCTTGAACGAGTGAGTGGACCAGGCGCATTTATGCTATCAATTATCTTCTCAATCTGTACTTCATTTGCAACACGCGGATGGACTGGACGAAGATTTTGCTCTTGCTGATCATTGTCATCGTTGGGAGGATTGTCTTTAGGCTGAGCATTGTCTTCAGGTTGATTAGGTGCAGAAATGATAAGTACCTCTTCAGGCTGTGCTTCAGAAGGCATGATTTCACCAGTTCCCATTAGCTTGATAGATTCACTGGGTGGATCTTCATCTAGCACATTTGGCAGGTGCTCTCTTTGCGAGCAGTTAGTCTCATCGAACCACACATCCATAGTTTCAACCACTTTATAGAGAAAGAGGTTGAAGACTCTGTAGGAGTGTGAGTTCTTTCCGCAACCGAGCATAAAACCTTCATGTGCTTTTGGTGCAAATTTTGAAGTGTGATGTGGATCCTTGATCCAGCACCTGGCACCAAATACTCTGAAGTAGCTGACATTTGGCTTCTTTCCAGTGAGGAGTTCATAGAATGTTTTCTTCAGAAGCCTGTGAAGATAAACACGGTTGATGACATGGCAAGCAGTGTCAATAGCTTCAGGCCAGAACTTTCTTGGTGTCTTGTATTCATCGAGCATCATTCGAGCCATCTCAATGAGGGTTCTGTTCTTGCGCTCCACGATGCCATTCTGCTGAGGTGTGTACGGAGCAGAGAACTCATGAGTGATTCCCATTGTATCCAAGTAAAGATCGAGACCGGTGTTCTTGAACTCAGTTCCGCTGTCACTCCTGATATGCTTGATCTTGATGCCATAGTTGTTCATGGCACGGTTGGCGAAGCGTCTGAAGACATCCTGCACTTCAGTCTTGTAGAGAATTATGTGAACCCATGTATATCTTGAATAATCATCAACAATGACGAAGACATAGAGACAAGCAGTTGTAGTGAGAGTAGAGTAGTGAGTAGGGCCAAATAAGTCCATGTGTAGCAGCTCGAAGGGTTGAGATGTCGTCATGATTGTCTTCGAGGGATGCTTAGCCCTAGTCATCTTTCCAGCTTCGCAGGCACCGCACAAGTGATCCTTCTTGAACTTTACGCCCTCGATTCCTATGATATGCTTCTTATTTGCGAGAGTGTGTAAGTTCCTCATGCCAGCATGCCCTAGCCTCCGATGCCAGAGCCAGCACTCTGAAGCTTTAGCAAGAAGACATACGACAAGCTGTGTCCCTGCTGAGAAATCTACCATGTATAGATCATCTTTCCGGTACCCTTCAAAGACTAGAGACTTGTCAGATTCCATAAGCACAAGACAACGATATTTTCCAAATATCACAATCATGTTCAAGTCACAAAGTGTCGACGTTCTGGGAACGGGGGTCCCCAGACTTGCCTGCCTGCGGCCTGCGGCGTGGCTCAAAGGAGGCCCAGGACAGCCCATCTTCATCAACACAAGCTCAAGACCCTCGCGAGGGGCCAAGCCTCATGAGGCGGGGCGACCAAGAGCTTCCTCAGGCGCGGCCTCGTCAGGCTGGCTCATGAGGGGGTGGAGAGTTCAAGGCAGGGTACCTCGCGAGGTGCCCATGACGTAAGCCATGACGACCAAGGGCGCCAGTCGGGCGCCAGCCGCGCAGCGTCCTCCTTTCCTCTTTGGTGCAAAGGGAGCAAGCGCAGGCAAGAGCATCAAGGAAAGGCACCCGTTTTAGTGCAACAAGACCAAGACCAGCCCCAACGGCTGGAATGCAGTCATCGCGGAGCCCAAGCAGGCGTCATCACCGGAGCCTTTGGCAGGCGAGGACCAACTTTAGTCAGGATAAGTGTACCCGCTGTTCCCCTTCAAAATGGACAATTGTTGGCGCCCTTCCCGCTCAATATTTGGGAAGAGGCCCAGGGCCTTCGTCTATATAAGTAGAGCTAGCCACCATAGGAGGAGAGAGGACGAAGGATCCGCCATTCGGAATCCAGAGAGAGAGATAGAGACCCGATCCTCAAGCCAGAGCGATGGGACACCACTTAGCAGGTCATCACTCCCACCAAGAACAGACCCTCGCGAGGCTGTTCTTCCCTGTACTGTTCCTCATCAGCCCAAGAGGCAATCCACACACCACACACTGGAGTAGGGTATTACACCACGATGGTGGCCTGAACCAGTATAAATCTTGCGTCTCGTGTGTTGTTCTGGTTAGTATTTGTAGGTCCCTGCGATTGGCGAGGTACAAGACGGTGGAGGGTTGGATCTCAGCGCGCGCGAGTTCGAACCTTAAGGGTCTGCGGAACCCGAAATCCGACATTTGGCGCGCCCGGTAGGGTGCGCCGGAATTTGCCTTTAAATCGCCTCGTTCTTCCCCGACCACCGCAACCATATGCAGCGCGCCGGGCCCAGCGCCCGGCATCAGGCCGCCCTCGCCTCCCATGTAGCCCTAACTGCTCCTTTCGGCGGTCGTCCTCGTCGTTCCTCGTGCTTTGCCGTCAACGCCGCCACCAGCCCGGCGAAACGAGCAGCAAGCGTCGTCCCAAAGACCCGTCCATGAGGCGGGACGTCCGCACCGCCACGCCTTCGCTCACACCCGCTGGTACTTTGTCGCGCGCGCCCAGCGCGGCCATGGAGGCACGAGCTGCACTCATCGCGGCCAATGAGCTACTCCGCTACCGCCCGTCGGCAGCGTCTGAAGAATGGCTCGACGCGTCGCCGAAGCTCGTCCACGCTGCGGAGACGACCCGCGCCGTCCGTCTCGCTGCACCGCACCCGCCCGCTGGCGATGAAACTCCGGGCGCCTCGGCCGCCTCCTCCTCAAGACGGGCGCCACCCCAAAGCGCGTGGCCTGGCGAGAACCCATTCCGCCCGGCGCCGCAGCAACAAGAGCAGAGCTGCCAAAGTTCCTCGCCCGCAGAAGCTGCCCGGCGCTCCCGCTCCAAAGACGTCAAGACCCTGCGCTGCCCCCAGCCGTGGCGTAGGGAGGCCTGCAAGACCAAACTCTCTGCCGTCCGAGGCCCCCCGCGGCCACGGCGGGCTGCCGCGCCTTCACCACCGAGCTACGCAGCGTTGCGTGGCCCGCCAAGTTCAAGCCAGACCTGCCTCCACGCTACGACGGCACGGGCTGACCCCACGGAGTTCCTCCAGCTCTGAAGCTGGGCATCGAGGCTGCCAACGGGATGAAAAGGTCATGGCGAACTGGTTTCCCATGGCGCTCAAGAAGCCCGCACCTTTTGGCTCTGAATCTGGCCCCAGGCACAATCTCTTCCTGGGGCGAGATGCACACCCGCTTCATCGCCAACTTCCAAGGTACTCGCGACCGGCCACCCGCCGTGAGCGACATGCGCCGGATCAAGCAGCAGCCAGGGGAAACCCTGCAAAAGTACATCCAACGCTTCAACAACGCGCGCCTCAAGATCCCCAGGGTAACGGAGGAGGCCATCATCTCTGCCTTCTCCGACGGCGTGCGCGACGTCAAGATGAAGGAGGAGCTGGCGATGCATGAAGATCTGTGCACCTCCCTGGAGCTGTTCAACTTGGCGACCAAGTGCGCCCGGGCTGAGGAGGGGCGCCTCTCCCTCCTCGAGCTGCCTGCCGTGTATCCCAAAGAGAAGAAGTCCAAGGCCAAGGACGTGAAGCGCAAGGGGGCTGCCGTGCTCGCAGATGAACCAGACACCAAGCGAGGCAGAGATCAGCCCGAGTCTTCCAAGGGCAGCCGGTACTGCGTGTACCACGACCTCCACACCCACAACACCAATGAATGTCAAGAGCTCCGGCCGTCTTGAAGGAAGGGTCGGCAGACGCCTCGGCAGCGACCGGGGCTATGGCCGAGGAGGAGGAAGAAATGCAGGACGCTGGGAAGACCGCGGCCCGCGCCAAGGGTGGCGCGACCAACCTCGCGAGGACCGCTGGCAAGACCCACCTCGCGAGGGGGGCTGGAGGGATCAGCCTCGTGAGGATCGTCCGCAAGGGAACGCAGGCCTCCCTCCGCTGCCGCCGCCACCAAGGAGAGTCGAAGACCGCCATCAGGACGAGGGGGCTGGGGGCTTCCAGGAAGCGCGTGCGATCGCTTTGCATCTGGCGGAGCTCAAGCCCCAGCCTCTCACCGCATCTTCAAGCGGTTCGCCCGTGAAGTGAATGCAGTCCTCCCCAAGCTCGAGTCCACACACCTCTCGGGTGGTCGGCGTGCGCCATCACGCTTAGCTCGGCCGGATCAGCTCAAGTGCGCAGCCACAGCCGGAGTTCTCCCGATGCTTTGCTCCCCAATCATCAGCAACGTGCTGGTCACCAAGACCCTCATCGACGGCGGAGCAGGGCTCAACGTCTTGTCCGTGGAGACATTCAACAATCTTCAAGTGCCTTACAGCCAGCTTCGCCAACCAAGCCTTTCTCCGGAGTCACCGACGGCTCCACGGTCCCGATCGGGCAGGTTCGCCTTCCCGTCACCTTCGGGGCCCGCGACAACTACCACACCGAGCTCATCGACTTCGACGTCGCCCACATTCGCCTGCCGTACAACGCCATCCTCGGGTACCCAGCGTTGGCCAAGTTCATGGCCGTAACCCACCATGGCTACAACATCCTCAAGATGCCAGGTGTCGGTGTACTAGAGTAGGGGTACCCTAGTATCCCGTACTCGTGCACGGACAGTTGTAGCACCCCGCGGCAGGGTTTGCCTCGTCACCGCCAAGATCCTCCGTGGCTCCTCTGGAGCCATTCAAGAACAAAGTATTTGATTAAGAAGACAAGGCCCCGGCAAGAGGAGCTTGCCGGGAAGGCTCGGAGCACGACAAGCCTCCGGACGCGACAAGGATTCGGCCGCGGCAAGGCGCTTGCCGCGGCAAGCAACCTCTCTCCATCTCCGCTCCAGCTCATCCAGAACCGTGTCGCCATGGGACCATTCCATGTGTGCGTGTCGAGAGGCTGGGCAGCCAGCGGAGAGCAGCGATAAGCGGCGCTGACAAGCTTGCCATTGTGGCGAGCGGTGGCGCACCTGACGGTCTCTGTTGCCTTTGTTTGGGCGACAACGGGCATTCTTGCTTTTGTCCCTTGCCGTCAGAGTTAGGTATTTTGTAATCGCATAATGCTCGAAAGTAGGTGTACCAACTCCTGTTTTTACATTTGTACCCTCGCTTATGTTGCCACCTGTCAGAGACCCCTTGAGCATATAAAAGGAGGCCCATGCGCAACGTAGAAAAGGTTCGAGTTTCGGTTCATTCGACTCACGAGAGACCAGATACGCTCATGCTAGGTTTTGTAGCTCACATCGCTCCCTAGCAAGAACACAATACATCAAACAAGCAGCAGTAGGAGTTTTATCTCCGGAGAGCTCCGAAGCTGGGTAAACTGCTCGTGTGCCTCGCCTCGATCCGCTCTTCGTGCGATCTCCGCCCCCCTCTGAACCACAAAGGGGCCTGGTCCGCTGGCCCCATAGGTGTTCGTGGGTACGATCAGCCTCCCCGAAATCTTTGGCGCGCCAGGTAGGGGGCGTCGAGGCCGTGTGAATCTGATCCGACGTTCACACGAGCAGCGTCCTCAACATCTTCCTCAACATGCCACCGAAGAAGAAGGCTTCGGCGGCAGCAGAGCCTTCCGCGTCGTACCCACCCTCACCGCAACAAACGGGTGGTGTGGCAGACGCTGGCGGAGGAACGGGCGCCGACGAAGGTGTTCGCGACGTTGCCAAGTCCAAGGACAAGGCCCCGCAAACCTCGGCGTCCGCACATCCCCCGCGCCCATCTCAGGAGACGCGGGACCAACAACGTCATGGCGTTCACAATGCCATACGTTCGTTGGATCGAGACCCTCAAGACCAGCATGCGGCGCCAACATGCTTTGTACGAGTGAGATCTGATGCGCTGGGCCGGGTGCTGCTCCTTCTAACGTAGTTAGAAGTCCGAGCATATCCGCTCCTCGCACCGTTCGCCAATGCCACCCACTACTCCAGCAGAAGCTCCGCGAGAGCTCAGCTGCTTCCTCGACTACCCTCCAACGGCCAACAAGGTCGGCGAGTGGAGGCCACTATCCGAAGCCTCATCGGCTTTGCCAGCGGCGGCGCTCATGACAACCAACGCCATCATTGCCGCGGCAAGGCGACAAGGCACGAGCCGGTGGCGGCAAGACTGTCGGAGGTGCAACCACCATGCACTCTCCGCCCACGAAGGCCAAGATCGCCGACTCACGGATCCACCTCGGCAGCGACTCCACGCGTCGCCGGATCCGCGAGCTTGCCGCGATCAGCGCCAAGTTCTTCATGGCGACAACAAGAGGGCGCTTCGAACTTCGCATCGAGCGTCGGAGAGAAGCGCGACGTCGATCCGTCAGCGCGCTGGGCCTTCTGTTGACATGCGCAGGCCGGAGGAGCCAGGTGACTTGCCATATACGCGGTAGGTTGCCCTGCGTTCACTTTCGTGAGCTGCGGCAAGTCCAGGCCCAGCCGAGAAAAACTTCAAACCAGGCGTGCGGAGAAGTATGATGGCAGGGCGCATCCGTCGGAGTTCCTCGGCATCTACACCATCGCGGTGCAGGCTGCGGGGGGACGGGACGACAAGATCCTCGCCAACTACTTCCCGCTCGTGCTCAAGCCCAACGTCCGATCTTGGCTCATGCACTTGCCGGACAGCTCCATATCCTCTTGGGCAGATCTGTGCCATCGGTTTGTTGGCGCCTTCACGGTGGCCACAAACCTCATGGCCAAGAGAGTGACCTTCATTTGCTCGCCCGGAAGGAAGGAGAGTCCTGCGCCAAATTCATTCGTAGATTCAGCCGTGTGCACTACAACATCGGGCGTCCACCCTGCCGTGGTGATCAGCGTAGCGTTTCATCGAATGTGCGAAACCGCAGGATGAGGAGGAGATGGCGATGTGCAAAGTCAAGGACGTCGATGAGCTATGCGCCTTGGCCGACAAGTGTGCCGCTACCGAGGAAGGAGGAGACTCCGGGAGAGAATGCGGAAGCGAGATCGGCGATGAGGAGATAGACCTCCCGCGGCCCGCGACAAGGATGAAGATGATGGCGGCCGAAGATATGGAAGACGGCTGCTGATGAGCAGGAGTTTCAGAAAGCCACAGAGGTCCTTCTGCGTTGTGGAGGTGCTTCCTGCATACCTCCCACCGCCAACTCAAGCAATGGAGTGCGGGAGGTCAATGCAGCCGGAACCATCCGTAGAGTCACACAAGCCTCACGAAGTGGTCCAGCACGCCTATCATTTTTGATATTGAGGACCACCACGATCGCGCATAACTACGGTCGGGTGCTTGCCGATGTTGGTCTCACCAACCATCCGCAACCTCAAGGTCACCAAAATGCTAGTTGACGGCGGGGCCGGCTTGAATCTGATCTCCTCCGCGGTGCTCCAGAAGCTACAAATCCCTGACAGCGAGCTCGAAGAGACCGGCACCTTCCAAGGAATCAATCCGGGAAGGAGCAAGCCGAAGGGGAAGATTACGTTGCCGGTAACATTTGGCAGCGAGCTGAACTTTAGGACTGAGAGGGTCACATTCGATGTTGCCGATTTCCCATTGCCTTACAATGGGATACTTGGCCGTCCAGCACTCGCCAAGTTCATGGCAGCCTCTCACTACGCCTACAACTTACTCAAGATGCCGGGACCGATGGCGTCATCTCTCATCCATGGCGACAAGAAGGATGCCCTTATCTCAGGCCGACAAGATCTACCGGGATGCAGTACCGCGGCAGATTGCCGGACACTTGCCGCTGAAGCTCCCGGGGAAGAAGACAAATTCCAAGTCCGCAAGAGCCGATGCTTACTCCGCAAGCGCACCTCTTGAGTGCTGCGCTACCGTCGAGGACGCACCACCGAGCTCCACCGGCAAGTGCAAGAAGATGGTAGCTCCGCCAAAGACCAAGAAGGTGCCGTGAAGAAGGGCGGCGCTGGTGGTACCTTTACCATCGGTGCCTCTCTCGACCCTAAATAGGAAGGCGGCGCTCGTTGCTTTCCTGCGGGCGAATGTCGGCGTGTTTGCATGGCAACCGTCGACATCCCGGTGTTCCTAGGAAAGTGATTGAGCACCGCTTTGGCCGTTTGTCCTCATGCACGGCCCGTCAAGCAAAAAAGTCGGGAAGCAAGCGGTGGGCGCCAAGAATTCATAGCGAAGAGATCAAGAACCGAAGCAGCAGGCCTTGTCGGAGGAGTGCTCCATCCTACGTGATTGGCCAATCTCGTAGTCGTCACGCAAAGCAAATGGAAAATGGAGACTTTGTATTGACTTCACGGATGTTAATAAAGCTTGTCCCAAAGATCCATTTCCCTTGCCGTTGCATTGACCAGATTGTTGACTCCACGGCTGGATGTGATTTGCTTTCGTTTCTTGATGCATACTCAGATACCATCGGATCTTCATGGCTGAAGAAGATGAGGAGAAGACCGCATTCATTACACCATGTGGCACATCTTTGTTTCATACGGATGCCTTTCGGTTTGAAGAATGCTGGTTCAACATTTGCAAGGGTAGTCCATGGCGGCTTTTGAGCCGCAAATGCACAGAAATGTAGAAGCCTACATGGATGACATAGTGGTCAAAAGCAAGGACAAAGCAACTCTGGTTCACGATTTGGACGAGACCTTTGCAAATCTGCGCAAGATCAACCTTAAGCTCAACCCCGAGAAGTGCGTGTTTGGAGTCCCTTCCGGCAAGCTTCTCGGGTTCTTCGTATCTCAACGAGGGATTGAAGCTAATCCCGACAAGATCAAGGCCATTGAGAAGATTGAAGCACCAAAGCGCGTCAAGGATGTACGAAGACTTGCGGTTGCGTAGCTGCTCTCGGCAGGTTTATTTCTAGGTCTGCTGAGCGCATACCGCCATTTTTAAGATTTTGAAAAAGGCAGGTCCAATGAAATGGACTCGAAGCGGAGGTCATCTTTGCGAGACTTGAAGAGATACACATCCTCCACTCCAACACTTGTCGCACCTAAGCCACAAGAGAAGTTGCTGCTATATATAGCAGCAACCAATCAAGTGGTTAGTGCTTTGCGTTAATGTAGCGGAGAGGGAGGCGGATGACGAGCCAAAGAACCACGGCAAGCACATCCAATGACAAGCGAGGGCTTCACCGACGAGCTCTGGTCCCGACAAGGGCGAATCCACAGACACATGACCAGATCACGAGAAAAGGATGGTGCAGCGCCCAGTCTACTTTGTCAGTTCCCTCCTGCCGGGGGCTAGGTCAAGGTACTCTGGTGTGTAGAAATTGCTTTTCGGCCTCCTCATGGCCTCGAGAAAGCTGCGCCATTACTTCCAAGCACATGAGATCACAGTTGTCACTCGCTTTCCGCTGAAGAGGATACTGCAGAATCCAGAAGCAACGGGAAGGATTGTTGAGTGGGCGTTGGAACTGTCAAGCTTTGGTCTCAAGTTTGAAAGCACATCAACTATCCAAAGCAGAGCGTTGGCAGAATTCATAGCAGAATGGACGCCAACGCCAGATGAAGAGATTCCGGAGACAAGCATTCCCGTCAAAGAAGCAAGCAAAGAGTGGCTGATGTACTTTGATGGTGCCTTCTCGCTGCAAGGCGCCGGTGCCGGCGTGCTGCTTATCGCACCCACCGGAGAGCACCTCAAGTACGTAGTCCAGATGCACTTTCCCAAGGAGCAAGCAACAAACAATACTGCAGAGTATGAAGGTTTGCTTGCCGGTCTCAGGATCGCAGTGGACCTTGGGATCAAAAAGTTTATTGTCAGGGGTGACTCGCAAATGTTGATGGAAGCCTACGTTGATGAAGTGAGGAAGCTAGAAGAGCACTTTGATGGCCTGCAAATGGAACATGTTCCAAGAGCTCAGAATGATATTCTTGACGGCTTCATCAAAGTCTGTTGCACTTAAGTTACTGTGGAACCGAGGGATTTTCGTGCTCAAGCTGACTCAACCAACCGTAACACCATCAAGCTGGACAAAGCAAGAAGAGGAAGTTGATCTCTGGTGACTATTTTCCGGCAGAGCTTCCCGAAGCCGCCGTTATGAAGGTCCCCAAGATCAACACCAACGATCTTTGAGGCGATCTGCTCGACAAGCCCCATGGTTTGTTTCGTTGAAGCGGGCGCTTCCGACAAGTTTTGCTCCGGCAAGCTTGCCGGGAGCGTCAAGCTCCGCAGAGCCGCATGTTCTTGCCGTGAAGCCGATGCTCCCACAGCCGAGATGTGCCTTTAGTCCTTGTTGTCGAGCCGCAAGCTCCGGCATGGGCACGCAATGATTGTCCATTTCCTTGAACGGAGAACTTCCCAAGAGCAAGAAGAAGCGAAAGAGTAGCCCGGCGGTCAAGTATGTACCAGTTTGTCGACGATATCGCATGCGGAAGAAGACTTCAGCGGTGTGAAATTGAAGTGTATTCCGGGGAAGATGGACGAAGCTGTTGGCGAAGATACACGGAGGCATATGTGGTCACCACATTGGCGCAAGAGCACTTGCCGGCAAAGCTTTCCGGCAAGGTTTCTTCTGGCCGACAGCCTCCAGGATGCGACTGCACAAGTAACCAAGTGTGAAGCGTGCGGTTCCATTCCAAACAGATACACCAGCCAGCTCAAGCTCTCCGGCGATCCCTTTATCCTGGCCATTTTTGGTGCAGGGGCTCGACATCCTCGGCCCTTTCCCTCGGTAGCCGGGGGCTTTGAGTACTTGTACGTCGCCATCGACAAGTTCACAAAGTGGCGGAAGTGGAAGCGATGAGGAAGGTGACGGCACGGTCGATAGATCAAGTTCTTGGTCGATTGTTTGCCGTTTGGAATCCCTAACAGGATCATCACCGACAACGGCACACAATTCTGATCGCACCTTCATGCAAGACGTCCAAGATCTTGGCGCCAAGGTCTGCTTTGCTTCCGTTGCTCACCCGAGAAGCAACGGTCAAGCGAGAGGGCAAATCTTTGAAGTGCTGCTGTGGGCTAAAGACCAGAACTTTCGGCGAGCTGCACAAGTGCGGAAGAAAGCTGGATCGAGGAGCTGCCGGTGGTTCTTTGGTCGATCAGAATGACGCCAAATCGAGCCACCGGCGGACACCTTTCGCTCTACTCTATGGAGCAGAGGCAGTTCTCCCCACGGAACTCGTATACGGATCGCCTCGAGTGCTCGCTTATGACGAGCTTGAGCAAGAGCAGCTGCGACAAGATGACGCGCTGCTCCTTGAGGAGGATCGTCTTCAGGCCGCTCTGCGAGCTACTCGCTACCAGCAAGCTTTGCGTCGCTACCATAGCCGCAGAGTTAGTGCCAGAAGTCTCGAGGAAGGCAACCTTGTTCTTCGGCGCGTTCAGTCCGCCAACAATCCAAACAAGTTGACGCCAAAGTGGGAAGGCCCTTATCGGGTGAAACGAGTCACTAGGCCTGGCGCTGTCCGCCTTGAGACCAAAGATGGCATCCCGGTGAGCAACTCCGGGAACATTGAGCATCTTCGTAAGTTTTACCCATAGGGCACGGTTGCCGGAACCCGTTCCGGCAACCACCTTTTGTACAAGTCTTCCCGCTGTTGCATGTAATCGTTTGTACAAAGCCGGGCGCAGACCCCGTGCATCAGTAAAGCTCATGTGTTGCGCACAACTTGTCAAAATCATGCTTTCATCATTTTATTGCATGTTTTGGCTAACACTTTGTGCAGCAACCACACCCGGTAAGCAAAATCGAGCCGCTAGGCTCCATAACTTTATTTCCTCATCTTTCTCTTTTCTCAAAGAAAGGAAGGCTCCCTCGCGCACAAGTTAACCAGGGAGGAAGGAGAGGATAATACTACTATGGACCAGGCACCGCTCGAGGAAGTTCCGCCTCATCGGGAAGCAAGAGACAGAAAAGCTAAGTTGCCAAAGTTTGAGCAATCAATTTTTAAATTTTTAAGTTATCTTCCTCGAACGATAGTACTGCAGATGGAAAACCTGTGCGCTTGAGAGGAACCAACTCGCATGAGCTAGTCACGCCCTTACTTTGTTTTGAGTCCGCTCAACAACTTAAGTGAGCTGCGGCTGAAGTCGCGACAAGGTTGCTGTCGGAGGCTGCATCGCCGGCAGACTCTTGACGTTCCGCACTCGGCCTTCATGGCCGAAAGTGCCCGCACCGACAAGTCCCCCAAATGCGTAAGGAAGAAACGTACAAAGGAAGGAATCAAGTAGAGGAAATAACGTTGCATTGATCGCCTAAGATAGAGTATATTACAAAATAACTTGTCGCTGATCTAACAAAGTGTTCTAAACATGATCGGCAGCGACAAGGGAGAGATAAAATTGGCGGCCTAGTCTCTGGCGGTGCGCCATCGATCCAACTTGATCTTGTTCACCTTGTTCACAATGGGTGCGACAAGGGCTTTGAGCTCCTCCACGTTAGCATCTGGCGGCAAGGATCTGAGGGCGCCGTTAAGGTTGAGGCCCGGATTGCGGAAGGCCACCTTTATCAACACCTTCTCGAGGGCTCCTGCACAGAACTGGCGTGATTCCTCGGCCACCTGCTTTGGGACCTCTTCCGGAGTCGCCGAGACCCGTCCCACGCCTTTGAAGAATAAACTGAGTTTGGCGCTGGGTTGGAGATGCTCGTCGAGGAGGTATGCAAGGTCCGCCATCCCCAGCTCCATCAGCTCGTTGTGGATGTCGTGGCCGGTGTCCACAAGACCTTCATCCAAAGTGCTCCACGCTCACCCTCAAGGTGCTCGGGTGGAGGCAGCATTCGCAGCTCCTCCTTGGCCTTGATCGCCTCCAACAAGCCCACCTCCCGCTCTCTGGCGCCGTCCAACGTCTGCGTCAGAGTGGTCAGCTTCAGCTCAAGATCCGCCTTGGAACCCTTGGCGGCGTCGAGCTCCTTGCCTCTATCAGCGAGACGACTTTGCAGCTTGCCAATAGTGTAGGCGTCCTTCTCACGCTCATGCTTGAGCGCGACAAGCTCTTCGCCGCTCTTCTTGAGGCTGGCCTCCAGCTGTGCCACCTTCGCCTTCAGCTCTTCCTTGGCGGCCTCGGCGGCTGCGGCAGCATCCGTCGCTTCCTGAAGCGCCCCGCCAAGTGACTCCTCGCGCTGCAAGGTCTTCTTTGTGGCTGTCCAGGTTGACCTTCCGCTACGCCAACTCGCTTTCCCTGCCTGAGAGAGCTTCTCGGCAGCCAGCCGCTGCTCCTCCTCAGCTGCGGCCTTCTCAAGGATAAAGGCCGTGCGCTCTTCCGCAAGTTGCCCCCGCGCTTCTGCTACGTCGCGGAGAGCTTCTTGGTTGGCGCTCCGGAGCTCTTCTGCACGCTTCTCCATGTCCGCTCCTGCCCTCGCGACAAGTGCTTCCCGGGTCTCCAACTTGGCTTGCCGGGCGCGGTAGAGCGACAACAGCTTCTTCAGCAGCTCCTCCTCCTCAGACTAGCCGCTGCTGCTGCTTGGCGCGTCCACCAGCGTCAGCCCAGCTGAGGCGAGTAGCTCACCGTCGAAGGTCTCCCCTTCGACCGGCACCCTGGAGCTCGGTTCCCAGGGGAGTTTGATGAAGACACCCTCGCCGGCCTTCAGGTAGGCGTGGCTGAGGGCTCCTCGGAGCCCGACAGCTGCAACATTGCTGAAGTCGGTGTCGGTGTGGCGCTGTCGCTCCCTGACCTCGGGGCCGTCGGTCGCGACCGCCCGACCCTCGCCCACATGTCGGCAGCCTCGGTGGCCTTCTCGCCAACAGGCTCGTCGGCGACGGCCTCTTCTTCCACAAAGAACGACCTCTTCTTCCACGACGGCGGCCTCGTCGGTGTTGCCTTGGCCTTCCTCCTCGCCGCAGCCTCGACCTCCATCGGCTCTGCGTCGAGACGAAGAAAGAGCGATCAACCAAATGTTCAAAAGAGAAACAAAAGAAAGCAAGCCCAAGGGAAATTTTCGTGTAAGGCAATTACCTGCAGCAGGATCCGCAGCCATGGCCTCGACCCTTTGGAGGGTCCTTGGCGCTGTCCCCTTGCCGGGGTAGCCTCCCTTGCCCGAGTGGCCTCCCTTGTCGGAGGGCGCTCCCTTGCCGGAGGTTCCTGCCTTGGCGGCGTAGTGGCAGCAGACAGGATTTCGGGGGCGGCTTCCGAGCCCTCCTGATGAGGCTGCTCTGCTCCTACACAAACAAACAATCTGGTATCAACGAAGAAGGGGCACCCCTGCACACCTAATAGTAAGGAGAAAGCTGCACACTTACTTTGAGGGATGTGCTGGGGGCTGCTCTGAGGAAGGGTTGCCGAGTCCGGCAAGGGGTCTCGGACGCGTCCCCTGTTGCCACGGGAGAATCGTCCTCAACGACGACCGTCGGGATCTTGGCCCTCTTCGACGCTCTCTGGGCCAGCGTCCTGAAAAGGAAAGAGTCCGGAGCGAAGCAAATCAGATTCAAGATGAAGCAATAAAATTGAAGAAATACAATCACAATCTCAAGAGCTTACTCTTCGCCTTCCTCCTCGGAGCTGAGCGCGGAGAAGTCAAACTCCGGCTCGCCTCCGGTGCGACGAGGCGGGGGAGTGGGCTCTCTAGGCCGCTTAAGCGGAGGCGTCGGCGGTGGCTGAGAAGATCCCGCCCGGTTATCGCAGCAGTGTGGCGCTCAGCGGCAACCTCGCTTGAGAGGCGCTTCTTCGGCGGAGCCGGGGCTCGGCCAGTGGCAAATCGCTGGGTGGTGGAGAGAAGAAGCGCCCTCGGCGGAGTCCACTCGACCCGGCCTCGGGCTCGACAAGCTCATCCTCGCCGGGCGATCTCCCTTCGCTCGGCAAGGCTTGCTGCCTTCGCGGCGTCCGCCTCCTCCACGGTATACCCGAAGGCTCCGGCGGCAGCTGCTGCCGCCTCCTCCACCTGGTATAATACGCCATCTCCTCGTCGGTGGTGTCGCGGGTGAGCCTTTTTTGCTCGTCGAGCGGATCGGCACTTCTTCCAAGTCGTCAAGAACTGCTGCACGACCTCGTCGGGGCTCCTACCAGGTTGGAACGATCCCATGGGAGTCGCTGGCAACGGCATCATGGCGCGGATGCGGTCGGCGCCGAAGTTGTTGCACAAAGGGCGACCCCCTCGGCAACCTAAACCACTCGGGGTGATCGGGTCGTTCTTGAACAGCTCTAGCAAGATCGCATCCAACTCCAAGGCGGTGAAATTCCAGTTCAGGCCAGGCGCAACCTCATAATGTCTGCCGCATTTTGGAACTCCCAAGCAGGCCTCCTCCTCTCCTACAAGGGAAGCGTCTGCGGCGAAGGAAGTCTGCGCCAACTGCGCCTCTGGTTAATCCGGCAAGCCCGAGGCGCAAAATCCGGTCACAACTATCTTCAACTTCGCATCCTCGGCGTAAGTTACTCCGATCTCTGTCGCGCACTATTGGGGTTTAGCGCCGCAGCGGTGAAGGGCCTTGGGTTCTCCTCTCGACCCAACACCAATTGGCTCTCCACTCCTCCCACTTGTTGCGGAACTCTCCTTCCGGTAGGCTTCTTTCTTGCCGATCCCGGAGACCCAAACTATCCCTTGACAAGTGGCTCTCCTCTCTCGGCGGGGCACGAAGAAGTGGCGGAAGAGTGCCACATTTGCTGGACTCCGACAAAGTTTTCGCAAAGATGCTGAAAACTGCCATGGTCAAGACGGCGTTGGGGGTGAAATCAAGGAGGCGGAGGCCAAATGTGTTCATGATGTCGCAGAAGAACTTCCGGAAAAGGCGGGCAAAGCCCGCAATAGAAAAAAGGGCAAAAAGGGGTACCCTGTTGGGGAAAAATCAGGGGCGGAGGCGGGGTGTACCTTGGTGCGCGTTTGCGCACGCGTCTCCGTCGACCAAAAGAGGTAGAAGACATCCGCAGCTCCCTTGCGCCAAGCTGGGGTGAAGATGGCCCGCTCATGCGCATAACGCCCATGAGCCGCTGCGCTTGAGTCGACTTGACGCCCTTCTCCTTGTCGGCTTTCGGAGCCATGGCGAGGGCGGCGGAGGAGGCGGCAGCGGTGAGCGTGCTTGTGGCGAAAGGGGGCGGGGCGCTGCTCTCTTCACACCGGAGAACAAGGGGGGAGCGGCGGTGGTTTTCTTGACAAGACAGCGATGGCGGAGTGGACGGCCTGCCCCTGTTTCCTCCGCTTATAAAGAGGGGGAGGGGGCGGACGTTCCGCTTTTCCTAATAAAGAAACCCCCACGACCGTGCCCACGATCTCTCGCACGACGCCACGTCCGGTGCGTGCCGTTAGTGGGGATCGTGGTGGGTCCGGGGCGAGTTGCGACGTGGTCGAGGCCGCGTGTGACCGTGCACTGTTTTGGGCCTGGCCCGACAGCGCTCGGCACCGTGTCTGACCAGGCCGGGGGCTCGTCGGTGTACTAGAGTAGGGGTACCCTAGTATCCCGTACTCGTGCACGCAGACGATTGTAGCACCAGCGGCGTGGTTTGCCTCGTCACCGCCAAGATCCTCCGTGGCTCCTCTGGAGCCATTCAAGAACAAAGTATTTGATTAAGAAGACAAGGCCCGGCAAGAGGAGCTTGTCGGGAAGGCCACTCAAGGCATGCAGAAGACAAGGCCCGGCAAGAGGAGCTTGCGGGAAGGCTCAGGCGCGACAAGCCTCCGGACGCGACAAGGATTCGACGCGGCAAGGCGCTTGCCGTGGCAAGAAACCTCTCTCCATCTCCGCTCCAGCTCATCCAGCAACGTGTCGCCATGGGACCATTCCATGCGGCGTGTCGAGAGGTCAGTGCAGCCAGCGGAGGAAACAGCGATAAGCGGCGTGACAAGCTTGCCATCGTGGCGGCGGTGGCGCTTTTGACGGTCTCTGTTGCACTTTGTTTGGGCGACAATCGACGGGCATTTATTGCTTTTGTCCCTTGCCGTCAGAGTTAGGTATTTTGCACTGTACACTATTCGAGTAGGTGTACCAACTCCTGTTTTTACATTTGTACCCTCGCCTATGTTGCCACCTGTCGGAGACCCCTTGAGCATATAAAAGGAAGCCCATGCGCAACATAGAAAAGGTTCGAGTTTCGGTTCATTCGACTCACGAGAGACCAGATACGCTCATGCTAGGTTTTGTAGCTCACATCGCTCCCTAGCAAGAACACAATACATCAAACAAGCAGCAGTAGGAGTTTTATCTCTCCGGAGAGCTCCGAAGCTGGGTAAACTGCTCGTGTGCCTCGCCTCGATCCACTCTTCGTGCGATCTGCGCCCCCCTCCGAACCACAAAGGGGCCTGGTCCGCCGGCCCCATAGGTGTTCGTGGGTACGATCAGCCTCCCCGACACCAGGAAGCGGCGGAGTCATCACGGTGCCTTGTGAAGAGAGAGATGCAGTGTGCTCCCTGGAGCGAGCTTTTCAGGCCGCATCGCTGGAAGACCCAGACCACAGCAGCAGGACGCCTCCCGATGCAGCACCCAAGAAGAAGAAGACATCGACCGCCCCGCTCTTCAAGAGACAGGCCCCTCAGGGCCCGCACCGGGACAAGGGGAGCCTCCTTCCATCGCATAGGAAAGCGCGCCCGGCGCCCTCCTCAGGCAGGGCTCGGGGGCTCTCCCCTGGAGGGCCGTCGACCTCGCCAAGGTCTCGAGGGAGGCGCTTGGGCACCACGTGGAGGTGTGTTTCGAAGCACATTTCCCGCAAGCAGGAGCAAGACTAGGAGGACAGAACCCTCAAGAGTTCATCAGCAAGGCCATTCAGAGCCTCTGAGGAGTCAAGGGTCATGAGGGGCAGCCGCCGGGCCTGCCGCTGTGGCCCCCCATCCAGGCGAGGATGGTGGGCTGCGCGTCTACATCGACATACCAGGGCTCAACCGAGCCGCATCTCAAGAGCGCCTCTGGCCCTCGCGAGTGGGACGTTGCGAGGGTCCGCCCCACAGCTTCGTACGCATGCCTTATGGCCTGCCAAACGCGGCTGCTGCGCACCAGCGTCTCATGAGGACCATCCTGGAGGCTCAAGAGGCCAGGCACGCCGCAGCCCTGGCAGAGATGGAGATGGCCCATGAGGAGCCGCCGGCGCCTCCGGAGCCTCCCGAGGCCCCCGGGCCTGGGGGCTCGTGAGGATCGGCTCCCGCAGCCCACCGAGTCTGCTACATCAACAACCCTTCATCCCCAACATCACCAGTGACATCTTTAAGTTTTACTTCCGGTGGGGCGCCTTGAGGTCAAGATTATTCCCGGGCAGCGTGGGTCCGTCCCTGCGGCATGTATCCCTTCTTATTTCATGTCTTTAGCTTATCCTGTTGGGGGCGCCCCTCGGGCTGCATCATCCCCAAGCCGCTCGGGCCAGTCCCAGCGGCATGTATCCTTCATGCTTTTCCTTAGGATTATGCTCTCGTTCCACCATGCTTGTTATTTGGTGCCTTGTCCTCGGTGGCGAAATCTTGCAAGTTAAAGGGGGGTGCCTGAGCATCGCGACTCAGGGCTCCTACCGGCTCTCCAGCCCTCACCCTCTGGTCTTGTCCATGGCATCGCGACATGGCTTGCCAGCGACGGCTGAGACCAGCACGAGAGCCGGGACCCGAGGACGTAGAGTTTCGTCATCCAATCCAGCTTCTTGGCGTTAAAGGGGGGTGCACGAGCATCGTGACTCAGGGCTCCTACCGGCTCTCCGGCCCTCACCCTCTGGTCTTGTCCATGGCATCGCGACACTGGCTTGCCGACAGAACGGCCGAGACCAGCCCGAGCCGGGACCCGAGGACGTAGAGTTGTTGCGTCGACCAGCTTATGCAGCGTTAAAGGGGGTGCACGAGCATCGCGACTTAGGGCTCCTATCGGCTCTCCGGCCCTCACCCTCTGGTCTTGTCCATGGCATCGCGACCTGGCTTCCCAGCGACGGCTGAGACCAGCCCGAGAGCCGGGACCCGAGGACGTAGAGTTGCGTCATCTAACCTAGCTTGCGCGTTAAAGGGGGGTGCCTGAGCATCGCGACTCAGGGCTCCTACCGGGTCTCCGGCCCTCACCCTCTATTCTTGTCCATGGCATCGCGACACGGCTTGCGGCCGACGGCTGAGACAAGCCCGAGAGCCGGACCGAAGGCGTGAAACGGCATCCGCCAATTTTGCAGGAACACACTCGAAGATAAGGCCCAGAGCCAGGCTCAACCCGCCTTGAGGTATGGCCTCGTGAGTCCCGCGCCGGCTCACGGGTGCCCAGATACACCTCGTCTAGCCCTACCGTGCCGGCCACGTGTCAGGGTGGGGCTGTATCGCCTCGGGCTCCTCGAGGGGAGCCCCTCCCACGTTCGATGGAAGCACCATGCTACGCTACTGGCTGACGACACCGCCGAGGAGCGGCTATGCCGTACGCATGCGGAAGCGCTATGCTCCAGTGATAAATAATCGAGGGTGGCCTCCGGGTCGCATCAACCTCAGGGAGCCCAGAGCTCAGTGTCTGGCCTCGTCGGAACGCCTCCCCTCGGGAGCGCCGCGCGAGGGGGCTGGGCACGGGGGCTGCGCCTGGGTCACGCCCAGCCGCACGCCACTCCCCGAGCGGAGCCAAGGTACGCATGCCGTTTGAGCGTCAAGGGGGACTCCTGAGCATCGCGACTCAGGAGCCTAACTTGTCACGTAGCCCTCACCCCTTAGTCCCGAAAGGCTAACGGCGGTTGGGGTATCTGTGCGGGGCAGGCTCTGCAGACGTAGAACGGTGGATCCGCCTGGGCCTCACCTCCCTACTTGCTGTTCGTGTGCCAAGGGGGACTCCTGAGCATCGCGACTCAGGAGTCTAACTTGTCACGTAGCCCCTCACTCCTTGGTCCTGTCCTGGTTTCCGGTCGGGGCTAACGGCGGCTGAGGTATGCGCGGGGCCGGGCTCTGCCGGCGTAGAACATAAGCAAGTAGGAAGCACAAATTTCAAGGAATTCAAAAGCAAATATTATAGTCCACACTGTTATCGCAGTACCAAACGCAAGTTTAAACGCCTCCCCGAGGCATGATACATATGCAGGAATTAAAAGCAAGACAAGAGCCGCGTGAGTCACTTGTCGGTGGTGGAGCAAGACGGAGTGGGCTCGCCTCGTGAAGCGATGGGGCAGCGCCTGGCCGCCCGGCTTGGCTTAGTCTGAAGGCCGGAACTTCCCAGCAGAGCCTCCGCGCGACCCTTCACAGCCTCGGCGGCGGCAGCTGCGTGCTCGCCGCTCCCGGCTCCAAAGAGGCTGTCCATGTCGACGCTGGGATCGCGAAGATAGATGTGGGTGAGGATCCGCGTCAGTGCCGCAGAAGACAAGACACGCGCCTCGGCCTCAGCCTTAGGGCCAAGACCAAGGGAGACATCTTCAAGAGCGCGAATCAGGAAGGGAAGCAGCTTGGCGGGGCCGTCCTCTGCGCCAGCCAGTGGGCTCTCCAGGCCACTATCATAAAGCTCCCTTAGCAAGGCGCGAGCCTTCACCTCCATATCCATGAAGGCCTCGCGATCTTTGGCAAGGACCCGCGCCTTGGCGTCCAGCTCGACCTTCCTCGCCTCCGGCTCACCTGCTCCGGTAGCGCCTAGGCAGTCACGCCGCTTCTTGACTTGGCCTCCCGGTCCTTGATGGCCGCCTCGCGAGCCTTCATGCCTTCCTCCTGCTCTGGCGGAGGCAGGCCTCCTCGGCGAAGCTGGTTCTGCAGGCCCTTGGCTCGCCCTCCGGCGTCTCCACAGCGACCTCGGATGTTGGCTGCCTCCCCGGGCAGCATCGGGCTACTGCCGCCTCGCGAACAGCACCTTCTCCTCGTCTGAAGTCGTCGAAGCCTGGACCAGCGCCGCCCGAATCGAGCGTCGGCGCGAATCCAGCCTGAGCTAGCTCAAGCGCCCGGCCTGGCGAGGGTCGGCGCCCGAAGATCCTGCCGCCGCTGGTCGATTCAGCAGCGCAGTCCAGACAGCGGGAGAGTCGGAGAGGCAGTTAGCGGAGTAGGAGGAGTTGGCGGCGGCGTAACCACTGCGCCCTGAGGCGGAACCAGCGGCGCCACGGCAACGATGGAGGCAGCATTGAGCAAGGCCACCTCGGGAGTCGCCTGGGACAAGGGGGCTGAGCTCACCCCAGCGGGCTCTGCCAGGCCTCGCGAGGACGCCCGGGCAGGAGAGGCCTGGGCGTCGGGGTCATCTTCCTTTTCGGGCAAAGGCACCACCACGGATGGGGCCTCAGGAGCCCCTTCGCCAGCTTCGCCCGCGCCCGGCTGACCGAAGAGCATGGACATCAGATCTCGTTGACAAAGCAATATTCAAGACAGGAAGCGAGCACTTACAGTGTCGTGTTGGTGGAGTCGAGCAGCCTCGGCCATACTTGAAGCCCGAGAGCCGGGCGAGGATCAGCTTCAAGGGACCAGGAGGCGGAGGCGCGTCCATGGATCGCCCAGGGCAGGCGGACCAGCGAGGACCAGCCTGAGTCTAGTCCTTCTTCGGGATCGGGGGCAGGCTTCTGCCTCCCCGCTCATCCTCATCTTCGTCGTCGTCACTCTTGGGGAGGCGGAGAACGCGGGGCCTGCGCCGCAGGGGAGGAGCCCTTGACTCCGCTCCCGAATCAACCCCGTCTCTTGGCTCTCTTTCCTCGACCTCTTCGCCGGAGTCAGAAGAGGACACGTCCACCAGGTCCTCCGGAGCCTCCACGGGCACGAGCCCATCCCCATTGAAGGCGGGCATGGGCCCCACAACCTGCTCCCAATCCTCACGAAGAAACAAGGGCGCGGGGGTGCCCTCCAGTCTCGCCACATCGCCCCCTACCAAGGACTGGAGGACCGTCACCAGATCCTCGCTGGCCAGGGCCACGGGGCTCGGGTTAGGCCTCCACATCCAGGCAATCTTGTGGCGAAGCGGAGCCCGTTGGTGCTCCAGGAACTCCCTCAGAAACGACACACAGGTCATCCTCCCCGCCGCCGTATCGTCAGGCTTCAGATCTGCATCCATCATCTCCGGCCACCCAGCTTGGCGGGGATCGAAGCTTCGCTTCGGGACGATCGTCGGAACTCTCGGCGGGCTCCGTGGGCAGGATCAGCCGAGGGTGGATCCGCCCGGGCATCCACCAAGACCCACGTGCTCCTCAAGCCCTCAATCCGCTTCCCAGTGTTTGAAATGGCAATGGCTCCGCCGTATGCGATGAAGCTTCGCGCCTGTGAGACGGGACCACGGGAGAATCGGAGGAAGAAGTAGTGGCGTAGCAAGGCCACCGAGGGCTTCACCCCAACATGGGCCTCACAATAGTAGGCGAAGATTGCCAGAAGAAGGACGGAGTTGGGATGAAGGTGCAAAGCGTGAATGTTATAATGGCGAAGGACAGAGAAGAAGAACTTCGAGAGAAGGAGGCGCCCGGACCAGGAATAATGGCGCCCATGAAGAACGGGTAGAAGGTACTCCCCGACCCTCGAGGCGGAGGAGCCAACCTTGAACACCGCCCGTTCGGCGACGCCTCGTCTCCGTCCACCGGAACATCGAGGCAAGGCTCGCCACGACACATTGGCGGGTCCAAGGCAGAGGAGTACGAGGCTCCGGCCGGGTTTGACGAGGAGCCATGATCTGGCTAGGGCACGCAGGCGGAGTGGATCTGAAGGTCTTGGAAGCAGGGAGGAGAGGCGCAAGAAAGGGGATCTCGCAGCAAGCGGAGAAAGTAAAGGAGGCAAGGAAGATGCCGCTCTATTATCAACCCGCAGCTGCGGAGGTGCCCACGTCCAATCAACCGCCACGCTGGCGCCCAAGGTCAAGAAGCTGTTAGGGCCCACGACGCTCGCACTTGCCCTTTGCCTCTGCCACGGCCAAGGTCAGGCGCGCCGTGGCCGGGAGTTCTTGTCGGCATTCTGGGAACGGGGGTCCCCAGACTTGCCTGCCTGCGGCCTGCGGCGTGGTTCAAAGGAGGCCCAGGTCAGCCCATCTTCATCAACACAAGCTCAAGACCCTCACGAGGGACCAAGCCTCATGAGGCGGGCGACCAAGAGCTTCCTCGGTAGCGGCCTCGTCGAGCTGGCTCATGAGGCGGAGAGTTCAAGGCGGGGTACCTCGCGAGGTGCCCATGGCGTAAGCCATGGCGACCAAAGGGCGCCCGATCGAGGCGCCCGGCCAGCGGCGTCCTCCTTTCCTCTTTGGTGCAAAGGGAGCAAGCGCGAGCAAGAGCATCAAACAAAGGCACCCGTTTTGGTGCAACAAGACCAAGACCAGCCCCAGCGGCTGGAATGCGATCATCGCGGAGCCCAAGCGAGCATCATCACGGAGCCTTTGGCAGGCGAGGACCAACTTTAGTCAGGATAAGTGTACCCGTTGTTCCCCTTCAAAATGGACAATTGTTGGCGCCCTTCCCGCTCAACATTTGGGAAGAGGCCCAGGGCCTTCGTCTATATAAGTAGAGCTAGCCACCATAGGAGGAGAGAGGACGAAGGATCCGCCATTCGGAATCCAGAGAGAGAGAGATAGAGACCCGATCCTCAAGCCAGAGCGACGGGACACCACTTAGCAGTTCATCACTCCCACCAAGAACAGACCCTCGCGAGGCTGTTCTTCCCTGTACTATTCCTCATCAGCCCAAGAGGCAATCCACACACCACACACTGGAGTAGGGTATTACACCACGATGGTGGCCTGAACCAGTATAAATCTTGCGTCTCTTGTGTTGTTCTTGTTAGTAGTTTAGGTCCCTGCGATTCGGCAAGGTACGAGACGGTGGAGGGTAGGATCTCCGTGCGCACCCCAGGGTTCGAACCTTAAGGGTCTGCCGGAACCCGAAATCCGACACAAAGCATTGAGATAGACATTAAGTTGAAACCAAGGGATTCAACGAGCATCACTTTATCCATGTGTTGATCCTTTGAGATTGCAACTCTACCTAGACCCAATGCCTTGCTTTTACCAGTGTCAGCAAATGTGATGTGACTCTTTTCAGATGGACGTAAAGTTGAGTCCATGAGAAAACTTCGATCACTAGTCATACGACTAGTGATTCCGCTATCCATAATCCATTTTGAAGCATGAGGTGTCATACCCTACAATACAGTTAGGGGGATAGGCTTCACCAAGAGTATTGTGAAGCATAAACATTTTACGGCAGGAGGATTATTGAAGCTCAGATCAAGATTAAGACTGATAGGATGAATGGCAAACGATTCAGGAACAAAATACATTGTGAGATCATTTGGGCATTTGATCTTGCGCCCTACAAGATGTTTTAGGTCCCTAGCGATAGCATTAGACGACTTTGATTTCCGGCTGGAGACCTTTCCCTGCAAAAGAAAGTTAATTCTTCTTAACCACCCACATCTTCAGGGGTGGCTTAGAAGCAATGAGTCTAAGTGCAGCATCGATAACTTGACTTTGGAGCCCTAGCAAATAGCCTTGCAGGAGAAGAATGATACTCATATGAATAAGCAGAAAAGTTCTTAGTTCTATGAACATAGCGGTTTGAAGACACACGCTCATATTCATACGTCTGAGTATGGTTTCCCTGCAAAACATTGGCGTTAGGGTGACTCAGGTGAGTTATCTGTCTGTATGAATCCTTTGGGTCATATGAAGCTCTAGGCCTGGGGTTTGTCTTCTTCCCAGGTGGTGTCATGATGACATTCACTGGAAGATTCTCAAGACAGCTTTTGGGAACCCATATCTTCTTCATAGGTGGCCCATTCCTGCAGTTAGTACCAATATACCTGGCAAACATTTCACCATTCTGATTCTTAAACAGTTTATAGTTTGCATGAAAGGATTCATCAATGATAATAGGGTTAGCACAGGAAAAGCCAGATAAGGTGGATGGGTCCACTGAAGGTCCCTTTGCAGCAACCCATGTGGTTTTGGGGTACTGCTCAAGCTAACAGTAGGAACCATCAACATTCATTTTCCTCTCGAACCCAACACCCTCTCTCCTAGGGTTTCGATTCAGAATCTGCTTTTTGAGGACATCACACAGTGTCTAATGCCCTTTCAGACTTTTGTACATCCCTGTTTCAAGCAATGTCTTCAACCTAGCATTTTCATCAGCAATAGTAGTGGTATCCTCAGCAGAGGGATTAGTTACCACATCAGCAGTTGAAGACAATGCAACAGTAGCAACAGTAGAACATTCAGCAACATAGGTAGCGTTGTCACGCTCAAGGCATGTTAGACATGGTGGTTCAAATCCTTCCCGAGCGGAACTGATCTGTTGAGCACGAAGTGACTCATTCACTTTTTGTAGATCTTCATGAGCCGCTCTCAATTTCTCAAGCTCTTGCTTCCTCTGAAGATAGTCATAGGAGAGCTTTTCATGAGTGGCCGAGAGCGTTTCATGACGACTTTCAAGTTCCTGGTACTTAGTATGAAGATTTTTTATGTCTTCAACTAAGGACTGAGAACGTGTCATTTCCGCGTCCAACAGGTCATCGCTTTTGTCTAACAGTTTTTGAGTATGTTCCATAGCTTTCTGTTGTTCGGTTGCAATTTTAGCAAGTGCTTTGTAGCTGGGTTTTGATTCACAATCAGAGTCATCTTCACTTGATGTTTGAAAGTAAGCATTGCGTGATTTTACCTTGGCACCACGTGCCATGAAGCAGTAGGTGGGAGCAGAGTCGTCAATGTCATTAGCTTCAGCGTTGGTGACGGAGCCATTGTCTTCCGTGTTGAAGATAGACTTGGCAACGTAGGTTGTGGCTAGAGCCAAACTTGCAACGCCAGGGTCGGACTCCTCATCAGACTCCACCTCCGCCTCCTCAGAAGCAGACTCCTCCTCTGAATCCATCTCCTTGCCAACAAAAGCACGAGCCTTGCCAGATGAGCTCTTCTTATGAGATGAGTACTTGGATGAGGACTTGGAAGAAGACTTTGAGGATTTCTTCTTCTTCTTCTTGTCATCAGAATCATATTCCTTGCTCTTCTTCTTCTTCTTCTCATTGTCCCACTGTGGACACTCAGAGATGTAGTGTCCTGGTTTCTTCCACCTGTGACATGTTCTCTTCTTGTAGTCATGAGTGGAGACTTCATCATTTCTTGAGCTGGATCGTGAAGACTTTCTGAAGCCCTTCTTCTTAGTGAACTTCTGGAACTTCTTCACAAGCATAGCAAGTTCCTTTCCAATGTCTTCAGGATCATCTGAACTGCAGACAGATTCTTCTTCAGATGAGGAAACAGCTCTTGCCTTCAAAGCGCGAGTTCGACCGTAATTGGGACCATAGATATCGCTTTTCTCAGATAGCTGGAACTCATGTGTGTTGAGCCTCTCAAGTATATCAGACGAATCGAGTGTCTTGAAGTCAGGGCGTTCTTGTATCATGAGGGCAAGGGTGTCGAAGGAGCTGTCAAGTGATCTCAGTAGTGTCTTGACGATTTCATGCTTGGTAATCTCAGTGGCGCCGAGAGCACGAAGCTCATTCGTGATGTTAGTGAGGCGATCAAACGTGAGCTGGACATTTTCATTGTCGTTTCTCTTGAAGCGGTTGAAGAGGTTGCGAAGAACACTGATCCTTTGATCTCTTTGGGTTGAGACGCCTTCGTTGACCTTGGAGAGCCAGTCCCAGACTAACTTTGACGTTTCCAGAGCACTCACGCGGCCATACTGTCCTTTGGTCAGATGACCACAGATGATGTTCTTGGCAGTTGAATCCAGTTGAATGAACTTCTTGACATCAGCAGGGGTGACACCTTCACCAGTCTTGAGAACACCATTCTTGATGACATACCAGAGGTCGACATCAATGGCTTCAAGATGCATGCATCTTATTCTTCCGATGAGGGATATTCGGTTCCATCGAAGACGGGCAAGCAGCGGAGACTTTGATTATCCCCTGCGATCGACATAGCTAAAACTCCAGGTGGTTATACCAAATCACACAGAACAAGGGAGTACCTTGCTCTGATACCAATTGAAAGTGCTAGTTATCGACTAGAGGGGGGGGGGAGGGTGAATAGGCGATTTTTATGAAAGTCTTCAAAACATGGAAGTTTCAAAGACAAACAATAGAAATGACCCTATTGATATGCAGCTGAAGGTAAGCTACACTAAGCAAGCCGTAGTCAAGTATGCAATGCAGTGAAGGTACAAAGACTAATAGCAGCTAGGTAGTAAGGATCAGGATGGAAGATGGTATGAAGCCAAACAATGATAGAAGTCAAACCGTGAAGACAAATAGGTGAAGCAAACATGCTATGACATCACGAAGACAAACTCTAAGTAAAGAGAGGGAGAGGATAGTACCAGTCACTTGTTGAGGACACAGGATTTGTTGGACCAGTTCCAGTTGCTGTGAAACTGTACGTCTGGTTACGGAGGCTGAGATTCAACTTAGAAGACCGCGTCTTCACCTTATTCCCCTTGAGCTAAGGACACCCAGTCCTCGCCCAATTACTCTGGTAAGTCTTCAAGGTAGACTTCCAAACCTTCACAGACTTCGTTCACCGGCGATCCACAATGACTCTTGGATGCTCAAAACGCGACGCCTAACCGGCTAGAGGATTCACAGTCCTCAAGTGTAACAAGTCTTGTGTCACGCAGAGACGGAAAAGACTTCATGATGCCTAACACTCTTTGGCTCTGGGTGTTTGGGCTTTGTCCTCGCAAGGATTTCTCTCTCTCAAAAGCTTCGGAGGTGGGTTGCTCTCAAACGACAAAAGCCGTGCACTAACTCTGAGCAGCCAACCAATTTATGGTGGTGGGGGTGAGCTATTTATAGCCACTGGGCAACCCGACCTGATTTGTCCGAAATGACCCTGGGTCACTAAGGAACTGACACGTGTTCCAATGGTCAGATTTCAAACACACGACAACTTTACTTGGGCTGCAAGTAAAGCTGACGCATCCAGCTCTGGATAAGATTTGCTCTCATTGTCTTCGCTCGAAGACTTAGGGATTTTGGTTGAGCATCACTTCAGTCACTCTGACCTTGTTCACTTGGACCCCACTTAACAGTACGGTGGTTCCTATGACTCAACAAAGAAGAAACGGAAACAACAAAACAACTAAGTCTTCGCGCTCCATAGTCTTCACTCAATGTCTTCTCACGTCATAGTCCTCAATGCGAATATCTTCATATACCACCATTGTCGTCAATGTTGCCACACTTGCCTAAGGTTAGTTTTTCAAAATGAGAGCCACAAGTTGGCAAGCCTAAGGGACAGGGGCCGACCTACGTGAGAACAACCGGTGTCACAGGACACCGGGTAAATTTTCTGAATAGACTATATATATAGCCCATGTAGATGTGTGACACCGGTAAAATTTGCTATTGGACACCGGCAAGAAACAAACCACCAGAGACTGAGCGCTCGCGCAGCCCATCTCACGGCCCATGCGGTCATGCACTCACGAGAAGAGTTAGATCAATCTAATTGATTACCCCTTAAAAAATCAATCTGATCGATTGATCCGCTCTGTGTCTATCTGCGCGTATTGCGCCTCCACACCCAGTTCTCATGGCGTCGCCCCTGTCCTGCAGGCCAATCCACGACAATCGGATGGCGGCACGCCGACTTTTCCTAGATCGCTGGAGAAAAAATCACGGCAAGGTAACTTCCTCATCTTTTTCAAGTCCAAGCCTCTATTTTCTTTAATTTGTTCTTCCCGTTGACCCAAACTATATGTCTAGGGTTTTTAATATCAAAAGGTGTTACTATTGAGAATTAGATTACGGTATTTCCAAATTTTTGGAGTGGTTCCCATCTGTTTGAGAATTAGACTACTAAGATATTCCAAAATTTATTGTGATTCGCATCTATTTGAGAATTTGATTACTGGGATTTTCATGGTTTCCGGGGTAATTTTCTAATTTACCAATCATCTTTGTTTCCTTACTTTGGAGTTTCTACTATGTATATAGTATTTCAACTGAAACATTTCATTTTGCTATTTTGGTAAGAATTTTTACTATCAACCATTTTCAATTGTTGAGTCTTATAGGCAAATCATGTACTACAAGCACGATTTTAAATCGCTTGAAATCTTGGTGACCGCGCCACATTTTTTGTTGGAGAGCCTATGCACTATGATATGGTAACCGCTATGAACTCCTCAAATTCAGCAAAAACTTCCAAATATCATCTATCGCGGGTGGAAAATTATCTGCTATACCTGCTGAGAGAGGCCGTCGCAAAATTGTTTCTCCCCCGAATAAGAACAAGGACTACATCGGACACCGGGACATTTTAGTCCTGGGTCCGCCCCTTCTAAGGGAATCTTGCCACACCTTTTGAGTGTATGTAATGTGGGACCCTAATGTGGCTTGCCTAAGGTGTGGCTTGAACCAAACACCCACCTAAGTTTGTCAAACTTTCCTAACCTTAGGTGTGGCAACCTTAGGCAAACTCAGTCTCAAACCAAACAGCCCCTGTGTGTGTGACTGACAGAGAACGTGTGTATGTGTCCATATGTGTGTTTTGGCGGATGGGCAATGTGGAGACGGTGTGCGTGTGATAGAGGCATAGAGAGGTGTGAATGTGCAAATGATCATGCATGAGTGAGACATAGACAGATGCCGATACGTTGTGTATACATGAGAGAACAATCTTCTATTTTACTTGTGTGTGTGTGTGCGAGAGAGAGAGGAGCATCCGTAACACAACAACCATCTCTCTCGATTCGTCTGTCCCTCACACAATCGCATGTAACACATGCATCAACGCGCACATTTTGACACCCTCACCCGGCCCCTGCTCACCTCAAGGCCCTTTGCATCGCTCTCTATCTACATACGCACAATCTCTTCATGAATACCCTGTTTAGCAAGTAGCTTTCTCTCACATACACACACATTTCTCTCCTTAGGTTTGTTTTCTCTCAATATCTGACACACACACACACACACACACACATACACAGACAGCACACATCACACACACACCCTCCCCCGAGCACACAATTCATCCCCATCCAAGGTTATATGGCGACCACTCTCGCTTGTGCTTCTTCGCACCCCAGCATGCACAACACCTCAATCTTCAAAGAGGGCATCGAGGAGATCGAAGAGGCAGCGACCACACTGCGCTAGAGAATGCACGGGCCATATGGAAGCGAGGATGATGTGACGACGGCTGGTGACTCCTCCCCCACCATCTCTCTCTCGCACAAAATTACCAATCACTCTCTCCCCGCACAAATTTATCAATCCCTCAACCCACGAGATCCTTCCCTCTCATCCATGTTTTTCCAGCTCTCTCATCAAACCTGTTGTCTCTTCTCCTTCCACGTGTACAGAATCTGGATGCACACGCATCTCACATATATTACATGTCTCCATCTTTCTCACAGACCTAACTTCTTCCTCTCTCTTTCTCTCTCTATCTCCCTCTTTCTGTTTCGTTAGGTTTGTCTCCTACTCTCTCGTCCACATACATACAATCTTTCCCGCCCTATCTGCTCCATCTTCACAAGCTCTCTCTGCACGTTTCATTCACACATTGGGATATGTTCAAAATGTTGCTTTTATAATGGCTGATGTAGAGTTATTGTTGGTTTTGTTGCATCCTACAAAGTAATAACTACGAAATGCATTTTGATTGTCATTTGACTTGGATTATGCGAGTTTGAGCATGTTGTGATGTACTATAGACCTCGTATACATCTTGGAATTCTACAATGATTGTAACTATTAAATTGTATAGACCATTACATTCGAAGTCAGTATCCTAATATATTTATTTCACAATTTCAACAAATGATTAATTCACTACATACTAAGAAATCAAATGTGTACAGCCTCCGTTTTTATTTAAGTCTGTGTATTAGCATTGGTCAAAGTCAAGTTTTGTAAACTCTCAGAATGTTTATAACAAAAAATATTAACATATATAGTAACAAATAAATACCATTATATTCATTATTGAATGTACTTTCACATCATACATATCTGTTATGGTAAATGTTTATATTTTTCTATAAACTTGGTCAACTTTTGGAAGTTTGACTTCGGTCAAACCTAATATGCAGATTTTACTAGTACTACTCCCTAATTGCTTAACCGAATCACCCAGCACGCCACACGAGGAGTTTAATGTCACAAAATTTTGAGGTCAGCGGGAAAATCTCCGGCAACCCTGATTCGAGCAGTGGGAAGTTACCATCATAGACTTCGGAACAGGCCTACGGATGACGGTTGGTACGGGGCTGTTTTCGTAACTTCAGGTTCACCCTACCCAGCCAACCCCACCCCGGCACCCAGAGTAGTACACCTGAATATTCCCCATTTTCTATCCCCACCGCAAAATAGACTTCTCCACGGCACCGCAGCCTTTGTGCTCCTCCCCTTCTACATCGGTGCACTCGTCCACCGCAGCACACCTGCCTCATCGACGACCTCGTACACCGCACTGGAGCCGGTCCACAGTCGTCGTCGTACACAGAGCCTCTTCCCCGGCACCGTCTTCCACGGTCTCGGATCTGCTTCCCAGAAGCCGACACCAAGCGTAGAAGCACCACCGTTGTGGACAATGAACTAACTCCCATTGCCGACCATGACTAACAGAGGCCATCGTGACCATCGTTCTCCTCCTCGATTGGTAATGTGTGTATTGAATCACTTAGTAGTACATGTGCAGTTCCAATTTTGTTCATACCTACCCTTCAAATTTCCTACGTGCTATTGTTCCCGTAAAAGTAATTGGTTATAGCCTCCATTGTCCAACAGAATATCAGCTTGTAATTGTGCGTCGCTCTGTATCGCTGTGCTTGGGTAGGTATTTCATCCGCAACCAAAGTAGTGTGCCAAATGATGGATAGTTTTTAGAACTAGCAAGATGCGATCGTTGCAGCATCAAGATGCATTTGTATGAGTAGTTTATCTTGTGGGAGAAAAGGATGAACGAGGGAATGCCTTATTTGCAAATGCGGAGAGGGGTGTGGGTATCTTTTTGCAAAATTGCCACAGTTTCCTTCCTATCCGTCGGATATAAATCGGATGGCCTATATTGCAGGATGGCAGGAACACCATCATCACCAACTCTGTTTTTTATAAGAGTAGGGAAAAAGTAGAGAAAAAATAGAGAGTAGAGAAGTAGAGATAAATATTAAATATTAAATAAATATAACATGAGAGAAGAGCGTAGAGATAGCAAAGACGTCGGGAAAGGATTGCCTGTGGTGAAAGCGGCGGTGTGCGCTAGTTTTTGGCGCCTTGGCGTCCGTGCGCCTTTATAAAATCCAACGCCCTCCCACCGCTTTGTGCCTTGCCACCGCTCTCTCCCCGCTCTGTGCCTCGCCACTGCTCTCTCCCCGCTCTTTCTCGCCTCTCCGCCGCCGCGCCACCATGTCGCCGCGTCACCGGGAAACTTGGGGATACCACGGCGTCCGTGCGCTCCCCTCTGGCGGCTTCTCCGCCGAGATCCGGTTCTGCGGGATGAGCCTTGGCCTCGGCAATTTTGACACTGCCAACGAGGCCGCCCGCGCATACGACGCGGTGGCGTGGCGCCTCCGGTGGCCTCATAGAACATTGAACTTCCCCAATGTGCCGACGCGGGAGCGGGCACAGGAGCTCGCGCCTCTGCCGCGACTTATCACCGACGAGGATAGTCACGACAACCGGAGGCGGGAGAACCGACTCAGCATCGCCGAGATGGACGAGGAAGCCATGGCGCTGTGGCGCCAACGCTTCCCGCAGGACATCATCAACGAGCGCGAGTTCTACGAGCAAAGGATGGCGGAGAGGGATAAGAGGAGGGCGAAGCGAGCCGCCTATCGTGAGGACAAGCGTAGGCGAAAAGCGGACGTTCAACTCAACATGAGGCTAGGAGCAGCATCGCCCTGGGAATCCGACGACGATCGGTATCTTCACGCCTACAGTGAGACATCGGAGGAGGACATCACCGAGGAGGAGTCGGACGGCGAGTAGTTGAATAATCTATTTTTTATCTATCTATGCTAAGAACTATCCTCTACTCTCTATCTCTACTTCTCGATCTCAAAGCATCAGAACGCTTTTTATAGCGCCCGCCGCTATGCGATTCTGTTGGAGATGCTCTAACATGGCAGACGAGTGCTTTAATGTTGCCCACAAGATGCGCGAATATTACTAGTAGTATATTTTCTTGCCATGTTGAGATTTTAAAACCACGAGTGTGAACATGCAGAGGAGCAATGAAGACCAAACACGGGATATTGGGGACATCTTCAAGGAGCGTGGCAAGTTAAAGAGGAGTTGCACCGAACCTGTAAAACGAGCTTTGGTAAGTAACACCCTTTCAATTACTTTCGTTTAGCCTCGTGTTCTCTGATGTGTATATTTTGTAGTTTCTATTTCTCTTAAGCCTCATGTTCTTCGATGTGTCATAAGAAGAGTCTTAATCGTCCTAATGCTTTCGTTTTTAGCTTGATGTAGGAAGTGGGTGTTCTCACCTTGTAGTCTGTTTTTATATATTTTTTTCCTTTTGAATTCGCTTCTCCCAGTTCTATTTATCTGGCTTCTACTAAATGGATCTGGGTTGCTCTAAGTAATTATCTAAAAAATAAGTAACTTCATGTCAGGGTGCAGTTCCTGCGAGGAGGGAAGTATGGTCAACCTCGAGATCACCTTTCCAGAATGAGGCTGGATTACACACAAGGTGTCAATTCCCTAATGATACTGGATTGGACACAGGGTGCAAATTCCCAGGTGATGCTGGATTACACACAAGCCAGGTGGAGTCGTCAGCTGTTCGTGTCCTCGTGGCTCTAGTAAACACTACTAAGAAAAGGGATACTAGTGGCACACCAATTTTGCCTATTAATGGCGCACTACTTGTCGGTGTACTAGAGTAGGGGCCCCCTAGTATCCCGAACTTGTGCACGGGCAGTTGCAGCCCTCCGCGGCAAGGCTTACCGGGTGACCGCCAAGGTCCTCCGTGGTTCCTTTGGAGCCATTCAAGAACAAAGTATTCAAGCCTAAGAGACAAGGCCCCGGCAAGAGGAGCTTGCCGGAAAGGCCGCCCAAGGCACCCAGGAGACAAGGCCCCGGCAAGAGGAGCTTGCCGGGAAGGCCCGGTGAGCGACAAGCTTCCGGACGCGACAAGACAACAACCGCGGCAAGGCGCTTGCCGCGCCAGACCACCACTCAGACTGCGCTCCAAAGCACATCCACTAACGTGTTGCCACGAGACCTTTCCAGTGCGTGTGGCGAGAGGTGTGCAGCCCAGCCGGTCGCGAGGTGGCAAGCGGCTGCAAGGTTGCCATCGTGGCAAGCGGTGGCGCCCTGGCGGTCCCTGTTTGCCTTTGTTAGAGGCGGCGTGAGCGGGCATTTAATGCCTTTGTCCCCTGCCATCGGGGTTAGGTATGAAACAACATACCTTTGTACAAGTAGCTAGACCAACCACTCCATTTCCACTTTTACCCTTGTCTACGTTGCCACCTGTCGGAGACCCCTTGAGCATATAAAAGGAGGCCCATGCGCAACGTAGAAAGGGTCGGTTCCCCACGCTCGGTCTCGTTAGCAGCTTGGGTGTACTGTAGCACTCAAGCGCTCCCGAGCAAGAATTCAATACACTCAGGCATGCAGCAGTAGGAGTGTTATCTCTCCGGAGAGCTCCGAAGCTGGGTAAACCACTCGTGTGCTTCGCCTCGATCTGCTCTTCGTGCGACCTCCGCCCCCCGCCGAACCAAAAGGGGCTCGGTCCGCTGGTCCCATAGGTGTTCGTGGGTCAGATCAGCCTCCCCGACATCTTTGGCGCGCCCGGGTAGAAGCGTCGATTGTGTGAACCTGATCCGGCGTCCACACGAGCTAGATCTTCATCATCTTCATTGACATGCCACCGAAGAAGAAGGCTTCGGCGGCAGATGTTCCATCCGCGTCGAACCCACCGCCACCGGAGCAAACGGGTGGTGCGGTAGACGCCGGCAGAAGAATGGACGTCGACGGGGGAGCCCACGGTGCTGCCAAGTCCAAGGACAAGGCTGCGCAAACCTAGGCGTCCGTACATGCACTGCGCCCGTCTCAGGAGGCGCGGGACCGACAGCGTCATGGTATTCACAACGCCATACGCTCGTTGGACCAAGATCGAGCTGGTGGGTCTCGGGATGCTCAAAACCAGCATGCACGCCAACATGCTGGCGCGAGCGAGGCACGGTCGCCTGGACGGGATACTGTGTAACGCCCCGGATTCGATGCGCCAGGTGTCCGCCAGTTATTCGCCGTCTTTGCCATGTCATGTGCTTGGGTGTTGCACTTTGCCATGTCATCATCTACATTTCATATCATGTCATCATGTGCATTTCATTTTGCATACGTGTTCGTCTCATGCATCCGAGCATTTTTCCCGTTGTCCGTTTTGCAATCCGGCACTCCTATGTCTCCCAGCGCCCTCTTTTACCTCTTTTAGGTAATGCGGGTGTTAAGCGGTCTCGGAATGGCCCGAGGTTTGTCAAGCGGCCTTGGTATAGCACCGCTAGACCGCCTGTCAAGTTCCGCGTCATTTGGAGGTCGTTTGATACTCCAACGGTTCACCGGGTAACCGCAAAAGCCTCCTTCTCTTTGCAGCCCAACACCCTTCCAAAGTGGCCCAAAACCTAGCAAACTCCCCTCCATGCTCTCGGTCGTTCGATCACGATCGCGTGGCCGAAAACCGCTCATCATTTGGACTGTCCTAGCTCCCTCTACCTATATATATGTGTGCCTCCCCCGAAATTCTCGCAGTCCAAATTCCCCCCTAACCCTAGCAAACTTCCCCGCCGCCGCCGGACATGTCCGCCTCCGCGCCGGACAAAATTGCCGCCGCCCCGCAACCACTGGCCCGCGCCACGTGGCCCGCCGCCACCTCCCACCGCGTCGGCCCGCTTCGGCCCAGCGAGCCCCAGCAGCCGTCTCTCCGCCGCCGCCAGTAGCGCGCCTCGCGCCCGCCGCCTCCGGCCGCCTCGCCGAAGCCGGCCCGCCGCCCGCGCTTCGCCCAGCCACCGCCCGGCGCGCCGCCCCGCCCAACGCGCCGCCGCCTCGCCTTCGCGCCCGCCCGGCACACCGCATCGCCGCCGCCCGACCTCGCCCCCGCCGCCCGCTCCTCGCCTTCCGGCCGAGCTCGCCGGCCGCCTCGTCGCCGCCACCCCGGCTCCCTCCTCCGCCGGCCGCCTCCTCCCTCCTCGCCGGTCGTCGGATCCGGCGGGTGGAATGAGATCCACCCGCCCGGCCATCCAAACGCCCCGCCGTCCCACTTCGTCCATTTTTCCCGAGGTGAAAATTCCCCTAAGTCCCCAGATCTGCATATTTTCATGCCATATTCATCATGCCATAACTCTCTGCATATTGATCCGTTTCGTGCGTATAATATGTAAAATTGTTTGCCTCGATGAGTAGATCATTTCATCTCATTGCATCATTTTCATTTGAGCTCATCTTGATGCCCGAAATGCTGTTAGAAGAGAGCTATGTGATGTTAGTTTCAGATTCTTATCAGAACATGCATTTTTGTCATTTTTGCCATGATTGATGTGTGCATCCTATGGACTTGAGTCCTACATGTGTTTTGTAATATGCCATGCCATATTTCCAGGAGTGTATGCCATGTATTTTTGTGATCTATATGGTGACTAGCACAAGCATGCAAACTAGGCTTCATGATGTTGCTGATTTCAGCCCCTGTTCTGCTGATATTTTTATGCCATGTAAACTTGATGCTACCGAGAGATCCATGCTTATTTTGAGATACTTCAGTAAGGATGTTTTGAACATATGGTTATCCTCTATCCATCCATGCCCTTTTTTGCAATTACGGAGTGCCATAGCTTGAGTTAATCGAGCTCTACTTTTGCTATGATATGTTTCCTGGCAGGTTGTTTACATGTTATTCAATTTTGCCAAGGTTGTTGTAGTTGATCCGTGTATGCTATAATGTTGTTCTTGCCATGTATAACTTATATAACATGTCTTCTTACTGTGAGTTTCCTTTCCATGCCATGTATTGCTCTGTGGTGAGTGGTTCAAGCTCACCAACATGCCTACTTATTGTTGTTCCTGCCATGTGTGAATCTGTAATATAACTTGCTATATTTACATGATTGCCATCATATCTTATGATGCTTTTTGGCTCATGGTCAGTAAAGGAGTTTTGTTATATGAATTTAGTAGATTCATTCCATGCCTTTGTTTTCCATGATAAGTTTCTGTAACATGTTGTTTGATAGCTCTAAACATTGCAACCTGATGTTATTTCTGCTTAAGTCTGAAACTGTTAATATTTGCAATCTTGCCATGTGTGTTTGAGCATGTTCTAGTGATTTCTGGAGATAGCTCAGTGTTCATGTTTTGTCGTGCTTTACCTGTACATCATGCCCGTGACTTTTGTTTTCATATTGAGATGTTGTAGCTTGTTGTTTTAATGCTTGCAATATGCGTAGCTGCTGTTTTGGACAGATTGTTGTCATGACGTGTAGGGTGTATATGTTGAACCGTTGCTCCGTTTTGAGTGTGCTCTATATGAAACTTGCTTGATTTTTCATGTAGCTTCATATTATCATGTTGCATCCTTGTTTTGAGATGTTTGCTCGATGGTTGTATGCATTTTGCATCAATGCCATGCTTATCTTGTTTTGCTCATATCTTCTAGGCCGTAGCCCCGAATCTAATGAACTTTATATGTAACTTGACTAGAATTTCGTGTAGATCATCTTGGTGCATTTTAAATTGCTGTTTAACAACTTGAACTTAAGGTTTATTCAGATCTGGACCAATTTCGAAATTTGCATATGAGGACTACCGGAATTGTTATATGTTGTTCCCGACCTCATTTAAACTTGCCTTGATGTGTTGCTCTTGTTTGCATCATCTCTTGCCATGAGTAGCTTCATGTAGCTTTGTCATGCATCATGCTTGTTGTGCATCTTGGTCTTGTTCATGTGTGGTGTGTTTACTATGTTGTGTGCTTCTTCTTGTTAGTTCCCGTTTCGTTGCGATCGTGAGGATTCGTTCGTCTACGCTTGGTTCGGCTTCATCCGTTCGTCTTCTTCATGGATTCGTTCTTCTTCCTTGCGGGATTTCAGGCAAGATGACCGCTACCATGGATCTCACTACTATCATTGCTATGCTAGTTGTTTCGTTCTATCGCTTTGCTGCGCTACCTATTACCTGTTTATCAAGCCATCCCAAATTGCCATGTCAGCCTCTAACCTTTTGCACCCTTCCTAGCAAACCGTTGTTTGGCTATGTTACCGCTTTGCTCAGCCCCTCTTATAGCGTTGTTAATTGCAGGTGAAGATGAAGTTTGTTCCTTGTTGGAACATAGAGTTGTTGTTCCTTGTTGGAACATGTTTACTTGTTGGGATATCACAATATATCTTATTTAACTAATGCATCTATATACTTGGTAAAGTGTGGAAGGCTCGGCCTTATGCCTGGTGTTTTGTTCCACTCTTGCCGCCCTAGTTTCCGTCATATCGGTATTATGTTCCCAGTTTTGCGTCCCTAACAGCGGTCGGGTGATTTATGGGACCCCCTTGACAGTTCGCTTTGAATAAGACTCCTCCAAAGAAGGCCCAACATTGGTTTTACCATTTGCCTCACCTATGCCCTTTTTCCCTTGGGTTTCGGAGCCCAAGGGTCATCTTTATTTTAGCCCCCGGGCGGTGCTCCTTCGAGTGTTGGTCCGAACCGAGCAACTTCTTGGGCCACCACGGGAAACTTCGAGGCTTGGTTTTACTCGTAGCTTGACTTATCCGGTGTGCCACGAGAACGAGGTACGTGCGACTCCTATCGGGATTTGTCGGCACATCGGGCGGCTTTTGCTGGTCTTGTTTTATTCTTTGTCGAAATGTCTTGTAGCCGGGATTCCGAGACTGATTGGGTCCTCCGGGAGAAGGAATATCCTTCGTTGATCGCGAGAGCTTATCATGGGCTAAGTTGGGACACCCCTGCAGGTATAAACTTTCGAGAGCCGTGCCAGCGGTTATGTGGCAGATGGGAATTTGTTAATGTCCGGTTGTAGATAACTTGACACCAGATCCGAATTAAAACGCATCAACCGTGTGTGTAGCCGTGATGGTCTCTTTTCGGCGGAGTCCGGGAAGTGAACACGGTTTCTGGGTTATGTTTGACGTAAGTAGGAGTTCAGGATCACTTCTTGATCACTACTAGTTGACGACCGTTCCTTTATTTCTCTCATCGCTCTCATTTGCGTATGTTAGCCACCATATATGCTTAGCCGCTGCTGCAACCTCACCATATTACCCCTTCCTTTCCCATTAAGCTTTGCTAGTCTTGATACCCATGGTAATGGGATTGCTGAGTCCTCGTGGCTCACAGATTACTACCCCACCAGTTGCAGGTACAGGTTTGCGATGATCATGACGTGAGAGCGGTGTTTGCTTGTGTTGGAGTCCTTCTTCTGCTTCTTCTTCGTTCAGGGGATAGGTTCCAGGTCGGCAGCCTGGGCTAGCAGGGTGGATTTTGTTTGAGTTTCTGTTTATGTTTCATCCGTAGTCGGAAGTTGATCTTGTATATGATATTGCATTCTTGTGGCATTTGTGACTTATGTATGTATCCCCACTATTATGTATTGTTGATGTAATGATATCCACCTTGCAAAAGCGTTTCAATATGCGGGTCTATCCTTGGTGGCACCGTCGAGTTCCTTTTGGATAGGGTCGCATATTGGGCGTGACAAGTTGGTATCAGAGCCTCGACCGACCCTAGGAGCCCCCTTGATTGATCGTGTAGTTTGGCCGTTGTTGAGTCTAGAAAAAAAACTGATTTTGGAGTCTAGTTATATCGAAGAGTAGGATTTCTTTTTACTCCTCTGCCCCTTCGTCGCTCCGGTGAGAAATCTTGACGTAGGTGTTTTGAACTACTCCTCTTCCCATTCAAGTTTCTCTTTAGGATCACGCAGTTGGTTTTCCGATCGTTGTTCCTCAGCTCTTTTTATCCGGTGCATTTCTCGTCAAGTTTACTTGAGCCTCTTCATCTTTGCCAAGTTCAATCCTCAGTTTGCTCTCAACGAAGTTATTTCTCTATCCTCAGTTGTTTTCTTTTCCCACCCGCCCACCCTTCTTCTTCTCGGAACTGGAGTCCGTAATCGAGTATCCATCCTACTCGTGCGAAGTCGTTGCTTTCTTTCCTCAATGATCTCAACCGGTGTTTTCTCTTCAAGATATTCGTCGTTTTCCCCTTCCAAGTTGCCTTTGTTTTCCCGCCCTCCCACCCCTTTTATTTCCGGAGTCTGAGTCTTTATTCGAGCAATCAATTTCACTCGTCTGCGAGTATCTTGATCTTTTCTCAATTGTTTCAACCGGTGAATTCTCGTCTGGTTCATCAATGTCCGTCTTGTTTTGTTTCCGGTGGATCCAAATTCAAGTTTTCGTTGTCGATCGTATTCTTTCCCTAAGCTAAAATATTTCCCTTTGCTCATTGGCCTCTCGTCAGTTTATCCTTCTGGAGTGTTCAAGACATCTCAGGAGATTTGTCGATGTTCCAATTAATTCGGGGTTTTCACCTCATCAAAATATTTCAATTGTTCCGGTGCATCATCTATCTCTTCGATAATCCTTTCCAACGGTGTTTTTTCTCTTCAGTGGGCCCTAACCCACAGGTCTTTTCCCAGGATCTTACCTGACTCTGCTAATTCACCCGGAGTTATTCTCATTTCTTTTCAAGTGTGACGTAAGAATGCATTCCATCAGTCACATGCCTTGTCAAGATCGATTTCAAACCATTCCATTGTTGGCTCAACCTCTATGTTTTTTCTTTCTTCCGGAGTATCTCATTAATTTTGGTGGTGTTTCTCGTCGTCATTTGAAGACCGAAGTAGAGTTTCTCTTAAATCTTGTCTGTTCCCCCGGAGATTCATGGTGATAGCTCGATGTTATCCTATCTAATTGTTTCCAGTCGTGCAATTCTTTTCATCCATCCGGAGTATTTCAGGAGTTACTTTCCGTCTCAATCATCCGGAGGCCATCTTTTCAGAAGATTTCTCCATTCTAAGTTTTCAGATTCATTCCCCAATTATTCTATATCCGTGCCACTTCGTTCATCTCAATATTCTTCCGGTGCTTCGTTCAAGTATTCTTCTATCAGTTCACGATCTCTTTGTTCTCTTGCATTTTAATTCCCTCAAGTATCTTCGTGATTTTCTAATTCTTCCCGGTGATTCATTCTCTTTCGTCAGTCATTTCTGAATTCTTACGGTGGTTCGTTCAACATTCTTTTTATTTGATTATCATTTAATCCTTTCATTCTCTTCAATCCTACCGGTGGTTCATGAAGACTCTCTCCAGTTTTGTGCTATCCCTTTCTCAGTTTGCGATATGTCACTTCTCAATCCTTTTCAAGAAGAATAAGTAGTTTGCAAAATCCATCGTTTGTCATCAATTTAATTTGATGAAGGATAATCATACAATAAATCTTATTCTTGTTTCATCATCGTCAAGTAATCCTTTCCCTCGAAGTTTGTTCTTGATGAATAAATTCTAGTTCCTAGCGTTCTCATCTTTTCTTCTCCGGAGTTAAACATTTACTCGGCCATTTCGTCCGAACATCCATCTAAACCATCGCAAGGCTCATCTTATTCTTTCTTCCTTCATTCTATCTCATCATCCTTTTTGTTACCGGAGTTCTTCACGGTGGTTCTTCATGATTTAATTCATTCTCCAAAGATTTCATCAAGATTCTTGTTGGTGGAGTTCAAGTATCTTTCCTTCTCGCATCTCGAAGTGCAATTAATTCTCCGTTTTCTTTCGAAGTGGAGTTTTGCATTTCTTCATTCTTCTCAATTATCCAATCATTTCCATTTGTGGCCAGTTATCACCTCTTGATCTTGAGATGTTAACTATAAGACCACAACAAGCTTATTTCTTTTCGTTGTTTGATTTTCACAACAACTCCAGTCAATCCTTCCTTCTAAGTTCTTTTCATTCAATTCTTCAAATTCTTCCGGAGGTTTTGTGTCATGTCTTCATCAAGTATCATTCCATCCTCTCAAGTTCAAGTTCTATTCTTCCATGTTCAGTCGGAGTGCTGCCTAAATCCTTTCAGCCTTATCCGTTTCTTTTCTAATTCTAACCACTCCGTTTAGAACGAGTGGTTTCATAGCCTATCTGATCCCTTGAGCTTTCGATTCTCGCCATTCTCGTCGTTCCTCTCTTCTTCTCGAGTACTTTCGATTCTTTGCTTCTTCTCTTGTGTTTCTTGTTTCACCTCATCCCTTTTTCCCTTCCGTCTCGGTCCTAAGATCTCGGGACGAGATCTCTTGTTAGTGGAGGAGTGTTGTAACGCCCCGGATTCGATGCGCCAGGTGTCCGCCAGTTATTCGCCGTCTTTGCCATGTCATGTGCGTGCGTGTTGCACTTTGCCATGTCATCATCTACATTTCATATCATGTCATCATGTGCATTTCATTTTGCATACGTGTTCGTCTCATGCATCCGAGCATTTTTCCGTTATGCATTTTTGCAATCCGGCACTCCTATGTCTCCGGCGCCCTCTTTTACCTCTTTTAGGTAATGCGGGTGTTAAACGGTCTCGGAATGGCCCGAGGTTTGTCAAGCGGCCTTGGTATAGCACCGGTGAACCGCTGTCAAGTTCGCGCCATTTGGAGGTCGTTTGATACTCCAACGGTTAACCGGGTAACCGCAAAAGCCTCCTTCTCTTTGCAGCCCAACACCCTTCCAAAGTGGCCCAAAACCGAGCAAACTCCCCTCCATGCTCTCGGTCGTTCGATCACGATCGCGTGGCCGAAAACCGCTCATCATTTGGACTCTCCTAGCTCCCTCTACCTATATATATGTGTGCCTCCCCCGAAATTCTCGCAGTCCAAATTCCCCCCTAACCCTAGCAAACTTCCCCGCCGCCGCCGGACATGTCCGCCTCCGCGCCGGACAAAATCGCCGCCGCCCCGCAGCCACTGGCGTCGCGCCACGTGGCCCGCCACCACCTCCCACCGCGCCCGGCCCGCTCATGGCGGCCCCAGCAGGCTGCCCGTCTCTCGCCGCCGCCCGGTAGCGCACCTCCCGCCCTGCCGCCTCGCGAGCCGGCCCGCCACCGCCTTCGCCGAGCCACCGCCCAGCGCGCCGCGCCGCCCGCGCCGCCCGGCAGCGCCGCCTTGCCGCCGCCGGCCTCCTCCCGCCGCCCGCTCCGCGCCTTCGGCCAGCTTCGCCCGGCCCGTCTCATCGCCGCCACCGTAGCAGCCACTCCCTCGCCCGGCCCAGCTCCCGGCTCCCTCCTCCGCCGGCCGCATCCTCCCTCCTCGCCGGCCGCCGCCGCCGGCCGTCTTGTCGTCGGATCCGGCGGGTGGGATGAGATCCACCCGCCCGGCCATCCAAACGCCCCGCCGTACCACTCCGTCCATTTTTCCCGAGGTGAAAATTCCCCTAAGTCCCCAGATCTGCATATTTTCATGCCATATTCATCATGCCATAACTCTCTGCATATTGATCCGTTTCGTGCGTATAATATGTGAAATTGTTCGCCCCGATGAGTAGACCAGTTCATATCATAGCATCATTTTCATTTGAGCTCATCTTGATGCCCTAAATGCTGTTAGAAAAGGGCTATGTGATGTTAGTTTCAGATTCTTATCAGAACATGCACCTTTGTCATTTTTGCCATGATTGATGTGTGCACCCTATGGACTTGAGTCCTACATGTGTTTTGTAATATGCCATGCCATCTTTCCAGGAGTGTATGCCATGTATTTTTGTGATCTCTTTGGTGACTAGCACAAGCATGCAAACTAGGCTTCATGATGTTGCTGATTTCAGCTCCTGTTGTGCTGATATTTTTATGCTATGTAAACTTGATGCTACCGAGAGATACATGCTTATTTTGAGATACTTCAGTAAGGATGTTTTGAACATATGGTTATCTTCTATCCATCCAGGCCCTTGTTTGAAATTATGGAGTGCTATAGCTTGAGTCAATCGAGCTCTACTTTTGCTATAAAATGTTTCCTGGCAGGTTGTTTACATGTTATTCAATTTTGCCAAGGTTGTTGTAGTTGATCCGTGTATGCTATGATGTTGTTCTTTCCATGTATAGCTTCTATAACATGTCTTCTTACAGTGAGTTGCCTTACCATGCCATGTATTGCTCTATGGTGAGTGGATCAAGCTCACCAACATGCCTACTTATTGTTGGTCCTGCCATGTGTGAATATGTAATATAACTTGCTATGTTTACATGGGTGCCATCATATCTTCTGATCCTTTTTGGCTCATGGTCAGTAAAGGATTTATGTGCTATGAATTTAGTAGATTCATTCCATGCCTTTGTTTTCCATGATAAGTTTCCGTAACATGTTGTTTGATAGCTCTAAACATTGCAACCTGATGTTATTTCTGCTTAAGTCTGAAACTGTTAATATTTGCAATCTTGCCATGTGTGTTTGAGCATGTTCTAGTGATTTCTGGAGATAGCTCAGTGTTCATGTTTTGTCGTGCTTTACCTGTACATCATGCCCATGCCATTTGTTTTCATATTGAGATGCTGTAGCTTGTTGTTTTAATGCTTGCAATATACCTAATTGCTGTTTTGGACAGATTGTTGTCATGACTTGTATAGGGTGTATATGTTGAATCGTTGCTCCGTTTTGAGTGTTCTCTATATGAAACTTGCTTGATTTTGCATGTAGATTCATATTATCACATTGCATCCTTGTTTCGAGATTTTTGCTTGATGGTTGTATGCATTTTGCATCAATGCCATGCTTATCTTGTTTTGCTCATATCTTCTAGGCCGTAGCCCTGAATCTAATGAACTTTATATGTAACTTGACTAGAATTTCGTGTAGATCATCTTGGTGCATTTTAAATTGCTGTTTAACAAATTTAACTTAACAAATCGTTCGTCTACGCTTGGTTCGGCTTCATCCGTTCGTCTTCTTCATGGATTCGTTCTTCTTCCTTGCGGGATTTCAGGCAAGATGACCGCTACCCTGGATCTCACTACTATCATTGCTATGCTAGTTGTTTCGTTCTATCGCTTTGCTGCGCTACCTATTACCTGTTTATCAAGCCATCCAAAATTGCCATGTCAGCCTCTAACCTTTTGCACCCTTCCTAGCAAACCGTTGTTTGGCTATGTTACCGCTTTGCTCAGCCCCTCTTATAGCGTTGTTAGTTGCAGGTGAAGATGAAGTTTGTTCCTTGTTGGAACATGGAGTTGTTGTTCCTTGTTGGAACATGTTTACTTGTTGGGATATCACAATATATCTTATTTAACTAATGCATCTATATACTTGGTAAAGGGTGGAAGGCTCGGCCTTATGCCTGGTGTTTTGTTCCACTCTTGCCGCCCTAGTTTCCGTCATATCGGTAATATGTTCCCGGATTTTGCGTCCCTAACGCGGTCGGGTGATTTATGGGACCCCCTTGACAGTTAGCTTTGAATAAGAATCCTCCATCAAGGCACAAAATTGGTTTTACCATTTGCCTCACCTATGCCCTTTTTTCCCTTGGGTTTCCGGAGCCCAAGGGTCATCTTGATTTTAGCCCCCGGGCGGTGCTCCTTCGAGTGTTGGTCCGAACCGAGCAACTTCTTGGGGCCACCACTGCAGAAACTCGAGGCTTGGTTTTACTCGTAGCTTGACTTATCCGGTGTGCCACGAGAACGAGGTGCGTGCGACTCCTATCGGGATTTGTCGGCACATCGGTGCTTTCTTTGGTCTTGTTTTATTCTTTGTCGAAATGTCTTGTAGCCGGATTCCGAGACTGATCGGGTCCTCCGGAGAAGGAATATCCTTCGTTGACCGCGAAAGCTTATCATGGGCTAAGTTGGGACACCCCTGCAGGGTATAAACTTTCGAGAGCCGTGCCCGCGGTTATGTGGCAGATGGGAATTTGTTAATGTCCGGTTGTAGATAACTTGACACCAGATCCGAATTAAAACGCATCAACCGTGTGTTTAGCCGTGATGGTCTCTTTTCGGCGGAGTCCGGGAAGTGAACACGGTTTCTGGGTTATGTTTGACGTAAGTAGGAGTTTAGGATCACTTCTTGATTACTACTAGTTGACGACCGTTCCTTTGTTTCTCTCCTCGGTCTCATTTGCGTATGTTAGCCACCATATATGCTTAGCCGCTGCTGCAACCTCACCACTTTACCCCTTCCTTTCCCATTAAGCTTTGCTAGTCTTGATACCCATGGTAATGGGATTCTTTGAGTCCTCGTGGCTCACAGATTACTACCCACCCGATTGCAGGTACAGGTTTGCGATGATCATGACGTGAGAGCGATGTTTGCTTGTGTTGGAGTCCTTCTTCTGCTTCTTCTTCGATCAGGGGATAGGTTCCAGGTCGGCAGCCTGGGCTAGCAGGGTGGATTTTGTTTGAGTTTCTGTTTATGTTTCATCTGTAGTCGGAAGTTGATCTTGTATATGATATTGTATTCTTGTGGCATTTGTGACTTATGTATGTATCCCCACTATTATGTAATGTTGATGTAATGATATCCACCTTGCAAAAGCGTTTCAATATGCGGGTCTATCCTTGGTGGGACCATCGAGTTCCTTTTGGATAGGGTCGCATATTGGGCGTGACATACTGCTCCTTCTAACATAGTTAGAAGTCCGAGCATATCCCGCTCCTCGCGCCGTTCGCCACTGCCACCCACCACTCCAGCAGAAGCTTTGGCGAGAGCACAACTGCTCCTAGATTACCCTCCAACAGCCGACAAGGTCGATGAATGGAGGCCACCATTCGAGTCTCATCGGCTTTGCCAGCAGCGGCGCTCGCAGCAACCGAGTGCATCACTGCCATGGCGGGACTGCCAAACACGAGCCGGTGGCGGCAAGAAACTGGTGGGGTGCAACCACCATGCACTCTCCGCCCGAAGGCCAAGATCGCCGACTTCGCCGGATCCACCTCGGCAAGAACTCCACCGCATCGCCGGATCCACGAGCTCGTCGCGATCAGCGCCAAGTTCTTCACGAACGACAGCAAGAAGACGCTTCGAACTTCGCGCCGAAGCGCCCGAAGAGAAGCGCGGCATCAATCCGACAAGCGGCTGGGCCCTTTTCGACATGCATGCGCCCGAAGAACCAGGCGACTTGCCGTCTGTGATGAAGTTGCCCTGCGTTCACTCGTGAGCTGCGGCAAGTCCAGTGGCCCAGCAAGAAGAATTTCAAGCCAGACGTACCGGAGAAGTACTACGGCAAGACGCATCTGTCAGAGTTCCTAAGCATCTACACCATCGCGTTGCAAGCTGCCGGGGGGCGAGACGACAAGATCCTGGCCAACTACTTCCCACTGGTGCTCAAGCCCAATGTCAGATCCTGGCTCATGCACTTGCCGGACAACTCCATATCCTCTTGGGCAGACCTATGCCATCAGTTTGTCGGCGCCTTTACAGGCGGCCACAAGCCCCATGGCCAAGAAAGTGACCTTCATCTGCTCGCCCAGAAGGAAGGAGAGCCCTTACGCAAGTACATTCAGAGATTCAGCCGCGTACAACACAACATCCCAGATGTCCACCACCTTGATGTCGTAATCAGCGCTCCATCGAACATGCGAAACCGCGGGATGCGGAGGAGATGGCGATGTGCAAGATCGAGAGGCGTCGGGGAGCTATATGCCCTGGCCGACAAGTGTGCGTGTTGAGGAAGGAGGAGACTCCCCGGAGAGAATACTGAAGCAGGAGGATCTGATAGTGAGGAGACCGCCCCGGCAAAGAAAAACCGGCGGCGGAGCAACATGAAGAAGAAAGGCAAAGATGTGCTAGTTGTTGAGCAGTCCGGCAACGGAGGTGGCGCCAAGAAAGCCAAAGCTGGTAGCTCCGGCAAGGAGGTTGCCGCTGGCACCAACTGCCAGGCTTTGGCGGTTGCCGACAAGCGGGGCGGCTCCAACAAGCAGATTACAAGATCCACCGCACCAAGGGCCATGACCTCCAGAGCTGCAAAAGGTCGAGCAGCTTGTCGAGTAGCGTAAGGCTGAATCTGAGCAGCGCGACAAGGAGAAGGCCCAGGAAGGTGCTGGAGGAGCTAGCAAGAAACGTCCCGGCCGAGGAGGACGCCGCGGCAAGGCCAAGCAGCGGCAAGGAGACAGACCTCCCCGCGGCCGCGACAAGGACGAAGATGACGATGATGATGAAGACATGGATGATGACGAGACCGATGAGCAGGAGTTCCAGAAAGCCACACAGGTCCTGTGCGTTGATGGCGGTGCTTCTCTGCATACTTCACACCGCCAGCTCAAGCAGTGGATGCGGGAAGTCAATGCGGCAGAACCATCCGTCGAGTCACGCAAGCCTCTGAAATGGTCCAGCACGCCTATCATCTTTGATATTGAGGACCACCCTGATCGCGTAACTGTGGTCGGGTGCTTGCAGATGTTGGTTTCACAAACTATTCGCAACCTCAAGGTCAGCAAGATGCTAGTTGACGGCGGGGCCGGCTTGAACCTGATCTCCTCGCGGTGCTCCGAAACTCCGGATCCACGATGGCGAGCTCGAAGAGACCGACACATTCAAGGAATCAATCCGGGAAGGAGTAAGCGAAGGGAAAGATCACGTTGCGGTGACATTTGGCAGCGAAGTTGAACTTCAGGATCGAGAGGGTCACTTTTGACGTTGCTGACTTTCCATTGCCTTACAATGGGATACTTGGTCGTCCAGCACTCGCCAAATTCATGGCAGCCTCTCACTATGCATACAACATGCTGAAGATGCCAGGCCCGTTAAGTGTCATCTCTATCCCTAGCGACAAGAAGGATGCTCTTATCTGCGCCGACAAGATCTACCGGGAAGCAGCAGCTGCAACAGATTGCAAGCCACTTGCCGCTGAAGCTCCCGGGGCGAAGAAGAAGATCAAGTCCGGCAAGAGCTCGATGCCCACTCCGGCAAGCGCACCTCTTGAGTGCTGCGCTACCGTCGAGGACGCACCATCGAGCTCCACCGGCAAGTGTAAGAAAGGCGATGGCAGCTCCACCAGAGACCAAGAAGGTGTCCGCCAGGAGGACGGCAGCTGGTGGTACCTTCACCATCGGTGCCACTCTCGACCCTAAATAGGAAGCGCGCTCGTTGCTTTCTGCGGGCGAAACGTCGGCGTGTTTGCGTGGCAACCGTCGACATCCCGGTGTTCCTGTGAAAGTAATTGAGCACCATCTTGCCGTTTGTCCTCATGCGGCCCGTCAGCGAGAAAGTCGGAAGCGAGGCGGTGGGCGCCAAGAATTCATCGCAGAAGAAATCAAGAAATTGGAAGCAGCGGGCCTTGTCGGAGAGTGCTCCATCCTACGTGGTTGGCCAATCCTGTGGTTATGCCAAGGCTAACGGAAATGGAGGCTTTGTATCGACTTTACCGATGTCAATAAAGCTTGTCCCAAAGACCCATTTCCCTTGCGGCGCATCGACCAGATTGTTGACTCCACGACCCGGATGTGATTTGCTTTCATTTCTGGATGCATACTCAGGATATCATCAGATCTTCATGGCAGAAGAGGATGAGGAGAAGACCGCATTCATCACCCCATGTGGCACATATTGTTTTGTACGGATGCCCTTCGGGTTAAAGAATGCTGGTTCAACATTTGCAAGAGTAGTCCATGACGCTTTTGAGCCGCAAATGCACAGAAATGTGGAAGCCTACATGGATGACATAGTGGTCAAAAGCAAGGACAAGGAGACTCTGATTCAAGATTTAGATGAAACCTTTGCAAATCTGCGCAAGATCAACCTCAAGCTCAACCCTGAGAAGTGTGTGTTTGGAGTCCCTTCCGGCAAGCTTCTCGGGTTCTTCGTGTCTCATTGAGGAATTGAAGCCAATCCCGAGCAAGATCAAGGCCATTGAGCAGATTGAAGCACCAAAGCGCGTCAAGGATGTCACGAAGACTTGCGGTTCGTGTAGCTGCTCTCAAAGAGTTTATCTCTAGGTCTGTGGCGCGCCTGCCATTTTTCAAAATTCTGAAAAAAGGCAGGTCCGATGAGATGGACTCCGGAAGCGGAGGCTGCGCTGCAGGACTCGAAGAGATACCTGTCCTCCACTCCAACACTTGTCGCACCTAAGCCACAAGATAAGTTGCTGCTATATATAGCGGCAACCAATCAAGTGGTTAGTGCTGCGTTAGTAGCGGAGAGGGAGGCAGATGATGAGCTAGCGACCATGGAAGATGCATCCAAATGACGAAGCAGGGGGCTTCACCGGCAAGCTCTGGTCCCGACAAGGACGGATCTACGCAGACGCATGAGAAGATGCAGAAAAGAATGGTTCAGCGCCCAGTTTACTTTGTCAGTTCCCTTCTGCAGGGGGCTAGGTCAAGGTACTCTGATGTGCAGAAATTGCTTTTCGGCCTCCTCATGGCCTCGAGAAAGCTGCGCCATTACTTCCAGGCACATGAGATCACAGTCGTCACTCGTTTTCCGCTGAAGAGGATACTGCAAAATCCAGAGGCAACAGGCAGGATTGTCGAGTGGGCACTAGAACTGTCAAGCTTTGGCCTCAAGTTTGAGAGCACTTCAACTATCCAAAGCAGAGCATTGGCGGAGTTCATAGCAGAATGGGCGTAGCGCAAGATGAAAAAATTCCAGAAAGCTTGAGCATCCCGTCAAGGAAGCAAGCAAAGAGTGGCTGATGTACTTTGATGGTGCCTTCTCATGCAAAGGCGCCCGGTCTTGAGCGTGCTACTTGTTGCACCCACCGGAGAGCACCTCAAATGCGTAGTCCGAATGCACTTTCCCAAGGAGCAAGCAACAAACAATCTGCAGTATGAAGGTTTGCTTGCGGTCTCGAGATCGCAGAGACCTTGGGATCAAGAAGCTCATTATCGGGGTGACTCCACGACTTGTCATCCGCCAAGTGAACAAGAGTTATCGAGTCCGTTGATGGAAGCTTATGTTGATGAAGCGAGAAAGCTAGAAGAGCACTTTGGACGGCCTACAGATGGAATATATTCCAAGAGCTCAAAAGCGACATTGCCGATGGCACATCGAAGTGCGCCGCACTTAAGTTACCTGTGGAACCAGGGATCTTTGTGCTCAAGCTGACTCAACCGTCTGTAACACCATCAACTGGACAGAGCAAGAAGAGGAAGTTGATTTCTGGTGACTATTTTCCGGCAGAGCTTCCCGAAGCCTCTGCCATGAAGGTCCCCAAGATTAACACCAACAGTGCTGAGGAGCAGTCTGCTCCGACAAGCCCTAGGGTTTGTTTCGTTGAAGCAGGCCCATGCGCAACGTAGAAAGGGTCGGTTCCCCACGCTCGGTCTCGTTAGCAGCTTGGGTGTACTGTAGCACTCAAGCGCTCCCGAGCAAGAACTCAATACACTCAAGCATGCAGCAGTAGGAGTGTTATCTCTCCGGAGAGCTCCGAAGCTGGGTAAACCGCTCGTGTGCTTCGCCTCAATCTGCTCTTCGTGCGACCTCCGCCCCCCGCCGAACCAAAAGGGGCTCGGTCCGCCGGTCCCATAGGTGTTCGTGGGTCAGATCAGCCTCCCCGACACTACTGGTGCGCCACTAGTATCACGCCACTAGTATTTTTTACTAATGGCGCACCACGGCGTGCGCCATTAGTATAGAACACCATGCGCCATTAGTATGCCTCCCAGGGGGCCATATTTAACCACATGCTTTGGCATACTAATGGCACACTGTGGGACGACGCGCCATTACTCTCCTTTGGCATAGTAATGGCGCACTCTGTAGTGATGCGCCATTAGTATCCTTTGGCATACTAATGGCGCACTTTGAGGTGATGCGCCATTAGTATGAATATTAGGTTTTATTTTTTTACTTTTCTGATTTTTGCACAAGTTACAAAATATTTTATTGGACAGAATATAGACAGCAGCACACAGCAACAGCAGATTCATCGAATACACTAGAAGATTAGTCTCCGAATACAATTCGTCATATTAGTCTCCGAATTCAAAAGACCGAACAAAGATAAAACATTACAAGTCTTGAGACCGCGAGTATCGAGTTTGTCTTCACATTACAAGTCGATATCGATCATCTAAACTAACATCACATAGAAGAGAGTTGCGATCATCACAATGAGCATCATCGCGATGAAACTAGTCCTCATTCGGTTCCTCCAACGCTCCCTCCTCTCTCCCGCTAGATAGCGGGCGTATCTAGATTCCGCCTCCGCCCTAGTGGTGTACCCTTTGTAACTGTTACCGCTGAAACGGTGAACCTGTCTCCGACACTCCTCCCGATCGTCGTAGAATCCAGAACCTTACCCTTGTACACGACATACGGCGGCATCTCTATGCACAAGCCAAACAATGTACAATACATAAGCAATATATAAGTATGCAACAAAAGGATCGGAAGAGAAAAGCAAGACATTAATAGCATGATTCATAGTCCTACTAATAAATAGCATCGATTACATCTAAGTTGAACGACTGTCCAAAGCAAAGAGACATACAATTCATTAAAGTTTAATTACAACATGAGCCAATCAATGTTTCAGAACTACACATAGCATCACTACTTTTGACTCGACTCATGGGACCGGAGCGTGGATGAGGCCGCCGTCTGTCGTGATGGTCATGAAATCGCGGGCGTTGTCAGCCTGCATTTGTAGCGTTCCGTCTATCTCACTGTTGGACGATTGATATCTGAGGTAGAACTGCCCCGAGGTATGAAGGACATCTAGATGGATGATGTCCGCAAACTCCGACTGGATGTGAAAGAATTCTTGTCTGAAGTCCGCGTCCTAGATTGCTGACAAGCTCATGGCCCAATCTTTGAGATTACCTGGTAGCAGAAGGTGATGATGGTCCCGTACGATCGCCCGCATGTGATGGAGGGCGTAGTAGGCATCCTTCTGACCGCCAGGCGGCTGCTTGACGCAGGAGAACATCGTATTGTGGGCGAACACGTGCCTGCCGTACCTACGAACTGGCCTGGTGAAGGTGCCTCCAGATTTGGCGTAGCCGGGGAGAACATCATCAAGAACTTTCTTGATATTTGTGTAGTCCATCTTGGAGTCACAGTTCGGGTCGAAATACGTGGCCATGGAACATTTTGGGCTTAAGAGGATGAGTGTGCAATGTGTGTCACTGCACAGAACACGGAATGTTAGAAAAAAAAGAACGATCGAAATCTAAGAAATCATATGTTATGGGGAGGTTAAGGGATGACTTACTCGGGAAAGTAAGCCACGAGGAAGTTATCCTTATCTGGGTTTGCCAGAATGATGCCTTCGAGGTGTGAACTCACGACTTGGCAGTCCCCAGTGCTGCCCAAGAGCTTGGCACGCATGTAGAAGGGGTCGACTATCACGATGTCCGGGGTCTTGTCTCTAATGATCCGCATCTCCATACTCAGCGAAAACAGCCGAACGAAGGTGTAGTGTAGCGGATGAAGGTTTAACATAGCAAAGATGTCATCAAACCGCAGTACGATCGTACCCCCAATGGCGCCATCCACAAAGCCCTTGCCCTCTGGCACCTTGGCCACAAAAACCGAGTATGCCACATCATTCTCTCTGAGACGCCGCTTCTCCAAAGAAAGAACATTGTCGTGCAGACTCCGCATAGCACCGGTTGCAGCATTGAGCATATTTGTCGGTAGCATCGCGCTACTCGCCACATGCACCCTCCTCGAGATATCCTTAGGTGAAGGTGGCCCGTCCTGAGCACGGATCATACTCGGTGCCGGCTGGCTCGCTCGCACGCCCTTTTAGTCTTTCGTTTCCGGCCCTTCTTCTTGATCTGTTGTAATGGGACCGAGTTCTGCTCACGAACCGCCTTCTTGGCGTGTTGGGGCTGATAATATTTCGCACCTCAGCTATCGAGGCTCGATGAAAGGCGGCAGGTGGGCGTCTCTTGAGAACTGAACGCCGGACGGCGCTGTTGCAATCGGGTTTTCTCCGCCGTACCAGCTAGATCGCGGTGCGTCTTGGTTGGGTTCTTGAGAAGGAGGCCCGCAGAACTTCGTCACCGTACCCATGTTCGGCAAAGTACTTATCGGCGTTGGTAAATGTACCGTCGTCGTTGTAAATCGTCGTCCGGATCACATGCCATATGCATGTCCGGATCCGTGCCATAGGGATGTCCGGCGAGTCCGGTAGCGTTGCGTCGTTCTTGCCATGGATTGGCGCCCGGCCACGACAGCGGTCTTGTATGCGTGAGGTGGTGTCCCCCGCCCCCAAACGAATCTGGCTCTTCGGCCAAAGCAGGGGCCAGCTTACGCAGGTGCTGAGGGTCATCTCATCTTCTTCGTCGACCCCAGCGGGTCGAATCGGAGGTAACAGCTTGTCGCAGCCTGGCAGCACCCGAACCACTTCAACCCTATACACTGTGGGTGGCATCGGATTACCGTGGAACACGGGTTGCCCGATTGAACGATTACGCCCTTGGCGACATCGACCAACTCGCCGCCCACGAAGTGCAGGGGAGTGCAAGGAACGTCGGCGGCGCCCTGCGAAAACATGTAGGGCGTCAGGGATGCCCAGTCAAAGGAAAGGAGATGAAGTCATCGGCTGAGAGGCTTAGTTACCGTGATGCCGTCAAGCTCGGCTAATGTCGAGGCACCGCCAACGACGGGCATGCAACTGACGGAGGGTCCGCTTGCTGGCGAGGTGTCGGCCGGCGTACACCCGGGTGCATTAAGCTCCAATGCCCGTGCCGGCGCCGGAGACACGAATACCGCCTCCGCCGGAGACACCAATGGCGCCGCCTGCATTGTCTTGATTCTTGGCCGTGAAGCCGGGAACCGGGAGGCCCCTGTTGGCCGCCCGCAATCCACATCGTCAGCCCATGAATCAACGTAGGCACCATGGCGTTGAGCTTCGTTCCCAGTTGTTGTTCCACTTGCTCTTGGACAAGCTCCGGCATCCGCGGCACTTGTGCCTTGAGTGCTTCAACCTCACGCGACTGGCTTTCCGAGCTGGTCTTTTTCTCCTTTCGCCCACCAGCGGTATAGTATGACGACCATTTTCTAGACAAGCCTTTGCCGGCCACACGACCAACTGACGTCGGCTTACTGAGCTTATCCTTATTTTTTATTACGTTCAACGCCCTATTCAAAGGGGTGTCGAAACGGGAGCTCTGAGACGACCCCGTGCTACTGCTTTCTTTGTCCTGCGGAAGGAACGTGAACCATTTAGAAATATTGGGGATTAATTAGAATGCAACCATATGGAGCTAATTACGCTGGGTGTATTCCTTACGAACAAGCTCAAGCTCCCTGGTCTTGAGATCCGTGGTAAGCTCCTTTGTTCTTTGGGTCCTCCTTGTACCGTGCCCTGAGAAAGTTCCTGGTCTGCTTGTCACTGTATTTCTCGAAGCGGGGCGGTAGGCCTTGCTCGGCACGCTCCGCGTCCTCCTTGTCCCATATAGGCTCCACCACTCTGTAACCGTCGGGACCGAGTTGGTGGACCCCTAAGTTCAACTGCCGCATTTATTTCCCCCACTGACTTGATTCGGAGGTTGCGGGGCTCTCGGACTTGATCTTGAACTCCTTGTAGTCATCTTCGCTCATCAAAGGATATTTCGCCTTGATCTTGTCAGAACTATCACCTTTTTCAATCATTGCCTTCACTGTGCTTCTCCAAGTAGACAGGGCCGTGCTCATCCCCGTGAGGGCGGCACTGTTCACTTTATTCCCTGAGAGGCGTGTGTTTGCAAACTCAGCGGGGAACTTGTATCGTTCGTGCAGCTTCGTGAAGAGGAGGCTGCGCAAATTCCCTCGGTCCTTATGCCTTAGGTTCTCGGTGTTGATCGAGACGGTGCTCCGGAGAATGCACCCGAGCTGAACCGAGTACCCCTTGACTACTTGTTTGGGCGCCGTCGGATGCCCGTCGGAGTTCACTTCAGTAAATTCCTCCTTGACGGTGCCGAGCACGCTTGGGCGCTGGTCCTTCCGTTGCCTCTTCGGTTGGCTGCCATCTGTGCGTGCGCCGCCATCATGAGTGGTGGCATCCTCGGCGGCGCCATCAGTGGTGTCATCCCCGACGCCACTAGTGGTTGTGTAGTCAGGATCGGTGTCTTCCGCGGCGTCCTCATAGCGGTGAGGTTCTTCCTCCAACTCCTGGGACAGCTCCCAGAATTGCTTGCCGCCCGAACCGCCGGCCTCATCATTGTGGGCCATATTTCGCTCTAAATAGGAAAAAATTGGTCAAAAAGTTGGTTATTGTCAAGGAACAAGATCATGGTCTCATCACTTAGGGTTTGTCGACACCGAGGCATCCTAAAAGCTAAGCTTTTATCATTTAGGGTTTGTCAACGCCGAGGCACCCTAAAATCTAAGAGTACATCATTTAGGTTCTCATCGACACCGAGGCATCCGGGGAAGCCAAGTTAAGTTTTCATCATTTAGGGTTTATCGATGCCGAGGCACCCTAGGTTGGGCCTAATCACTTGGCACTAATCACTTGGCTCTATTGCCACCTATGTTGGGTTTATCATCTAGGGTTTATTGATGCTAAGGAGAATTCTAAGTTGGACCTAATCACTTGGCTCTATTGCCACCTATGGTTTAATGCAGCAAGAATGGTGGGGTAGTTGATCCTACTTAACTAAGTACTAAGATACCCCGGCCCATGCATTAGTCGCAAGTACCCCATATGTCCTATTTTTAGCAAAGTCATGTTAAAATTCACGTAAAATTTCAGCATGACCTTTGCTGAAAATAGGACATATGGAGTACCCGAATTTGCCGGAACGGAAGTTAATAGACATTCCGGCAAACTCAAGGGCCTCTCGGGGTACCTGCAAATTCATCACGACACAATGGTCGGAGACAAAACCTAGCAAACTAGCAAGATGATCATCATCTTTGCAAGACAGTAGCTCAAGTTTTTTGCAGTAGCCTCTGAAGAAAACAACATTGCAACATTCAAGTTCAGACATACACACTGAACATTTGATCGATTACCTCACGAAGAAAAATATCGCTGACTATTGGATACAAAGAAAACAACTATTGTAAACATTAAGTCATGGTAGTGTGCTGAAACAATTACAGTATAGGAACAACAACACAACAGTAGCTCAGTTACTAGAGGACTGTAAAAACAAACACAAAAAACACAGAACAGTCATTTCCTTGTGTGTGCTATACATATAGATGAAAATGGATTTGTTGCTACAGTAATTACAGTTCTAAGGAAAGGGAGTTACAGTTTAACATCCTCAAGTAGTGTTACATAATATAGGTGCAAATTACAAAGGATAACAGAGCGACATATCATAGGATTAACAAAACTCAGAGACTACCAAATTTACGCTGACCTAAAAAGCAGAAATACAAGTCCTCAGTAAGTGTAAGAGAAGTGTACTAGAGCTGTAAACAGACTTAAAAATCCCAACTACTGGACACAGTAAATCTTGGTCATTTTAACTATAAAAAGAGTTCCACATGACAGTAGATGATGGAAAGAGCTCAAATACTAGTACAAAGATAAACTTGAAAGATGATCAACAACAGCCGTAGAGATACTATTGTGAAGCAAAATTTGAGGAAAAGAGGAAATTCAGAACATGAGAGACAAAACTCTATTTTCATGACAGAACAATCATTACACAATAGAGCCACAGGAAATATAGGGGAAGGAAAATTGTATCACTCTAGATTAGTGTAGCCACTATCTAACAAAACCAGAATGTTAACAAAATTACACCATGATGATACCAAATTCTTGTAGCAGTACAATGAGTTCACAGGATAAAAAAATCATCCACATTCACCAACCCAAACTGGTGGAGATACAGCAAACAAGAACATAGCCTCTTGAATTATTCGTTATAAGGTTGTGATTCCATGATGTTATAAGGTACCTGTTTTGATCAGAAGCAGCAATTGCCACAAAATAATTTCACACACATATTCCAACAAGCACTTCAAAACAGTAGAATATTTACTAGCTGTGTTTACCAAACTGCAACTATGTGACAGTGAACAACACAAGAGGTGCTGCTGCTCAGGGCTTCAATTTGACATACTACTGGAAGATAACTAACTAAAAATATGTGTGAGGGAGTCCTGGATTAGGGGGTGTTCAGATAGCCGGACTATAACCTTTGGCCGGACTCTTGGACTATGAAGATACAAGTTTGAAGACTTCGTCCCGTGTCCGGATGGGACTTTCCTTGGCGTGGAAGGCAAGCTTGGCGATACGGATATGTAGATCTCCTCCCATTGTAACCGACTCTATGTAACCCGAGCCCTCTCTTGTCTATATAAACCGGAGGGTTTTAGTCCGTAGGACGAACAACAATCATACCATAGGCTAGCTTCTAGGGTTTAGCCTCTCTGATCTCGTGGTAGATCTACTCTTGTACTACCCATATCATCAATATTAATCAAGCAGGAGTAGGGTTTTACCTCCATCGCGAGGGCCCGAACCTGGGTAAAAACATTGTGTCGCTTGTCTCCTGTTACCATCTGCCTAGATGCACAGTTCGGGACCCCCTACCCGAGATCCGTCGGTTTTGACACCGACATTGGTGCTTTCATTGAGAGTTCCTCTGTGTCGTCATCCTTAGGCCCGATGGCTCCTCCGATCATCAACAGCGACGCGGTCCAGGGTGAGACTTTTCTCCCCGGACAGATCTTCGTATTCGGAGGCTTTGCACTGCGGGCCAATTCGCTTGGCCATCTGGAGCAGATTGAAAGCTACGCCCCTGGCCATCAGGTCAGATTTGGAAATTTGAACTACACGGCCGATATCCACGGAGACTTGATCTTCGACGGATTCGAGCCGTAGCCGAGCACGCCGCACTGTCACAATGGGCATGATTTAGCTCAGCCGCCGGACACTGCCCTGGAGGCCGCACCCGTATCCGCTCCGGCCCTTAGCTCGAGGGCAACCGCGCCGATCGAGGACGGGTGGCTAGACCCCACCGCGGGGGCTGCAGTCTCAACGGCGATTGAGCCGAATAGTGGCCTTATCCTCTGCGAAGCCCGTGACTCCAGGGTGCCGGACTCTTCTCCGAACTCCGAATCCTCCGCGCCCCTGCCAATCGAATCCGATTGGGCGCCGATCATGGAATTTACCGCCGCGGATATCTTTCAGCACTCGCCCTTCGGCGACATTCTGAACTCACTAAGGTCTCTCTCTTTGTCAGGAGAGTCCTGGCCGGATTATGACCGACAGGATTGGGATGCGGACGACGAAGAAATTCGATGCCCACCCACCACCCACTTCGTAGCCACTATTGATGATTTAACCGATATGCTAGACTTCGACTCTGAAGACATCGACGGTATGGACGACGATGTAGGAGACAAACAGGAACCAGCGCCTATAGGGCACTGGAAAGCCACCTCGTCATACGGCATATATATGGTGGATACACCCAAAGAAGACAATGGCGACGGAACAGCGGGGGATGACCCCTCCAAGAAGCAACCTAAGCGCCAGCGTCAGCGGCGCCGCTCTAAGTCCCGCCAAAGCAAAAACGGTGATACCGGCACGGGAGATAATAACACCCCGGATAGTGCCGAAGACAACTCCCTCCAGCAAGATTCAACGCAGGAGGATGGAGAAGCCAGCCCCCCTGAGAGAGCGGCAGACAGGGAGGAAGAAGGATGATAATTACATGCCCCCCTCCGAAGACGAGGCAAGCCTCGGTGACGATGAATTTGTCGTGCTTGAGGATCCCGTTGAACAAGAGCGCTTTAAGCGCAGGCTTATGGCCACGGCGAGTAGCCTTAAGAAAAAACAGCAACAACTTAGAGCTGGTCAAGATTTGCTAGCCGATAGATGGACTGAAGTCCTTGGGGCCGAGGAATACGAACTCGAACGCCCCTTCAAGAGCTACCCAAAGCGCAGGTCGCTACCCCGATTAGATGAGGAAGCACTTAAAACTACATCACTAGCGCATGATGCGGCTGACAGGCCACCTTGCGGCCGCGATAGAGAGGCCTCTCGGCCCTCCACTCAAGCCGCACCCCGGCGTCACTCAAAAAAATACCAAGGCACGGGGAAATGCGCTAGACCTGCAAGATATGTTGGAGGACAGGGCAAGGAAAACAAGATCGATCTACGGATCGTGTGGGCGCCCGACGACACGAGACGATAACCGTCACGCCGGATACAGTAAATCCGGCCGGGCCGAACACAGCAGACAAAGCTCATTTGAGCTACGTCGTGATATAGCCCGATCTGAGAGGTGCCGCACACGCACTATGCTTCATAGATGAAGTAATGGATCATCAAATCCCAGAGGGTTTCAAACCCGTAAACATCGAATCATACGATGGCACAACAGATCCTGCGGTATGGATCGAGGACTATCTCCTTCATATCCACATGGCCCGTGGCGATGATCTACACGCCATCAAATACCTCCCACTCAAGCTTAATGGACCAGCTCGGCACTGGCTTAACAGCTTGCCGGCCAGAATCAATTGGTTGTTGGGAGGACACGGAAGCCGCATTCCTCGACAATTTCCGGGGCACCTATGCGACCACCAGACGCCGATGACCTGAGCCACATAATTCAGCAGCCAGAAGAATCTGCCAGACAATTCTGGACATGGTTCCTAACCAAGAAAAATCAAATCACCGACTGTCCGGCCGTAGAGGCCCTAGCAGCCTTCAAGCATAACATCCGTGACGAGTGGCTTGCCCGGCACCTAGGACAGGAAAAGCCGAAATCTATGGCAGCCCTCACGACACTCATGACCCACTTTTGCGCGGGAGAAGACAACTGGCTGGCTCGCAGCAATAACATGACCAAGAGCCCTGGTAATTCGGATACCAAGGACAGCAATAGCAGGTCGCGTCGCAACAAGCACAAGCGCTGCATTAACAGTGACAATACTAAGGATACGACAGTTAATGCCGGATTCAGAGGCTCTAAACCCGACCAGCGGAAAAATCCATTCAAAAGAAATACTCCGGGCCCGTCCAGTTTGGACCGAATACTCGATCGCTCGTGCCAGATACATGGCACCCCCGAAAAACCAGCCAATCACACCAACAGGGATTGTTGGGTGTTTAAGCAGGCCGGCAAGTTAAATGCCGAAAACAGAGACAAGGGGCTACATAGCGACGACGAGGAGGAGCCCGGCCACGAACAATAGTGGGCGGAAGGGCTACCCCCACAAGTGCGGACGGTGAACATGATATACGCAACCCACATCCCCAAAGGGAGCGGGCGTGCACTCGAGGGGCGTATATGCGTTGGAGCCAGTCGCCCCAAAGTTCAAACCATGGTCCTCCTGCCCGATCACTTTTGATCGAAGGGACCACCCCACTAGCATCCGCCATGGCGGATTCGCCGCATTGGTTCTAGACCCAATCATTGACGGCACCTCACTAGAGTCCTTATGAACAGCGGCAGCAGCTTGAACCTGCTTTATCAGGATACAGTGCGGAAAATGGGCATAGATCCCTCAAGGATTAAACCCACTAAAACGACCTTTAAAGGCGTCATACCAGGTGTAGAGGTCAACTGTACAGGCTCAGTCACACTTGAGGTGGTCTTCGGATCCCCGTTTAATTTCCGAAGAGAGGAGTTAATCTTTGACATAGTCCCGTTCCGCAGTAGCTATCACGCACTGCTCGGACGAACCGCATTTGCAAATTTCAATGCGGTACCGCACTACGTATACCTCAAGCTCAAGATGCCAGGCCCTCGAGGAGGCATTACGGTCAACGGAAACACCGAACGCTCTCTCCGGACGGAGGAGCATACGGCGGCCCTGGCAGCGGAAGTACAAAGTAGCCTCTCAACGCAATTCTCCAATCCGGCTATTAAACGTCCGGACACCGTTAAGCGCGCTCGGAGTAACCTACAACAAGACCGCCTGGCACGTTCCGAGCAAGCGTAGTAATGCGGCCCCAACCCCAGCCCTCGCGAAACTGCGAAACCAGTACTACGCGTACATAATTACGCTCTGGAAATACAATGGGCACATGGGAAGGGGCACGACCACGACACGCCCAAAAATGCGGCTCAACCGCACTAGGGGCTCCCGATTTTGTCATTTTTTTCTTGCTTTCAGGACTTCACTCTACGGAAGGCCTGTCCGGTAGTACAATCGTCGAACACACGATGCAACAACCAAGGAGGCAGAAAGCTACGTCGAATGCCCAGGTGGTCTCTATACCGAGCAAAATACTTTTCTTACATACCGTTCCGCAGCTCGCCCCTGGAGGGGGACATGTCAAATAGTCCCATTCTCGCTTCTCGCACTATTTGTATCCTCCTGCTTTTACCGCAGCCTTTTCGAATAAACAATGCTTAGCTTCAGCTTATTATTGCATTCTCTATTTATTCCCTTTTTCATATACATGTTCAGTTATGACATTTAGCATCCGTACACTCTGGTACGGCCAATACACCAGGGGCTTAAGTACCCCACAATACGGTGTGAGAAGTCGGAACACTTTCACAAGTGCGGCACCCCGAACTTATAGCATTATATGCATCGGCTCCGAATCATGTCTTGGGTCAATAGTTGGGTTTGCCCGGCTCCCATGTTTTGGTACTTTACTTTCCGTTATATCGGCTAAGGTAGCGCTGGGAGAACTACTGCGATTGTGCTCCGGTTGAGCTAGGTTAAGCACCTCAGTAGAGAAAGCTAAAACTGACCGTCATGATAGGGCGAGAGCTAGTCGCTGTTCGAGAGGTTTCGAATCCCTAAATACTTATGCCGCCTAGAGCGAGGAGTCGGCTTTGTCCGGCCTAGGCTTGGATAGCGCCCCGAACTCGGTCTTAGAATACTAGGGGCTTCAATGAAATTTAAAATTATAGAATTCTATGGCTAAGTGAGAGTGATAAAGCATTATAGTCCGATTGCCTTGTTCGTTGTGTTGAGCGCCTCCCTCGAAGGACCCAAGAATGGGAAAAAGAGCGCCCAAGTTTATCCCGAACACCCCAACACTCGTGGCATGGGGGTAGAAGCCGACGACTCGCCATCTCTCAAATTTAATAAACGGCCACATAGAAGGTAATATTTTAAATTCAAAAAGCGTTGCTTAGCACATATGAACAAGTTTTCAGCGTACAGGATCACAAATGCGAGTTTACTCAAAAATTACATCTTTGGAGCATCCATCTGCCATAAGGCGGGCACCCTTCAAGACGCCCTCATAATATGCTTCCGGATGGCGATGCTCCTTGCCCTGCGGCGGCCCCTCCTTCACCAGCTTCTCAGCGTCGATCTTGCCCCAGTGTACTTTAACACGGGCAAGCGCCCTATGGGCGCCCTCGATGCAGACGGAGCGCTTGATGACTTCAAGCCACGGACAGGCATCCGCCAGCCGCCTCACCAGCCCAAAGTAGCTCCCAGGCACGGCCTCTGCAGGCCATAGCCGGACTATAAGCGCCTTCATGGCCTGTTCGGCCAACTTATGAAGCTCGACCATTTGCTCCAGCTGGTCGCTCAAGGGCACCGGGTGTCCGGCCTCAGCATACTGAGACCAGAACACCTTCTCCGTTGAGCTCCCCTCCTCGGCTCGATAGTAGGCGGCAGCATCGGACACACTGCGGGGCAGATCTGCGAACGCTCCTGGAGAGATCCGGACTCGGGTAAGTAACAATTAATTCACTTTCACGTGCTTTCTTTGCATAATGAATTCCTTACCCGCCGCTATCTTATTCATCACCTCAATTTCCTGGAGGGATTTTTGGGCTTCGGCCTTGGCAGACTTGGCGCTCTCGAGGGCCGAGGCGTGCTCGGACTCTCGAGTCTTTGAGTCAAGATCCAAACTCTCGTGTTTTTTCACGAGAGCCTGGAGCTCTTGCTACACCTCCGCCACCCGCGCCTCCAGCTTTCCTCGCTCGGTGCGCTCCATGGCCGCTTTGTCTTCGGCCTTGGACAACGCTTGCTTCAGGGTCGCCACCTCGGTCGTGGCCCCTGCAATAGTCACGTTGGTCCTGTCATTTTCTTCAACCACATCTTTTCTATATACTTACATAAGGTATTACTTACCCTCCTTCTCCTCGAGCTGCTTCTTGGCAAGGCCGAGCTCGTTCTCGGACCGCTCGAGGTTCTGCTTCAGTGTGTCCACCTCCGCAGTCAGTGCGGCAGAGGACAGCAACGAAGCCTGCATACGCATATCGACAAAATTTTGTTAGACTCCTGCGAATATTATTAGATCCTCTATTCGGCTTTTCTTTGTGAACGCCAAACAGAGCATCAGGGGCTACTGTCTATGCGGTAATATTTTCACATATTTTTTACTTACCTCAAAGCCTGTTAGAAGGCTGGCACAGGCTTCAGTCAGTCCGCTCTTGGCGGACTGAACCTTCTGGATCACCGTACTCATTACAGTACGGTGCTCCTCGTCGATGGAGGCGCCGTTAAGCACCTCCAACAAGTTATCCGGTGCCTCCGGTTGGACGGAGGTCACCGGCGCAGTCGGCTTGCCTTTCTTGATAGGGGGCCGCCTGCCAGAGTCCGGAACTGCTAAAAGGTTCCGGCGCGGTGTCCGGCCCAAGGCCGGACTTGGGGCCCTTGGGAGTCTTGCCCCCTTTGCGCCTGGAGTCCGGGAGGTCGCCTTGCGGCGCCTCCAGGACCACCTCTTCCTGGTTTGGAACCTTTTGGGACAACACCTCGGCATCGTCCGTAGGGCGAGGGGAGGTAGCGGTCGGGAGTGAAAGACTATTCACATCCGACGAATCCAAGGAGCCGCTCGATGATACGTCGAGCCGGGCTTTGGGCGGACTGCATAATTATATTCGGCGTAAGGAGAAGCTGTGCAATAAAGGAACACTATGAACCACTCTGGTGTCTGAATACTTACGATTTTGCCACGGGCTTGGCCCTGGGCGGCCACTCCTCTTCGCCGTCGTCGGTGTTGGTGGAGTAGTCCGTAGGAAGGGTCCTCCCTTTCTTGGACCCTCCGGCCTCCCCAGTTGGGGCGGCCTTCCTTTTCTTTTCTCCCCCCGCTGGAGGGGGAGAAGCCTCTTCTTTCTCCTCTTCATATTCGTGAGAGGAGTGCGCCTCGGAGTCATCGGACGATGAATCCGACACCACCGGGCGCCGAGAACTCTTCTGAGTTCCCGTGGCCTTCTTCTTGGCCTTCTTCTCCGACACCACGTAAGGTGCCGGAACCAACAGCTCCGCCAAGCGGGTGTCCGCTGGATCTTCGGGCAAAGGAGCCGGACAGTTGACCTGTTCGGCTGTCCTCTGCCACTCCTGTCAAAGGCATGGGGGCTTAGATCCCGCATAGAGTCAAACTATGAAAGAAAAATATCCTGTAAGAGGTAAAAACAGCTTACCGCGCTGGCTTGACGCTGCGTGCTGAATCTGCGATCCTCGATAGCGGATGCGGGAGCCTCGGCACCCTTGAATAGCACCTTCCAAGCATCTTTGTACGTTGTGTCGAAGAGTCTGCTCAGAGTTCGGTGCTGGGCCGGGTTGAACTCCCACAAGCTGAAAGCCCGTTGTTGGCACGGGAGGATCCGACGGATGAGCATGACCTGGACTACATTGACAAGTTTGAGCTTCTTGTTCACCAGGTCTTGGACGCATGTTTGGAGTCCGGTCAGCTCTCCTTTTTTACCCCACGGTAGGCCCTTCTCTTTCCAGGAGGTGAGCCGCATAGGGATTCCGTATCGGAACTCGGGGGCTGCGATCCATGCAGGATCCCGTGGCTCGGTGATGTAGAACCACCCCTATTGCCACCCCTTTATGGTCTCCACGAAGGAGCCCTCGAGCCATAGGACGTTGGGCATCTTGCCCACCATGGCGCCTCCGTACTCCGCTTGGCGGCCACCCACTACCTTCGGCTTGACATTGAAGGTCTTCAGCCATAAGCCGAAGTGGGGCTAGATGCAGAGGAAGGCCTCACACACGATGATGAACGCCGAGATGTTGAGGATGAAGTTCGGGGCCAGATCGTGGAAGTCCAGGCCGTAGTAGAACATGAGCCCCCGGACAAATGGGTGGAGTGGGAAGCCTAGTCCGCGAAGGAAATGGGTGAGGAACACCACCCTCTCATGGGGCCTGGGGGTGGGGATGAGCTGCCCCTCGTCTGGGAGCCGGTGCGCAATGTCATCGGACAAGTATCCGACTTTCCTCAGCTTCTTGATGTTTCCCTCCGTGACGGAGGAAACCATTCACTTGCCTCCCGCTCCGGACATGGCTGGAGAAGGTTGAGGTGGGGAATGCGGACTTGGGCGCTAGAGCTCGAGTGCGCGAAAATGGATGGGCAAAGGAGGAAGAAGGCGTGGGTAAAAAGGTGGATCCTTATCCCCTTATATGGACGAACAAAACTACGTGTCCCCACCAGCCTGGTAAAACTCGCTTATCTCCCAAACGCCGTAATCAATGGCACGGTTGGGTTACCCACGCCCGTATTGATGAGAATCCCAGAAAAAGGGGACACGATCTCTGCTTCGAAAAGACGTGCCAAGGAAACCGCCTCGCTAAACGCGCTGAGGTGGGACAGTAAAACGATTCGAAAAAAGTCTTGGCCGTGGTGTGATGTCACGCTACGGAATACGTCAGCAGATTAGATTTGTGTAAATACTATTCTCTCTACGGCAGTATGTGGAACTTATTTTGCAGAGCCGGACACTATCCTTGTGTTCAAAATCTTCTATGAATTATGCGGAGGAGGAACCCGCCTTGCAATGCCGAAGACAATCTGCTTGGCGCCCGGACTAAATGCGTCATTGAAGCCTGGTTCAGAGACTCTTGAGGAGTCTGGATTAGGGGGTGTCCGGATAGCCGGACTATAACCTTTGGTCGGACTCCTGGACTATGAAGATACAAGTTTGAAGACTTCGTCCCGTGTCCGGATGGGACTTTCCTTGGCGTGGAAGGCAAGCTTGGCGATACGGATATGTAGATCTCCTCCCATTGTAACCGACTCTGTGTAACCCTAGCCCTCTCCGGTGTCTATATAAACCGGAGGATTTTAGTCCGTGGGGACGAACAACAATCATACCATAGGCTAGCTTCTAGGGTTTAGCCTCTCTGATCTCGTGGTAGATCTACTCTTGTACTACCCATATCATCAATATTAATCAAGCAGGAGTAGGGTTTTACCTCCATCGAGAGGGCCCGAACTTGGGTAAAAAGATTGTGTCCCTTGTCTCTTGTTACCATCCGCCTAGACGCACAGTTCGGGACCCCCTACCCGAGATCCGCGGTTTTGACACCGACAATGTGGAAGTGGAGCATTACTACTCTACAGAAAGATAACGCAATGTAACAAAAGTGTAACTCTATCTATCTACAATGAGTGGAAATGGCCAAGCCTAAACAACTCACTACTTAGCCAATTCTTAGGCAGGCCATACACAACACGGTGGCTCATAACGCACCAACCAGTCAGATAACAAGAGCAGTTTAGCACCACTGATACAGTGCTCCAGCTACCAAACCAAACAAGTAAATCAATTACCACACCAGCAGAACCATCTGCAACTTACCGTGGCCGATGCACGAAATAAGGTTGTGGCTGAGGTTGAGCACCCGAATCTTCGTCAGTTCCCGAAGCCCCTCGACGTTGGCGATCTTGTTCCGCGACAGATCCAGCGAGTGCAGGCCCTTCGGCAGCGATCCGGGGGAGATATGAACTGCATGACGAGCAGAACAACCCAAATTCAGTTACTGAATGTCTGAAGATGCTACTATCTAGTACGGGAGCACGGGAGCGCACGAGCACGCGGGAATGGCGGCCGCACCTAACCTTACCACTACCACCTGTGCTGGTCACTATCACTTAATCACTCCTTATCAGCTGATGATGAACCCCACAGGACTGTACGCAAGTTCTGCCAGAATCCCCTACAGACGGATTACACAGAGTCAGTACCAGCAAACAAACTTTCAACCAAATTATATGGTGATTACAGGCAGAAATATTCCACTGGTCACTGCTTTGCGTCGCAAATTAGGAAAAGTGAACGCAATACTGGGCTAGATGTCGAATGATTTATCCTCTTTGACTTAAACGTGCTACTTTGATTTGTTTTCGATGATACACACCTAAACAGATGGCCATATTTCCCCCTGTACCTCTTTCAACTGAAGAAGATGCAGCAAAACCATAACATCCCCAATGCTCTATGTTGGCTGTTCTATAGTCCCAAAGGATTGGAAGTTCTGATTCATAGGATACTGGATGGTAGAGTTCGCGAGAAATCTGCCTTTGCTATATGTTTGAATTATTAATTCCCACTGGGTTGTTTTAACTGAATCTACTATTTTCACCAGGCTGAGACTGGCAACAAGAAGCAGAAGCCGCGTGACAGCGGCGGCGGCAACGCAAGAGCACGTGGGGCCCGGCGTCCGCGCATGAGCGTGCAGGAAAGGCGGCCGCAAGAAGCAGCAGCAGCGGCACGACGGGGCGGCGGCGGCGAGCTCCTGCTCCTAACCCTAGGTCGCCGCCACGTGGGGGCATGGGGATGAGCGGGGAAGGGAGGGAGGGAGGGAGAGAGACTATCCAGGCAGCAGGGGAGGCTCAAGCGCCGCTGCGCCGAGGAGCGCGTCCGATGAGGCTAGCCGCCGTCGAGGGGCAGCTCGACGAGAGAGATTTGGTGGTTGCCGGGCGGAGGCAGCGGAGGGCTCGAGGGGCTAAGCGGCGCTCGAGGGGAGGAAGGAGAGGGAGGTGGCGGGGCGCGAGGCGGCTGCAGCCTTGATGGGTTAGAGGCGGCCAGCGGCGGCGGTGGCGGTGGAGGAGAGGGACAAAGTGTCTGGCGAGAGGAGGGGACGAGGGAGGGACGAAGTGTATGGATGGGGAAGATTACTAATGGCGCACCCCCAGGCGGTGCGCCATTAGAATGTTTTTTTATAGCAATGGCGCACCAGCAGGACAGTGCGCCATAAGTATACTTTTTTTTAGATAGCAATGGCGCACCAGCCACCCGTGCGCCATAAGAATTTTTTTAAAAATATGAATATGAAACAGTAATATTTTTTATAAAAACAGTAATAATTGTTGTTTAACAACAGTTGTAGTCTACACTTTATTATTATTATTATTTAAAAAATGAATATGAATATGAATATGAAACAGTAATATTTTTTATAAAAACAGTTATAATTGTTGTTTAACAACAATTGTAGTCTATAGTTTATTATTATTATTTTTTTTAAAAATGAATATGAATATGAAACAGTAATAATTTTTTAAAAATATCATCAAATTTGATGATGAAAATGCATATTCTCGGACATAAACCCGTCGTTTGGGCTATTGTATGTATTGACTTGCAAGGTGAATTCTTTGATGGGAGAGAACCGAACCGTGAAGCTAGCGCGGAAGAGTTGAAGATGCTGCAATACAACGCTCAAGCTTGTGATATCCTCTTCAATGGCTTGTGCCCCGAAGAATTCAACAAAATCAGCCGTCTTGAGAATGCAAAGGAAATTTGGGATACTTTGATTGATATGCATGAAGGTACCGACTCAAAAGGAATCCAAGTTGGATGTGCTCCAAAGTCAGCTTGACAAGTTCAAAATGAAGGATGGTGAAGGTGTCGCTGAAATGTACTCTAGGCTTGCTCTTATCACAAATGAGATTGCCGGCTTAGGAAGTGAAGAGATGACCGGCATATTCATCATCAAGAAGATCCTAAGAGCATTGGATGGAAAATATGATACCGTGTGCACATTGATCCAAATGATGCCAAATTACAAAGATCTCAAGCCAACAGAAGTCATTGGAAGAATTGTTGCTCATTAGATGTCACTCAAGGATAACGAGGAACTTCACAACAAGTCAAGTGGTGCTTACAAAGCCTCATGTGAAGCCCCCACATCATCAAGTGAGAAACAAACCTTCAATGAAGAATTGAGCTTAATGGTGAAGAACTTCAACAAATTCTACAAGAGTAGAAGCAAAGAAAGAAGCTCTAAGTCAAGGTCCTACAATGAAAAAAGATCTTCTAGTCGAGAGCACAATTGCTACAATTGTGGGAGACCCGTACACTATTATAATGAGTGTACGGCACCCTACAAAAGAAGAGAAGATTCTCCCAAGAGAAGAAGTAGAAGAGAAGAATCACCACCAAGAGAGAGGAGTAGAGATGATCGTTATGGACGAAGACCCTCACGGAGAATCAAGGATTCGGAAAGGAAGGACAAGTCATCAAAGAGCTACACAAAACGAAGACATCAAGCTCACGTTGGTGAATGGGTATCCGGCTCCGACTCCAACAATCACTCCGAGAGAAGCTATCACTCCGACTCTGAATACACTCAAGATGAAGGTGTTGCCGGTCTAGCACTTGTGTCAACCAACTCCTACGACATATTTGATTCACCAAATGAAGGAATTGGAAGATGCTTCATGGCCAAAGGTCCTAAGGTAACACACCCCGAGTATGTTGATTTTAATAGTGATGAAGACGACTTGTTAGGTGATGATGATTTACTTGTTGACAACTCTAGTGATGAATACTATGATGAAACGTCAATTAATCATGCTAATCAAGATGAAATGAATGACAATGATAAGGAGAAGATTGAGCTTCTAACTAAAGAACTAAACACTCTTAAGTTAGCTCATGAAACTATCTTCGAAGATCATCGAGAACTTTTAAGGGCTCATGAGAAGTTACGCTTTGAAAAACTCAATCTTGAGCAAGAGCATGAGTTCCTAAAAGCAATCAATGATGATCACCGTAAGAAAAGTTCTTCTTACATTGCCAAGCGTTATTACATGCCTCAAGTCAAGTCTAGTAACAAGAACAAGAAAGATTCTTTCTCTAGTAGTAACAATAACAATGCTAAATCCAATATTGTTGCTTCTATTAGTTCTCTTGATTCCACTAATGATTCTCTTAGCCAAGTTACTCTTGAGCAAGAAAACAACTTATTGAAGGGAATTATAGAGAAAGGTGTATACAAGAGCCTTGCGGGAGTAAGCAATTTGAGGAAATTGTGCATAAGCAAGGAAGGCACCGGAAGAATCAAGGTGTTGGTTTTGAGCGAAAGTTCAATGCCAATGGAGTAGAGTGGGAAGAAGATCAATACCCCAAGACGAAGTTTGTTCCTCAACAAGAAAAGTATGATCCTACTTCCTTCAAGGGAACACAAGCACAAGATGATCTTCCACCACAAGACCACAAGAACAAAGGCAAGGACAAGCTTCAAGAGGAGATTGATGCATTTGAAGAAGCACCTAAGGCCTTGGTCAAGTGGGTTCCCAAGACTACGTCAAGTTCTACCTCATCAAGTACAACTACTACACCAAGGATTCCCATCAAGATGATGTGGATCCCGAAGAAGAAGAACTAGAGAGTTCTTGAGGGTGACTCCTCCAACATTCTTCACTCATATCATTATGGCAAGGACAAGTGCAATCAACTTCCATATATTGCATTAGTTCAAGGAGTCAAAAACCCTCATGTTGGTAAGGCAAGGGACAAGGTAACCTAATGTTTTCATGGACATCATTTTGTGTGTGCATCACTCTATGTCTATGGATATACTTGTTTGTTCCTTGTGGGACTAACCCATGTAGGTATTGAAAGTGCAACTCACTCCAAAGGTTTGCTCCAAAAGATCTACATCAACATTGAGCATCCACATCTTCAACACCCACATGAAGTCATCATCGACAAAAACCAAGGTTAGTTCATCCCTCTAAGGGGGATCTCACATCTAGGGGGAGCTTAACTCTAAGAATTGAGTCAAAGCAACTCTAATGATGTGAACACATAAATGCTTTATGTAAAAGTGGTAACCCCACTTGAGCTTAAACGATGAATATGACCAATGATCAAATGTTCTCATTTGACTCCTAAGTCAATATACTCATATATAGATGACCTAGTCATCGTCAATTGTTTGATAGATGATAGAATTGGTTGTGCATGTTTTGTCACATATTTTATTTGTCATTTTATTGTGTGAGCATGTTGGTTGCATAGTTTACTCATTCGAGGACATCCACTTGTTGTTTTGATTGATTGGCTTCTTTTTCTTTGGGCAAGTGGATGGACAAGAATGCCTAAGAACCTTCTCTAGCTATCTATGCTTTTCTCGTCTCAAACTCTATTAATGCTACATCACAAAATTTGATCAAGTCAGATTCGAACCACTCTGTGTGAGGAGCACTCGGAGTCCCGATTAAATCATAGACTTAAAACTTCCAAAACTTCTTTGTGATTTTCGGTCTGACCGATTCATCCATTTCGATCATACCGAGATCACTAAGTCGATCTAGGTTTTCATCTTGGTGCAACCGATTTTAACTTTTCGGTCACACCGAGTTGCTATAACTGTTAACAGTTATGCATCTCGGTGCCACCGAGTTGTTCCACTTGGTCACACCGACAGTGTCGGGCTATATATTCACACGGGCAAATTTTGGAAAACTTTCTCCAAAACTCCTCGCCCGCGCATAGCTCGCTCTGCCTACTAGGTCTCCGGATCGTCGACTTCGTCGCCAACCGCCTCCTATTGCTGGTCTCCGCCGCCGTCAACGGATTTCATCTCCGCCATTGCCGCCGTAGCGAGTTCACCGCCGAACTAGGGTATGAGCTCGATCACAGTGCTATCCTCGTCTGATTCTCAGCACATTGTGTTCATAATGCTTCTTGCCACGATTGAAACACCTCTATCCAGTCAATACAATCCTTAGAATAGATGTGATTCGAAAATTAGGGTTAGGTTTCACTTGAAACCATCTCGGACCCACCGAAGTTGAAAAACTCGGTCCCACCGATTTGGCTAACGCCATTGCACTAGTAACTCTTGGTCCGACCGAGAATTGCTAATCGGTGTGACCGATTTTAGAACTTTGTGAAACCCTAGCAGTCTCGGTGCCATCGAATCGTGACTCGGTCTCGACCGAGTTCACTAGTTTAGGTTCCAAAACTGCTTGATGCGAGTTTGAAAATCGGTAGATCCGAAATGCTTTCTGTGGAAAACTAAAACTAAGTTTTTTTAATCATTCTTTTGCAAAAATCTCTGCATTTTGTGATGTTCATCCACTCTACCTCATCCATAACTATTCACAGGGCCAGAACAAGTCAGAAGAGCAGGTTCACATGAGTGAGGGCACTAGTCCCTCTAGCAGCTCAGATGAGGGAAGCAGAAGCACTACCAGCAATTTGCCCAAGTCTGCCACAAGGACAAGGAAGAAGAAGACCTCAGAGTCTGAGGATGAGGATTATGTGGCAGTTGAGGATGAGGCTATTTCAAAGAAGAAAGTGCTCAAGAATGAGTACAGCTCAGCTGCAGTAAAGCCAGGCCTGCAGGAAGACAACCAATGTCCAAAGCCAGACTCTCCACTCAAGCATCTTTGGAATCCCAACCCAAAGAGCCTGCTGCAGAAGGAAAGAAAAGGAAGGAAAGGGTCAAGAAGACCATGGCCAGAGTGATAGGAAAGCCTTCCATGATGGAAGAAGAGGAAGAAGAAGAGGTTGCTGCACCAGCACAAAAGGCACAAAAGCTGATGGGTGATGCTATAAAGTCAGGGGCTGCAACATCAAAGCCCAAAGGAGCACCCAAGGCTGCCTCCAAGCCCAAAAGTGCACCTAAGAGGAATACCAGGAGTATACCAGCTGCTGAAAAGAACAAGGCCCCAGTGCATGATGTTGATGCTGAGGAGGATGATGAAGGGCAAGTCCTAAGGAAGCTCAAACCCAAGATTCCAGACCACGATGATGCTCATCCTGTGGCTGAAAACATGAAGATCAGGAGAGACTTAGGGTTGAGGCTATGGAGAGAGGCAGATCCATATGCCACCAGGAGAAGGACTGCTGTTGATTACAGGTTCCACACCAAGGAGCAACAGGATTTCTATGAGGCAATCTTGTTGGATAATAAGCCCATAGTATGTGATATGAGGTGGGTCAACTAGACCTACATACAGGAAAATGAAGAACACTATCCTACAGTGTATGACAGCTTTAGTGCGTGTGGAGTTGCAGACTTTGTTGGGTAGAAGCTCACAAACTGGAATGATGAGCTCATTATGTAATTCTACTCCACAACACATTTCTATCCAGATGGCAGGATAGTTTGGATGTCAGAAGGAACGAGATACCAATCAACCATTGAGGAATGGGCAAGTCTGATCAATGCCCCAAAGAAGAGTGAAGATGACTTGGAAATTTATGCCAAGAAGAAGATGGATCATAACTCTATGTCACAGATGTACAATGTACAAGGAGACCCCAGATGATGCACTTGAGACTTTCAAGTTTGGATCAGTTCATTTTCTTCTGTCAGGGCTGCCAACGATCAACTGGATCCTAAGGCACACTCTGTTGCCCAAATCAGGTGACCACAACATGATCTGAGGGCATGCAATTAATTTGCTACACATATTTGATGTGCCCCAGAAATTCAAGGTCATGAGCCTCATAGTTGAGACTATCAAGAGGACAGCGGAGACCAAAAGAGGAGCTGTGGATATGCCCCACAAATTCAGGAGTTGATTAACTCAAAGATGGGCACATGTAAGTATCTGTTGGATAAGGAACACTTAGTTCTCTATCCTGACTTTGAGGAAAATCAAGTTGTCATGACTGAGAATGAACCATCATCAGTACAAGCTTAATAGAAAAAGGAGAAGGCAAGGAAAGAGAAGGCTGCCAAGATGCCAACTCTAGCAGAGGCATCTGAGTACTTTGTGAAGAGCAAACAGGACCAGCTTGGTTACTTGATAGCATCAACTCTGCGGATTGAGAAGGGGTTGGCCACCCTAACTCAAAACCAGGAGAGCCTGGAAAGAATCATGGAACAAAAATTCTATGATCTTGATGTCAGAGTAACTGAGATTCAGTCAGTTGTGGAGCAGCTACAGGATGACATGCAGGAGAGGAAGGGCAGGACAACAACTGATGCATTTGCCAGAGTGCCTCGAGCTCAGAGATCAGCTGCAGAGCTAGTACCAGACACCAGAGTCACTTCATCTGCTCCAGCTACAGCTCCAGTGCAACCAGCTCCAGCACCAACTCCTTCAGCTCCTTCCACTTCAACTGAAGTCTTCGTCCAAGGAGCCATCTCTACACCACCAGCTGAAGGCCAAGCCTGAGAGACGACATAGTCCTATGCATTTTCTAGGAACTTTTTGGTAACTTGTTGCCAAAGGGGGAGAAAAATGTATAGATCATAGGGCTTCGAGAGAGAGAGAGTTTGCTTTTGTTCTCTCTTGTCTTCTTGGTTGAACTTTGTTTGCCTTTGATCGCTTGAGATACTATGCTACTACCTGTGAGACATTGATGATCATGTGTTTGATCATAAGCTACACTTATGCTTGTTAGATGATATTATCTTACTTACCCTTATATGATCATTCACTGTGCTTGGTGATGATTGCATGTATTCAATACTTATTATTTTGAGTGCTCCACCAAGATGAATGTGACATGGAAGAGTAACCCATGAGCCTAATTCCTTGTGCATTTGCAGTCCAAAGCAAATCTTAAAATATGCACAAATTCAGGGGGAGCTCTTGCTTATCACATACTTCTCCAAAGCGACGATGTTTTTCAATCTTATTATCATTTGTCGAAGCTTTGATCTATATGTTGTCATCAATTACCAAAAAGGGGGAGATTGAAAGTGCAACTATCCCTAGGTGGTTTTGGTAATTCATAACAACATATAGCTCATTGAGCTAATGCTATCCCAAGACAAATATTTCAGGAAAGCTCAATGAATGGCATGGCATGGATGATGAAAGTGGATCCCTCAAAATATTAAGGACAAAGGATTGGCTGAAGCTCAAGACTCTACATTTTACATTTTAGTGATCCAAGATCACATTGAGTCTATAGGAAAAGCCAATACTATCAAGGAGGGATGAGGTGTTGCTTAATGAGCCTCTTGCTTCATGTGCTTAGTGATATACTCCAAAACCCTCCACTACTTTCTCACATCCACATATGACCTAAACCTAAAGTCAAAATCGGTCCTACCGATTCTTTCTATCCGGCGCCACCGAGTTCAAATGTCATAGCCACTGCCACAAACCAAAGGCAAATCGTTTTCACCGATAGGGATTTCGGTCTCACCGAGATGGGATTGTAATCTCTCTATTTCCCTTCGTAACGTTTCGGTCTAACCGAAGTGAGCGATCGGTCCCACCGAGATTGCAATGTAAACTCTTTGTTTCCCTTTCGTAACATTTCGGTCTCACCGAAAGAGCGAATCGGTCCCACCGAGTTTACCTAAACCAACTCTCTGGTTAGCTAATTACCAAAATCGGTCTCACCGAGTTTGTGTAATCGGTCTCACCGATATTACTTTATGACCTAACCCTAACCATATCGGTCCTACCGAGTTGCATGTCAGTCCCACCTAAAACCCTAACGGTCACTAGGTTTACTGAATCGGTCCGACCGAGTTTGTTGATTCGGTCCCACCGAGTTTGGTAAATTTTGTGTAACGGTTAGATTTTGTGTGGATGCTATATATACCCCTCCACCTCCTCTTCATTCCTAGAGAGAGCCATCAGAACAAACCTACACTTCCAACTTACATGTTCTGAGAGAGAACCACCTACTCATGTGCTGAGGCCAAGATATTCCATTCCAACCACATGAATCTTGATCTCTAGCCTTCCCCAAGTTGCTTTCCACTCAAATCTTCTTTCCACCAAATCCAAATCCTGTGAGAGAGAGTTGAGTGTTGGGGAGAATATCATTTGAAGCACAAGAGCAAGGAGTTCATCATCAACACACCATTTGTTACTTCTTGGAGAGTGGTGTCTCCTAGATTGGCTAGGTGTCACTTGGGAGCCTCCGACAAGATTGTGGAGTTGAACCAAGGAGTTTGTAAGGGCAAGGAGATCGACTACTTCGTGAAGATCTACCGCTAGTGAGGCAAGTCCTTTGTGGGCGACGACCATGGTGGGATAGACAAGGTTGCTTCTTCGTGGACCCTTCGTGGGTGGAGCCCTCCGTGGACTCGCGCAACCGTTACCCTACATGGTTGCGTTTGAATCCTCCAAACCCTTCCCTTTACATTCTTACAAGTTGCATGGTTTAATTTCCGCTGCCTATATACTCTTTGCATGCTTGCTTGGATTGTGGGAAGATTGCTTGACTTGTGCCAAGATAGTTAAAATCTGCCAAAGCCTAAAATTGGGAAAAGGTTAAGTTTTTAATTGGTCAAGTAGTCTAATCACCCGCCCTCTAGACATACTTCAAGGTCCTACACCATGTAAATTAAACTATACAGAGCAAGTGATCTTATTTTGCCAATCTGACATGGGATAAATTGACAGCACGCTATCCATTGATACTTATGAGTTCTTGATCTGTAATCCAGTGGTGTCGTGAAGCTGCCAACTCCTTCACAATGTCATTTCCTGCCATGTCTTGACCTGAACAATACCATATTGTGTTAATGCTATTTTAAACTGTGTCACTTTATTAAATCGGTAAGAAATGTGATGAATTGTCAACACCGATACTTATATGTGCAAAACCTATCATCCATGCCTTGTTTATCTTTCAGAGTGAGGAGGATATAAGTGTCAAACAAGTGCAGTCTCACCAGCTTGCTCAGCTGCTTGCGCTGCAGCTCCCGAGCAGGGCTAACCTTTCTTGAACTCTATTGAAGTGCTGTCGGTTTTGTATATTTTTTTTGTCGGTGTGTTTAGTTGCACTGGTGGCGATCTTTGATGCCTAGTGTATGGAATCTGCTGTCTGCTTGTGCTTTATTATCATAGTGGCGAACTTTGATGCCAAGTGGATGTAATATGTCGTAATTTCTTTATTGTACAGTCTTGTTTTTTTTTCTTATTCACGATGCTGCAATTATTTTACTGTATATATATCCTGTCTTCGCAGTAAACCGGCCAAACTGTGAAATTACGGTACATAATCGAGCCGTCATGTAAATCACCATGTATGATCCGCATCATGGGCCCCATCATCTTGGTCCATTAACAGGCCTAAATGTAAACTGGCCCACTAGTAGATTCGGGCCTTTAGTAGGCCGAGTAAACCGCCGGCCCTATTTTCCCAAGAAAACTCAATGGGCCTTTAGGAGGCTGAAAAGTAGTGTCGGTGTCAAAACCGGCGGATCTCGGGTAGGGGGTCCCGAACTGTGCATCTAGGCGGATGGTAATAGGAGACAAGGGACACAATGTTTTTACCCAGGTTCGGGCCCTCTCGATGGAGGTAAAACCCTACTCTGCTTGATTAATATTGATGATATGGGTAGTACAAGAGTTGATCTACCACGAGATCAGTGAGGCTAAACCCTAGAAGCTAGCCTATGTTATGATTGTTGTTCGTCCTATAGACTAAAACCCTCCAGTTGATATAGACACTGGAGAGGGCTAGGGTTACACAGAGTCGGTTACAATGGGAGGAGATCTACATATCCGTATTGCCAAGCTTGCCTTCCACGCCAAGGAAAGTCCCATCCAGACACGGGACGAAGTCTTCAATCTCGTATCTTCATAGTCCAAGAGTCCGGCCAAAGGTCATAGTCCGGCTATCCGGACACCCCCTAATCCAGGACTCCCTCAGTAGCCCCCGAACCAGGCTTCAATGACGATGAGTCCGACGCGCTGATTGTCTTCGGCATTGCAAGGCGGGTTCTTCTCCAAATTTCGTATATCCGCTAAATAGTGTCCGGCATCTTGTAACTGATGTGCTTCTTGGCTTCCACGCCCAGTAATGGCCATCTTCCACGTGTCAAGCGAATGTGAAGAGCCAGGGTATTTTTGCATTTACCCCCTAGCTGTGTAAATGAGTTGCCTATTAAAGAGACGGGGATTCAGATCCGAATCCCACCATCCTTCCCTAGCGAGCATTCATCAGAGCGCATCCGACATAGATCATGGCCAGTCGACGCAGCCCCTCCTCTCGCTTCCCCAGTCCCAAGCCTGGAGATTGGGGGAGATGTTCCGTCCCGCACAGCAAGCTAGTGACGTTCCAAACCAAGGGATTTCTCCCCCCAGCTTACATGGTCCCGGTTCGAGCCGGGCTCGCCACCTATAATGGCGGAGAGCAGGCAGAGAGCATCCCCAATCCCTCCAAGGGAGAGCGGGTATGCCTTGTCCCTTATTTGACAAGAGGGCTCGGATTTCCAGTTCATCCGTTTCTCCGGGGGCTCCTGTAGTTCTACGGCCTCCAGTTGCACAACCTTACGCATGCCTCCATATTGCATATTGCGGGCTTCGTAGCCCTTTGCGAGCTATTTTTGGGCTGTGAGGCCCATTTCGCGTTGTGGAAGAAGCTGTTCTGCCTCCTGCCCCGTTCTCATAAGGGGTCAGTATATCAAGTGGGCGGAGCCGAAGTATGGCGCATCGCCGGGACCGGATATCTATGCGGAACCCCAAAGAAGGCGTCCGGAGACTGGCCTTCAGAATGGTTTTATATAGAATACGTTCCCCTGCCGGATCCTATTCGGATCGGCCTCCCTGAGTTCGATAATGCTCCCTTGAAGAAGAGCCTGAGCTGGCGTCCACGGAGCCCCCAGAAGGAAAATGACAAGGACGTTCTTTACCTGATGAGCCGGATAAGGTTGTTAGCTCATTCCGTACTGACCATGATCGAGGTCATGGCCACATGCATTATGCGGGGGTGCAGCCGCTTCAGTATAGAGGCCACCCCATGTGGGATTTCAACGGGGAGGATGATACCACCCGCTGCGGCCGTAAGGGGCCGGAATCGATTTCTGCTCTAATGAAGATCTTGTCCACTTTGTACAAGGGAGAAGAGGAGGAATTCCTCCGCGTCAATCCACTGGGCGGATTTTCTATCTACAATCCTCCAAGCTGGGTAAGCGGACACTTCTTCTTACCCATCCGTTCCATATTCCCATAGTTAAGTATCCTTTCTTGCGATTCTGATGCAGGAACTGCGTAAGGCCGTAAAGGAGATAAACAGCCCTCTTCCACAACCCGAGGACCCGGAACGATCCCTCGACCCGGCCTCCCAAGAGGATCCGGACATATCTGTGGAGCCGATCGATGGGGTATTTTACCAATTGAGCAATGACAACGCCTTGGTGGCCATTACGGCCGATTATCCTGGACTGCTTCCAGCCTCACAGGTAACTGAGACCGAAGTCCCAATACTTTGAAAATGATCCGTCCGTGCGTATACCAACGGTGTTTTGCAGGGGAGGACCTCGATGCGGGATGCCGAGCCTGCAGCGACTAGCCAACAAGGGGCCGCGAGGGCGGGCAGGCTAAAAAGACACGCAGTCCGGATTGAGACACCAGCGCAGCGGTATGGCGCGCCATCTTATTCCAAGGTATTATTCTTCCGAGGCATACTAACGCTCGTGCTCTCTTTTAGGAAAAAGAGCGCTCGCCGCACTATATCCGGAGAGGTTGCCAATTGCGCCTCCACCAGCCAGGCTCCAAGGCCAGGTCCAGAAGCAGAGGCGAACACGAGGCGCGTGTCGGGCGCTCCTCCGACAGAGGATGCGGACAGACTGTCCGCCACCAATTCCGAAGTGGAGAGTGCCATGAACCACAGGCGCCGCCGGACAGTTCTTCGCGACGCTTGTTTCTCCCAAGAGGCATTGGATGCCTTCAACTCAGGAGATGCGTACCTCCGTGCCGCTCAAAATGGTCTAACCAGAGCCACGGAGCAGTATGTAAAAGACATACGGGTGAGAAAATTTGATGATTAAATATATCAGTAGCCCCCGAGACTTGAAATAGTTAGAATAACTGATTTAAGGATCATTTGGTATGCAGGTTCTTACAGAAAAGAATACCGAACTGTCCCAGGAGCTGGAAGAGTGCAAAGCCCAACTTCAGGCCGCACTAGCCGTGGCAGGGGAGCCCAAAGAGACCCCCTCTAGTAATATATCCTTCAAATGATAAGTATCATATAAAGTGCGATGTATATGTAGATCCGACGATAAAATTGCAGATGATGCTGGAGTAAATCCGGATAAGCAACAGCTCCTACGCCAGCTAAAGGCCGGTGAGAGTGTGCTTACAAGGGTGAGGCAAGAGAAGAATGATCTCCTAGATGCCAACAGCAAGCTGGGCATGGAACTAAAGGATGTTCATGCCCAACTATCGGACTCCGTTAAGGAGAATCGGCGGCTTCGACGCGGCATATTTAGTAATTGCTTGAACAAACTTTGAAAAAGAGTTCGGCGAGGAAGTTGGCTGACAGAGTTATGTCTGTAGGCATGCTAACAGGTCGTCCTGCATAGGAAATGCCCGGTTCTACGGGTGACCTTCTTCCCGAGCTCTCGCAACTGCACGAACGAGTTCGGCAGGTGATGCAAGGCGTCGCCCAAGCCTTGTGGCCATCCATCTCCATGCCCGAAGGCCTTGGAGAGCTTGCAGAGAAGCTGAAGGGAGCGCGACGGCGCTTCCGATTATGGAAGATATCGGCCTGCCGTCAAGGCGCCAGGGAGGCCTGGGCCATGGTGAAGATGCGGTACACGAAGGCTGACACAAACCACATGGCCGAGGTCGGACCTGTGGGGCCCGATGGGAAGGAGATCCCTGTGAGCTTAGTGTATGGCAAAGTAGAATTGGCCGCAAAGTATTCCCAACAAGACTGTAAACTAGACAACCTGTTGGATGGTATTGAAGAGGAATTTAACCAGTCAAATTGACTATGTAATTTAAGATGACATGTATAATGCCTTCTAGCCAGATTGTAGATTGTTTGTCATGGCGGACCTTTTCGCTTCAACCTCGGGACCCGACGGTCCGGAGTGTGTCCGAATACCCGCTCGATAATGTAAGAACCGGGGCATGCATGGAGACCAGGCGTAGGGGTCATTAGTGCTTGAACAGACAAGTGCCCAACTAGTTATGTTATATTACATGGTTAGTAAGAAACATCTTCCAGGGAGAATAGTTCCGTTAGGGGTTCCTTTCCCTGGGAGGCATGCCCTAAAGTGCATGTCCGGACTGCGAAAAGAGACGCAGAAAAACATCTGGGGGCACATAAATATATAAGTGAGAAATCAACTTTAGTTCACCGATCGAATATTCCCTTAAGAACGCTAGCTTTCGGCTTCACCCAGTCTGAGGTACACATCCGGCTGATCCGGCAGTAACAATCACAGAGGTGCTCCCCTTATGCCCTAGCCGAATTAACGGGAACGTAGGGCATAAATACAAGATCCAGGCAACCCAGCTTGGCCAAAACTTAAGTCATATCTGTCGGATTTCGGGTTCCGGCAGACCCTCTAGGTTCGAACTCTGGGGTGCACGTGGAAATCGCACCTCCAACCAACATACACCTCGTCGCCTCGCAAGGATCTAAACTACACAAAGAGCAACACAAGGGACACAAGGTTTATACTGGTTCGGTCCACCATCGTGGTGTAACACCCTACTCCGGTGTGTGGTGTGGTGGATTGCCTCAGGGGCTGATGATGAACAATACAAGGAAGAACAACCTCGCGAGGGTCTGTTCTTGGCTGGTGCGATGAACTGCTAGGGGGAGTTCAGTCGCTTCTCTCTCTCTCTCTCTCTCTCTCTTGCTTGTCTTTCTGTCTGTTCTCTATCAGATCTCGATATCAGATGCCTCTACCCTGTGGGTGGCTAGTCCTATTTATAGGCAGAGGCCCTGGGCATCTTCCCAAATATTGAGCGGGAAGGGCGCCAACAATTGGCCATTTCGAGGGGGAACATCTAGTACACTTATACTAACTAAAGTCGGTCCTCGCCTGCCAAAGACTCTGATGGTGACGCCGGCTTGGGCTCCACGATGACCTCCTTCCTACCGTTATGCTGGTCTTGGTCTTGTTGCACCGAAATGGTTGCCTTTGCTTGATGCTCTCGCCTGCGCTTGCCCCCTTTGCACCAAAGGGGAAATGAGGACACTGCGCGGGCTGGCGCCCGCCTGGCGCCCTCGGTCGTCATGGCTTGCGTCATGGGTACCTCGTGAGGTACCCCGCCTTGATCTCGCCGCCTCCTCGCTAGCCAGCCTGGCGAGGCCGTGCCTGAGGAAGCTTCCGGTCGTCCGTCCCGCGAGGCTTGGCCCTTCGCGAGGGTCTTGAGCTTGTGCTGACGAAGATGGTCCGTACTGGGCCACCCCTTGAGCCACGCCATGAGGCCGCAGCGAGCAAGTCTGGTACCCACGTTCCTGCAACACTGATAGTAGCCCGGGCCCAAAGGCGCGCTGGACTTGGCTTAGCAGAAGCGAAGGAGCAAGTGCTGGCGCCAACAGCTAACAAGGCCTTGACCTTGGCGCCAGCGTGGCGGCCAGTTGGTCGTGGGCGTCTCCACTTCCCCATGATCTCTCGGCAACGCGCATGACTTGACAAGTCCTCGCATGCGTAAACGTGTCATGATTACTGCGATCGTGGAGGCCGACGATTGGCCTCCTCCCGGCTATATAAGTACGGAACGGCGCGAGCTCTTCCAGCCCATCTCTTCTTGCTTCTCCCTCTTCTCCATGGCTCCGTCGAAGAGGTTCTCGGCCACGGAGAAGGGAAAGGCCCACCAGGTGGAGCCTGACTCTCCCTCGGCCAAGTGCGGTCGAGGCCGTCCTCGCAAGCATCCTGTGGCTCCCGCAGCGGCTTCCCGCGGCCGTGGAGGCAATCTCCCACGCGGTGATGGTCGCCTGGTCGTTGATGGGGGCGCGCTACGACCGCGCGACCTCCTAGGCCGCGCTTCCACTCGGCTGAGGTGCTGCCGGAGTTTGTCGTGTGGTCGGTGGAGCCGACCAACACCTGGCTCCAGCTTCATCTCTTCCTTTTAGGTGAACTTCCGGCCGGCGCCCGGGCGGCCTTTTGGCTCCAAAGTGACGGTTGTCGCAGCGGGCCTCCTGAGCTTCATTGGAGGTCTCCGCCATCGAGCGTGGCCTAACCCGCCGGTAAACGCTTGCTTGCCGCCACGCGTGGTCTAAGTCAGCGGTGCACCCTGCACTTCAAGTTCGACGGTGATGCCGCCCTCTACGTGAGGGTGTTCAGGGAAGACGGTCGTCGCGCTGGGTGCTGCCCCGAGGGCGATGATCGCGGCCGTGGGCCCAGCCCCGACGACGATCGGGATGGAGATGATAGCGCACGCGTAGTCGGCGGCGCTCGGTGCTTGTCGAGTTTCGGAGACTCTCCTTCAGACAGTGGCTCCTCCAGCGGTGGCCGCGACCAGCCTCCGTGCCGCCGCGCCCGCATGGAGGGAGGTAGCGGGTTTGCCCGCCGTCGCGCCCCAGTAAAGTGCGAGAGGGAGTCCGCTTGAGCTCCGGAGGCAGTTCGAGCCTTTGCCGCGAGTTGGTGTCAAGTGAGCCGCGCCTGTTTTGTTCTTCTCCTTTTCCTACACAAAAAGACATTAGTGTAGGGCCCCGCGGGGGCGTGCTTGGACTATTGCTGTTAATTATCGTATTGTTTCCGCTATTTCTGTATTATGCTTTTGTGCCACACGCCTGCGCGTAGAAATTACTTAGCTTGGTGGGGACAGGTCGCGGTCTTCGACTCCCGAGGCCGAGGCCTCGTCGAACGCCTCATGCCCTGCAAAGATTAGTCAGGAGAGGTAGCTTCCGGCCTCAGTTGTGGAGGCGACCGACCCAGGTCCTGTGTTCGCGTCGCGGTGCCCGTGGGGCACGGACTGGGAGGGGTGCTCCCGTAGCGGACCCGGCTTGGGAATCCTCAAACAATAGGGGCAGAAAACACTCACGAGGGTGCCCGCGCCGCTCCCTCGCGAGACTCACGTGAATGAAATCAAGACAGGGGAGCGAAAAGGAAGAGAATCACAAGCCAAAGACGGCAACAACTTCAATAAAACTTCAAATGGGAATGGACAAGCCAACTGCGGAAAGCAAATGAAAGAAGCCGCGTCCGGCACCTAATCTAGTCTTCGACGTCTTCTCACCAGCGCGGAGCTAAGTGCTGCCACTGGGTGTGGGCAGGAGCCCCCGAGGCCCGAGGGCGGCACTCCGGAGACTCCAGGGCATGTACAGCCCCACTCATTATTACGTGAGAGTGTCACGGGCGGCGAGCTTCACAGGCATTTGCCTTTTTCACAGGCACCGGGCCTTTTCCCAATCGCAGCAGCTTCACAGGCATTCGCCTTCTTCACAGGCACCGGGCCTTTTCCAAAACGCGACAACTTCACAGGTATTTACCTTCTTCACAGGCACCGGGCCTTTTCCAAAACGCGACAACTTCACAGACATTCGCCTTCTTCACAGGCACCGGGCCTTTTCCAAAACGCGACAACTTCGCAGGCATTCGCCTTCTTCACAGGCACCGGGCCTTTTCCAAAATGGGACAACTTCACAGGCATTCGCCTTCTTCACAGGCACCGGGCCTTTTCCAAAACGCGACAACTTCACAGGCATTCGCCTTCTTCACAGGCACCGGGCCTTTTTAGGGGTAAAACCTCTGGAGATGCTGGATGTTCCACGCGTTCTGGACGGGCACCCCCTCCTGAGTCTCCAAGCGCACGGAGCCGGTCCTGGAAACACGAACAACCTTGAACGGGCCCTCCCACATGGGAGAGAGCTTATGCAGTCCCTCCCTGGAGAGAACCCGTCTGAGCACGAGATCCCCTACCTCAAGAGTCCTGCGGCGAATGTTGCGGCAGTGGTATCGCCACAGTGCTTGTTGGTACCTTGCTGCTCGTAGTGCGGCTTCTCGACGATGCTCCTCCCGCAGCACGAGGTCCTTCCCCCGCATGGTGTCCTGCTGCGCCTCGTCGAACGCCAAGACCCGTGCGGAACAACGTCTGACCTTGTGAGGGAGGACCGCTTCAGCTCCATAAACCAGGAAGAACGGGGTCTCGCCAGTCGGCTTGGTTGCGGTCGTGCGGATGGACCACAACACAAACTGAAGTTCATCATACCAGCCCCTGCCGCAGGATTCCAGCTTCTTTTTGAAGGTCCTGGTTTTGAGGCCCCTCAGGACCTCTGCGTCGCCCGCTCGGCCTGACCGTTGCTCATGGTGTGCAACGGCGTAGCATACCTGCGTCCCAAAGGTTAGCACAAGTATGTTTTGAAGAGGTTCTTGGTGAACTGCGAACCGTTAGTCGGTGATGATGCGGTTCGGCACCCCGAACCGCTCACGATGCCCTTGATGAACTTGACCATGAGCCTACGGGGATGGTGCGGATGGCTTCCACTTCAGCCCACTTGGTGAACTTGTCCACGGCGGCGTAGAGGTAGCGATAGCCTCCGGTGCCGAGGAACGGGCCCAGGATATCCAGCCCCCAGACTACGAATGGCCACGAGAGGGGTATAGTTTGTAGGCCTCCCGCCGGCTGATGGATCTGCTTGGCATGGAATTGGCAGGCCTCGCAAGCTTTCACCAGTTCCACGACATCATTGAGCGCAGTGGGCCAATAGAACCCGCTGCAGAATGCCTTGCCAACGCAGGGTGCAGCGATGACGAATGATGCCCATGATCTCCACCGTGTATGTCTGCCAGCAGCTCCTTCCCTTGCTCCCTGGAAATGCAACGTAGGGACACATCATTCGGTCGCCTACGGTAGAGCTCTCCATCCCTGATGCAGTAAGTCGTGGCTTGCCGCGCCACACGCTCCGCTTCCTCCTCCTTTTCCGGCAAGGTCCTTGCGTCAGGTAACTCCTGAGCTCTGTGATCCAGCACCCCTCCTGAGGCTCCAGTGTCAGGAGCAGATGCGCTCCTGAGGCCGGGCCGCAGACCGGGGCTCCCGAGGCAGGTGACTAGGGGAGCTCTTCCCGAGGCTGCACCATGCTTGACAGCGACGGCGTAGCCGAGGGCTTGAAGAGCCGCTCCTCGAAGACGCCAGGTTCTTAAGGTAATCGCCTGGATGCCCGTTTGGCAATGTCATCAGCCTCTTGATTGGTGCCGCGAGGCACATGCTGCAACTCCAGTGCCTAGAACTGCTTCTCCATCCTGCGGACCTCTGCGAGGTAGGCTTCCATGTGCTCATCACTCGGCTCGTATACTTTGTTGGAGAAGTTGACGAGGAGTTGTGAATCACCCTTGATGGTGAGGCGCTTCACCCCCAGGGCGACTGCGGCTTTCAGGCCTGCTATCAGGCCTTTGTATTCTGCTATGTTATTGGAGACCTTTTCTCCATGCTGGAAACAGAGGTGCACGGCGTAGTAGAGCTTGTCTTGAGTGGGAGATATGAGCACTGCGCCAGCCCCCGCGCCGTGTCGGGAGAACGCCCCGTCAAAGTACATGACCCAACCATCCGGTGCCTCGCTTCCCGGGGAGAGGGATCGATCCTCATCAGCCTTGAGGCCCGGCGCCTCCACCCATTCCGCCATGAAGTCCGCTAGCGTGGACCCCTTGATGACTCTGGTGGTGCTGAATTCTAGCTGAAACGCTTGCAGCTGAATGTTCCACTCAGCGACTCTTCCACCGAGTTGGAGCTCCTCAGCACCCTTTCCAAGGGGTAAGCTAAGACAACCTTGATGGGATGGCCCTGAAAATAGTGTCGCAGCTTGCGCGAGGCCACCAATAGCGCGAGGAGGAGTTTCTGGGGCATGGGGTACCGCGCCCTCGCGTCCTGCAACACTGTGCTGACGACGTACATAGGGTGTTCGACGAGGTTGGGAGTGCTGGTTGTCGGATTTCGGGTTCCGGCAGACCCTTGGGGTTCGAACACTGGGGTGCGCGCGGAGATCTCACCTTCTACCTACCTGCACCCCACCGCCTCGCTAGGATCTAAGCTATGGAAAGAACAGCACAAGAGACACAGGGTTTATACTAGTTCGGGCCACCATTGTGGTGTAATACCCTACTCTAGTTTGTGGTGTGGTGGATTGCCTCTTGGGCTGATGATGATGAACAAAGGAAGAACAGCCTCGCGAGGGTCTATTCCTGGCTGGGGCGATGAACTGCTAGGAGGAGTTCAGTCACCCTTCTCTCTCTCTCTCTTTCCTTGCTCTCGGTGCCTCTCTACCAGCTTCCAGATCAGTCCCTCCGCCCTGTGGGTGGCTAGTCCTATTTATAGGCAAAGGCCCTGGGCCTCTTCCCAAATATTGAGCGGGAAGGGCGCCAACAATTGGCCATTTTGAAGGGGAACATCTGGTACACTTATCCTGACTAAAGTCGGTCCTTGCCTGCCAAAGGCTCTGGTGGTGACGCCTGCTTGGGCTCCACAATGACTTCCTTCCTGCCGTTGGGCTGGTCTTGGTCTCGTTGCACCGAAATGGGTGCCTTTGCCTGATGCTCTCGCCTGCGTTCGCTCCCTTTGCACCAAAGAGGAAAGGGAGGACACTGCGCGGGCTGGCGCCCACCTGGCGCCCTTGGTCGTCATGGCTTGCGTCATGGGCACCTCGTGAGGTACCCCGCCTTGATCTCTCCGGCTCCTCGCGAGCCACGGCTGATGTCTGTGCACGAGGAGGCTCCGTGTCGTCCGCCCGTGAGGCTTGGCCCCTCATGAGGGTCTTGGGCTTATGCGTTGATGAAGATGGGCCGTCTTGGCTGGCCCTCCTTGAGCCACGCCGAGGCCGCAGTGCAAGTCTGGGGACCCCTGCCCCGAACGCCGACAAGAGCCCCCTGGCCCAAAGCGCCGCCGGGCTTGGCCGAGGAGAGAGGCGAAAGGGCAAGCCTGGCGCCCATGGCCCTAACCTGTGGCTTTGGGCGCTGCGTGGCGGTTGATTGGACGTGGGTGCCTTAGCAACCGCGCGAGTTGATAAAGGAGCGGCATCTGTCTAGGCTTTGCTTCCCTTGCTTTCTCTGGTTGCTGCTCAGATCCCCTTTCTTGCGTCTCTCCTACCTGCCTTCAAAACTTCCAGATCTACTCCGACCGCGAGACCTAGGAAGCCATGGCGCCTCGTCAGTCCCCGGCTGGAGCTTGGTACTCGTCTGCCCTGGACTTGCCGAATGTGTCGGAGGCGAGCCTCGCCCGGGTGCGCCGGATGGCGGCGGCGCAGGGCATCGACGGGGATAAAGTGTTCAAGGCCGGCTCTGCCCTCCTTGAGGGCCAGGGGAGCACCTTCTATTCGTAAGCGCCATTGCTGCCGGTCTGGTGCCTCCCTTCTCCGAGTTCTTCTTCTCCGTCCTCCGTCATTACAAGCTGCAGGCTCTGCATCTCCACCCCAACTCTGTCCTTCTGCTGGCAATCTTTGCCTACTACTGCGAAGCTCACATAGGGATTGAGCCCTCAGTGGCCTTGCTGCGCCACTACTTCTACCTCCGGACCTCCCGTGGCCCTGCCTCTGCGTGTGCGAGCTTCGTCGCGTATGGTGGCGCCATTGCCATTTCGAACCCCGGGAAAAGGATTGAGGGCTTCAGGAGCAAGTGGGTCTTGGTAGACGCTGGGCGCATCCACCCTCGGCTGATCTTGCCCACGGAGCAGCCCACGAGCTCTAGCGACTGGGCTCGGGCAGAGCTCGTGGACCCCCGCGCGGGGCCGGTGTTGAGGAAGATGGACGCGGATCTGAAGCCAGCCAACATGGCGGCGGTGAAGCTGACCGGCGCGTCGCTGCTGAAGGAATTCCTGGAGCACTGGCTGGCTCCGCTTCGCCAGTGCTCGCATCTATGTGGAGGCCCCATCCGAGCCTCGCGGCCTTGGCCGACGAGGATCTGGCTGCGGTCCTCCAATCCCTAGTCGGGGGTGACGTGGCGAGGTTGGAGGGCGCTCCTATGCCCCTGTTCCTTCGCGACGATTGGGAGCAGGTGGTGGAGTCCATGCCCGTCTTCAACGGGGACGGGCCCGTGCCCGCGGAGGCTCCCGAGAACCCGGTGGACGTGTCCTCCGACGACTCCAGCGAAGAGGGGGGAGAAGGGGAGCGGGAGAAAGGGCCTGACTCCGAGGCGATCGATGGAGAGTCGAGGGCTCCCCTCCCTCGGTGCAGGTACCGTGTTCTCCGCCTCTCTCCGAGCAATGACGATGATGATGACGACGAGTAGGGCGGCGGGAGCTTGCCCCCGATCCCGAAGAAGGACAGGACCGGGCTGATCTCCCACGGGTCTGCTCCGGCTCTGAACCGAGCCGCAGGAACGTCTTCCGCTCCCGAGCTTCCTGAGGCTGATACTTGCAACCGGCTCTCGGGCTTCAAGTTTGGCCAGAGGCTCCTTGAGCTCACTGGCGATGACCCGTAAGTTCTTGATTCTTGTCTTCATTTCTTGTTCTGCTGCTGGGGCTTGACGTCCGCACCTCTTGGCTAGGCTGGCACCTGCGGCGAAGAGGCCGAAGGGAGCTCCCGAGGTTCCATCCGGGGCAGCGCCTCCGCCCGTGAAGGAAGGTGACCGCAAGGCGCAGGCTTCTCCTGCCCGGTCGTCCTCGCGAGGCCTGGTTGAGCCGACCGGGGTGAGCTCAGCCCCCCTGGCCCAGGCGACTCCCGAGGTGCCTTTGCCTGCTGCCGCCACCGTGGCTGGGCGCTGTGAGGCTCCGCCCGAGATCTTTGTGGTCACACTGTCGCCTTCTCCTCCTACTCCACCGACTGCTGTCTCTCCGACTCCTCCTACCGTTCTGGATCGTGCTGCTGCCGAACTGGACTGGCTACGGTAGGATCTCCTCGGTGCCGACCCTCGCTTGGTGGCCGGGCGCTTGGAGCTGGCTTCAAGCTGGATCCGCTCCGACGCTTCGATCCGGGCGGCACTGGTCCAGGCCTCGACGGCTTGCGATGAGGAGAGGCAGGCCGTTCTCGAGGCGAAGGCTGCTCGCAACGCCGCCTTGGGGGAGGTGGTCGACGTCCGTGGTCGCTGCAAGGCGCTGGAGAGCGAGCTGCAGGGCCTGCAGGACCAGCTCCCCAAGGAAGCCCGCCTCCGCCAAGAGCAGGAAGAAGGCATGAAAGCTCGCGAGGCGGCCGTCAAGGACCGGGAGGCCAGGCTCAAGAAGCGCTGTGACCGCCTAGGCGCGCTGGAGCAGGAGCTGGAGGCAAGGAAGGTCGAGCTGGACGACAAGGCGCGGGTTCTTGCCGAAGATCGCGTGGCCTTCACGGATATGGAGGTGAAGGCTCGCCCTTTGCTGAAGACGCTTTACGATAACGGCCTGGAGAGCCCGCTGGCTGGCGCCGAGGACGGTCCCGCCAAGCTGCTTCCCTTCCTGGTTCACGCTCTTGAAGATGTCACCCTTGGCCTTGGCCCCACGGCCGAGGCCGAGGCGCGTGTCTTGTCTTCCGCAGCACTGACGCGGGTCCTCACCCACATCTACCTTCGCGATCCTGGCATCGACTTCGACAGGCTGCTGGAGCCGGTGAGCGGCGAACTCGCCGCTACCTCCACTGAGGCCGTGAAGGGTCGCGCGGAGGCCCTGCTGGGGAAGTTCCGGGCCTTCACTACCAGGCCGAAGCGAGGCGCTGCCGGCCCTGCTGCTCCACGAGGCGAATCCACTCCGCGCTGCTCCACCGCCGACAAGTGACTTTGTTGCGGCTCCTATCCTGCTTTTAGTTCCTGCACATGTATCATGCCTCGGGGAGGCGCTTAAACTTGCGTTTGGTATTGTGATAACAGTGTGGACTCTAATATTTGCTTTTGAATTCTTTGAAATTTGCGCTTCCTACTTGCTTATGTTCTACGCCGGCAGAGCCTGGCCCCGCGCATACCTCAGCCCCCGTTAGCCCCGACCGGAAACCAGGACGGGACCAAGGAGTGAGGGGCTACGTGACAAGTTAGGCTCCTGAGTGGCAATGCTCAGGAGTCCCCCTTGGCGCACGTACAACAAGTAGGGAGGTGAGATGCGGGTGGATCTACTGTTCTACGTCTGCAGAGCCCGGCCCCGCGCATATCTCAACCGCCGTTAGCCTTTCGGAACTAAGGAGTGAGGGGCTACGTGACCAGTTAGGCTCCTGAGTCGCGATGCTCAGGAGTCCCCTTGACGCTCAAACAGCCTTCGTACCTTGGCTCCGCTCGGGAGTGACGTCACGGCGAACAAGGCCGAGGGGCTCTGGCTGGGTGGCGTCTTGTCTGGCGTGACCCAGGCGCAGCCCCCGTGCCCAGCCCCCTCGCGCGGCGCTCCCGAGGGGAGGCGTTGCGATGAGACCGGACACTGAGCTCTGGGCTCCCTGAGGTTGATGCGGCCCGGGGGCCACCCTCAGTTGTTTATCACCAGCGCGGAGCATAGCGCTTCCGTATGTGTACGGGCATAGCCGCTCCTCGGCAGTGTCGTCAGCCAGCGCGGAGCATGGTGCTTCCACTGGTACGTGGGAGGGGGCTCCCCTCCGGGAGGAGCCCCCGGGGCGTGTACAGCCCCGCCCTGACACGTGGCTGGCACGGTAGGGCCTGGCGAGGTGTATCTGGGCACCCGTGAGCCAGCGCGGGACTCACGGGGCCCTACCTCAAGGCGGGTTGCGCCTGGCACTAGGCCTTATCTTGAGATGTGTTCCTGCAACTTAGATGCCGGCGCTCTACGTCCTCGTGTCCCGGCTCTCGGGCTGGTCTAAGCCGGCGCTGGCATGCCAGGTCGCGATGCCATGGACAATGCCAGAGGGTGAGGGCTGGAGAGCCGGTAGGAGCCCTGAGTCGCGATGCTCGTGTACCCCCTTTAACGCATAAGCTTGGTTAGATGTCGACGCTCTCGTCCTCGGGTCCCGGCTCTCGAGCTGGTCACGGCCCGTCGGCGGCATGCCGGTCGGCGATGCCATGGACAATGCCAGAGGGTGAGGGTTGGAGAGCGGTAGGAGCCTCGGTCGCGCGATGCTCGGTACCCCCCTTTAGCGTGCAAGCTTGGTTGGTGTCGACGCTCTACATCCTCGGGTCCGGCTCTCGAGCTGGTCTCGGCCGTCGGTGGCATGCCGGTCGCATGCCATGGACAATGCCGGAGGGTGAGGGCTGGAGAGCGGTAGGAGCCCTGAGTCGCGATGCTCGGGTACCCCCTTCTTTAACGCGAGCTTCGACATGGAGAAGGAGAGGTGCCATGGACTGGCATCAAATAACAAGCATGGTGGGTCGAATGCATGGCCCGAAATAAACGCGAAAGGGATACATGCCACTGGGCCTGGCCCGAGCGGCTTGGGGATGATGCAGCCCGAGGGGCTCCCCCAACGAGGTAAGCTAGGAACATGAAATAAACAGGATACATGCCGCAGGGACGGACCCACGCGGCCTGGGAATAATGCAGCCCTGGGGGGGGCTCCCAGTTGGAAATGAAACTTGAAAGATGTCACCTGATGTTGTTGAAGACGAAGGGGTGTTGGTGTTACAGACTCGGTGGGCTGCGGAAGCCGATCCTCACGAGCCCCCAGGCCCAGGGGCTTCAGGAGGCTCCAGAGGTGCTGGTGGCTCCTCGATGACCATCTCCATCTCCGCCAGGGCTGCGGGACGCCTGGCCTCTTGAGCCTCCATGATGCCCCTCATGAGGCGCTGGTATGTGGCAGCCGCGTTCGGGAAGCCGTAAGGCATGCGAACGTAGCTGTGGGGTGGACCTTGGCGCCCCCACTCGCGAGGGGCAGGCGCTGGCCGAGAGGCGACTCGGTTGAGCCCTGGTATGTCGATGTAGACGCGCAGCCCACCATCCTCGCCTGGATGGGGAGCTACAGCGGGTAGGCGGCGGCTGCCTCTCATGACTCTTGACTCCTGTAGTTCCTGAATGGCCTTGCTGTTGAACTCCTGAGGGTTTGGCCCTCCTTGCCTTGCTCCTTCTTGAGGGAAACGTGCTTCGAAACACGCCTCCAAGTAGTGCCCAAGCGCCTCCCTCGTGACCTTGGCGAGCCCTGCCTGAGGAGGGCGCCGGGTGCGCTTCCCTATGCGATGGAAGGAGGTTCCCCCTGGGCAGGCGCGGGCCCAGAGGGCCTGCCTCCTGAGAGGCCGGGCCTTACGATGTGTTCTTCTTCTTCGGGGCGGTCTCAGGAAGCCTCCTGCTTCCGCGATCCGGGTCTTCCAGTGATGCAGCCTGAAAGGCTCATTCCAGGGAACACACTGCGTCTTTCTCTTCACAGGGCACCGTGATGACTCCGCCACTTCCTGGCATCTTGAGGACGTTGTAGCCATGGTGAGTTACGACCATGAACTTGGCCAGCACTGGGTACCCGAGGATGGCGTTGTACGGCAGGCGAATGTGGGCGACGTCGAAGTCGATGAGCTCGGTGCGGTAGTTGCTACGCGCCCCGAAGGTGACAGGGAGGCGAACCTGCCCAATCGGGACCGTGGAGCCGTGGGTGACTCCGGAGAAAGGCTTGGTTGGCTGAAGCTAATTGTAGGGCACTTGGAGATGGTTGAACGTTTCCACGGACAAGACGTTGAGCCCTGCCCCGCCATCGATGAGGGTCTTGGTGACCAGCACGTTGCTGATGATTGGGGAGCAAAGCATCGGGAGGACTCCGGCTGTGGCTGCACACTTGAGCTGATCTGCTGAGCTGAGCGATGGCGCACACCGACCACGAGAGGGCGCGTGGCTTGAGCTTAGGGAGGACTGCATTCGCCAGCGGAGAACTGCTTGAAGAGGCGCTAAGAGGCTGGGGCTTGAGCTCCGCCCAGGATGCAGGCGATCGCACGTGGCTCCTGGAATCCCCCAGCCCCCTCGTCCTGATGGCGGTCCTCGTTCCTTCTTGGCTGCGGCGGCAGCGGAGGGAGGCCTGCGTTGCCTTGCGGGCGATCCTCGCGAGGTTGATCCCTCCAGTCTCCCTCGCGAGGCGGGTCCTGCCAGCGGTCCTCGCGAGGTCGATCGCGCCACCCTTGGTGTGGGCCACGGTCTTCCCAGCGTCCTATGTTCCTTCCTCCTCCTCGACCGTAGCCCCGGTCGCTGCGGTCGGGGCGTCGGCCGGTCCTTCGTTCATGCATGGCTCAGAGCTCTTGGCATTCGTTGGTTTTGTGGGTGTGGAGGTCGTGGTACACACAGTACCGGCTGCCCTTGGAGGACTCGGGCTGATCTCTGCCCCGCTTGGTGTCCGGTTCTACCGCGAGTACGGCAGCCCCCTTGCGCTTCACATCCTTGGCCTTGGGTTTCTTCTCTTACGGGTCTGCGGCGAGCTCGAGGAGGAGAGACGCCCTTCCTCAGCCTGGCGCGCACTTGGTCGCCAAGTTGAACAGCTCCAAGGAAGTGCACAGATCTTCATGCATCGCCCGGCTCCCCTTCATCTTGACGCCGCGCCGCAGCCGTCGAAGAAAGCGGAGATGATGGCTTCCTCGATCGTGCGTTGTTGAAGCGTTGGATGTACTTCGCAGGTCTCTCACAGCTCTTTGCTTGATGCGGCGCATATCGCTCACGGCAGGTGGCCGGTCGCGAGTACCTTGGAAGTTGGCGATGAAGCGGGTGCGCATCTCGTCCCAGGAGGAGATCGTGCCTGGAGCCAGATTGAGGAGCCAGGTGCGGGCCCCGTCCTTGAGCGCCATGGGAAACCAGTTTACCATGACCTTCTCGTCTCCGTTGGCAGCTACGATGCCCAGCTCGTAGAGCTGGAGGAACTCCGCGGGGTCTGCCGTACCGTCGTAGCGAGGAGGCAGGCCTGGCTTGAACTTGTCGGGCCACGCGACGCTGCGTAACTCGGTGGTGAAGGCACAGCAGCCTGCTGTGGCCACGGGAGGCCTTGGGTGACGAAGAGCCTGGTCTTGCGGGTCCCCGTGCTGCGGTAGGAGCAGCAGGGGTCTTGAAGCCTTGAGGCGGGAGGCGTGGTCGCGTCGTCTTTGGAGCGAGGAGCACCGGGCAGCTTCTTTGCGGGCGAGGACTTCTTGGCAGCTTTGCTCTTGCAGCTGGCACTTTGTGGGCGGAGTTCCGCCAGGGCCATGCGCCTTGGGGCCAGCGCCTTCTTGAGGAGGAGGCGGCAGGGGTGCCCCCTGAGCTTTGTCGCCAGCGCAGGCGGGTCTTGCGGTGCGGGCCAGACGGGCGCAAAGAGCCCCTGCGGCTCGGACGAGCTTCAGCGGCAGCCGGTCGAGCCATTCTTTGTAGACGTCGCCCGACAGGATGGTAGCGCAGAGGCTTCGTTTGCCGTGATGTCTTGCGCTCGAGCCTCCTCGGTGAGCAGCAGGGAAAGGCTCGTTGGGGTGAGCGAGGAGTAGCGGTGCGGCCGTCTGCCGCCGCAGACGGATCTTTGGGGCGGCGCTTGCTGCTTTCGTTCCCCGCCGGGCGATAAGCGGCGTTGGCAGGTGACGGGAACAACGAAACACGCCCGCCCGGCGAAACCGTCTGAGCAAGCAGCGAAGCGAGGCGGCTCGGCGCTTCAGCGCAGGCAACAGCGTCGGACATGGGCCGATGGTCGGAGGAGAAACGAAGCGGTGGAAAGACGAATTCCGGCACACCCCTACCTGGCGCGCCAAATGTCGGATTTCAGGTTCCGGCAGACCCTTGGGGTTCGAACACTGGGGTGCGCACGGAGATCTCGCCTTCTACCTATCTGCACCCCACCGCCTCGCTAGGATCTAAGCTATGGAAAGAATAGCACAAGAGACCCAGGGTTTATACTAGTTCGGGCCACCATTGTGGTGTAATACTCTACTCTAGTTTGTGGTGTGGTGGATTGCCTCTTGGGCTGATGATGATGAACGCCTTGCGGAACGCCTTGCCAACGAGGGTTCGTGATGACGAATGATGCCCACAGTCTCCACCGTGTATGTCTGCCAGCAGCTCCTTCCCTTGCTCCCTGGAAATGCAACGTATGGACACATCATTCGGTCGCCTACGGTAGAGCTCTCCATCCCTGTTGCAGTACGTCGTGGCTTACCGCGCCACACGCTCCGCTTCCTCCTCCTTTTTCGGCAAGGTCCCTTGCGTCAGGTAACTCCTGAGCTCTGTGATCCAGCACCCCTCCTGAGGCTCCAGTGTCGAGGAGTGACGCGCCTCTGAGGCCGGGCCGCACCGGGGCTCCCGAGGCAGGTGGCTGGGGAGCTCTTCCGAGGCTGCACCGTGCTTGATAGCGGCAAGCGTAGCCGAGGGCTTGAAGAGCTCGCTCTCGAAGACGCCCGAGTTCTTGAGGTAATCGCTGGATGCCCGTTTGGCGATGTCATCAGCCTCTTGATTGGTGCCATGAGGCACATGTCACGCAACTCCAAAGTGCCCAGAACTGCTTCTCCATCCTGCGCACCTCCGCGAGGTAGGCTTCCATGTGCTCATCCCTCGGCTCGTATACTTTCTTGGAGAAGTTGACGAGGAGTTGTGAATCACCCTTGATGGTGAGGCGCTTCACCCCTAGGGCAACTGCGGCTTTCAGGCCTGCTATCAGGCCTTCGTATTCTGCTATGTTGTTGGAGACCTTTTCTCCGTGCTGGAAACAGAGGTGCACGGCATAGTAGAGCTTGTCTTGAGTGGGATATATGAGCACTGCGCCAGCCCCCGCGCCGTGTCGGGAGTTCGCCCCGTCAAAGTACATGACCCAACCGTCCAGTGCCTAGCTTCCCGTGGAGAGGGATCGATCCTCATCAGCCTTGAGGCCCGGCGCCTCCGCCCATTCCGCATACGAAGTCACTTCATGGCCCCCTTGATGACTCTGGTGGTGCTTAATTCTACCTGAAACGCTTGTAGCTCAATGTTCCACTCAACGACTCTTCCAGCCGAGTTGGAGCTCCTCAGCAACCTTTCCAAGGGGTAAGCTAAGACAACCTTGATGGGATGGCCCTGAAAATAGTGTCGCAGCTTGCGCGAGGCCACCAATAGCGCGAGGAGCAGTTTCTGGGGCATGGGGTACCGTGCCCTCGCGTCCTGCAACAACCTTTTTGACAAAGTACACAGGGGTGTTCACGAGGTTGGGAGTGCTGGTTGTCGGATTTCGGGTTCCGGCAGACCCTTGGGGTTCGAACACTGGGGTGCGCGCGGAGATCTCTCCTTCTAGCTACCTGCACCCCACCGCCTCACTAGGATCTAAGCTATGGAAAGAACAGCACAAGAGACACATGGTTTATACTAGTTCGGGCCACCATTGTGGTGTAATACCCTACTTTAGTTTGTGGTGTGGTGGATTGCCTCTTGGGATGATGATGATGAAAAATACAAGGAAGAACAGCCTCGCGAGGGTCTGTTCTTGGCTGGGGCGATGAACTGCTAGGAGGAGTTCAGTCACCCTTCTCTCTCTCTCTCTTTCCTTGCTCTCGGTGCCTCTCTACCAGCTTCCAGATTAGTCCCTCCACCCTGTGGGTGGCTAGTCCTATTTATAGGCAAAGGCCCTGGGCCTCTTCCCAAATATTGAGCGGGAAGGGCGCCAACAATTGGCCATTTTGAAGGGGAATATCTGGTACACTTATCCTGACTAAAGTTGGTCCTCGCCTGCCAAAGGCTCTGGTGGTGACGCCTGCATGGGCTCCACAATGACTTCCTTCCTGCCGTTGGGCTGGTCTTGGTCTCGTTGCACCAAAATGGGTGCCTTTGCCTGATGCTCTCGCCTGCGCTCGCTCCCTTTGCACCAAAGAGGAAAGGGAGGACACTGCGCGGGCTGGCGTCCACCTGGCACCCTTGGTCGTCATGGCTTGCATCATGGGCACCTCGTGAGGTACCCCGCCTTGATCTCTCCGCCTCCTCGCTAGCCAGCCTGATGAGGCCGTGCCTGAGGAGGCTCCGTGTCGTCCGCCCCGCGAGGCTTGGCCCCTCGCGAGGGTCTTGGACTTGCGTTGATGAAGATGGGCCGTGCTGGGCCCCTCCTTGAGCCACGCCATGAGGCCAGGCGAGCAAGTCTGGGACCCCCGTTCCCGAACGCCGAGACCGGTGGTCTTCTTGGTGTCCTCCGGAGGCCGTGGCGCCTCCTGAGGTAGTGGAGCCCCCAGCGGCTGGTCACCAGGGGGAGGGGCCTCTTCCGTTCCGAGTGCGCCTCCCTGCGGCGGCTGATCCTTCTCGGCTATGGTAGTGGTCTCCGTGAGGCCCCTTTGATCCTGCTTCGCCTCGACCCGGGAAGCTGCCGCGGCTTTGGTCCAACGCTCCTCCCTAACCGCCACCAGTGGCTGTTGGCGAGTAGGGGTGGCTGCAAGGTAGAGAACCAGGGGCTCTTGAGGGTGCGGAGCCACCATTACCGGAGGGATGGTTAAGTACTTTTTGAGATCCTGGAACGCCTTGTCGGCCTCCTCATTCCATTCAAAGGGGCCCTTTTTCTTCATCAGCTTGAAGAAGGGCAGCGCTCGTTCCCCCAACTTGGAGATGAAGCGTCCCAGTCTTGATCCACGCCCAGTGAGCTTCTGCTGCGTCTCTCTGAGGGTCTTCGGCGGGCTCATATCCTCGATCGCCTTGACCTTTTTCGGGTTGGCCTCGATGCCGGTGGGACACGAGGAAGCCCGAGAGCTTGCCCAAGGGGACTCCAAACACACACTTCTCCGGGTTGAGCCGCAGGTCCACTTCGTTGAGGCTCGCGAGGTTTCCTCCAAGTCTTGTATCAGGGTTTTTGCCTCCCGAGACTTCACCACAATGTCATCAACATAAGCCTCAACATTCCTCCCGAGCTGGCGACCCAAGGCGATGTGCATCAGCCGCTGAAAGGTCGCACCTGCGTTGCGCAGCCCAAACGGCATGCATGTGTAGCAGTACACTCCACACGGGGTCAGGAAAGCCGTTTTCTCCACATCTTCTATCGCCATCTTGATCTGGTGATAGCCACACAAAGCATCTAGGAAACATAACAGGTCGCACTCGGCGGTGGAGTCGACGATCTGATCAATACGAGGGAGGGGGAATGGATCCTGCGGGCAGGCTTTGTTGAGGTTGGTGAAGTCGACACACATGTGTTCCTTCCCCCTTTCTTTGGCACGACAACCGGGTTAGCCAACCAATCTGGGTATCGGACCTCGCGAATGACCCCTGCCGCCTCTAGCTTGCGGGTCTCTTGGACGATGAAAGCCTGCTTCTCGGTGGACTGCCATCTTGCTTTCTGCTTCACGGGGCGCACATTGGGGAGGTGGTGCTCAATTACGCCTCTTGGAACCCCTACCAGCTGATCAGGTTCCCATGCGAACACCTTCTTGTTCGCGCGCAGGAACTTGAACAGGGCCTCCTCCTGCTCGGGCTCGAGGTTGGCGCCCATGGTGAAGGTGGCAATAGTGGATCCGTCCTCGTCGACCAGTATCTGCTTGGTTTCTGCCTTGTCTTGGGTGAATAGCTGCTTCTTCTTGGTCGGTGCAGCCCCCTTGGGCTCAGGGGCGTCTGAGTCGGCGGGCTGCGCCGCCGCCCCAGTCTTGAAGACGATCTTGAGCACTTGCAACACGTCCCCGGTGTCTCCGGATACGGTGAGGACGCCACTGCTCCCGGGTATCTACATGAGGTTGTACGCTGGGTGAGTCGCGGCCATGAATCATGCTAGTGCTGGGTAGCCGAGGATGGCGTTGTATGGGAGGCCGATGGGGGTGATGTCGAAGTCGATTAGCTCCGTGCAGAAGTTATCGTAGGTGCCGAAGGTCACCGGAAGACGGATCTACCCCAGGGAGCCAGCGGAACCGCCTCCAATGCCCAAGAAGGGCCTGCTGGGCTGAAGCCGCTCCGGCGGTACGTGGAGGAGGCTGAAGGCTTCAACCGAGAGCACGCTGAGGCCTGCGCCGCCGTCGATGAGAGTCCTGGTGATGGCCACCTGTCAGATGGAGGGGGTGCACAGCATTAGGAGCGCGCCCGAGCAGGTTGAGTTGGAGGGGTGATCCTCCGAGCTGAAGGCCAGATCAGCCTTGGGCGCCGACCGACCCGCAGGAGCCCCATGCTGCGCGGAAGCAGCGCCGATCTGGCGGACGAATAGCTTGATGTGGTGGCCTGAAGGTGGCGCCTGCGAGCCGCCCAGGAGGGCTGCGACGACCGGGGGCGCCGGCGCAGCGTGCTGGGCGAGGAAGAGGCCGCGCAGCTCCCCCCAAGAGGCCACGGAAGCCGCTGGCAGGTGGAGCAGCCACATGCGCGGGGCGCCGGTGAGGGCCATGGGAAGCCAGTTAGCCATGACCCTATCGTCGCCCCCGGCTTCGAGGACAGCCCCCGCACTGCTGTGGATGTTGTGCAAAATCATGGTGGTATCCGGCCGGAGGTATGCAAGCCAATCTTTGTTGGCACCGACCCAGACCTATATATATAAGACGGTGGGCAGCGGAGAAATTACGGGATGGAAATGGAATAACTAAGTACTACATGATCAAACTCCATTACTGACCTGCTCATCGGACAAAACCCGACTACCTCTCAACGTGCAACCATGGCCAGGGAGCGGTGGACTGTTCGAAGAATTGTCCCATAGAAGAACCTTCTCTTCGAGGACGCATGGAAGACCAACAAGCATGGCCTTTTCCCAAGCCTGTTTAAGCAGCGTCTTGAAAAAGTTGGTGCAGGAAGCACCGAGTCTTGCGGTGGTGAGGACGTCAGAGCGGCGTGCGACTTCTCCCAGAGAATCATCGTCCAAGGTCTCCCAGCCCCGACGAGGAGGAGAACGGCCTGGCGAATCCATGGGAGCAGCGACGAACTGCCTTCTCTTCGGGGGGAGGGGAACTGGCGAGGAGGAGATAAGATCGTAGTAACCACAGGGCCTCGTCCCAACTGTAGATCGTTCCTCAGCGAAGGGGTGAGGCTATTATTTACTACTCTAAATAATAGCACTAGTAAATAATAGCACTAGTAAGAAATTTTTGGCACTAGGTAGTAGTTTTTGGTACCATGGAGTACTAGTACTAGCATTATGGAGCGTTATGGGATTGCATTATACTATAAATAATAGCACTAGTAAGAAATTTTTGGCACTAGGTAGTAGTTTTTGGCGTGGATTAAGAAATTTTGGGTATGTTTTTTGCCATTTTTGTACACGCCAACTAGTGTAAAAAAACGTCGTACATTATGTGATGGAGGAGTACTGCGATTGCATTATAGCAAGCATTAGTACTACTTTTCTCAACTAGTAGTGCGATGTCTGTACTTCTAGTCTAGTCTTGTATAGTGCACCAGATTTGAACTCTTGAATCTCGGGGCCAAGGAGCTACAGTTGGAAGTGGAGGGTACTCTTCGTTCTCTAGAACCATCGATGTACTATCAATGTAGGGGAAGTACACCCAGCGTAGTGGCCTAGTGGGTACTCATGGTGCTCTATTCAAGCCGCTCCTCTCATGTAGTTGGCCTACTCAGCCGCTCCTCTCACACACACACTAGCAGCCTGTTTATCGTGACAGTTCTGCAAGGCAGAACATTTGAGTTATTTGATACAATGAGACTAGGCTTTTCGCTTCCATTTGTGGAGGTGTAATGGATCTCGTCGAACTTTGTTAGTAGTTCCTTCTTTATGAATGAGATGAAGCAAAGCTTTTGCCTCCGTTTCAAAAAAAACATGTCAAGAGGAATTTCTTTGATAGTAGAGCCGATAATGGAGTGAAGTCCATGCATGCAACGCCACAAGCTACAGAGTAGTAGTAGAGCACTTTACGTACAGAGCCATATTGCACAGTTCCCAATGCCTCGCCAGGCTTTTCCGGCTCCTCGGGCTTAATTGGGAGGCGCTAGTTTAAATATGTTACTAGCTGGAAGCTGCAAGCAAGGTGCGGCTATGGCGAGCACGTGAGCCACAGGATGCTGGGAAGGAAAACCCGTTCACGTGGCTAGGCTGTCCAGTGCACCCAGATTGTAGGGTCGCACGTTCGTTTGACTTCAAAACTCAAACTACCCGTGTAAAATATTGGCTCGCAGCGAAGTGTAGTAGTATACTATTTTTTTTAAAAGGCCGTCGTGCGTTCGGCCGGGATCGAACCCACAAAACGAGGTATACACTCCCGCGACCACTAGTAGTACTCGTTGGAGTACAACGCAACCTAGAATCGCCTTTTGCCGCTAGTAGTATGTACATTGTTCCTTACAAGAAACCCCTAAGAGCATGGTTAATAGTATAGCCAGCTGCCGGCTATAAGCCAGTGCCATGTCATCTACAGCCCATCTTATAGCCAACATGTAGTAGTAGTTTATTTCTTATAGACCGCTGACTTAGCTCTATTGTACTTGCTCTAATAATGCAAGAAACCACTAAAATGCCAAGAAACTACTACCACTTGCATACGTGGCAGACTTAAGATAAGAATACCTTATCAACCATTGTACATGCTCTTACCAACAAAAATCCTGAGTGACCTCCTACCTCCGGCCTATCCACCTAGTTATCCTCGGCCATGGGACGCAGCTACCGCCGCCGGCAGAAGGCGAGGTCAAAACCACCGGCCGTGCGGAGCCCATGTTGCGGCAGCCCGGATGCCAGCTCCGTCCGGCGCTTCGCGGCTAGCTAGCCAAGATAGCTCCGTCCAGCTGCTTGTCTGCAAGGTTTGCTAGCTAATTGGCATGGCAATGGCGGGCTTGCTTTCATGACGTCGGCGCTAAAAGGCCAACCATCTGGCTCGGCGAAGGCTAGCGGCGGCTTGCTTTCGCCGTGAGGCACGCTTCGGGCCAGCCACCTTAACCCGTCGCGGAGGCGGTAGCGGCGTCCGGCCCGTCCGGCGGAATGACGGCCAACTCGCTCATCACCGGCGCCCACCGATTTAACACGCATCAATCTTGTTTCAAGTAATGTTCAGGAAAAATAATGATTTGAGGGGAATAACAGGATAGAAGGTCGATGTGGGTCCCTCATGTCAACGGTCAAACAAAATGTGTTGGTTTAAGTTGCCTCGTCAGCACGGACATGTGGGCCAACCCTGTCATAAATGGGTTTAAACGAACCTTATTGGTAGGAGTACTAGGTAGTTTTTGGCGTGGATTAAGAAATTTTTGGTATGTTTTTGCTATTTTTTGTACAATAGATTCCTCCTAGGGCTGGTTGAAAGTGGTAGTTTTTTGTTAAATACTCTACATATTGTAAGTAGGAGTGAATGTTAAGCTTTGGAAGCCAATAAGCAAGGCTAGTTACATAGTGCATATGTGTACATGATTGAAAGTAAATATCAACCATGAGTGACTAATATCTTGATGGAAAACTCGAAACTATGGAATACTAGGAAAAGAAATGCATGGTAGCAATGTTCATGTCCGTTGCAACGAATCATAATTAGAATAATACTTATTCACAAACTTGGTACAAAACACTCTAATTTTGATATACATATGTCACTAGAGATATATTATTTTTCAATAAGAATATATTCCTCGGGCTGTTTTGGTGAGGTCAGGGAGGGATGTGGTTGGTTTTAAGATACTAATTATGGGTTTTTCTGCAAATTGCTAGACAAGTGGGATGTTGGTGAGAAAAGGCAACAACTTACCTCAAATCGTTAGATGTAGATCTAATGGTCAGAAACGACAGATGGCAGACACACCAGCATCACCAACTTAGCATTGTGTAGGAGTACTAGCAAGATCCGTGCATTGCACGAAACATCAAGATGCATTTTTTATAAAACACTTGTTGTGATTGACCCTTACTGGAGTAATCCCATGTGTAAAAACTAATGATATCTCGAGAAATATGAGATAAGGTGAAGAGGAATTGGGTGTGGTGGTGGTTGGTGGTCGGACTGAGCGGAGGCATGGGGATTGACAACGCCCGTGACCACCGAGCCGGTTGTTCCAGAGGCTTCCTTTCTTAATTTCTCAACAATGAGGTTTGTTGGAGATAAGGATGAACGAGGGAAGGCCTTGTCTGCAAATGTGGAGAGGGGATCGGGTATCTTTTAGTTTAATTTACATCCGTCAGATATAGATCGGACGGTCTATATTGCAAGATGGCACACGTACCATCATCACCAACTCGGTTTTTATAAGAGAAGAAATATAAGTATGGAGATACAAACGTATTATCGATACTTGCTTCCGTAAACTAGCATCTACATTCTATTCAACGCCTCGGGATGTGGGGGCTTAGCACAATAACTTCTCGATTGTGTAAAAAGAAGATTTTCCCGTCGCCAACAAGGAGGGGGTGATGGCGGCGCGCTTTTTGGCTTGCTCTAGTCCTAATAGTCATACTAGGTGGTCTAAGCACGTGTAGATTTATTCTTTTTCACGTCTCGTGTTCGCTGTACTGCCACGACTGTTCATGAATAGACGGTAAGTTATTCACAGGGAAACCCTTGTTGAGCGTGTTTGCGAGAGAGAGAGAGTGTGTGTGTGCATGTGTGATATGTTAGAGACTGAGGCAATGATAACAGATTCTTTGTGTCTATGTGTGTGGAGGATAGAGAGAGACATGTACATGGGGCTTTGTGTTGTGTAACGTGGAGACTCATATACATAATTAGAGAGTGAGTGTGTGAGATACACATGCGGACATGAGGAGAGATGAGGATTCAGGTAAATGTGTGTTTGTGCGTGTCTGTGTGTGTTTGTGCACGCGTTTGTGTGTGAGAGGGAGAGAGTGTATGTGGAGTAGAGAGACCACTAATGATGTAAACCTAGTATAAGGGAAGGGGGAATGGTGTGACATGTGTAGTAGCGAGATAGCACGGGTGCGGGCGGGGGGAGCAGACTATTTGGAAGAGACATCGAGTGTGTGTGTGGGAGAGGGGTGTGAGAGCGAGAGAAAGAGAGAGCTAGCGACGGAGAGAGAGAGAGAGAGAGAGAGAGAGAGGTCGTTTGTGTCCATAAATGGTGTATAGATAGGGAGACAATGTTGATGTTGTCCGAAATTGGCCTATGAACGGAGACGCAAGGGAAGCGAGTCATCGTGTGTGTGATAGGGACTTCATGAGAGATCTAGAATAGATGGTGTAGAGAACAATGTGCGAAATCGAGAACGATTATACATTAGGGAGCTATGCAAAGAGTCACGACATATATGTATACACAGAAGGAGCTGGGGCGGGTCCGCATGTGGGAGAGATAGAAAGAGGAGAGTGGTGCACACGGAGATAAAGTGTGCTTGTTTGCGTTAGGGGTGGTGTGTGAGGTGAGTCTTGTGAGAACCACATAACTAGGGAGATAGACGTTTGGGGCTTACGTTTTGTGTGTATGGGAAATATACACTCTATATAGTGCGTGTGCTTGGGTAAGAGAGATAGCGGAGACCTAGAGAGTGAGGGAAGAGATGTGTGCATGCCCGAGAGACAAAGTGATAGAGACCTATGTTGGGGTCCGGACTTTACAAGAGAGAGGGTGTTAATGTGTACATGTTGGTGTTTGGGGGAAGAACGACTTACGTGTGTGTGTGTGTGTGTGGTGGGGGGGGGTTGACTTCAGATAAAGAGTGAGGTGTCTATATTTGAGGGACTTTAAGCGTAATTGAGATATTGTGCACTCGATGGTTGATCAATTTGTTTCATAGTTTGTACTATGAGATAACGATACTTCCGAACATGCGTGATATACCTTGATGTACCGTAATTACAAACCTAAGATTGGAATTTTGGAATTGACTCCATCATTAGCTTTTGTAATTCATTTAAGCGGAGGTACATTTTTTAAGCCGGGATTTCGTGATTTCAAAGTAATATATCAAACCTAGAGATATACACATACGGGCATGTTCAAACTTTATAATCATCCACTTTATTCATACACATACACATTTTTGCTTTTGTCATCATATTTAGGATAAACATATTTGGAATTTCATTTTGAATTGGACCGTATGATGGTATTTGCTTGTAGTAGCTCAATGATCCATATTTGAATTGAATGGACAATCTAAGTTTCGAGTTAGAGACATTGATTTTCAAAACTTGCACATTTCTTTGCGTGCAAAACAAACAAATTGTCGGCCATGATATCATAGTCGGCCGTACGAGAGCAGAATACTTATAATTTTAGGCGCCAAAAGCTTTCAAACTTCCCGCTCACATCGAAATATCACGCGCCCGAAAGTTTAGCCCTGTGATATTCCTGTTTTACCCCTGCCACATGAATGGAAAAGGGCTGCTTTGGTAACTCCATTGTTTTCCCGTCTTTGCCCCCAACATTCTTCCCCAGAGCCCCTCCCCTTCCCCTCCCCGACCCCCCCAACCACGGTAAGCCGCCGAATCTAGTCCTCTACCTTCCGCACCTTGGAACCCCCATCTGCCAACTCACCACTTCACCGGAGCCGCTTCAGCGACTGGCTTGTCCACCGCTCCAGATCTCCTTGACCGCCATCATGGTCCACCGCACCGGATCTACATTACCGGCGCCCTCGTCCACCACAGTGTAGGCCCTTCACTGACTCCCTCGTCCGCCCCTTTGTTGGCCCTTCATACAAGCCCTCGTCCGCCGCAAAAGATCCGCCTCATTGAAAGCACCGTACAACGCGCCCGCCAAAGCCTTCAACCACTGCACCGGACCCGCTCCAGGGACTCCATATTCAACTCCACCGGCCCTTCTTTACCGACGCTGCAGCCTCATCAGGTTATTTTGATTTGTACTCCTTCGGTTTTTCTCTTTATCGTGCAACTGTTCACTTACCATGAGCTTTCTTGTATGTCGACAAAGGCCGCAAATCAGAAAGTAACCGGAGCCGCTTCAGCGACGGCGACAACCAGCCCAAACTCAACCGCAACACGAGCACCATCGACGATCCTCATACGCCGCCGAGAATCAGGTACTATTATCCAACGGCCGACGCCTACGTTCACTTTCCTAGCATAAGCACCGCACCTTTGAATTTCTTCAGGGAATCATTCAGTTTTTCATGAGACGCGTTATTCTGCTTGCACCTGTAGGGCCATACTTACAGCGGTGAACATGTTACATGTGCTAAATTACATACCAGTGCACATATAGTTAATATGCTTTAGTTTTGTTCTGATGCCACATGTTGGTTCCATCAGACTGCTTAATGTTCTCTATGCTTAATTACACATCAGCAAACTAGCATGTGGTTCCGCTGCTTTTTGTTTGTTTTACCCTACATTTTCTGATGCTAGCTATTACATCACTGCTCCGAGCCTCTCTTCATTACTTGTTCGTGTGTTCTTGATCTTCCCAAGTTGCATGACTAATTTGATGCTTCTATTAATTATGGAGCTGCCAACCCCATCAAGCAAAATATTTGTTCTTTTGGGGCTGGCACCTCGAACAAGCATAAAAATAGAGGGAAGCAGATATACTCCCTCCGATTCTATTTACTCTGTGCATAACTCTTGACCCGCATACCAAGGAGGGCACTGGTTTAATTTTTCTGGACTAATTTGCCAATTAATTAGGGCAGAGGCGGATGGGGCGGGGCACAAAAGGAAACCAGCGCTAGGAATCGGCAACGCGCAGACTAATACGAGAAAACTGAGAAAAAGTTATACGCAAAGTAAAAAAGAATCGGAGGGAGTATTGTCGCGTGTATGCACACACCCTTCTTTCATTAGTTTAGATGAACCATTGATGATCAATTCGGACCAGTGCATGCGATTAAAATTAATTTTACCTAAATAGATGGTGCAGGATAAACTACAACAACTAGATTTGCAACCACGGGATGCTGACGATATCTTCAACGAACATTGCAACAGCAGCTAGGCTTCACAACAACATATGGTAATCCAGTGTGTTTTAGTACATGTGAAATGTAATGCGAGTGGGCTGCTTTCTTGGCTTGTGCCCTCAACGTGTAATCCTACCGAATTACAAATAGTTCGGTTATGCCTTTGCTATATTGCTTGATTCAATGCTTATTTGTTGTTACGCTATACCTGAGTTGGCCAATATGTTAGCGATTACTCTTTGTACTATCGTAAAGAAATGCATGCCTATTTCATTTGAGTCCTTAAATTTTCCTCTCAACTTCATCACAAGACTGTCTTCGTAGTTTATATGAGGCCACACTGTTAAGTGCTTTCTCAGATTATTTCAACTGCTTAGATGCCTTGGCAACTTAAATATAGTGGTTGTACACTCCCTTTCAACTAGGGATGTCAACTGGGTCCGGTTTAATCCCGATTAAAGTCCAGTAGTGGTATGATAGTTCAAAAGAGTTTTTGTTTTTTGAGGAAAATGAACTAGGGATGTAGCAAAAACTAACTAGATGGGACTGGCGGATTTCGTTTATTTGCCACTTACATCCCTAGTTTCATCTTACCATTTTAATTTCTTTTTCGGTGATGCCGCTTGAACCATTTAAATATAGTTTGCCATGCTCGGCAATAATTAAATCCGTCGTTTACCATGTAAGCTTACTGCCTGGATCATACGATAACTATCTCTTAGTCATGTCCAGCGGAAACCTTTCAGGATGCCGTTCACACTAGGACACAATGTACAACCCCAGAATCTATTTGTGGAAGCAGTGCGCCATCCATGTTACCAGATGGTAGCGATTCGGAGGCAACACCATTTGGAGAGCGATCACGAGCACAGATATTAGAGTGCTTGAGGCTCTACTAGAGGCAGAAAGAGATGGTGTGGCTGCCATGAATGAGGTAATCTTTATCTTGAGGCTAGAAATTATGGAATTAGCGGCACGCATTATGCAAGCAACCCAAGAATTGGAGGAAGTAAGAATGTTGCATTTGAAGATGGAGGAGGTCCTGCTGTTTCTGCAATCTGAAGCCCAAGATAATCCCGGTTCTTCTTTAGATACAAGTTGAAATTTTCATTAGATTATTGTACTTGCATGTTGTGTCATGTCTCTGAATGGATTATGTTGCAGGACCCCCTATGTTGTCCATGTGTTGTAATGATCCGAATTTTTTAGGCGAGGTAATCCTCAGTACTTGTATGATTGACATAAGGTGTACTGTTTTTCGTGTGAGCATATTGTATTGGATGAAATAATTGTTTGACTCAGAGTGTATCCAACCTACTAAATTCGAAGATCACGATATTTCTAAATCATAATCATATATAAAGGTGGAATAAATCTTTGTTGTGGTTTTGAAGAAATAAATAACAAAACGTATAATTATCTGTGGATATTCGTAATCGAAAACAAATTGGATTTGAATTTAGTTTTCCAGGTCCCAGGGCAAACGTGAATGCTAATTCTCCCAAGTTTTGAGCAGGCGGCTAAACACCCACTATAATTTGTGGGCTGCCCGAAGCAAGTGTTTGCGAGATGGAAATTACCGTCTACCCACGACACTTGACATCCTTATCGACCGGATTTACACTGCTTTCGATAGGGGTAGACTAGTAACTTCAATCAGACGTGACACGACGGCCTCTGCGCCCATTCAGACACGGTGGGCGCCAAACGTGGGCAGCAAAACACATTTGATTCAAGCTCGTCCGAGAGACATGTGTCTCTTCCTCCATTTCCCCATTCATACACGGTGGGCGGCAAAACAAACTCTCCTCGTCCGAAATCGATGTAGGCTTATATTTTAAATAGGGGCAGATGTGTAACTTCCATCAGACGTGACACAACCGCCCTACCTATCAGCCTCGTTCATACACCGTGGGCGCCAACCGTGGGCGGCAAAACACCCTCTCCTCGCCCGAAATCGATGTAAGATAATATTTTAAATAGGGGCAGATGTGTAACTTCCATCAGACGTGACACAACCTCCCTACCTGTCAGCCCCGTTCATACACCGTGGGCGGCAAAACACCCTCTCCTCGCCCGAAATAGTTACCGGCAAATATTTGGGAGATTCGAGATTACCGTCCTATCCCCAACCGACGCGATGTCCAAAATTTTAAACGGGGGATAAGTTCGTAACTTTCGCCCATTTCGGAGAAGCGCGTCCCAAAGTTTGAGATCCCCCCTCCCCTCCATTTCCCCATTCATACACCGTCGGCGGCACGACAAACTCCGCGATGACCCATCCTCCATCCGCCACCCCATCCTCCACCTTGCCGGAGCCGCTACCCCTACCCCGTCGTCCACTGCAAGAGATGGACGTCTCTCATCCATGGCGCTGGACCAGGATCCTTTCATCGCCTCCTCTCGCTTCATCGACGCCGTCGTCCACCTTGTCGTTGCCGCTCCTACGACTGCCTCGTCCACGGCAACAGGATATATCGCCCGACCCAGCCGTCTGCCGTCTAAAGTCTTCTTCGCCGCCACCGACAGCCATCGCACCCGCAGCACCCTCAGCATATCAGCATATGCCTACACAGCGTCACAAGAGAGGTGGTACTCTTCCATATGTGCTTAAGTTATTGATCTCACCTGGAAAATAGATCGTAATTTGTTTACTATACTTTTCTTGTCCGTACCAAATCATAGTGGCTAGTTGAAATCAAACATTGGTTGCGAAGTAGCTTTGTCCGGTTTGCACCTTCAGATCCGCCATGGCATGGGCACTATACTCGTAAAGCTTATGGTTTCCCCCCTTTATATTCACCACCATCACCGTAGGTGCTTCGTGTCGTGCTAGCACTGCTCCTCAAGACCTCAACCCAAAGCTTACGTGTTGAAATAGGAATCTGATATGATGCTCATATCACTAAAACAGAGAACGTTTAATTGGTCACCTAATGTTCCTATATTCGTTTTGAAAAGCATGTGTGCCACCCACTGGTCCAGCTAGTTCCACTTTCCTGATTTTTCTCTTGATGCTTAGGGTTTTCCCCTTTTATGTACTCTACTATGATCTGTGTAGGTGCTTTCTGTCATACTAGCATTACTCCACCCTTGAAGCTAAACAACACAACACTTAGAATTCAAAAGCTTAGTTGTTCAAATATGATTGTGATATGATACTGATATTAGTTAACCAACACATTTAATTGGTTAGCTAAAGGTCCCACTTGAGTTTCCAAATGCATGTCGCGACATATAGAGAGACAAAGATAATTGCATTTCTTTGTCACTTGTTGACCGTACTTTCTTGTCCATAACAAATCTTAGTTGTTATTTCAAAGCAAACATCGGTTGCTAACTACCCTTCTTGGCGGTTTGCAGCTTCAGATCTGCCATCCCACTGCCACGGTCAACACTGTACTCATCATGCTTATGTTTTCCCCATTTTATGATGACCACAATCAGCCTACGTGGTTCGTGTCGTAATAGCACTGTTCCACTCATCGAGCTAAACAAGCTTAGTTGTACAAATTCATACATGATATTATTGCTGATATTAGTAAAACTGAGAGATGTTTAATTGGTTAGCTAAATGTTCCTACTTCAGTTTCGAAATGCATGTGAGCCACATATGGAGAGACCGGAAAGAATAGTATTTCTCTGTGCACTCTGGTTCATCTTGGGTGGCCAACCGACATTGTATTAAAAGACTTGTAATATCTCCAATCTGCTTGCTCTTCTGCTCTTCTTTAAGATGATACTCTTCTCTTGCGGCCGACTGGTCAGGTCGAGTTGTTCTCCCTTAGTATATTTTGGATCTGTCAGGTCAGGTCGACTTGTTCTTCTTTACTATATGTTGAAGCTATCATCTGCGAAGTGTCATCACTTCTGGAGCTCTCATATTTTGAGTAGTAGGCCACATTATATTAATGCACACAACAAATTACAGCATGCATGGCACCTTTTAAAAAATTGCAGAGATAGCACAAAGGGGTTTGTAGGGAGGTAGTATTGAATTAGAATCACTTCTGCATTACAAAGAAAATCTCACTTGTTTTTATGTTTTCATGCATGTCAGATATTGAACATTATCAAAATGAATATGAGAACAAGGGCGCACGAGAGGAATATTGCAGAACGATCCACTGCCTAACAAACTTGGCATGGTGGAGGATGGCCTATCTTATTCACCCATCAAGGTGCTTGCTCTAACTTTGCAAAGTTGTATTGGTCGCACATATTTTGCTTCTGACCTCTTGCATTAATTCTACTTTGTTACACCATCTGCTTAGTTTAAGCATCATATATGAGTATATGCCATACCTATCCATTTTTTGTACCTATTCCATGTGTCGTCACACTATGTTTTTTCAGTAAAATGTTGTTCTTTTGTAATAGATGTCCAAAAGGAAGAGGGTGAGTGCAGATCCTCAAGGAGTACAAACTAGGTATTTGGAAAAGGTAGTGATACCTACTAAATCAGATAGATCAGCAGCCACAGAAAACACAGGCCCAACTGTACCAAACTTTACCCCTACTCCAGTGGCCAAACCCCTATTACAACTGCTGGGAGCCCAAATACGTAATTGTCTATGATATCAATTCAAAATTTGAACTCCTAAATTTCTGCTTGTGCCTTATCTTCTCTCTTGTATGAAAACTAATTTCAGATGAATCTCCTTTCTCAAAGGATCATACGATCTCAAAACAATAATGGGCTCTGCATTGCTCTTGTCAGTACCTCTCTCCCTTTCGCCTTGTAACGATGTACTTAATTAATTGCTATTTGATTATGTATCATCGATGCACTTTTGAGCTTCATTATCCTCTGTTTCTCCCAATATTATTTGATCTATATTTACTCTTTGCAAAATGTAGAATAATGGCAATGCTTATAAAGAATTTTCTTTGGGGAATTTATTGAATTATCCTTCCATCAACATGGAGAAGGGCTTTGTCCAGCTCGTGTTAACATGTAATGTAAGCTCATCCTTCTCAAGCCTTCAAACTTTGTTCTAGTATAGATTAGGATAGGCATCATTTCCTCCACTTCTGTTTGCTTTGCTGTTTACATCTGATTGGATGTTTGCAACAACTACCAGTTTCAAATTGTAGTTGTAAAAACATGTTCCTTATGCAGAACAGATCCATTTATTTGCTTATATAATTGTGAAACCACTTACGTGTCTCCTTGTTTCTCTTTACGACTCGTATCTCTTACACCAGGCAGAACTTTAGGGAAGATAGTGAGCCAAACCATCTTGAGGACAGCGAGATGACCCCAAGGTCCTGTTTTGATGAAGACAGTGAGTTGAAGCTACTCACCAGCAGGTGTGAGACAACCTCTGTGCAGTCGCTACCTCAATCAGTTCTACTTCTTCAGTCTCAACTTAAAGCGGAAAGGCTTGCTTCAGCTCAGCTCCGACTTGAAGTCAAAGATGCAATGAAGATGTCGAGGAGGACTGCCGTCGCACCATCATGCCTTAAATCTAGTGTTGATGCATCTATTGTTGACACAACCGAGGTCTACTCGGCTTCTTGACTGTTTGGGGCGACTGGCCGAGCCTAGTGCCTTCAAGTGCTCTCGATTTTGTATATTCTTTTGTCGGCGCGTTTATTTGCACTGGTGGCGAACTTTGATGCCCAGTGGATGTAATATGTGTGATAGCCGTGATAGCCTAGCGTAAGTTGCTTGCTTATTTATTTCCTTGTGTCTTGTTTTGTTTGTTTGCTTCTAGTCATTGCAGTTCTTTTTCCATGGTTTTCTAGTGGCTGCAATAACCTATTTTTTAAAACTAGGCCACAATAACCATGGGCTAATATTTCTTTGTAGTGACACTTTGGGCCTCCCTACGGGCCGTAGAAGCGATGGGCCTTCTACGAGCCGTAGAAACAATGGGCCTTCTACGGGCCGTAGAAACAATGGGCCTTCTACGGGCCGTATCATCAATGGGCCTTATACGGGCAGTATGATCGATGGCCAAACATGGGCCAATAACAGGCCGCATTATGGTCGTAAACTGGCTAGAGTTGGAATCGTTCGTTCATGGGCTGACCATAACGGGCCATCGTTAATAGGACATATTTGCTGACGCTATGAAAACGGCCTAACGTATTAACGGACCACAAACGGGCCGACTGTAACCACAGGCTGAATTTGGCCCACAAGAAGAAAATGACAGTAACGGGGCGTAAGTAAACGAATGCTGGAAATGAGCCCAAGAATAAATGGGCTCTGAGAAGGCCGAAAGATAACATGGGCTGGAAACAGCCCAACGAAATAACGGGCCGTTAATGGGTATAAAGTGATACACTGTTCATTACGGGCCAGTTTCACCACGGGCCGTTAATGGGTGTAAAGTGATACACTGTTCATTACGGGAAAGTTTCACCACGGGCCATTAATAGGCCAAGAGTTACATAGGGCCTCATATGGGCCGTAAGACGTCATGGGCCAGACGTGAAAAAGGGTTGGAATCATATTGGGTGGCCCAGATGACGCTACTGGGCCTAATTCGGATAGGGCGTAACGAGCCTTGGGTTAGCGGGCTGTAAATGGGCTATATGCGAACAGGCCGTTAACGAACTTTACATGGGCGGCCCGCCACTTTTGACCAAGTCAAAGCGGGCGGCCTTTTCACGAGAATGGGCCTCTGTTGGGCGTGCCACTGTCGACGTATCATAGGCGCCTATCGATCGGTGACGAGCCGACATCGTGTTTAAATCCGGCCAATAAGAATTTTACACGTGGAAATTTCCCATTGGTCGGGTCATTAACGGGTTATCGGATCCAAAACCCGACCCGATAGCTTAACGGTGTTTCGTTACGGTGGATGCCACATGTCGCTCACCCTTGGCGAAAAGCACTTCGTGACGCCGCGATTTATCGTCATGGAAGTGGACACTTCCGTGATGATAATTTTGGTAATGTCATGGAACACTTCGCGACAGCCGGTATGACTATCTTGATTCTGTCATAAATTTGTCATCGATGTACATGCATGACAAAAACGCGACCTACTGTGACAAACACGTATCATCACGGAAGTGTATTTTTTTGTAGTGTTGATTGGGTTACCTCGTAACCAAACGATGATCTTACCGAGATCACAAACGGACCAACAACTTGGTCTCCATCAACACAATGTTTTCCCAAACATCAACTTCTCAACGGTGCAAAGTTCATATCTTAGTGTGCAAAATTAATTAAACGTTGACCCATGGTGTGACCTACTTTCAAGCGTGTCCATAACCGTGGACTCGGCTATCGATAGATTTAACACACTCTGCAGAGGTAGCGCACTGTACCCACACACGGAACCCATGGCCTCGCACTCCCATTCGTGTGGACCAACGGCGTTCTGACGAAACCCCTCCATTGCCATGACACTCCCCCGGCCACCCCGACTCACTCCCCACTAGGATAGTCCTGGGTGGCCCCGTGTCTACCAAAGACACCAACGGCCACCGTCGTGGCAAAACGTAAACGGTCCCAAACGGGGACAAGGTACCATAACAACAACAATGGGCACACAAGGTTATGTCTGCTTACCGGGCCAGGGTACTGCACGCCCATAACCTTCCCTTATTGGAGGCACCGACCAGAGGCATGACAACGGACCGAATAAAGGCCTTCCCATAAAGGCAAATGTGGTTGCACTGGGAAAACTCGATTCAGTGGCACCACGACCCAATCAACGATATGTTCAAGTTGAGTTATTAGCAGGTTCAACTTAAGGTGAAAGTAACCGGCGTCATGATATGCCATGAAAATGCATCACAAACATATGCATCATATATCAACGGAAATAACTGGGTCAGCCATATCCACACTAAGCATAGACATCAACAGCTCATAACACCCCTCTGGTTATGATTTATCATCACTTTAAACAGAATCTTTACTTAGCAAATTTATCATTAATCTCATTTAATAAAATAACTCAAAAATAATTACTTATACCCATAACCATATTACTTCTTCATAACAAATATTACTTCTAGTTACTTAACCAACTAAATTAGCTTCAAGCTTCTGTAAACTAAGCATATCAACTCAAACAAGCAACCAATGGAATATAAATATTATTCTAGTGATTTAAATGCATGGATTAAACCATTAATTCAAGTTGAAAAATCACAAATATTGTAATGGCACCATGAAAATGTTGCAGTGACTTGCCTTAGTGCAGATGAGGTTCACAATCCTCCTAGTGATCCTCAAGACAATCTTCACTTTCTGAAAACAATTATAAACACAAAAAAAACATCAAGAACCCTTCTGAAATTCACCAGAAAATCTAGACAGCAGAGAAAAATCTCATTTTTGGTGAGCTCCTAGATTTCATAATAAAGAAAACAAAGCAAAAAGAATCAATTCATTTGGACTTATGGTTAAAAAGTTTTGGCTGTTTGAAGCTCTCTGGATAAAAGTGAATTTTGAATTTAAATAAACAAAACTGGGGGAGTGACGTCGAAGGCGTAAACATCGTGGGCGCCACCACTCGTACCGCTTCGGGCGTGTACAGAGTGGCTGACTAGCGGGCCCCTCTAGTCAGGTGAGAGGGAGGGGGAGAGGGAAAGAGAGGTCGGCAAGGCTCCGCCGGAGCACACCCCGGCGAGGAGGGATCCTGGGCCAGAACTGGAGGGAGGGATCGAAAGAGGAGACGGAGGCGCACCTGCCCGCACCCGTATGTTAGCTAGGGGTGGTCGGACGGTGTCGGAAACGGCCTCTCCAGTGGCGACAGAAAGCAGAGGTCGCCGGAGTTGGAGACGACGGCGACTAGAGGCAGCACCAGGGGCTCCAACTGGGCGGAACGGCACCACCGAGGCACGGCGGAGGCCCTGGAAAGGTGGCCCGAGCACAGGAGGCTGGAGCTGCGAGAGGCGACCGAGGATCGCCGGCTAGCTCGAGCTCAGGGATGGCGGCCCGCGGTCTGCCCGGCCAGGCTACGGCTTTCTACGAGTTTGTGGAGTGTGTGTGAGGAGTGGATGATGCTCGGGGAGGCTGGGAAGAGCTCTATTTATAGCCGAGCAATGAGAGGGGCTCGGGCTCCGTCGGAGGACACCTGGACAAGGCGCCCGGTGAAGAACGGCGCCAGTGAGCGAGGGGGAAGGGGATGCAGCTCACGCGGGCACTGTGGGTGAGCGGAGACAAGCACAGGAGCAAGGGGGTGGTGACGAACACAGTGCGTAGCGCACTGTTGGGTTGGCCGGACCGCGCCTGTGCTCACTGCGGTGAGCTCCGGTGTCGGCGAGTGCCAGGAGAGAGCTTTGAGGGTCGGGATGATGATCGGGGCGAAGTTTGGCAAGGTTTGGCAGGCGAGGAAGCGATCATGCGAGCAACAGAGGCGCGGGCGCGACGCATAGCGCATCGGTCGTATGCCAGCACGCCTGGACGAATGTGGTCACTGTGTGAACTCTGACCTCACGCCGAGCTAAGCCTAAACTTCATGTCTGGCGTGTAGTCCGTGGTAGATTGAGAGGTTACCACACTTTGATTTGAGCTCAGGCGCAGTAACATGGATTTCAACTTCCTGGTAAGTTTCTGGACAGTAACTTTGAGAGCTTACTGTGGTCAAAATACTGAGAGTTGGGAGCTGGGCTTTGGAGGCTAGCAATCATCTACTAAGGTGATGATGCACAAGAAAATTCAGCCACAATTGAGCAAGTAAAATGGTAGTTGCTGTAGAAACTACCATTTCTGTCGAGAACAGAAAATATTTTCTGTAGCAAAAATATTCCAAAAATTGCTGAAATACTTTTGCTAAGGAAGGTGCCCTAGGGTTCAAAGAATATTCAAGAATTTTCTCAGATTTTTGTGGGCAAGAAAAATTGGGGTTGCTTTGGAACACAAGGGGCTAGTTAGGGTTTTAGAGAGAAAATGAATATTTTTTATTAGAGAAAAATATTCATAATATTATTTTGAGATGGATCAGACAAGAAATGATGGCTTAGGGAGAGAAATAAGTCACTTGGGTGAAAGCCAAGGGGTACCCAAGTGTTTAAGTCCATCTGAAGTGATTCAAAAATTTCAAATTCAAATCCAAACCAACTGAAAATCAGGCAAAGAGAAGAGGGCAAAAACCAGGCTGTCACAATCTTCAGACTAGCCTGATAGCTATTTTTGTAAGAGAACTTAGCATACCAGAGAGATTCCTCCCATTTCTTGCTGAAGGAAATTACACAAGCTTGAAGGATGTCTTCGAGAACTTGATTGACGCGTTCACCTTACCCTTGCGACTGAGGATGAAATGCAGTACTGAATGACAGATGAGTTCCCATAGTTTCTTGGAAACTTGCCCAGAATCTTGAAATGAATAAGCTGCCACAGTCTGAGCTGATAACCAGTGGAATACCATGGAGGGAAAAAATTCTGGACATATAGAGGGTTGCCAGCTGACTAGCAAGGATCGTTCTTTTGACCAAAAATGCGCTACTTTAGAAAGCCGGTCAATCCATTTACAAGAATAGCATCATTACCTTTCTGCGATTTGGGAAATCCAGTGACGAAGTCCATTTCAACATGGTCCCATTTCCATTTAGGTATAGAGGTAGGTTGCAGAGTTCCAGCAGGCCTTTGATGTTTTGCTTTGATACGATGGCAAACGTCACATTCATCAACATAGCAAGCAATGTCTTGCTTCAAATTTGACCACCAGAATCTCTGACGAATGTCTTGGTACATCTTGGTACTAGCGGGATGAATAGAGAAAGGCGTATCATGAGCTTCTTCCACAACCTTCTGAGCCCTATCTAGGTTGTCTTCCGTGGGTACCACTAGGCGACCTTTAAAGAACAAGGTGACATCATCTTCAAGAGTGAAGAATGAGGATCTTCCTTCTTTGAGGTAGCGCTTAATCTGGTGGGCTTGAGGGTCATACTTCTGTAGCCTCTTGATGCTCTCCATGAGATCTGGTTCGACAACCATCGTATTGAGGGAACCCTGGGGAGCAACACGGAGGTTCATCTTCTGGAACTCTAGAGGAGAGGAGCGAGTGCACCAAGAGGAACAATATGGAGGTTCAGCTTTCTGAATTCTTCAACAAGCGAGGGCTGAACTTTGCGAACTTCAAGATGGTTGCAATATGACTTGCGGCTCAAAGCATCAGCCATTGCATTAGCCTTGCCGGGGTATAAGAAATACCCAAGTCAAAATCTGCTACAGTCTCCATCCATCTCTGCTGATGAAGGTTTAGATATGGCTGAGTAAACAGATACTTCAGACTTTGGTGGTCGGTGAAGATCTCGCAACGATTACCGGGAAGGTAATGTCGCCACTGTTTTAGTACATATATGACAGCAGCAAGCTCGAGTCATGAACTGGATAGTTCTCTCCGTGAGGATGCAGTTGACGAGAGGCATAAGCAATTACTCTGCGCTCTTGCATTAGGACACAGCCTAATCCTTGTCCTGAAGCATCGCAGTAAATGATGAAATCCTGCTTAGTATCGAGAGGAGCAAGCACTAGGGCAGAGGTCAACTTATCTTTGAGCGCTTGGAAACTTTCTTGGCACTTTTCTGTCCAATAGAACTTGACGCCCTTGTGAAGCAGACCAGTCAGAGGCTTGGCGATTTTGTATAAGTTCTCGATGAATCGACGGCAGTAGCTGGCGAGTCCGAGAAAACTTCTGACTTGTTTGACATTCTTCGGAGGAGTCCAATCGAGAATAGCCTGAACTCGCTCGAGGTTGATGGCAATACCATCCTTGGAGATAACATGCCCAAGGTAGGTTACTTCGGGTAACTAGAATTCACACTTAGAATACTTAGCATATAGCTGATGCTCTTAAAGTTTTTCCAGAACAAGTCGAAGATGTTCAACGTGGTCTTCTTTATTCTTGGAGTATACACTACAAAAAAAAAGACACATTCGTGACATTTTGGGCCGAAGGAATTTTTTTTCTGTCATGCTTATGACACTTCTATGACGATAATTGTGAAAAAACCCGGTATCATCATAGATGTGGTGGGCTCCTACTTCTATGATAGAAAATGGGCTTTTCGTCCTGGGTGGGACGGGGACGCAGCTGCATGACATTCTTCGGGCCTTCCATGACAGAAAAAACCGTGGTAGAAGCGAGGGCGAGGAAAATATTGGGGGAGTTCCCGGTTACAGTGGGTGGTCAGGGGCCGAGCGATGTGTGTTTCTCTCATACATACGCGCGTGTGTGAGAGGCGTTGTGCTCTAACTAAACCCAAATGAGGCATTGGGATCTAACTGAACCCGAGCGATTGCACTGCAGGCTACGCGTTACTGAACCCGAGCGATTGATCGATCCCTTGCTCTTAACTGAACCCGAGTGATTCCTTCGCTACTGCTGCTAACTGAAGCCGATCGATGCTACCTCTGGATAAACAGTGAGTGTTGTTGGGGGGTTTGGATGAACAGTTCCCGGTGGGGGTTTCGATGAACATGACCCCGTGGTAGTAGAGGCCGTTGCCGCTGGATGAACAGGACCCCAATCGATCGAGCCGGTTGGGGGTGGATGAACAGGACCGCGTGGAGGGCTGGATGAACAGGACGACCACGTGGAGGGCTGGTTGAATAATAGCCGGTGGAGGGCTAGATGAACAGTAGCCCGTGGAGGGGTGGTTGAACAGGACCCCGTGGAGAGGGCTGGTTGAATAGTAGCCAGTCGAGGAGCGCATGGTGGAGGCTGGATGAACAGGAGCCCATGGATGAACAGTCGCAGGTGGAGGCTTGAGGAGGTCAACGGTGCATGAACAGTAGCCCGTGGAGGCTGGAGGAGGTCAACGGTGGAGCTAAACAGTATCCCGTGGAGTCCCGTTTTGCGGTACACCACACCTCTCCCGATGAACATGACCCCTGTTTCGACCATAGCGCTCCAACACAAGTCCATTTCCTTCGTTTTGCGGCACGCCACACCCATCCCAATCAACAGGACCCCGTTTCGACCGTAGGAGGTCCAAGAGAAGTCCGTTTCCTCCGTTCTGTGGTACGCCAGACCCCTCCCGGTGAACAGGATCCCCTTTTGACTGTGGTTGGTCGAACACAAGGCCGTGTCCTCCGTTCTACGGTACGCTAGGCCTCGTTTCCATCGGCTGTTCCGTCCAAGACGGTTGGCTCCCGATGAACACGATGACGCATTCCGTTCTGACCCAGCCGGTTGCCTCCCCATGAACATGACGACGACGCAGTTTCTCCGTTCTGACCCAGCCATGTACATGAGCCCTGGCCGTACGTATGCGCGAGTAGGCATTCGAGACCCCACCCCTATGTACGTACGTGGACATACTTTCTTTCTTGTACCCTGGCCGCTGTACGTACATGTACATGCTACGTGTGTGCCTCTACTATGACACGTGCGCGCCTCTACTATGACACGTGCCCTTCCTTACACGGCCATGGTTCATCGGTGCAGCCTGCAGACAGACCGATCAACCAGTATGTTCGTTCACGAACAGAATGACAACGCTACGTACGCTTCGACCAGGTGGGTCCTGACTGTCAGGCATTTCCTTGTGTGCGAAGATGTAGCTGGTGGGTCCCAGCAGTCAGGGGGCGAATAATTTTTTTGCCCATAATATGGACGCACTTCCTTGCGTGCGAAGATGTAGCTGGTGAGTCCTAGTAGTCAGGGGGGAAACATTTTTTTGCGAAATACGGTAGCCCGTGTGGCGGGTCCCTACTGTCAGGTGGAGGAATCATTATTTTGCGCATAATAAGGAGGCATTTCCTTGTGTGTGGCCGTGAACCCAGCTATCAGCCTCTCCCCGTACAGTCCACGTCCGATGGATGTCGTTCGTTGACCATGTTGACCACGGCGCGCCGGGAGCACCAGGGCGATGGACGACGGCGAGGCCTAGGAAGGGAACGACACGGAGTCGGGGAAGACTCGGCAGTGGTTTCCCACGCGGTGGGGAGTACGAGAGTTTATTGGTCCGGCTGCCGTCGCCGGAATATAACAGGAGGTTTGGATGAGTAGAAGAATGGCCTGGCCAGCAATGGAGTAGGGTGGGGCGGTGCGGCCTGTGCGGCAGCACAGCCGGCCACGGGAGGCGGGAGCAGGCAGTCCCACCGGCGCTGGTTTGGGCTGATGGAGCAAGAAGACCAGAGGTTGAAGAAGCACTACGGCCGTTGGATGGACATCATATGGTCTCTGCAGCTAGAATCATTTATATTGACTAAGTTTACAAAGCCCTTGGTACACGTCAAACTTAGTAGGCCCATAGGCTAGCCTCCGAAACGGTGCGCCCCAGATGTCAGGGGGAGGAATCATTTTTTGGGCGTCTGAAGCTAGAATATCCTAGATTTAAGAAGAAGCATGACATCCGTCGGATGGACATCCAATGGCCACTGCTGCTAGAACCGTGTGTTGACCATAAGTTGACAAAGCCTTGCATACGCATCAACTTACTTTTTTTAGAGGACGCGTCATCTTAGTAGGGCCCACAAGTGTGTGGCGGAGAACTTATAACCCATTTGTGATTTGTAAGAATGTACAACCCATTTTTGAATTCTAATGGAATTTACTACAACCCATTTACAGTTTGTTAAAGTACAGCCCATTTTCTAGCTAGGACAATGATTAATAATTTCAACCAACTGTTCAAAACAGAATTCAATAAAATTTCACACATTTTGATGGGATCCGAAATATTTTTGTCCCGAAATTTCTAGTCAGATTGAATACAATTTCAGTATAAATTTTTGGTATTGTGAGATCGATGAGAAGAGGGGCGAGAGTTTACACATGTGTGGGACCGTATGAGAGACACGAGGCATGGACACAGAAAGGAGGAGATGGAAGGTGCGTGTGTATGTTGTAGGCAGACATCATTTGGAGAGGTTTATCGATCGGTGTGTGTCGGAAAGGAGTTGTGGAGACTGTGGGAGAATGACCTAAAGAAAAAAAATGAATGTGCGCGATGGATAGAATGCTGAGGGAGGGGGAGGGCGAGGAGGGCGTGTGCATGCACGAGAGAAAGTTAGTGCTAGCTACAAAGATTAGAGGATTGTGTGAGTGTAAGAGACTAACAAAGATGATAATTTGACATGAAAGTGGATTCATATATTTGAATAGGAGATCATAGTGTTATAAACATATGCATGCATGAATATAGCGGTGATACGCGTGCTGTGGTTTTGCACATGTTATACCATAACGTGATAATGCATGGCATTTGCAACTCACAACTAAATGTTGAACAATCTAAACCATACTATACATCGAACAATCTCACATTTTATTTGAATTTGTGATAATGTGTGGCATTTGTAGCTTACAACTAAATATCAAACTATCTAAACAATACTAAATAGCGAACAATCTTACATTTTATTTGAATCTATGGTAATGTGTGGCGTTTGCAACTCACATCTAAATACTTGTAGGAGTAGGGGGCGGGGCACCATACATTATGTGATAAACACATTATACATATGGTTTAGATTATGAAGATCAAGCTAGAGCTTGAAATGTACTATGATTTGAAATCAACATAAAGTGGATTCAAAAAATTGAGTTCAACTTCATATAGTACACATAGTTCATATCTAACTCGACAAAGAATCATGTGGTGTCTTTGTGAAGATAATACACAAATGATGGTTTAACTTGACAATAATGATGATTGTAGATCTTATTAAAATAGAGAAATGAATTCAAATGGTTTGACTTCACAACAATCATTATTGTAGATCTTATTCAAATAGAGAAACGAATTCAAATTTAGTTCATATTGAAGCGGTAGTATATATGTTTGGAATGCACTAAAATGTTCATTTGAGTAGCAGGTTGCATGCATTATACACGTAGCGAAATATTTTAATTGAACATAACATGAATTCACAGTTTTGAATGGCATTTGTAGTGGAACTGATTTGGTACAGTACACGGGACTACACTCTCTTGTGTGGTGCGAATTGATTTTTTTTGTTTTTTTTGTCGATGGAAGTGCGAATTGATTTCGTACAGTACACGTTAGGCTTGTCCGGAAATTTCAACCCGTGCCTTGTTACCCCGAAATATTTAAGATGTATCTTTGTCTCGTTGTGCTCCGAAAACTCCCTCCATCTCAACCCGCGCCTTGCTATCCCAGAATTACAACGCACGCGAAAACTCCCACCTTCTGTGAAATCCCGACACGTGAAATACCCGTGATACCCCTGAACCGAAAGAACCGCCTAGCATAAATCGGTGGGGGTACTTTCGTAACTTACCCCACATTTCGGACAAGTGCGTCCCAAAGCCATGGTTCCCCACTCCCATCCCATCAGCCCACCCATTCGTACACCAAGGCCACGAAAACCCATGAAGCCCCACACCCTCCTCCATCCGCCATCCAGCCGGAGCCTCTTACCCGACGACGTCGTCCACAACAACACCTTGACGTCCCTCATCCACCGTACCGGATGAGGATCCGTCGTTGATCTCATCGTCCCGCCGGTTCAGCCAGCCCGTCCTCCACCTCCAAGGAGCTGCCCCGACGTTCCCTCATCTGCCGTGCCACCTCCATTCCCACACCACCGTCTTCACCTGCACCACCGGAAGAGCAGCGTCATCACCATTTCCTCGGATGAAGCTGAGGCCTAATCGGTTCCACCAAAGTGGTTGTACACTAATTGCCGCATTTTCTTCTTGATTCGATCTCACGGTGCTGCCGGCGCTCGGTCCTGAGCCGACATGGCGTGGCTCCATCCATGGCGGCGTCGCCGGCCACTTCCTACACGGCGTCGCTCCCTCGGCGGCGACGTCCACATCAATAGGAGCTGCTGCTGCTTTAGCTCTCGCTCGCACTGCTGCTCTGCTCTTGCTCTCAGTCCCCTGCCTGGTCTGCTCTTACTCTTGCTCTTGCTCTTACTCGCGCTGCTGCTCTCGCTCTTGCTCTTGCTTGCGATGCTACTCCATATTAGCTACACTTCAGTCGACTGAATCGACTTTTGGGCCAGTTGATTTTCAGGGGGTGGGTGGCTCGCCGAAGTTAAGGAAGAACCGATCGTAGCGGGAAGGGGGGCTCGCTGGAGAGGTACCCCACTATCTATCTTAGTGTTCACGGTGGGGGCTGTGGTCGCCGGCGGTGGTGGGGCGGTGGCGTGGGGATTGCCGAAACAAAATCTCGGCATGGGGGGGGGGCTAGAGGGATGGCCGGGGCGGCGGTGGATCGACAGTGGGGAGTGGTTTCGGGGCAGTCGGGGTGGCGCACCGCCGGCCGCAGGCTGCGGGGGGCAGCGGTTTGGCCAGTGGTGTCAGTCGACTGATGATGCTACACCACCAGCTACCCTGGCTCTCGCACGCGCTGCTGCTACTGCTTTTCTGCTACTAGTGCGTTCAGTTTCGGTAGTAAAATTCAGTTTCGACATCAAAATTCGGTTCCGAGAGTTAAGTTCAGTTTCGACAGTTAAATTCAGTTTCAACAGTTAAGTTCAGAGATGAGCGGCTGATGTATTTTACATCTAGCACTTTGTGGTTATGTATTTTACGTCTTCTATTGGAGATGCTATTAGAATTCCACTCAGGTTAAGGTTGTCTCTCTTGTCCTGCTTCAGTCTCGGCGTCCTACAATTCACCGGAGCTGCTCCAACAACGAAACCCTCCATCACAGCGGAGCAGTACCCCGGGCTCCATCTCAAGATGCCTAAGATCTTATTCCCCTCCTCCCACAACCAAGTCAGCCGGATCATCCTCACCGACCAACCCAATCACGCTGAGATCGACATGGCTTCCCCAAAGAGGTTGTACACTTGTTGCATCTGTTTTTTACTCTACATGTTATATATATTGTCCACTGAGCAAACGTAGTAACATGAAATACGATTAGTTTCTCCTACTATATGACAAGTGATGACCCACAAGTATAGGGGATCTATAGTAGTACTTTCGATAAGTAAGAGTGTCGAACCCAACGAGGAGCAGAAGGAAATGATAAGCGGTTTTCAGTAAGGTATTCTCTGCAAGCACTGAAATTATCGGTAACAGATAGTTTTGTGACATGGTAATTGGTAACGAGTAACAAGTAACAAGTGTAAATAAAGTGCAGCAAGTTGGCCCAATCCTTTTTGTAGCAAAGGAGAAGCCTGGACAATTTCTTATATGAAGGAAAACGCTCCCGAGGACACATGAGAATTATCGTCAAGCTAGTTTTCATCACGTTCATATGATTCGCGTTCGGTACTTTGATAATTTGATATGTGGGTGGACCGGTGCTTGGGTGCTGTCCTACTTGGACAAGCATCCCACTTATGATTAACTCCTATAGCAAGCATCCGCAACTACAAAAGAAGTATTAAGGTAAACCTAACCATAGCATGAAACATATGGACCCAAATCAACCCCTTACGAAGCAACGCATAAACTAGGGTTTAAGCTTACATCACTCTAGCAACCCATCATCTACTTATGACTTCCCAATGCCTTCCTCTAGGCCCAAAAAATGGTGAAGTGTCATGTAGTCGATGTTCACATGACACCACTAGAGGAGAGACAACATACATCTCATCAAAATATCGAACGAATACCAAATTCACCTGACTACTAATAGCAAGACTTCTCCCATGTCCTCATGAACAAACGTAACTACTCACAAAGCATATTCTTGTTCATAATCAGAGGGGTATTAATATGCATAATGGATCTGAACATATGATCTTCCACCAAGTAAACCAACTAGCATCAACTACATGGAGTAATCAACACTACTAGCAACCTACAGGTACCAATCCCAGGCTATGAGAGAAAGATTCGATACAAGAGATGAACTAGGGTTTGAGAGGAGATGGTGCTGGTGAAGATGTTGATGAAGATGGACCCCCTCCCGATGAGAGGATCGTTGGTGATAACGATGGTGATGATTTCCCCCTCCCGGAGGGAAGTGTCCCCGGCAGAACAGCTCCGCCAGAGCCCTAGATTGGTTCCGCCAAGGTTCCGCCTCGTGGCGGCGGAGTCTCGTCCCGAAAGCTTGCTTTTGATTTTTTTCTCAGACGAAAGACTTCATATAGCATAAGATGGGCACCGGAGGGCCACCAGGGGGCCCACGAGGCAGGGGGCGCGCCCAGGGGGGTAGGGCGTGCCCCCCACCCTCGTGGCCAGGGTGTGGGCCCCCTCTGGTATTTTCTTCGCTCAGTATTTTTTATTATTTCCAAAAATAACTTCCATGGAGTTTCAGGACTTTTGGAGTTGTGCAGAATAGGTCTCTAATATTTGCTCCTTTTCCAAATTTCTGTAATTCCAAGCTGCCGGCATTCTCCCTCTTTATGTAAAACTTGTAAAATAAGAGAGAATAGGCATAAGTATTGTGACATAATGTGTAATAACAGCCCATAATGCAATAAATATCGATATAAAAGCATGATGCAAAATGGACGTATCAACTCCCCCATGCTTAGACCTCGCTTGTCCTCAAGCGGAAGCCGATAACGATAAATATGTCCACATGTTTAGAGGTAGAGGTGTCGATAAAAAAAATACAGACATGAGGGCATCATGATCATTCTTATAACAGCAACATATATATATATATATATATATATATATATATATATTGTCATATGATTTCTTATGCTCAAGTAATAATCTATTCACAATGTCAAGTATGAATCAGAAACTTCATTGAGAACTAACAAACTATAATCTCAGTCATTGAAGCAATTGCAATTTATCATATCATCGGAAAGAGTCAATATAAGAGCTTTTCAACAAGTCCACATACTCAACTATCATTTAGTCTTTCACAATTGCTAACACTCACGCAATACTTGTGGTTACGGAGTTTTAATCGGACATAGAGAAAGATAGGGGCTTATAGTTTTGCCTCCCAACCTTTTACCTCAAGGGTAATGTCAACAATAATAGTTCATGCTAACTTACATCCAATTAGATATATATATCAGGATCTTTCCAACACAAGGCGCTTGCCAAAGGATAAAATGTAAAAAGGAAAGGTGAAGATCACCATGACTCTTGCATAAGGGTAGGAGATAAAAGTAAAAGATAGGCCCTTCGCAGAGGGAAGCAGAGGTTGCCATGCGCTTTCATGGTTGGATGCAAGAAATCTTAATGCAAAAGAACGTCACTTTATATTGCCATTTGTGATGTGGACCTTTATTACGCAGTCTGTTGCTTTTATTTCTTCCACGTCACTAGATCGTATAAAGCTTATTTTCTCCACACTACTAAGTCATACATATTTAGAGAGGAATTTTTATTCCATGCACCAATGACAACTTACTTGAAAGATCTTACTCAATCCATAGGTAGATATGGTGGACTCTCATGGCAAAACTGGGTTTAAGGGTATTTGAAAGCACAAGTAGTATCTCTACTTGGTGCAAAGAATTTGGCTAGCATGAGGGAGAAAGGCAAGCTCAACATGTTGGATGATCCATGACAATATACTTTATTTCAGATATAAGAAAACATAACCCATTACGTTGTCTTCCTTGTCCAACATTAACTCTTTAGCATGTCATATTTAATGAGTGCTCACAATCATAAAAGATGTCCAAGATAGTATATTTATATGTGAAACCTCTCTTTCTTTATTACTTCCTATTAATTGCAACGATGACCAAAACTATGTTTGTCAACTCTCAACAACTTTTAATCATCATACTCTTTATATGTGAAGTCATTACTCTCCATAAGATCAATATGATCTCTTTTTATTCTTTCTTTTTCTTTTATTCCCTCAAGATCATAGTAAAATAATCAAGCCCTTGACTCAACACTAATCTTTATTATATAGCTCACGAACTCGATTACATAGAGGGATCATAAAGCAAAACTCAAAACTAAATCATACTAAAACTTTATTCTACTAGATCAAGATATTACTAAAAGGATCGAACTAAGAAAAAAACGATAAAGATAGGAGTGTGATGGTGATACGATACCGGGGCACCTCCCCCAAGCTTGGTAGTTGCCAAGGGGAGTGCTCATACCCATGTGATTATATCTCTTTTGATGGCGAAGGTGATGGAGTTGTTGATGATGTAGGCTTGTCGTCCATCTTCCAAGGCATAGGCTCACCATCATAGAAGGATGATCAAGTCTCCGGAATCCTCAAATCTATAGCCAAACTCATCCTCTTGAATCTATATTCATACTCACAGTTTTGGTTTTGCAGGTCATAGATTTGGGCTTGGAGGTGCTCGATCTTCTCATGAAGCTTGAAGATGGTCTCTGTCGGTGTCAAAACCGGCGGATCTCGGGTAGGGGGTCCCGAACTGTGCATCTAGGCGGATGGTAACATGAGACAAGGGACACGATGTTTTTACCCAGGTTCGGGCCCTCTCGATGGAGGTAAAACCCTACTCCTGCTTGATTAATATTGATGATATGGGTAGTACAAGAGTAGATCTACCACGAGATCAGAGAGGCTAAACCCTAGAAGCTAGCCTATGGTATGATTGTTATTGTCCTACGGACTAAAACCCACCGGATTATATAGACACCGGAAATAGCTAGGGTTACACTGAGTCGGTTACAATGGGAGGAGATCTACATATCCGTGTGCCAAGCTTGCCTTCCACGCCAAGGAAAGTCCTATCCGGACATGGGACGAAGTCTTCAATCTTGTATCTTCATAGTCCAAGAGTCCGGCCAAAGGTTATAGTCCGGCTATCCGGACACTCCCTAATCCAGGACTCCCTCGGTAGCCCCTGAACCAGGCTTCAATGATGACGAGTCCGGCGCGCAGATTGTCTTCGGCATTGCAAGACGGGTTCCTCCTCCGAATACTTCATAGAAGATTTTGAACACAAGGAGAGTGTCCGGCTCTGCAAAATAAGTTCCACATACTGCCGTAGAGAGAATAATATTTACACAAATCTAATCTGCTGACGTATTCTGCAGCGTGACATCACACCACAACCAAGCCTTTATTCGAATCATTTTTACTGTCCCACCTCAGCGCGTTTTGCGAGGCGGTTTCCTTGGCACGTCTTGTCGACGCAGAGATCATGTCCCCTTATCGCGGGATTCTCATCAATACGGGCGTGGGTAACCCAACCGCGCCATCGATCACGGCGCTTGGGGAATAAGCGAGTTTTACCAGGCGGGTGGGGACACATAGCTTCGTCCGCCCATATAAGGGGATAAGGATCCACCTTTTCATCCACGCCTTCTTCCTCCTTTGCTCATCCATTTTCGCACACTCAAGCTCTAGCGCCCAAGTACGCATCCCTCACCTCAACCTTCTCCAACCATGTCCGGAGCGGGAGGCAAGTGGATGGTCTCCTCCGTCATGGAGGGACACATCAAGAAGCTGAGGAGAGCCGGATACTTGTCTGACGACATCACGCACCGGCTCCCAGACGAGGGGCAACTCATCCCCACCCCCAGGCCCCATGAGAGGGTGGTGTTCCTCACCCATTTCCTCCACGGACTAGGATTCCCTCTCCACCCATTCGTCCGGGGGCTCATGTTCTACTACGGCCTGGACTTCCACGATCTGGCCCCGAATTTCATCCTCAATATCTCGGCATTTATCATCATGTGCGAGGCCTTCCTCTGCATCCAGCGCCACTTCGGCTTATGGCTAAAGACTTTCAATGTCAAGCCGAAGGTAGTGGGCAGCCGCCAGGCGGAGTGCGGAGGCGCCACGGTGGGAAAGATGCCCAACGTCCTATGGCTCGAGGGCTCCTTCGTGGAGACTATAAAGGGGTGGCAATCGCGGTGGTTCTACATCACCGAGCCGCGTGACCCTGAATGGGTCGCAGCCCCCGAGTTCCGATCCAGAATCCCTACGCGGCTCACCTCCTGGAAAGAGAAGGGCCTTCCGTGGGGTAGTTCGGGAGAGCTGACCGGACTTCAAACATGCGTCCAAAACCTGGTGAGCAAGAAGCTCAAACTCGTCAACGTAATCCAGGTCATGCTCATCCACCGGATCCTCCCTTGCCAACAACGAGCTTTCAGCTTGTGGGAGTTCGATTCGGCCCAGCACCGAACTCTAAACAGGCTCTTCAACACAACGTACGAAGATGCCTGGAAGGTGCTATTCAAGGGCGTCGAGGCTCCCACTTCCGCCACTGAGGATCGCGGATTCAGCACGCAGCATCAAGCCAGCGCGGTTAGCTGTTTTACCTCTTATAGGATATTTTTCTTTCATAGTTTGACTCTATGCGGGATCTAAACTCCCATACCCTTGACAGGACTGGCAGAGGACGGCCGGATAGATCAACTGCCCGGCTCCCTTGCCCGAAGACCCAACAGACACCTTCTTGGCGGAGCTGCTGGTTCCGGCACCTTACGTGGTGCCAGAGAAGAAGGCCAAGAAGAAGGCGCCCGGTGGTGTCGGATTCATCGTCTGATGACTCCGAGGCGCACTCCTCTCACGAAGATGAGGAGGAGGAAGAAGAGGCTTCTCCCCCTCCAGCGGGGGGAGAAAAGAAAAGGAAGTCCGCCCCAACTGGGGAGGCCGGAGGGTCCAAGAAGGGGAGGACCCTCCCTCCGAACTACTCCACCAACACCGATGACGGCGAAGAGGAATGGCCGCTCAGGGCCAAGCCCCTGGCGAAGTCATAAGTATTCGGACACCAGAGTGATTCATAGTGTTCCTCCATTGCACAGCTTCTCCTTACACCGAATATAATTATGCACTCCGCCCAAAGCCCGGCTCGACGTATCGTTGAGCGGTTCCTTGGATTCGTCGGATGTGAACCTCACTTCACTTTCGACCGCCTCCTCCCCTCGCCCTACGGACGACGCCGAGGTGTTGTCCCAAAAGGTTCCAAACCAAGGGGAGGTAGTCCTAGAGGCCCACAAGGCGACATTCTGGACTCCAGGCGCAAAGGGGGCAAGACTCCCAAGGGCCCCAAGTCTGGCCTTGGGCCGGACAACGCGCCGGAACCTTCAGCGGTTCCGGACTCTGGCAGGCGGCCCCCTATTAAGAAAGGCAAGCCGACTGCGCCGGTGACCTCCGTCCAACTGGAGGCACCGGATAACTTGTTGGAGGTGCTTAACGGCGCCTCCATTGATGAGGAGCACCGCACTATTATGAGTGCGGTGATCCAGAAGGTTCAGTCCGCCAAGGGCGGGCTGACTGAAGCCTATGCCAGCCTGTTGACAGGTTTTGAGGTATGTCAAAAATATATGAAAATATTACCACATAGACAGTAGCCCCTGATGCTCTGTTTGGCGTTCACAAGGAAAAGCCGAATAGAGGATCCAGTAATATTCGTAGGAGTCTAACATAATTATGTCGATATGCGTATGTAGGCTTCGCTGCTGACCTCTGCCGCACTAACTACGGAGGTGGACGCGCTGAAGCAGAACCTCGAGCGGTCCGAGCAAGAGCTCGGCCTTGCCAAGAAGCAGCTCGAGGACAAGGAAGGTAAGTGATACCTTATGTAAGTATGAATCAGAAAGATGTGGTTGCAAAGATAACTGGATCAACGTGACTATTGCAGGGGCCACAAACGAGGTGGCGACCCTGAAGCAAGCGCTGTCTGAGGCCGAAGACAAAGCGGCTGCAGAGCGCACCGAGCGAGGAAAGTAGGAAGCGCGGGTGGAGGAGATGCAGAAAGAGCTACGGGCTCTCGTGAAGAAACACGAGAGTTTGGAGCTTGACTCGAAGATGCGAGAGTCCGAGCTCGCGGCAGCCCTCGACAGCGCCAAGGCTGCCAAGGATGAAGCCCAAAAAGCCCTCCAGGAAATTGAGGCGATGAAAAAGATAGCGGCGGGTAAGGCAGTCATTATGTGAAGCAAGCATGTGAAAGTGAATTACTTCTTACTTACCCGAGTCCGGAGCTCTCCAGGAGCGTCCGCAGATTTGCCCCGCAGCGTGTCAGATGCCGCCGCCTACTACCGGGCCGAGGAAGGGAGCTCGAAGGAGAAGGTGTTCTGGTCTCAGTATGCTGAGGCCGGACACCCTGTGCCCTTGAGCGACCAGCTGAAGCTGTTGGTCGAGCTCCATAAGGTGGCCGAGCAGGCCATGAAGGGTCTCACAGTCCGGCTGTGGCCTGAGGAGGCCATGCCTGGGAGCTACTTCGGGCAGGTGAGGCGGCTAGTGGATGCTTGTCCACGGCTTGAAGTAATCAAGTGCTCCGTCTGCACCAAGGGTGCCCGTAGGGCGCTTGCCCGTGCTAAGGTGCACTGGGGCAAGATGGATGCGGAGAAGCTTGTGAGGGATGGGCCACCGCAGGGCAAGGAGCATCGCCACCCCGAGATGTACTATGAGGGTGTCCTGAAGGGTGCCATATACAGCGGATGAGTGTTCCAAGGACGTAATATTTGAGTAAACTCGCTCATGTTATCCTGTGCGCTGAAAACTTGTTCATATGCGCTATGCAACGCTTGTTTTTGATTTAAAATATTACCTTCTATGCGGCCGTTTATAAAATCTGAGAGATAGCGAGTCGTCGGCTTCTGCCCCCATGCCACGAGTGCTGGGGTGTTCGGGATAAACCTGAGCACTCTTTTTCCCATTCTTGGGTCCATCGAGGAGGTGCTCAAAGACTGTGAACAAGGCAATCGGACTATAATGCGTTATCACTCTCACTTATCCAGAGAATTCTATAATTTTAAATTTCGGCGAAGCCCCTAGTGTTCGGAAGACCGAGTTCGGGGCGCTAGACATGCCTAGGCCGGACAAAGCCGACACCTCGTTCTAAGCGGCATAAGTCTTTAAGGACTCGAAACCTCTCGAACAGCGAACAGCGACCAGCTCTCGCCTTATCATGACAGTCAGTTTTAGCTTTCTCTACTGAGGTGCTTAGCCCAGCTCAACCGGGGCACAATCGCAGTAGTTCTCCCAGCGCTACCTTAGCCGATATAGCGGAACGTAAGGTACCAAAACATGGGAGCCGGGCAAACCCAACTATTGACCAAAGACATGATTCGGAGCTGATGCATATAATGCTATAAGTTCGGAGTGCCGCACTTGTGAAAGTGTTCGGACTTCTCATGTCGTATTATGGGGTGCTTGAGCCCCTGGCATATTAGCCGTACCAAAGTGTACGGGTGCACAATGTCATAACTGAACATGTATATATATAAAAGGAATGAATAGAGAATGCAATAATAAGCTGGAGCTAAGCATTTGTCGGTGTTCTGGGAATGGGGGTACCCAGACTTGCCTGCCTGCGGCCTGCGGCGTGGCTCAAGGGGTGGCCTAGTGCGGCCCATCTTCATCAACACAAGCTCAGGACCCTCGCGAGGGGCCAAGTCTCGCGGGGCGGACGACAGGAAGCTTCCTCAGGCACGGCCTCGTTAGGCTGGCTCGTGAGGAGGCGGAGAGATCAAGGCGGGGTACCTCACGAGGTGCCCATGATGCAAGCCATGACGACCAAGAGCGCCAGGCGGGCGCCTGCCCGCGCAGTGTCCTCGTTTCCTCTTTGGTGCAAAGGAGGCAAGCGCAGGCGAGAGTATCAAGCAAAGGCGACCATTTCGGTGCAACAAGACCAAGACCAACACAACGGCAGGAAGAAAGTCATCATGGAGCCCAAGCCGGCGTCACCGTCAGAGTCTTTGGCAGGCGAGGACCAACTTTAGTCAGGATAAGTGTACTAGATGTTCCCCTTCAAAATGGCCAATTGTTGGCGCCCTTCCCGCTCAATATTTGGGAAGAGGCCCAGGGCCTCTGCCTATAAATAGGACTAACCACCCACAGGGTAGAGGGAGGATCATCTCGAAGAGAGAGAGAGAGGCGACTAAACTCCCCCTAGCAGTTCATCGCACCAGCCAAGAACAGACCCTCGCGAGGCTGTTCTTCCTTGTACTGTTCATCATCAGCCCCAGAGGCAATCCACCACACCACAAACTAGAGTAGGGTATTACACCACAACGGTGGCCCGAACTAGTATAAAACCTTGTGTCCCTTGTGTTGTTCATCGTTCGTAGTTTAGATCCTTGCGAGGCGACAAGGTGTAGGTAGGTAGGAGGTGTGATCTCCGCGCGCACCCCAGAGTTCCAACCTAGAGGGTCTGCCGGAACCCGAAATCCGACATTTGGCGCGCCAGGTCGGGGTGCGCCGGAGCTTTCCCTTCTGCCCACTCGCTCTCCGCCAACATCGCTATTAGCCCAATGATGAGCAGTACGCCGCCTATTCCGGCCGCCAGCGCCGGCGCAGGGGCCAGGGGGCTCCGAGCCTTGGCCCCAGCCCTACGACAGGTGCAGTGGCCGAAAAAGTTCAAGCCGGAGACGCCACCGCGCTACAGCGGCACGACTGATCCACTGGCCTTCCTGCTGGCGTACGAGGAGGCCGTCCTCGAAGCAGTGTGTGACGACAGGGTCATGGCTAACTGGCTTGCCATGGCCCTCACCGGCGCCCCGCGCATGTGGCTGCTCCACCTTCCAGCGGCTTCCGTGGCCTCTTGGGAGGAGCTGCGCGACCTTTTCCTCGCCTGGCACGCTGCGCCGGCGCCCCCGGTCGTCGCAGCTCTCCTGGGCGGCTCGCAGGCGCCACCTTCAGGTCGCCACATCAAGCCATTCGCCCGCCAGATCGGCGCTGCCTCCGTGCAGCATGGGGCTCCTCCGGGTCGGTCGACGCCTAGGGTCGATCTGGCCTTCAGCTCGGAGGATCACCCCTCCAACTCAGCCTGCTCGGGCGCGCTCCCAATGCTGTGCACCCCCACCATCTGCCAGGTGGCCATCACCAGGACTCTCATCGACGGCAGCGCGGCCTTAGCATGCTCTCGGTTGAAGCCTTCACCTCCTCCACATACCGCCGAGCGCTTCAGCCCAAAGAGGCCCTTCCTGGGCGTCGGAGGCGGTTCATCCGGCTCCCTGGGGCAGATCCGTCTTCCAGTGACCTTCGGCACCTACGACAACTTCCGCATGGAGCTGATCGACTTCGACATCGCTCCCATTGGCCTCCCATACAACGCCATCCTCGGCTATCCAGCACTAGCCCGATTCATGGCCGCGACTCACCCAGCGTACAACCTCATGAAGATGCCCGGCAGCAACGGCGTCCTCACCGTGTCAGGAGACACCGGGGATGTGTTGCAAGTGCTCAAGCTCGTCTTCAAGACGGCGGCGGCGGAGCAGCCCGCTGACTCAGACGTCCCTGAGCCCAAGGGGGCTGCGCCGGCCAAGAAGAAGCAGTTGTTCACCCAAGACAAGGCAGAAACCAAGCAGATACTGGTCAACGAGGACGGATCCACTAACGCCACCTTCACCATAGGCGCCAACCTCGAGCCCGAAAGCAGAGGAGGCCCCGGTCAAGTTCCTACGCCGAACAAGAAGGTATTCGCATGGGAACCTGATCAGCTGGCAGGGATCCCAAGAGGCGTAATCGAGCACTACCTCAACATGTGCCCCAACGTACGCCCTGTGAAGCAGAAAGCGAGGCAACAGTCCACTGAGAAGCAGGCTTTCATCGTCCAAGAGACCCGCAAGCTAGAAGCGGCAGGGGTCATTCGCAAGGTCCGATACCCAGATTGGTTGGCTAACCCGGTTGTCGTACCGAAGAAAGGGGGGAAGGAACGCATGTGTGTCGACTTCACCAACCTCAACAAAGCCTGCCTGCAGGATCCATTCCCGCTCCCTTGTATCGATCAGATTGTTGATTCCACCGCCGAGTGCGACCTGTTGTGTTTCCTGGATGCCTTCTCTGGCTATCACCAGATCAAGATGGCGGTAGAAGACGTGGAAAAAACGGCCTTCCTGACCCCATGTGGAGTGTACTGCTACACGCGCATGCCGTTCGGGCTGTGCAACGCAGGAGCGACCTTTCAGCGGCTGATGCAAATCACCTTGGGTCCGCAACTCGGGAAGAATGTGGAGGCTTACGTTGATGACATTGTGGTGAAGTCTCGGGAAGCCAGAACCCTGATGCAAGATCTGGAGGAAACCTTCGCGAGCCTCAACGCAGTGAACCTGCGGCTCAACCCGGAGAAGTGTGTGTTTGGGGTCCCCTCTGGCAAGCTCTTGGGCTTCCTCGTGTCCCACCGGGGCATCGAGGCTAACCCCGAAAAGGTCAAGGAGGTCGAGGACATGAGCCCGCCGAAGACCCTCAGAGAAATGCAGAAGCTCACTGGGCGCGTGACCGCACTAGGACGCTTCATCTCTAAGTTGGGGGAGCGAGCGCTGCCTTTCTTCAAGCTAATGAAGAAAAAGGGGCCCTTTGAATGGACTGAAGAGGCCGACAAGGCGTTCCAAGATCTCAAGAGGTACCTAACCAGCCCTCCGGTAATGGTGGCCCCGCGCCCTCAAGAACCCCTGGTGCTCTACCTTGCAGCCACTCCCTACTCCGCCAGCGCAGCCCTGGTGGCGGTTAGGGAGGAGCGTTGGACCAAAGCCGCGGCAGCTGCCCGGGTCAAGGCGAAGCAGGATCAAGGGGGACCCACAGGGACCACTACCACAGCCGAGAAGGATCAGCCGCTGCAAGGAAACGCACTCGGGACAAAAGAGACCCTCCCCCTGGCGACCAGCCACTGGGGGCTCCACTGTCTCAGGAGGCGCCACGGCCTCCGGAGGGCGCCAACAACACCAGCACTCCCAACCTCGTTGAACACCCTGTGTACTTCGTCAGCACAGTGTTGCGGGACGCGAAGGCGCGGTACCACATGCCCCAGAAGCTCCTCCTCGCGCTATTGGTGGCCTTGCACAAGCTACGGCACTATTTTCAGGGCCATCCCATCAAGGTTGTTTCAGCGTACCCCTTGGAAAGGGTGCTCAGGAGCCTTAACTCAGCTGGAAGAGTCGCTGAGTGGAACATCAAACTGCAAGCGTTTCAGCTCGAATTCAGCACAACCAGAGTCATCAAGGGGGCCGCATTGGCGGATTTCGTGGCAGAATGGACGGAGGCGCCGGGCCTAAAGGCTGATGAGGATCGATCCCTCTCCCCGGGAAGCGAGGCACCGGACGGTTGGGTCATGTACTTCGACAGGGCGTTCTCCAGACACGGCGCAGGGGCTGGTGCAGTGCTTATATCTCCTACTCAAGACAAGCTCTACTACGCCGTGCAGCTCTGTTTCCAAAGACGGAGAAAAGGTCTCCAACAACATAGCAGAATATGAAGGCACGATAGCAGGCACGAGGGCCTTGTTGCACTAGGAGTGAAGCACCTTACCATCAAGGGTGATTCACAACTCCTCGTCAGCTTCTCCAACAAAGTATACGAGCCGAGGGATGAGCACATGGAAGCCTACCTCGCGTAGGTCCGCAGGATGGAGAAGTAGTTCTGGGGACTGGAGTTGCAGCATGTGCCTCGTGGTACCAATCAAGAGGCTGACGACATCGCCAAACGAGCGTCCAGGCGGCTACCTCAGGAACCTAGCGTCTTCAAGGAGCGACTCTTCAAGCCCTCGGCCACGCCATCGCTGTCAAGCACGGTGCAGCCTCGGGAGGAGCTCCCCCAGCCACCTGCCTCGGGAGCCCCGGTCTGTGGCCCAGCCTCAGGGGCGCGCCTGATCTTGACGCTGGAGCCTCAGGATGGGTGCTGGATCACAGAGCTCCGGAGCTACCTGACGCAAGGGACCTTGCCGGAGAAAGAGGAGGAAGCGGAGCGTGTGGCGCGGCAAGCCACGACGTACTGCATCAGGGATGGAGAGCTCTACCGGAAGCGAACAAATGATGTGTCCCTACGCTGCATCCCCAGGGAGCAAGGGAAGGAACTGCTGGCAGATATACACGGTGGAGACTGTGGGCATCATTCGTCATCACGGACCCTCGTCGGCAAAGCGTTCTGCAGCGGGTTCTATTGGCCCACCACGCTCAATGATGCCGTGGAACTGGTGAAGGCTTGCGAGGCCTGCCAATTCCATGCCAAGCAGATCCACCAGCGGCGGGAGGTCTGCAAACTATACCCCTCTCGAGGCCATTTGCGATGCGGGGCTGGATATCCGGCTCGTTTCCTTGGGCGCCAGGCTACCGCTACCTCTACGCCGTGGACAAGTTCACCAAGTGGGCTGAAGTGGAAGCCGTCCGCACCATCCCCGCAGTGTTCTGCGGTCAAGTTCATCAAGGGCATCGTTAGCGGTTCGGGTGCCAAACCGCATCATCACCGACAACGGTCCGCGGTTCACCAAGAACCTCTTCAAAACATCTTGTACTAACCTCGACGCAGTATGCTACGCTTGAGAGCGCACTCCACGAAGCAACAACAGCCGAGCGGGCCAATGCAGAGGTCCTGAGGGGCCTCAAGACCAGGACATTCAAGAAGAAGCTGGAGGCCTGCGGCAGAGGTTGGTACGACGAGCTTCAGTCCGTGTTGTGGTCCATCCGCACGACCGCGAGCAAGCCAGCTAGCGAGACCCCGTTCTTCCTGGTGTATGGAGCTGAAGCGGTCCTCCCTCAGGAGGTCAGACGTCGTTCCGCACGGGTCCTAGCGTTCGACGAGGCGCAGCAGGACGCCATGCAGGGGACGGACCTCGTGCTGGGGGAGGAGCATCTTCGAGAAGCCGCGCTGCAAGCGGCGAGGTACCAACAAGCACAGCGATGATACCACTGCCGCAACATCCGCCCCAGAACTCTTGAGGTAGGCGACCTCGTGCTCAGACAGGTTCTCTCCAGGGAGGACTGCATAAGCTCTCTCCCATGTGGGAGGGCCCATTCAAGGTTGTTCATGTTTCCAGGCCGGCTCCACACGCTTGGAGACTCAGGAGGGGGTGCCCGTCCAGAACGCATGGAACATCCAGCACCTCCGGAGGTTTTACCCCTAAAAAGGCCCAGAGCCTGTGAAGAAGGCGAATGCCTGTGAAGCTGTTGCGTTTTGGAAAAGGCCCAGAGCCTGTGAAGAAGGCGAATGCCTGTGAAGCTGTTGCGTTTTGGAAAAGGCCCAGAGCCTGTGAAGAAGGCGAATGCCTGTGAAGCTGTTGCGTTTTGGAAAAGGCCCAGAGCACAGAAGAAGGCGAATGCCCGTGAAGCTGCTATGCGTTTTGGATAAGGCCCAGAGCACGTGAAGAAGGCGAATGCACGTGAAGCTGTTGCGTTTTGGAAAGGTCCAGAGCACGTGAAGAAGGCGAATGCCTGTGAAGCTTATCTCAGAGCAACCGGACCTCAAATAGTCTCGATCTCTCAGGCCGAGTGTCATCCCTGGATCAGTAATGCTGACACCACACAGTACTCGAAGGATTTATAACAGAGTAGCAATCACACACTTATTACAATCGAATGTCTCAAGAGAGAACTGAGTAAAATAAATATGGCTTAAGGCCATCTAAATACGATAAGAGCGGAAGGCTTGGAAGAATGAGCGAGTCCATCAACTCCAACGGCATCACTGAGTATAGAACCACGACCTAATCACCTCACTCGTCGTCTGAAAAGTCTGCAACATGAAACGTTGCAGCCCGAAAACGGGTCAGCACATGGAATATGCTGGCAATGTAACACATAGAGGAATAATAATGGAATAAGCTATACTACATGCATATATGGCTGGTGGAAAGCTCTATGGTTACAGTTTTGTGTAAAGCCAATTTTTCCCTACTGCAAAGGAATAAATTATTTAACTATCATGGTGGTTGTTAAACATTGAGAATGGTTGACAGCATTCTTAATCCCAATTAAAAGTACTCATTAACATCCCAACAATATTAATTAGAGTAACATGACGAGATTCACATGATATCCAAGTCCTAGATACTCAAGATGTCCATAACCGTGGACACGGCTAACCATGATTAGTTTATACACTCTGCAGAGGTTTGCGCACTTTTCCCCACAAGACTCGATCGCCTCCGTTGGATTTCTCGCACTACATGGTGTTTGAGAAACGGATGACCAAGACATAGTGTTTCAGAAGCACTAGCACCTTACATGTGGGTAGACCGATACACCTACTTTCCCCTACATCTGCTAGTCTACCCGTAAGAGTTCACACTACTTAATCAACTATGCCAGAGCCCATAATGGCTTGTGGCTGCACACGTAAGTTTCGAGTTCGAATAATCTCATGATCCCTTTGAGCCTGGGTGGCGGTCCGAAGAAATACAGGCAAGTCCTGATAGAAACCAGGTGCCTCAATCCACCCATATGTGTGTTTAAGTTGCCACCTTAAATAAACCTTTAATTAACAATCTCACATCTGTCATGGATACACTCACCCAATCCACGTCTACTAGCATATCATAGCACAATAAGCAAACGTAGAAGTAACTCCCAAGGGTTTGAAATAAAACAGGTAATAGGTACTACCTCAACTACTTCCCATAATCCACCGTTTAATTAGATCCTAATCATGCAATGTTTGAGGATTGATCTAATGCAATAAAAACTGGGTATGAGAAAGGTATGATCAAAGTGTTACTTGCCTTGCTGATGATCCGCGAAACCTAGAGACTCGAAGTAACAGGTGGCGCACTCCGGGTGTTCTATCACAGAAAAACAAACAAGCATACAATAAGTACTCATCTAATGCACTGGTAAAACGCAAATAAAAGATCTAACCCGAGAGTTCAACTTAAGAACTCCAGTTTGCAAAAAGAAGCAAAGCAGACAAAGCAACGGAGAACAAATGGCGAAATAAACAACTCCGTATTACTAATCTGGATCTAGGTCAAATTTTACAGTAGCAAAAACTTGTTCAAGTTGGTTATTCGGAAAGAGGGTTTCGAGACGAAACTCCAGGCGCTTGAATCGCCTGATTCCGATAAACGAGCGAAAAGTTATACTAAAACGAAAATCGGATCAGAAATCACAATCAGAAAAATCGCGATTTAAATCCGAGAAAAAGAAAAACGACCAACGCATTAACGAACGAACGATCGTTAACTAAACCTAATCTGACGAACACGTTCGTTAAAAGGAACGAACGAACGAACGTTCGCTAAATAAACTAAACCGAAAAAACCCGATCTGATAAAATAAAAAAAACCGAAACTAAAATAAACCGTTCAGTTTTTTAAAAAAACCGAAGGCATGGAAGTCGAGGCGGCGGCGAACCTCGGGCGGCGGGATCCGGCGGGGCGGCGGGACGGGCGAGGTCGGCGGCGCGGCGGCGGGTTCTGCGGGCGGCGGCTCGGCGGCGGGTCCGCGCGGCGGGCGGGCGGCTCGGGCGGAGTGGCGAGGCGGCGGCCAAGAATGGGCGACGTGGCGGCGCGGGCGACGAGGCGGCGGCGGCGCTGGCCGGCGACGGCGGGCGGGCGGCGACGCTGGTCGGGCTGGGGCGCAAGGGTTCGCCTCGGGTGGGCCGGCTTATAAAGCCTCGCGGGCCGGGAGTCCCAGGCGGACACGCCCGTAGGTCGGTTCATTTTTTTTAAATAATTACGCTCGAAAAAAAACAAAAGAAATACTAAACGGACTCCAAAAAACCCGAAATAAATTTTCCCCGGCTTCTAAAATCAAGCCGGACTAGATGAACATTTATTTGGGGCCTAAATGCAATTTTGAAAAACGCGCATTTTTCCTAAATTCAAATAAAAAGGCGAAAAACTCCAAAATAAATCTTATTTGATTTTTTATTAAATCTTCATTATTTCTCTATTTTGGGAAAGTCATTTTATTCCCTCTCTCATATTTTGGCAGTAGAAATAATTGAAGATAAAATAAATAAAATCAAATGATCCCTTTTTCAAAATTTGAGAAAACTCAAATATGAAAATAACGAAATCCCCAACTCTCTCCGTGGGTCCTTGAGTTGCGTAGGATTTGTAGGATCGAGCCAACAATGCAATAAAAGTATGATATGCATGGTGATCTATGTATAACATTCCAAATTGAAAATTTGGGATGTTACATTATCTTTCTGAGAAAGGCCCGGAGCCTGTGAAGAAGGCCAATGCCAGTGAAGCTTGCTTCCCCCAAGAAAGGCCCGGAGCCTGTGAAGAAGGCCAACGCCTGTGAAGCTCGCCGCCCGTGACACTCTCACGTAATAATGAGTTGGGGCTGTACGCCCGAGTCTCGAGCGCCCGGCCTCGGGCCCCGGGCTCCCTCCCATGCCCAAAGGGCGACACTTAGCTCCGCGCTGGTGAGAAGACGTCGAAGACTAGATTAGGTGCCAGACGCGGCTTTTTCATTTGCTTTCTGCAGTTGGCTTGTTCATTCCCATTCGAAGTTTTATTGAATTTGTCGCCATCTTTGGCTTGTGACTCTTTGCCTTCTTCGCTCTCCTGCCTCGATTTCTCTCACGCGAGTCCCGCGAGGGAGCAACGCGGGCACCCTCGCGAGTGTTTTCTGCCCCTATTGCTTGAGGGTTCCCTAACTGGTCCACTACGGAGCACCTCCAATTCCGTGCCCCACCCAGACGCTGCGACGCGAACACAGGACCTGGGTCGGTCACCTCCACAACTGAGGCCGGAAGCTACCTCTCCTGGCTAATCTGTGCAGGGCATGAAGCGTTCGGCGAGGCCTCGGCTTCGGGAGGCGAAGACCGCAGCAGGTCGCCCCCGAGCTAAGTAATTTCTACGCGCAGGCGTGAGGCACCGGAGCCTAATAGAGAGATGGAGGAAACAGTACGATAATTAACAGCAACAGTCCAAGCACGCCCCCGCGGGGCCCTACACTACTGTCTTTTTGCGCAGGAAAAGGAAAAGGACAAAACAAGCATGGCTCGCTTGACACAAACTCGCGGCGAAGGATCGAACTTCCTCTGGAGCTCAGGCAGACTCCCTCTCGCGCTTCACCGAGGTGCAACGGCGGGCAAACCCGCTACCTCCTCCCAGGCGGGCACGGCGGCGCGGAGGCTGGGCATGGCCACCGCTGGAGGAGCCGCTGTCCGAAGAGAAGTCGCTGAAGCTCGACGAACCCCGAGCGCCACCGACCACGCGCGTGCCGTCATCTTCATCCCGATCATCGCCGGGGCTAGGCCCACGGCCGCGGTCGTCGTCCTCCGGGCAGCACCCGGCGCGGTGACCGTCTTCCCCGAACACCCTCACATAGAGGGTGGCATCACCGTCGAACTTGAAGTGCAGGGTGCACCGCCAGCTCAAACCACGCGCGTGGGAAAACGTTTGCCAGCCACGGGTCAGGGCCACGCTCCCGGCGGGGGAGACCTCCAGCGAAGCCCAGGAGGCCCGGCAGCAGCAACCGTCCGCCTGGAGCCAGAGGCCGCCCGGGGCGCCAGCCGGAAGTTCGCCTAGGAGGAAGCGGGGAAGCTGGAGCCAGGTACTGGTCGGCTCCGCCGACCACATGACAAACTCCGGCGCGGCCTAGGGGGTCGCGCACCCGTAGCGCGCCCCCATCAACGGCCTGCCGCCCGTCACCACACGGGAGATCACCTCCACGACCGCGAGAAGCCACTACAGGAGCTGCAGAGTGCTTGCGAGGACGGCCCCGACCGCGCTTGGCCGGGGGAAAGTCAGGCTCCACCTGGCGGGCTTTTCCTTTCTCCGCGGCCGAGAACCTCTTCGGTGGAGCCATGAAGAAGAAAGAGAAGCAAGAAGAGATGGACTGAAAGGGCACGCGCCGTTCCATACTTATAGCCGGGGAAGGCCAACCGTCGACCTCCACGATCATAGGTAATCATGACTCGCTTTTCATGCAGGGACTCGTCAATTCATGCAGTTGCCGAGGCGTCGGTGGGGACGCGGAGACACCCACGTCCAATTAACCGCCACACGGCACCCAAGGCCGCAGGTTGTTAGGGCCCGCGGCGCTTCGCACTTGCCCCTTCGCTGCTCTGCTAAGCCAAGTCCAGGCGTGCCTTGGGCTCGGGGGCTACTGTCGGCGTTCTGGGAACGGGGGTACCCAGACTTACCTGCCTGCGGCCTGCGGCGTGGCTCAAGGGGTGGCCCAGCACGGCCCATATTCATCAACACAAGCTCAAGACCCTCACGAGGGGCCAAGCCTCATGAGGCGGGCGGATTTACGTGAAGCTTCCTCAGGCACGGCCTCGTCAGGCTGGCTCGCGAGGAGGCGGAGAGATCAAGGCGGGGTACCTCACGAGGTGCCCATGACGCAAGCCATGACGACCAAGAGCGCCAGGCGGGCGCCAGCCCGCGCAGTGTCCTCATTTCCTCTTTGGTGCAAAGGAGGCAAGCGCAGGCGAGAGTATCAAGCAAAGGCAACCATTTCGGTGCAACAAGACCAAGAACAGCCCAACGGCAGGAAGGAGGTCATCGTGGAGCCCAAGCCAGCGTCATCGTCAAAGCCTTTGGCAGGCGACGACCAACTTTAGTCAGGATAAGTGTACCAGATGTTCCCCTTCAAAATGGCCAATTGTTGGCGCCCTTCCCGCTCAATATTTGGGAAGACGCCCAGGGCCTCTGCCTATAAATAGGACTAGCCACCCACAGGGTAGGGACACGACGGATCGATGATCTTGGATCTGGTCGAGCAAGAGAGAGAGAGAGAGAGAGAACCGACTGAACTCCCCCTAGCAGTTCATCGCACCAGCCAAGAACAGACCCTCGTGAGGCTGTTCTTCCTTGTACTGTTCATCATTATCCCCAGAGGCAATCCACCACACCACAAACTAGAGTAGGGTATTACACCACAACGGTGGCCCGAACTAGTATAAACCTTGTGCCCCTTGCGTTGTGCATCGTTCGTAGTTTAGATCCTTGCGAGGCGACGAGGTGTAGGTAGGTAGGAGGTGTGATCTCCGCGTGCACCCCAGAGTTCGAACCTAGAGGGTCTGCCGGAACCGAAAATCCGACAGTTGCGTTTTGGAGAAGGCCCGGTGCCTGTGAAGAACGCCAACGCCTGTGAAGCTTATCTTTCTGAGAAAGGCCCAGAGCCTGTGAAGAAGGCCAATGCCTGTGAAGTTTGCTTCCCCCAAGAAAGGCCCAGAGCCTGTAAAGAAGGCCAATGCCTGTGAAGCTCGCCGCCTGTGACACTCTCACGTAATAATGAGTTGGGGCTGTACACGCCCCGAAGTCTCAGGAGCGCCGGCCTCAGGCCCTGGGGCTCCCTCCCACGCCCAGTGGCAGCACTTAGCTCTGCGCTGGTGAGAAGATGTCGAAGACTAGATTAGGTGCCGGACGTGACTTTTTCATTAGCTTTCTGCAGTTGGCTTGTTCATTCCCATTCGAAGTTTCATTGAAGTTGTCGCCGTTTTGGCTTGTGACTCTTTGCCTTCTTCGCTCTCCTGCCTTGATTTCTCTCGCGCGAGTCTCGCGAGGGAGCAATGCGGGCACCCTCGCGGGTGTTTTCTGCCCCTATTGTTTGAGCTTTCTCCAACCGGGTCAACTACGCGAGCACCCCTCCAGTCCGTGCCTCCCAGGCACCGCGACACGAACACAGGACCTGGGTCGGTCGCCTCCACAACTGAGGCCGGAAGCTACCTCTCCTGGCTAATCTGTGCAGGGCATGAAGCGTTCGACGAGGCCTCGGCCTCGGGAGGCGAAGACCGCGACAGGTCGCCCCCAAGCTAAGTAATTTCTACGCGCAGGCGTGTGGCACAGAAGCCTAATACAGAGATAGAGGAAACAGTATGATAATTAACAGCGACAGTCCAAGCACGCCCCCGTGGGGCCCTACACTACTGTCTCTTTGCGCAGGAAAAGGAAAACAACAAAACAAGCATGGCTCGCTTGACACAAACTCGCGGCAAGGGCTCAAACTGCCTCCGGAGCTCAAGCGGACTCCCTCTCGCGCTTCACCGAGGCGCAACGGCGGGCAGACCCGCTACCTCCCCCCAGGCGGGCGCGGCGGCCCGGAGGCTGGGCATGGCCACCGCTGGAGGAGCCGCTGTCCGAAGAAGAGTCGCCGAAGCTCGACGAACCCCGAGCTCCGCCGATCACGCGCGCACTATCATCTTCATCCCGATCGTCGCTGCTACATCTTGAGCTTGCGTTGGTTTTCCCCGAAGAGGAGAGGATGATGCAGCACAGTAGCATAAGTATTTCCCTCGGTTTTTGAGAACCAAGGTATCAATCCAGTAGGAGGTCACGCGCAAGTCCCTCGTGCACTGCACAAAGCGATAGCTACTCGCAACCAACACGATTAGGGGTTGTCAATCCCTTCACGGTCACTTACGAGAGTGAGATATGATAGAGATAATATTTTTGGTATTTTTGGTATAAAGATGCAAAGTAAAAAAGTAAAAGCAAAGCAAGTAAATAAGGCGATGAAGATTGATATGATGAGAATAGACCCGGGGGGCATAGGTTTCATTAGTGGCTTCTCTCAAGAGCATAGGTATTCTACGGTGTGTGAACAAATTACTGTTGAGAAATTGATAGAATTGAGCATAGTTATGAGGTTATCTAGGTATGATCATGTATATAGGCATCACGTCCGTGACAAGTAGATCGAAACGATTCTGCATCTACTACTATTACTGCACTCATCGACCGCTATCCGGCATGCATCTAGAGTATTAAGTTAAAAAGCAGTAACGCCTTAAGCAAGATGACATGATGTAGAGGAATAAATTCATGCAATATGATAAATACCCCATCTTGTTATCCTCGATGGCAACAATACAATACGTGCCTTGCAACCCCTTCACATCCTTTGGGTAAGGACACCGCAAGATTGAACCCAAAGCCATGCACTTCTCCCATTGCAAGAACTACCAATCTAGTTGGCCAAACCAAGCGGATAGTTCAAGAGACTTGCAAAGATAACTCAATCATACATAAAAGAATTCAGAGAAGATTCAAATATTATTCATAGATAAGATGGATCATAAACCCACAATTCATCGGTCTCAACAAACACACCGCATAAAAGAAGATTACATCGAATAGATCTCCACGAGAGAGGGGGAGAACATTGTATTGAGATCCAAAAAGAGAGAAGAAGCCATCTAGCTACTAGCTATGGACCCGAAGGTCTGAAGTAAACGACTCACACTTCATCGGAGGGGCTATGGTGTTGATGTAGAAGCCCTCCGTGGTAGATGCCCCCTCCGGCGGAGCTCCGGAACAGGCCCCAAGATGGGATCTCATGGATACAGGAAGGTACGGCGGTGGAATTAGGTTTTTGGCTCCGTCTCTGGTCTATTGGGGGTACGTAGGTATATATAGGAGGAAGGAGTACGTCGGTGGAGCGTCAGGGGGCCCACAAGGCAGGGGGGCGCGCCAGGGGGGTGCCCTCCACCCTCGTGACCGCCTCTGGCGCTTCTTGGAGTAGGGTCCAAGTCTCCTGGATCACATTCGGTGAGAAGATCACGTTCCCGAAGGTTTCATTCCGTTTGGACTCCGTTTGTAATTATGTTTCTTCGAAATACTGAAATAGGCAAACAACAACAATTCTGGGCTGGGCCTCCGGTTAATAGGTTAGTCCCAAAAATAATAAAAAAGTGGAAAATAAAGCCCATTATAGTCCAAAACAATAGATAAAGTAGCATGGAGCAAGAAAAAATTATAGATACGTTGGAGACGTATCAGGCATCCCCAAGCTTAATTCCTGCTCGTCCTCGAGTAGGTAAATGATAAAAAGAGAATTTTTGATGCGGAGTGATACTTTGGCATAATTTCGATGTAAATCTTCTTAATCATGGTATGAATATTCAGATTCGAAAGATTCAAGACAAAAGTTCATATTGACACAAAAATAATAATACTTCAAGCATACTAATCAAAGCAATCATGTCTTCTCAAAATAGCATGGCAAAAGAAAGTTAATCCCTACAAAATCATATAGTTAGGCTATGCTTCATTTTCGTCACACAAAGATGTTCCCAACTTCTATACCCCCGATGACAAGCCAAGCAATTGTTTCATACTTAAATAATCTCAAACTTTTTCAACCTTCACGCAATACATGAGCGTGAGCCATGGATATAGCACTATGGGTGGAATAGAATATGATGATGGGGATTGTGTGGAGAAGACAAAAAAGGAGAAAGTCTCACATTGACGAGGATAACCAACGGACTATGGAGATGCCCATCAATTGATGTCAACATGAGGAGTAGGGATTGCCATGCAACGGATGCACTAGAGCTATGAGTGCTCAACAAAAGAAAACTAGTGGGTGTGCATCCAACTTGCTTGCTCATGAAGACCTAGGGCATTTTGAGAAAGCCCATCGTAGGAATATACAAGCCAAGTTATATAATGAAAAATTCCCACTAGTATGAACAAGACAACTTATGAGACTCACTATATGAAAAAGCATGGTGCTACTTTGAAGCACAATATATGAGACTCACTACATGAAGAACAAGGTGCTACTTTGAAGCATAATATAAGAGACTCACTACATGAAGAACAAGGTGCTACTTTGAAGCACAAGTGTGGAAAAAGAGATAGTAGCATTGCCCTTTTTATTTTTTTATTTTTTTGGGCCTTTCTTTTTTTCTTTTTGGCAATTCTCTTTTTTTGGGCAATGCTCTAATAATGATGATCATCACACTTATATTGATTACAACATAAGGATTACAACTCGATACTAGAACAAGGTATGACTCTATATGAATGCCTCCGGTGGTGTACCGGGATAGTGCAATGAATCAAGCGTGACATGTATGAAAAATAATGCATGGTGGCTTTGCCACAAATACGATGTCAACTACGTGATCATGCAATGGAAATATGACAAAAGTAAAGTATGTCATGATGATGATGAACGGAACGGTGGAAAGTTGCATGGCAATATATCTCGGAATGGCTATGGAAATGCCATAATAGGTTGGTATGGTGGCTGTTTTGAGGAAGATATAAGGAGGTTTATGTGTGAAAGAGCGTATCATATCACGGGGTTTGGATGCACCGGCGAAGTTTGCACCAACTCTCAAGGTGAGAAAGGGCAATGCACGGTATCGAAGAGGCTAGCAAAGGCGGGAAGGTAAAAGTGCGTATAATCAATGGACTCAACATTAGTCAAAAGAACTCATATACTTATTGCAAAAATTCAGAAGTCATCAAAAATCAAGTACTACGCGCATGCTCCTAGGGGGATAGATTGGTAGGAAAAGACCATCGCCGTCCCCGACCGCCACTCATAAGGATGCACAAGCTGTGTACACTTCATGTTTCAAATTTGTTACACAACTTTAACCATACATGCATGCTACGGGATTTGCTAACTTCAACACAAGTATTTCTCAAATTCACAACTACTCAACTAGCACGACTTTGATATTATCACCTCCATATCTCAAAACAATTATCAAGCATCAAACTTATCTTAGTATTCAACGCACTCAAAAGAAAGCTTCACATATCTTGAACACCAAGTATATTAACATTAAGCAAATTACCATGCTATTAACGACTCCCAAAATAATCTAAGTAAAGCATGAGAGATCAAGTTTCGTTAAAACAAATCCACCACCGTGCTCTAAAAGATCTAAGTTAAGCACTAAAGCAAAAATTATCACGCTAAAAAAGATATAAGTGAAGCACTACGAGCAAAACTATCAAGCTCAAAAGATATAAGTGAAGCACATAGAGTATTCTATCAAATTTCAATTCATGTATGGCTCTATCAAAAGGTGTGTACAGAAAGGATGATTGTGGTAGACTAACAAGCAAAGACTCAAATAATACAAGACGCTCCAAGCAAAACACATATCATGTTGGTGAATAAAAATATAGCTCCAAGTAAATTACCGATGGAAGTGGATTTAAAGAGGGGATGCCTTCCGGGGCATCCCCAAGCTTTGACTTTTTGGTCTCCTTGGATTATCTTGGGGGTGCCATGGGCATCCCCAAGCTTAGGCTCTTGCCAATCCTTGTTCCATAATCGATCAAAAGAATTCACCCAAAACTTGAAAACTTCACAACACAAAACTCAATAGAGATCTCGTGAGCTCCGTTAGAGAAAGAAAACAAAAGACTACTTTAAGGTACTGTAATGAACTCATTCTTTATTTATATTGGTGTTAAACCTACTGTATTCCAACTTCTCTATGGATTATAAACTATTTTACTAGCCATAGATTCATCAAAATAAGCAAACAACACACGCAAAACAGAATCTGTCAAAAACAGAACAATCTGTAGTAATCTGTAACTAACGCAAACTTCTGGAACTCAAAAAATTCTACCAAAATTAGACGACCTGGAAAATTTGTTTATTGATAAGCAGCAATTGGAATCACTATTTATCACGTTCTAGTGATTTTTAACAATTCGGGCACGGAGCGCAAAGATTCTGGAAATTACAGCAAGATCAAATAACTATCTCCCAAGAAGATCTAATAGGTTTAACTTGGCACAAACACTAATTAAAAGATAAATCCACATCTAAACATAGGCTAGATGGATTATTTATTCCTAAACAGAAACAAAAACATAAAACACAATAAAATTGGGTTGCCTCCCAACAAGCGCTATCGTTTAACGCCCCTAGCTAGGCATAAAAGCAAGGATAGATCTAGGTATTGCCATCTTTGGTAGGCAATCCATAAGTGGCTGTCATGATAGATTCATATGGTAATTTTATTTTTTTTCTAGGAAAGTGTTCCATGCCCTTGTTTAAGGGAAATTGGAATCTAATATTTCCTTCTTTCATATCAATAATTGCACCAATCGTTCTAAGAAAAGGTCTACCAAGAATAATAGGACATGAAGGATTGCAATCTATATCAAGAACGATAAAATCTACGGGCACATAATTCCTATTTGCTACAATAAGCACGTCATTAATTCTTGTAACATCCCAAATTTTCAATTTGGAATGTTATACATTAAGTCATCATGCATATCATATTTTCTTGCATTTTGTTGATCCTAGAAATTTCACGCAACTCAAGGACCCTCGGAGAGAGTTGGAGGTTTCGAAATTTTCATATTTGAGTTCTCTCAAAACTACGAAAAGAGGATCGTTGGATTTTTTTTTATCTTCAAATATTTTTCCAATATCAAAAATAAGAGAGGGAATAATATGACTTTCCCAAAATTTAGGAAAAATGAAGATTTAATAAATAAATCAAATTTTGGATTTTTCTCGGAGTTTATTTGCATTAGTGAAAAATGCGTGTATTCAAAAATTGCATTTTGTCCCCGTGTTAAATTTAATTTTGTTCGACTCATTTTTAGGAGTCGGGGAAAGTTTACTTTATTAATTTTGGAGTTCGTTTAGATTTATTTATTTATTTTTCTGCGCGCGAAACCGTTTAAAAAAAAATCCCGCAGCGCCTTGGGCCAAAGGCCCAAGCCGCAAGCCACCGGCCGGTCAAGGCCAGGAGGCCATCGCGCGCGCCACCAAGGGAAGCCAGGGAGCCGCCGCTTATTTTCCTAATACTAGTAGGACTCTTTTCCTACTTCCGTTTATTCCATATCTGTTTCTACATCTTTTCCTCTTGTTTCCTAATCCTAGTCTATTTCTTGTCCCCTACCCCAAGCAAAACCCTCCCCTCCCCAATATAAATACCCAAGCACCCCCCCTCCAACACATCAAACCAACATCTCTCCTCCTCCTCCGCAGCAGCAGCGCCGCCCCTCGCCCTCGCCCGCCGCCCTACGCCGCCGCCGCCGCCACCCAACGCCGCCGTCGCCGGAGCCCCTCGCCTCTTCGAGGTACTAGCCCCGCGCCAAGTCACCTTTCTTTTCCTCGGTTCAGTTTTTCGTAAATCGTTCCTATTTCGGTTCCGGTTTTCTAGATCGGTTTTCGTTTCGGTTTTCTTTCCGAAACCCTAAATCGGTTTTTCTCGCCGGTGTTACTTTCCGGTTTTGTTTAGCGTTGTCACGGACCGTTCGTCCTAACGAACGACATCACCGGTTTGCTTCGGTTAATGAACGTCCGTTCGTTCAACCGTTCGTCGTTTTCTTTCTCATCGGATTTATTCCGCTATTTTTCTGATAGCGATTTCAGATCCGATATTCGTTCTAGTTTATCTTCTCGCTTGTTTATCGGAATCAGGTGATTCAAATGCCTGGAGTTTCATCTCGAAACCGCCGTTCCGATTAATCAACTTAAACAAAGTTTTGCTACTGTAAAATTTGACTTAGTTTCAACTTGCTAGAACTGAGTTGTTTTCTTTCGTCGTTTGACTTTCGTTGCTTTATTTGATTCGATTCTTTTTGCAACCAGGGTTCTTAAGTTGAACTTTTTGGTTAGACCTTTTATTCGAGATTTAACCATGCATTAGATGATTACTTATTGTATGCTTGTTGTTTGTCTGCGATAGATCACCCGGAGTGTGCCGCTTGTTATTTCGAATCTCTAGGTTTCGTGGATCATCAGCAAGGCAAGTAACACTTGATCATACTTTTCTACTACCCAGTTTTATGCATTAGATCAATCCTCAAACACTTGCATGATTAGGATCTAATTAAATTGTGGGATGGGAAGTAGATTGAGGTAGTACCTATTACCTGTTTTATTACCAAACCTTGGGAGTTACTTCTACGTTTGCTTATTATGCTATGCTATGCTAGTAGACGTGGATTGGGTGAGTGTATTCCATGACAGATGTGAGATTGATAAATTAATGGTTTATTTAAGGTGGCAACTTAAACACACATCTGGGTGGATTGAGGCACCTGGTTTCTATCAGGACTTGCCTGTTTTTCTTCGGACCACCACCCAGGCTCAAAGGGATCATAAGATTATTCAAACTAGAAACTTCCGTGTGCAGCCACAAGCCATTATGGGCTCTGGCATAGTTGAGTAAGTCGTGCAAACTCTTATAGTGGTGGACTAGCAGATGTAGGGGATGTAGGTGTACCGGTCTACCCGTCGTAAGGTGCTAGCGCTTCTGAAAGACTATGTCTCGGTCATCCGTCTCTCAAACACCATGTAGTGGCGAGAAACCAAACGGAGGCGATCGAGTCTTGTGGGGAAAAGTGCGCAAACCTCTGCAGAGTGTATAAACTAATCATGATTAGCCGTGTCCCCGGTTATGGACATCTTGAGTATCTAGTACTTGAATATCATGTGAATCTCAACATGTTACTCTAACTAATATTGTTGGGTTTTTAATGAGTACTTTTAATTGGGATTGAGGATGTCATTAACCATTCTCAATGTTTAACAACCACCATGATAGTTAAACAAATTTATTCCTTTGCGTAGGGAAAACTGGCTTTATGCAAAATCAGAATCAGAGAGCTTTTCCACCAGCCACATATGCATGTAGTATAGGCTTATTCCTTCATTACTCTCTATGTGTTACATTGCAGATATTCCATGTGTCGACCCGTTTCGGGCTGCAACTTTCATGTTGCAGACTTTTCGCAACGACAGTAAGGTGCTTTAGGTCGTGGTTCTATACTCGATGCTGCTGGAGTTGATGGACTCACTTATCTTCCAAGTCTTCCGCTGTTATCGTTATTAGATGGCCTTAAGCCATATTTATTGTAATAAGTCCTCTTTTGGGCAACGATGTAATAAGTGTGTGATTGCTACTCTGTTATAAATCCTTTGAAGTACTGTGTGGTGTCAGCATTACTGATCCAGGGATGACGCCTGAGCACAGAGACTTGATCCATTCGGGTTGGGTCGCTACAGAGATGGTATCAGAGCACACGCTGACTGTAGGACACGACCACTAAGAAGCCATAGATCACTACTCTCTTCACATTTTCTAACTCCTCATCTTTTTCTACACTTTAGGATGAAGGACACGAAGATCAAGTACGCCCAACCAGATGAAGGCACACCTTTTGGATTTCACTTGAAGGAAGTCACCAAGTACCTGAACATTGGACTACCAAGTTTCGCCGGGACTTTCAACGCCACTCATCAAGAGAGCGCCGGAAGATTCAAGCTCACGTTCAGGAAGGACATTCGCCCCAATCACCAAGCCTATAGATAGTGTTTTCAATTGCACCAACTCGAGTCCTGGAAAGAGCATGGCAGCTCATATCACCATGGGACGCATTGGAGAAGTTTACCAAGAAGACCTCAAGGACACTATCTACCAGATTTGCGGACGCCGGAATGAACAATGGGAGATAGTCAGCACCAAGAAGGACAGATCCATTGCAGCTTTCATCCAGGAGTTAAACCAGCACATTCGACGCCAGGAGAACCAGATGTGCAATGATATGATCGAATTGAAGGATGCGAAGGGAAGGATCATCGAACTTGAAGGAGAATTGAAGTCTACACGCAAGGACTACATGGACGAGATCGTAGCTGTAGCAAGACACAATAACGATCTTAAGTATGAGATTGAAGAACTCAAGAAGAAATTGGCGCTCAAGAATGAAGACAAGTACGTCGGCTGTCCGAGCAACTACATCATCATCGACGACACCGATTCGGATCCAAGTGAACCCGACTTTGAAGACGGCTGGAGCGGACATCATGGAGTCTTCCACGGTTCAAATTAATAGATGACCCCACATATTAGTAATATTACCTCCATGTAACATCATAGTACACGCACTTTGTAACGATAGATAGACCGTTGTATGCCCTTGTTTGAATTGATTGGAGTGATATTGTGTGTTTTGTCTCATGTGCATATGGGTAGTGTTTCTCTCTAGACCTCATTCTATTCTCAATTCTCTTCTTTTCTTAAAACCCTCAGATGCCTCCGAGACGCGAATTTCAATTTGTTTTCCGCCAGAGATCACTCATTGATTCAAGCAAGACATGGCTAGTATATGGTGTGATCGACTGCCATTAAGGATTGGACACTATGTTTTTCCCTCGGACCTAATAGTTCTGGAATCCCAAGGATTGGATGTGATATTAGGCATGGATTGGTTATCAAAGTATGGAGGGAACATAGATTGCGCCAGTAAGTCAATTTTGCTTACCACCCCAGAAGGGAGGAGAATCAAGTATGTATCACGGCATGAGCCGAGGAGAGCACGAATAAATTCCTTATCAGGAGTTGTGCAGGAAGAAGTACCAGTGGTAAGGGATTTCCCTGATGTATTTCCTGAGGAATTGCCAGGAATGCCACCGGATAGAGACATTGAGTTTTGATTGAGCTGTTGCCAGGAACAGGCCCAATATCGAAGCGACCATATAGGATGCCCGCATGTGATTTGGCGGAAATCAAGAAGCAGATTAAGGAGCTATTGGATAAAGGTTATATACGCCCAAGTTCTTCGCCTTTGGGGATCACCCGCATCGTTAGTGGAGAAGAAGGATGGATTGTTAAGGATGGTTGTTGATTATCGTGGATTGAATGAAGTAACAATCAAGAACAAGTACCCACTACCAATGATAAATGATCTGTTTGATCGCTTGCAAGGAGCTAAAGTGTTTTCCAAGATCGATTTGCGATCGTGGTACCATCAGTTGAAGATTCGAGAGCAGGACATACCTAAGACAGCATTTACCACGAGATATGGACTATATGAGTACACTGTTATGTCATTTGGACTGACTAACGCACCAGCCTATTTCATGAACCTGATGAACAAAGTGTTTATGGAGTTTTTGGATAAGTTCGTCGTGGTGTTCATTGATGATATTTTGGTTTTCTCGAAGAATGAAGAAGAACATAAGGAACATTTGCGATTGGTTTTGGAGAAACCGAGGGAACATCGATTACATGCCAAGTTCAAGAAATGTGAGTTTTGGCTAAAGGAAGTTGGATTTCTTGGACATGTTATATCCGGAGAAGGGATAGCAGTTGACCCCACAAAGGTTGAGACCAGAACCAAATGGGAAGCACCAACGACAGTTGGAGAGATCCGAGTTTTCTTGGACTCGCAGGATACTACCAAGATTCATTGAAAATTTCTCAAGGATTGCAAAGCCTATGACGGAGTTGTTGAAGAAGGATACCAAGTTCATATGGACTGGGGATTGTGAGGCAAGTTTTCAGGAGTTGAAGAAAAGATTGGTTACCTCACCAAAGTTAATTTTGCCGTATCGGACCAAGGATTATGAGGTGTATTGCGGCGCTTCACGCCGAGGACTTGGAGCAGGCTTATGCAGAAGGAAGAGTTGTTTCAGTATGCTTCACGACAGCTTAAGCCTCATGAGTTGAATTATGCCACACATGATTTGGAGTTAGCAGCCGTTGTGCATGCATTGAAGACATGGAGACATTTCCTCATTGGAAATCATTATGAGGTATACACGGATCACAAGAGTTTGAAGTACATTTTCACGCGAAGGAGTTAAACCTTAGACAAAGGAGATGGTTGGAACTCATCAAGGATTATGATATGAGATTGCATTATCATCCCGAAAGGCTAATGTAGTAGCCGACGCATTGAGTCAAGAAGAGCCATGTCAATACGCTATTGACGGGAGAAATACCAAAGGAGCTAGCAGAAGATCTTCGTGAGCTATGTTCGGAAATAGTTCCGAGAGGCTATGTAGCAGCATTGGAGATTCAGTCTACCTTGATGGATAAAATCAGGGAAGCTCAGAAAAAGGACAAAGAGATTCCGGATATAAAGAAGAAAATGAGCGAAGGAAAAGCAAAGGGATTTCGTGAGGATGAGCATGATACCCTATGGTTTGAGGATCAGTATGACGTGCCAAATGACCCGGAGATCGGGAAGTTGATTCTGCAAGAGGCACATGATTCACCCTATTCGATTCACCCAGGAAATACCAAGATGTATTTGGATTTGAAGGAAACGCTTTTGGTGGACCGGAATGAAGAAGGATATTGCGAGTATGTAGCAGTTTGCGATCTATGTCGAGAGTGAAGGCGAACATCGAAGCGGCAGGATTGTTGCAACCATTGCCGATACCCGAATGGAAGTGGGATAAACCAGGCATGGATTTCATCACGGGTTTGCCAAAGACTCGTTCAGGCTATGATTCGATTTGGGTTATAGTCGATCGCTTGACGAAGGTAGCGCATTTCATTCCAGTCAAGACTACCTATAGCAGCGCTAAGTTGGCAAAGATATACATGACCATAATTGTGTGTTTGCACGGAGTTCCGAGGAGTATCGTATCAGATAGAGGAACTCAATTTACCTCAAAGTTTTGGAATCAGTTACATGAAACGTTAGGAACCAGGCTAGAATTCAGTACATCTTTTCACCCACGCATGATGGATGACCGAGAGAGTCAATCAGATTTTGGAGGATATGCTGAGAGCTTGTGCACTAGACTATGGATCTAGTTGGGACGATAACTTGCCGTATGCAGAGTTTTCTTATAACAACAGTTACCAAACCAGCTTGAAGATGACACCTTTCAAGGCTTTGTACGAAAGAAGGTGCAGGACACCGTTATCATGGGACGAAGCTGGAGACTGTCAGTTGTTTGGACCAGATTTGATCAAGGAGTCTGAACAGAAGGTTAAGTTGATTCGCGATAGGCTCAAGGTAGCCCACCTGCATGTAAAAGCTATGCGGATTCAAAATGCAAGGCGATAGAATATGAAGTTGGAGACAGAGTTTATCTTAGAGTATCCCCACTTTGAGGAGTTAAGCGATTTGGAGTTAAAGGAAAATTGGCGCCACGTTTCGTTGGACCATATAGGATTTTGCAACGCATGGGAGAAGTTGCTTATAAGCTGGAATTGCTAGAGGGACTGTCAGGAGTTCATGACGTGTTCCATGTTTCTCAGTTGAAGAAATGTCACGCCGAGATGGCGGAAGTACCGCTTAAGAGATACAGTGCCACTTGAAGCAATTCAGTTGAAGGATGATTTGACATATGAGGAGAAACCAGTCAAGATTCTCGATTATGCCAGCAGAGTTACTCGCAGCAAGGTTATCAAGTTTTGCAAGGTTCAGTGGAGCCACCACACTGAGGATGAAGCCACCTGGGAAAGAGAGGAAGATTTGCTCAAGGATCACCCTCACCTATTTTCTAGCCAACCCGAATCTCGAGGGCGAGATTCATCTTAAGGGGGGTAGGTTTGTAACATCCCAAATTTTCAATTTGGAATGTTATACATTAAGTCATCATGCATATCATATTTTCTTGCATTTTGTTGATCCTAGAAATTTCACGCAACTCAAGGACCCTCGGAGAGAGTTGGAGGTTTCGAAATTTTCATATTTGAGTTCTCTCAAAACTATGAAAAGAGGATCGTTGGATTTATTTATTTTATCTTCAAATATTTTTCCAATATCAAAAATAAGAGAGGGAATAATATGACTTTCCCAAAATTTAGGAAAAATGAAGATTTAATAAATAAATCAAATTTTGGACTTTTCTCGGAGTTTATTTGCCTTAGGGAAAAATGCATGTTTTCAAAAATTGCATTTTGGCCCCATGTTAAAGTTCATTTTGTTCGACTCATTTTTAGGAGTCGGGGAAAGTTTACTTTATTAATTTTGGAGTTCGTTTAGATTTTTTTTATTTATTTTTTTCTTGGCGTGAAACCGTTTAAAAAATCATCCTTTTGGGCCAAAGGCCCAAGCCGCAAGCCACCGCCGGGTCAAGGCCATGAGGCCATCACAGCGCCACCAAGGGAAGCCAGGAGCCGCTTCTTTTCCTAATACTAGTAGGACTCTTTTCCTACTTCCGTTTATTCCGTATCTGTTTCTAGATCTTTTCCTCTTGTTTCCTAATCCTAGTCTATTTCTTGTCCCCTACCCCAAGCAAAACCCTCCCCTCCCCAATATAAATACCCAAGCACCCCCCCCCCTCCAACACATCAAACCAACACCTCTCCTCCTCCGCAGCAGCAGCAGCGCCGCCGCCCTATGCCTACGCCGCCGCCACCTACGCCACCGCCGCCGCCACCCAACGCCGCCGCCGCCGGAGCCCCTCGCCTCTTCGAGGTACTAGCCCTGCGCCGCGTCACCTTTCTTTTCCTCGGTTCGGTTTTTTCAGAATCGTTCGATTTCCTTTCCGGTTTTCTAGATCGGTTTTTGTTTCGGTTTTCTTTCCGAAACCCTAGATTGGTTTTTCTCGCCGGTTTTACTTTCCGGTTTTGTTTAGCAAGCGTTCGCCGGACCGTTCGTCCTAACGAACAAGATCACCGGTTTGCTTCGGTTAATGAACGTCCGTTCGTTCAACCGTTCGGCGTTTTCTTTCTCATCGGATTTATTCCGCTATTTTTCTGATAGCGATTTCAGATCCGATCTTCGTTTTAGTTTATCTTCTCGCTCGTTTATCGGAATCAGGTGATTCAAACGCCTGGAGTTTCATCTCGAAACCGCCGTTCCGATTAATCAACTTAAACAAAGTTTTGCTACTGTAAAATTTGACTTAGTTTCAACTTGCTAGAACTGAGTTGTTTTCTTTCGTCGTTTGACTTTCGTTGCTTTATTTGATTCGATTCTTTTTGCAACCAGGGTTCTTAAGTTGAACTTTTTGGTTAGATCTTTTATTAGAGATTTACCCATGCATTAGATGAGTACTTATTGTATGCTTGTTGTTTGTCTGCGATAGATCACCCGGAGTGCGCCGCTTGTTATTTCGAATCTCTAGGTTTCGCGGATCATCAGCAAGGCAAGTAACACTTGATCATACTTTTCTACTACCCAGTTTTATGCATTAGATCAATCCTCAAACACTTGCATGATTAGGATCTAATTAAATTGTGGGATGGGAAGTAGATTGAGGTAGTACCTATTACCTGTTTTACTTATGAAACCTTGGGAGTTACTTCGTTTGCTTATTATGCTATGCTATGCTAGTAGACGTGGATTGGGTGAGTGTATTCCATGACAGATGTGAGATTGATAAATTAATGGTTTATTTAAGGTGGCAACTTAAACACACATCTGGGTGGATTGAGGCACCTGGTTTCTATCAGGACTTGCCTGTTTTTCTTCGGACCACCACCCAGGCTCAAAGGGATCATAAGATTATTCAAACTAGAAACTTCCGTGTGCAGCCACAAGCCATTATGGGCTCTGGCATAGTTGAGTAAGTCGTGCAAACTCTTATAGTGGTGGACTAGCAGATGTAGGGGATGTAGGTGTACCGTTCTACCCGTCGTAAGGTGCTAGCGCTTACGAAGACTATGTCTCGGTCATCCGTCTCTCAAACACCATGTAGTGGCGAGAAACCAAACGGAGGCGATCGAGTCTTGTGGGGAAAAGTGCTAAACCTCTGCAGAGTGTATAAACTAATCATGATTAGCCGTGTCCCCGGTTATGGACATCTTGAGTATCTAGTACTTGAATATCATGTGAATCTCAACATGTTACTCTAACTAATATTGTTGGGTTTTCAATGAGTACTTTTAATTGGGATTGAGGATGTTGTCAACCATTCTCAATGTTTAACAACCACCATGATAGTTAAACAAATTTATTCCTTTGCAGTAGGGAAAAACTGGCTTTATGCAAAATCAGAATCAGAGAGCTTTTTCCACCAGCCACATATGCATGTAGTATAGGCTTATTCCTTCATTACTCTCTATGTGTTACATTGCCAGCATATTCCATGTGCTGACCCGTTTTCGGGCTGCAACTTTCATGTTGCGTACTTTTCGCATTTACTTTGTAAGGTGCTTTAGGTCGTGGTTCTATACTCGATGATGTTACTGGAGTTGATGGACTCACTTATCTTCCAAGTCTTCCGCTGTTATCGTTATTAGATGGCCTTAAGCCATATTTATTGTAATAAGTCCTCTTTTGGGCAACGATGTAATAAGTGTGTGATTGCTACTCTGTTATAAATCCTTTGAAGTACTGTGTGGTGTCAGCATTACTGATCCAGGGATGATGCCTGAGCACAGAGACTTGATCCATTCGGGTTGGGTCGCTACAGAGATGGTATCAGAGCACACGCTGACTGTAGGACACGACCACTAAGAAGCCATAGATCACTACTCTCTTCACATTTTCTAACTCCTCATCTTTTCTACACTTTAGGATGAAGGACACGAAGATCAAGTACGCCCAACCAGATGAAGGCACACCTTTTGGATTTCACTTGAAGGAAGTCACCAAGTACACGAACATTGGACTACCAAGTTTCACGGACTTTCAACGCCACTCATCAAGAGGAGCGCTGGAAGATTCAAGCTCACGTTCGGGAAGGACATTCGCCCCAATCACCAAGCCTATAGATAGTGTTTTCGATTGCACCAACCTGAGTCCAGGAAAGAGCATGGCAGCTCATATCACCATGGGACGCATTGGAGAAGTTTACCAAGAAGACCTCAAGGACACTATCTACCAGATTTGCGGACGCCGGAATGAACAATGGGAGATAGTCAGCACCAAGAAGGACAGATCCATTGCAGCTTTCATCCAGGAGTTAAACCAGCACATTCGACGCCACGAGAACCAGATGTGCAATGATATGATCGAATTGAAGGATGCGAAGGGAAGGATCATCGAACTTGAAGGAGAATTGAAGTCTACACGCAAGGACTACATGGACGAGATCAGAGCTGTAGCAAGACACAATAACGATCTTAAGTATGAGATTGAAGAACTCAAGAAGAAATTGGCGCTCAAGAATGAAGACAAGTACGTCGGCTGCCCGAGCAACTACATCATCATCGACGACACCGATTCGGATCCAAGTGAACCCGACTTTGAAGACGAAGCTGGAGCAGACATCATGGAGTCTTCCACCGGTTCAAATTAATAGATGACCCCCACATATTAGTAATATTACCTCCATGTAACATCATAGTACACGCACTTTGTAACGATAGATAGACCGTTGTATGCCCTTGTTTGAATTGATTGGAGTGATATTGTGTGTTTTGTCTCATGTGCATATGGGTAGTGTTTCTCTCTAGACCTCATTCTATTCTCAATTCTCTTCTTTTCTTAAAACCCTCAGATGCCTCCGAGACGCGACCCGAATTTGTTTTCCCGCCAGAGATCACTTAGTTGATTCAGCAGCACATGGCTAGTATATGGTGTGATCGACTGCCATTAAGGATTGGACACTATGTTTTTCCCTCGGACCTAATAGTTCGGAATCCCAAGGATTGGATGTGATATTAGGCATGGATTGGTTATCGAAGTATGGAGGAACATAGATTGCGCCCACTAAGTCAATTTTTCTTACCACCCCGTAAGGGAGGAGAATCATGTATGTATCACGGCATGAGCCGAGGAGAGCACGAATAAATTCCTTATCGAGTTGTGCAGGAAGAAGTACCAGTGGTAAGGGATTTCCCTGATGTATTTCCTGAGGAATTGCCAGGAATGCCACCGGATAGAGACATTGAGTTTTGATTGAGCTGTTGCCAGGAACAGGCCCAATATCGAAGCGACCATACAGGATGCCCGCACATGATTTGGCGGAAATCAAGAAGCAGATTAAGGAGCTATTGGATAAAGGTTATATACGCCCAAGTTCTTCGCCTTGGGGATCACCCGTACTGTTAGTGGAGAAGAAGGATGGATTGTTAAGGATGGTTGTTGATTATCGTGGATTGAATGAAGTAACAATCAAGAACAAGTACCCACTACCAATGATAAATGATCTGTTTGATCGTTTGCAAGGAGCTAAAGTGTTTTCCAAGATCGATTTGCGATCAGGGTACCATCAGTTGAAGATTCGAGAGCAGGACATACCTAAGACAGCATTTACCACGAGATATGGACTATATGAGTACACCGTTATGTCATTTGGACTGACTAACGCACCAGCCTATTTCATGAACCTAATGAACAAAGTGTTTATGGAGTTTTTGGATAAGTTCGTCGTGGTGTTCATTGATGATATTTTGGTTTTCTCGAAGAATGAAGAAGAACATAAGGAACATTTGCGATTGGTTTTGGAGAAACCGAGGGAACATCGATTACATGCCAAGTTCAAGAAATGTGAGTTTTGGCTAAAGGAAGTTGGATTTCTTGGACATGTTATATCCGGAGAAGGGATAGCAGTTGACCCCACAAAGGTTGAGACTGTAACCAAATGGGAAGCACCAACGACAGTTGGAGAGATCCGAGTTTTCTTGGACTCGCAGGATACTACCAAGATTCATTGAAAATTTCTCAAGGATTGCAAAGCCTATGACGGAGTTGTTGAAGAAGGATACCAAGTTCATATGGACCGAGGATTGTGAGGCAAGTTTTCAGGAGTTGAAGAAAAGATTGGTTACCTCACCAAAGGTTAATTTTGCCGGATCGGACCAAGGATTATGAGGTGTATTATGCACGCTTCCCGCCGAGGACTTGGAGCAGTGCTTATGCAGGAAGGAAGAGTTGTTTCGTATGCTTCACGACAGCTTAAGCCTCATGAGTTGAATTATGCCACACATGATTTGGAGTTAGCAGCCGTTGTGCATGCATTGAAGACATGGAGACATTTCCTCATTGGAAATCATTATGAGGTATACACGGATCACAAGAGTTTGAAGTACATTTTCACGCAGAAGGAGTTAAACCTTAGACAAAGGAGATGGTTGGAACTCATCAAGGATTATGATATGAGATTGCATTATCATCCCGGAAAGGCTAATGTAGTAGCTGACGCATTGAGTCGCAAGAGCCATGTCAATACGCTTATTGACGGGAGAAATACCAAAGGAGCTAGCAGAAGATCTTCGTGAGCTATGTTCGGAAATAGTTCCGAGAGGCTATGTAGCAGCATTGGAGATTCAGTCTACCTTGATGGATAAAATCAGGGAAGCTCAGAAAAAGGACAAAGAGATTGCGGATATAAAGAAGAAAATGAGCGAAGGAAAAGCAAAGGGATTTCGTGAGGATGAGCATGATACCCTATGGTTTGAGGACCGTATTTACGTGCCAAATGACCCGGAGATCAGGAAGTTGATTCTGCAAGAGGCACATGATTCACCCTATTCGATTCACCCAGGAAATACCAAGATGTATTTGGATTTGAAGGAAACGTTTTGGTGGACCGGAATGAAGAAGGATATTGCAGAGTATGTAGCAGTTTGCGATGTATGTCAGAGAGTGAAGGCAGAACATCAAAAGCCAGCAGGATTGTTGCAACCATTGCCGATACCCGAATGGAAGTGGGATAAACCAGGCATGGATTTCATCACGGGTTTGCCAAAGACTCGTTCAGGCTATGATTCGATTTGGGTTATAGTCGATCGCTTGACGAAGGTAGCGCATTTCATTCGATCAAGACTACCTATAGCAGCGCTAAGTTGGCAAAGATATACATGACCATAATTGTGTGTTTGCACGGAGTTCCGAGGAGTATCGACGATAGAGGAACTTAATTTACCTCAAAGTTTTGGAATCGGTTACATGAAACGTTAGGAACCAGGCTAGAATTCAAGACATCTTTTTCACCCACGCATGATGGATGGAATCGAGAGAGTCAATCAGATTTTGGAGGATATCTTTGAGAGCTTGTGCACTAGACTATGGATCTAGTTGGGACGATAACTTGCCGTATGCAGAGTTTTCTTATAACAACAGTTACCAAACCAGCTTGAAGATGACACCTTTCAAGGCTTTGTACGAAAGAAGGTGCAGGACACCGTTATCATGGGACGAAGCTGGAGACTGTCAGTTGTTTGGACCAGATTTGATCAAGGAGTCTGAACAGAAGGTTAAGTTGATTCGCGATAGGCTCAAGGTAGCCCAGTCCAGACAGAAAAGCTATGCGGATTCAAAACGCAAGGCGATAGAATATGAAGTTGGAGACAGAGTTTATCTTAGAGTATCCCCACTTCGAGGAGTTAAGCGATTTGGAGTTAAAGGAAAATTGGCGCCACGTTTCGTTGGACCATATAGGATTTTGCAACGCATGGGAGAAGTTGCTTATAAGCTGGAATTGCTAGAGGGACTGTCAGGAGTTCATGACGTGTTCCATGTTTCTCAGTTGAAGAAATGTCACGCCGAGATGGCGGAAGTACCGCTAAGAGATACAGTGCCACTTGAAGCAATTCAGTTGAAGGATGATTTGACATATGAGGAGAAACCAGTCAAGATTCTCGATTATGCCAAAGCAGAGTTACTCGCAAAGCAAGGTTATCAAGTTTTGCAAGGTTCAGTGGAGCCACCACACTGAGGATGAAGCCACCTGGGAAAGAGAGGAAGTTTTGCTCAAGGATCACCCTCACCTATTTTCTAGCCAACCCGAATCTCGAGGGCGAGATTCATCTTAAGGGGGGTAGGTTTGTAACATCCCAAATTTTCAATTTGGAATGTTATACATTAAGTCATCATGCATATCATATTTTCTTGCATTTTGTTGATCCTAGAAATTTCACGCAACTCAAGGACCCTCGGAGAGAGTTGGAGGTTTCAAATTTTCATATTTGAGTTCTCTCAAAACTATGAAAAGAGGATCGTTGGATTTATTTATTTTATCTTCAAATATTTTTCCAATATCAAAAATAAGAGAGGGAATAATATGACTTTCCCAAAATTTAGGAAAAATGAAGATTTAATAAATAAATCAAATTTTGGACTTTTCTCGGAGTTTATTTGCCTTAGGGAAAAATGCATGTTTTCAAAAATTGCATTTTGGCCCCATGTTAAAGTTCATTTTGTTCGACTCATTTTTAGGAGTCGGGGAAAGTTTACTTTATTAATTTTGGAGTTCGTTTAGATTTTTTTTATTTATTTTTCTGCGCGTGAAACCGTTTAAAAAAATCCATATGCTTGGGCCAAAGGCCCAAGCCGCATAGCCACCGGCAGTCAAGGCCATGAGGCCATCATGTGGCGCCACCAAGGGAAGCCAGGAGCCGCCGCTTCTTTTCCTAATACTAGTAGGACTCTTTTCCTACTTAGTTTATTCAGATGTCTGCTTTCTAGATCTTTTCCTCTTGTTTCCTAATCCTAGTCTATTTCTTGTCCCCTACCCCAAGCAAAACCCTCCCTCCCCAATATAAATACCCAAGCACCCCCTCCAACACATCAAACCAACACCTCTCCTCCTCCTCAGCAAAGCCTTGCGCCCCACGCCTCGTCGCCGCCACCTCGCCACCGCCGCCACCAACGCCGCCGCCACGGAGCCCCTCGCCTCTTCGAGGTACTAGCCCCGCGCCGCGTCACCTTTCTTTTCCTCGGTTCGGTTTTTCGTAAATCGTTCCGATTTCCTTTCCGGTTTTCTAGATCGGTTTTTGTTTCGGTTTTCTTTCCGAAACCCTAGATTGGTTTTTCTCGCCGGTTTTACTTTCCGGTTTTGTTTAGCAAGCGTTCGCCGGACCGTTCGTCCTAACGAACAAGATCACGGTTTGCTTCGGTTAATGAACGTCCGTTCGTTCAACCGTTCGTCGTTTTCTTTCTCATCGGATTTATTCCGCTATTTTTTGATAGCGATTTCAGATCCGATCTTCGTTCTAGTTTATCTTCTCGCTCGTTTATCGGAATCAGGTGATTCAAACGCTCGAGTTTCATCTCGAAACCGCCGTTCCGATTAATCAACTTAAACAAAGTTTTGCTACTGTAAAATTTGACTTAGTTTCAACTTGCTAGAACTGAGTTGTTTTCTTTCGTCGTTTGACTTTCGTTGCTTTATTTGATTCGATTCTTTTTGCAACCAGGGTTCTTAAGTTGAAATTTTTGGTTAGATCTTTTATTCGAGATTTACCCATGCATTAGATGAGTACTTATTGTATGCTTTTTGTTTGTCTGCGATAGATCACCCGGAGTGCGCCGCTTGTTATTTCGAATCTCTAGGTTTCGCGGATCATCAGCAAGGCAAGTAACACTTGATCATACTTTTCTACTACCCAGTTTTATGCATTAGATCAATCCTCAAACACTTGCATGATTAGGATCTAATTAAATTGTGGGATGGGAAGTAGATTGAGGTAGTACCTATTACTTGTTTTACTTATGAAACCTTGGGAGTTACTTCTACGTTTGCTTATTATGCTATGCTATGCTAGTAGACGTGGATTGGGTGAGTGTATTCCATGACAGATGTGAGATTGTTAAATTAATGGTTTATTTAAGGTGGCAACTTAAACACACATCTGGGTGGATTGAGGCACCTGGTTTCTATCAGGACTTGCCTGTTTTCTTCGGACCGCCACCCAGGCTCAAAGGGATCATAAGATTATTCAAACTAGAAACTTCCGTGTGCAGCCACAAGCCATTATGGGCTCTGGCATAGTTGAGTAAGTCGTCACGAACTCTTATAGTGGTGGACTAGCAGATGTAGGGGATGTAGGTGTACGGTCTACCCGTCGTAAGGTGCTAAGCGCTTCGAAAGACTATGTCTCGGTCATCCGTCTCTCAAATACCATGTAGTGCGAGAAACCAAAGCGGAGGCGATCGAGTCTTGTGGGGAAAAGTGCGCAAACCTCTGCAGAGTGTATAAACTAATCATGATTAGCCGTGTCCCCGGTTATGGACATCTTGAGTATCTAGTACTTAAATATCATGTGAATCTCAACATGTTACTCTAACTAATATTGTTGGGTTTTAATGAGTACTTTTAATTGGGATTGAGGATGCTGTCAACCATTCTCAATGTTTAACAACCACCATGATAGTTAAACAAATTTATTCCTTTGCAGTAGGGAAAAACTGGCTTTATGCAAAACTGTAACCGTAGAGCTTTTCCACTAGCCACATATGCATGTAGTATAGGCTTATTCCTTCATTACTCTCTATGTGTTACATTGCCAGCATATTCCATGTGCTGACCCGTTTTCGGGCTGCAACTTTCATGTTGCAGACGTTTCAGACGACGAGTAAGGTGCTTTAGGTCGTGGTTCTATACTCAGTGATGCTGTTGGAGTTGATGGACTCACTTATCTTCCAAGTCTTCCGCTGTTATCGTTATTAGATGGCCTTAAGCCATATTTATTGTAATAAGTCCTCTTTTGGGCAACGATGTAATAAGTGTGTGATTGCTACTCTGTAATAAATCCTTCGAAGTACTATGTGGTGTCAGCATTACTGATCCAGGGATGACGCCTGAGCACAGAGACTTGATCCATTCGGGTCGGGTCGCTACAATTCTTCCCATAGGTTTTTTAATAGTGGAATCCGCAAGATGCAAGTTTAGAGAGCAATCATCAAAGTCACGGAAATCTAGCAAATCACACAAAGTTTTGGGAATAGTAGAGACACTAGCGCCCAAATCACACAAAGCATGAAACTCATAATTTTTAATTTTAATTTTGATATTAGGTTCCCACTCATCATGAAGTTTCCTAGGGATAGAAACTTTCAACTCAAGCTTTTCTTCATAAGATTGCATTAAGGCATCAACAATGTGTTCGGTAAAAGCCTTATTCTGACTATAAGCATGAGGAGAATGTAGCACGTATTGCAACAAGGAAATAAAATCAATTAAAGAACAATTTTCATAATTAAATTCCTTGAGATCCAAAATAGTGGGTTTAGCAATATCTTGATTTTTATTTCTTTCAATCCCACTTTTATCAATTTCATCATCAAGATCTAAAAACTTAGAATTCTTAGAACGCCTTCTAGGTAAAGGAAGATCATATTCAGTTTCATCAAGATTCATATTGCAAAACAAAGATTTAATAGGGGACACATCAATAACTTTTAGATCTTCATCTTGATTTTCATAGGAATTAGAAGAACACACTTTAATAAAGGCATCTTTGGAAGCACGCATCCTAGCGGTTCTTTCTTTGCACTCATCAATGGAAATTCTCATAGCTTTGAGAGACTCCTTGATATCATGCTTAGGAGGAATAGATCTAAGCTTTAAAAAATCAATCTCAAGAGAAATTCTATCAATGTTCCTAGTCAAATCATCAACTTTAAGCAATTTCTCTTCCAGCAAAGCATTAAAACTCTTTTGTGAATTCATAAACTCTTTAACACTACTCTCAAATTCAGAGGGCATCTTATTAAAATTTCCATAAGAGTTATTGTAGGAATTTCCATAATTATTAGAAGGATTACAAGGATAAGGCCTAGGATTAAAATTCCCTCTATACGCGTTGTTACCAAAATTATTCCTACCAACAAAATTCACATCCATAGATTCATTATTATTCTCAAGCAAAGTAGATAAAGGCATATCATTAGGATCAGAAGAAACACTCTTAGTAAATAAATTCATAAGTTCATCCATCTTTCCACTCAAAACATTGATTTCTTCTATCGCATGCACTTTTTTATTAGTAGATCTTTTAGTATGCCATTGAGAATAATTAACCATAATATTATCTAGGAGTTTAGTAGCATGTCCTGAAGTGATTTCCATAAAAGTGCCTCCCGCGGCCGAATCTAAAAGATTTCTAGAAGCAAAATTCAATCCAGCATAATTTTTTTGTATAATCATCCATAAATTCAAACCATGAGTAGGACAATTACGTAGAATTAATTTCATTCTCTCCCAAGCTTGTGCAACATGTTCATGATCAAGTTGCTTAAAATTCATAATATCGTTCCTAAGAGAGATAATCTTAGCGGGAGGAAAGTACTTAGAGATAAAAGCATCTTTGCACTTGTTCCAAGAATCAATACTATTTCTAGGCAAAGATGAAAACCACGCTTTAGCACGATCTCTAAGCGAAAAAGGAAATAGCTTCAATTTAACCACATCATTATCGACATCTTTTTTCTTCTGCATATCACATAAATCAACGAAGCTATTCAGATGAGTAGCGGCGTCTTCACTAGGAAGGCCGGCGAATTGATCTTTCATAACAAGATTTAACAAAGCAGTATTGATTTCACAAGATTCAGTATTGGCAAGAGGAGCAATCGCAGTGCTAAGGAAATCATTATTATTGGTATTGGTGAAGTCACACAATTTGGTAGCATCTTGAGCCATCGCGACAAACAAGCAAACTAACACACGAGCAAACAAGCGGACGAGGAAAAGGCAACGGAAAGAGTGGAGGAGATTGGGAAAGAGAGGGCGAATAAAACGGCAAGGGTGAAGTGGGGGAGAGGAAAACGAGAGGCAAATGGAAAATAATGTAATGCGAGAGATAGGGATTGTGATGGGTACTTGGTATGTTGACTTTTGCGTAAGCCCCCCCTGCAACGGCGCCAGAAATCCTTCTTGCTACGTCTTGAGCTTGCATTGGTTTTCCCTGAAGAGGAGAGGATGATGCAGCACAGGCGTCAGTATTTCCCTCAGTTTTTGAGAACCAAGGTATCAATCCAGTAGGAGGTCACGCGCAAGTCCCTCGTACCTGCACAAAATGATAGCTACTCGCAACCAACGCGATTAGGGGTTGTCAATCCCTTCACGATCACTTACGAGAGTGAGATCTGATAGAGATAATATTTTTGGTATTTTTGGTATAAAGATGCAAAGTAAAAAGTAAAAGCAAAGCAAGTAAATAAGGCGATGGAGATTGATATGATGAGAATAGACCCGGGGGCCATAGGTTTCACTAGTGGCTTCTCTCAAGAGCATAGGTATTCTACGGTGGGTGAACAAATTACTGTTGAGCAATTGATAGAATTGAGCATAGTTATGAGGTTATCTAGGTATGATCATGTATATAGGCATCACGTCCGTGAAAAGTAGATCGAAACGATTCTGCATCTACTACTATTACTCCACTCATCGACCGCTATCCAGATGCATCTAGAGTATTAAGTTAAAAAGCAGAGTAACGCCTTAAGCAAGATGACATGATGTAGAGGAATAAATTCATGCAATATGATAAATACCCCATCTTGTTATCCTTGATGGCAACAATACAATACGTGCCTTGCAACCCCTTACATCCTTTGGTAAGGACACCGCAAGATTGAACCCAAAGCCATGCACTTCTCCCATTGCAAGAACTACCTATCTAGTTGGCCAAACCAAACGGATAATTCAAAGAGACTTGCAAAGATAACTCAATCATACATAAAAGAATTCAGAGAAGATTCAAATATTATTCATAGATAAACTGGATCATAAACCCACAATTCATCGGTCTCAACAAACACACCACAAAAAGAAGATTACATCGAATAGATCTCCACGAGAGAGGGGGAGAACATTGTATTGAGATCCAAAAAGAGAGAAGAAGCCATCTAAATACTAGCTATGGACCCGAAGGTCTGAAGTAAACTACTCACACTTCATCGGAGGGGCTATGGTGTTGATGTAGAAGCCCTCCGTGGTAGATGCCCCCTCCGGCGGAGCTCCGGAATAGGCCCCAAGATGGGATCTCGTGGATACAGGAAGGTACGGTGGTGGAATTAGGCTTTTGGCTCCGTCTCTGGTCTATTGGGGGTACGTAGGTATATATAGGAGGAAGGAGTACGTCGGTGGAGCGTCAGGGGGCCCACGAGGCAGGGGGCGCACCCAGGGGGGCGCGCCTCCACCCTCGTGACCGCCTCTGGCGCTTCTTGGAGTAGGGTCCAAGTCTCCTGGATCATGTTCGGTGAGAAGATCACGTTCCGAAAGGTTTCATTCCGTTTGGACTCCGTTTGATATTTTGTTTCTTCGAAATACTGAAATAGGCAAAAAAACAGCAATTTTGGGCCGGGCCTCCGGTTAATAGGCTAGTCCCAAAAATAATATAAAATTGGAAAATAAATCCCATTATAGTCCAAAACAATAGATAAAGTAGCATGGACCAATCGAAAATTATAGATACGTTGGAGACGTATTAGTCGCCGGGGCTAGGCCCACGGCCGCGGTTATCGTCCTCGGGGAAGCACCCGGCGCGGCGACCGTCTTCTCCGAACACCCTCACGTAGAGGGTGGCATCACCGTCGAACTTGAAGTGCAGGGTGCACCGCCGGCTCAAACCACGCGCGCGGGCAAACGTTTGCCAGCCGCGGGTCAGGGCCACGCTCCCGGCGTTGGAGACCCCCAGTGAAGTCCAGGAGGCCCGACTGCAGCAACCGTCCGCCTGGAGCCAGAGGCCACCCGGGGCGCCGGCCGGAAGTTCACCTAAGAGGAAGCGGGGAAGCTGGAGCCAAGTGCTGGTCGGCTCCGCCGACCACACGACAAACTCCGGCAGCACCTCCGTCGAGTGGAAGCGCGGCCTAGGGGGTCGCGCGGCCGTAGCGCGCCCCCCATCAATGGCCTGCCGCCCGTCACCGCGTGGGAGATTGCCTCCACGGCCGCGAGAAGCCACTAGGGGAGCCACAGGGTGCTTGTGAGGAAGGCCTCGACCGCGCTTGGCTGGGGGAGAGTCAGGCTCCACCTGGCGGGCCTTTCCTTTCTCCGCGGCCGAGAACCTCTTCGGTGGAGCCATGAAGAAGAAAGAGAAGCAAGAAGAGATGGACTGGAAGGGCACGCGCCGTTCCGTACTTATAGCCGAGGAAGGCCAACCGTCGACCTCCACGATCATAGGTAATCATGACCCGCTTTGCATGCAGGGACTTGTCAATTCGTGCAGTTGCCGAGGCGTCGTGGGGAAGTGGAGACGCCCACGTCCAATCAACCGCCACGCGGCGCCCAAGGCCGCAGGCAGTTAGGGCCCGCGGCGCTTCGCCCTTGCCCTTTCTCTTCTCTGCTAAGCCAAGTCCAGGCGCGCCTTGGGCCCGGGGGCTACTGTCGACGTTCTGGGAACGGGGTACCCAGACTTGCCTGCCTGCGGCCTGCGACGTGGCTCAAGGGGTGGCCCAGTGCGGCCCATCTTCATCAACACAAGCTCAGGACCCTTGCGAGGGGCCAAGTCTCATGAGGCGGACGGACAGAAGCTTCCTCGTGCACGGCCTCGTCAGGCTGGCTCGCGAGGAGGCGGAGAGATCAAGGCGGGTACCTCACGAGGTGCCCATGACGCAAGCCATGACGACCAAGAGCGCCCGGTGGCGCCCGACCAGAAGGTCCTCGTTCCTCTTTGGTGCAAAGGAGGCAAGCGCAGCGAGAGTATCAAGCAAAGGCAACCATTTCGATGCAACAAGACCAAGACCAACACAACGGCAGGAAGGAGGTCATCGTGGAGCCCAAGCCGCGTCACTGGCCGAGTCTTCGGCAGGCGAGGACCAACTTTAGTCAGGATAAGTGTACTAGATGTTCCCCTTTAAAATGGCCAATTGTTGGCGCCCTTCCCGCTCAATATTTGAGAAGAGGCCCAGGGCCTCTGCCTATAAATAGGACTAACCACCCACAGGGTAGAGGGAGGATCATCTCGAAGAGAGAGAGAGAAGCGACTGAACTCCCCCTAGCAGTTCATCGCACCAGCCAAGAACAGACCCTCGCGAGGCTGTTCTTCCTTGTACTGTTCATCATCAGCCCCAGAGGCAATCCACCACACCACAAACTAGAGTAGGGTATTACACCACAACGGTGGCCCGAACTAGTATAAAACCTTGTGTCCCTTGCGTTGTTCATCGTTCGTAGTTTAGATCCTTGCGAGGCGACGAGGTGTAGGTAGGTAGGAGGTGTGATCTCCGCGCGCGCCCCAGAGTTCGAACCTAGAGGGTCTGCGGTAAAAGCAGAACGATACAAGTAGTGCAATAAGCAAGATATGGGACTATTTGACATGTCCCCCTCTAGGGGCGAGCTGCGGGATGGTATGTTAGACAGGTATTTTGCTCGTTATAGAGACCACGTGCGCATTCGACGTAGCTTTCTGCCTCCTTGGTTGTTGCATCGTGTGTTCGGCGATTGTACTGCCGGACAAGTCTTCCGTAGAGTGAAGTCCTGAAAGCAAGAAAAAATGACAAAATCGGGAGCCCCTAGTCCGGTTGAGCCGCCTTTTGGGCGTTTCGTGGTCGTGCCCCTCCCCCTGTGCCCATGGTATTTCCAGAGCGTAATTATGTACGCGTAGTACTGGTTTCGCAATTGCGCGAGGGCTGGGGTTGGGGCCGCATTGCTACGCTTGCTCGGAGCGTGCCAGGAGGTCTTGTTGTAGGTTACTCCGGGCGCGCTTGACGGTGTCCGGACGTTTTATCGCCGGACTGGAGAATTGCCTTGAGATGCTGCTTTGTACTTCCGCTGCGAGGGCTGCCGTATGCTCTTCCGTTCGGAGAGAGGGTTCGGTGTTTCCATTGACCATAATGACTCCTCGAGGTCCTGGCATCTTGAGCTTGAGGTATGCGTAGTGCGGCACCGCGTTGAACTTTGCGAATGCAGTTCGTCCAAGCAGTGCGTGATAGCCACTGTGGAATGGGACTATGTCGAAGATTAACTCCTCGCTTCGGCAATTATCCGGGGATCCGAAGACCACTTCAAGTGTAACTGAGCCTGTGCAGTTGGCCTCTACTCCTGGTATGACGCCCTTGAAGGTCGTTTTTGTGGGTTTGATCCTTGAGGGGTCTATGCCCATTTTCCGCACTGTATCCTGATAAAGCAGGTTCAGGCTGCTACCGCCGTCCATAAGGACTTGAGTGAGGTGAAATCCGTCGATGATTGGGTCTAGAACCAATGCGGCGAATCCGCCATGGCGGATGCTAGTGGGGTGGTCCCTTCGATCGAAAGTGATCGGGTAGGAGGACCACGGGTTGAACTTTGGGGCGACTGGCTCCAACGCATATACGTCCCTTAGCGCACGCTTCCATTCCCTTTTGGGGATGTGGGTTGCGTATATCATGTTCACCATCCGCACTTGTGGGGGGAGGCCCTTCTGTCCACTATTGTTCGGTGGCCGGGGCTCCTCCTCGTCGGCGCTATGTAGCCCCTTGTCTCTGTTTTCGGCATTTAACTTGCCGACCTGCTTGAACACCCAACAGTCCCTGTTGGTGTGATTGGCTGGTTTTTCGGGGGTGCCATGTATCTGGCACGAGCGATCGAGTATGCGGTCCAAACTGGACGGGCCCGGAGTGTTTCTTTTGAATGGTTTTTTCTGTTGACCGGGTTTAGAGCCTCTGAATCCGGCATTAACTGTCGTATCTTCAGTATTGTCGCTGTTAATGTGGCGCTTGTGCTTGTTGCGACGCGACCTGCCATTGCTGTCCTTGGTATCCAATTACGTGGCTCTTGGTCATGTTATTACTCTGAGCCAGCCAGTTGTCTTCCCCAGCATAAGCGGGTCATGAGTGTCGTGAGGGCTTCCATGGATTTCGGCTTTTCCTGTCCGAGGTTCCGGGCAAGCCACTCGTCACGGATGTTATGCTTGAAGGCTGCTAGGGCCTCTGTGTCCGGACAGTTGACGATTTGATTTTTCTTGGTTAGGAACCGTGTCCAGAATTGTCTAGCAGATTCTTCTGGCTGCTGAATTATGTGGCTCAGGTCATCGGCGTTTGGTGGTCGCACATATGTGCCCTGGAAATTGTCGAGGAATGCAACTTCCAGGTCCTCCCAACAACCAATCGATTCTGCTAGCAAGCTGTTAAGCCAATGCCGAGCTGGTCCTTTAAGCTTTAGTGGGAGGTATTTGATGGCGTGTAGATCATCACCGCGGGCCATGTGGATATGAAGGAGATAGTCCTCGATCCATACCGCAGGATCTGTTGTGCCATCATATGATTCAATGTTGACGGGTTTGAAACCCTCTGGGATTTGATGATCCATTACTTCATCTGTGAAGCATAGTGGGTGTCTTGGCGCCTCAGATCGGGCTATATCACGACGTAGCTCGAATGAGCTTTGTCTGCTGTGTTCGCCCGGCCAGATTTATCAGATCCGGCGTGACGGTTATCGTCTGGTGTCGTGGGGTGCCCGCGCGATCCGTATATCGATCTTGTTTGCCTTGCCTTGTCCTCCAACACATCTCGCAGGTCTAGCGCATTTCCCCGTGACTTGGTATTTTTTGAGCGACGCCGGGGTGCGGCTTGAGTGGAGGGCCGAAAGGCCTCTCTGTCGCGGCCGCGAGCTGGCCGGTCAGCGACATCATGCGCTGGTGATTTAGGTGTTTCCTCCTCTAATCGGGGTAGCAACCTGTGCTTTGGGTAGCTCTTGTAGGGGCGTTCGAGTTCGTACTCTTCGGCCGCAAGGACTTCAGTCCATCTGTCGGCTAGCAAATCTTGATCAGCTCTAAGCTGCTACTGTTTTTTCTTAAGGTTACTCGCCGTGGCCATAAGCCTATGTTTAAAGCGCTCTTGTTCGACGAGATCCTCATGCATGACAAATTCGTCTTCGGAGGGAGGCATGTAATTATCATCCTCTTCCTCTCTGTCTGCCACTCTCTCAGGAGGGCTGGCTTCTCCATCCTCCTGCACTGAATCTTGCTGGAGGGAGTTGTCTTCGGCACTGTCCGGGGTGTTATTCTCTCCCGTGCCGGTATCACCGTTTTTTCTTCGGCGGGACTTAGAGCGGCGTCGCTGACGCCGGAGCTTAGGTTGCTTCTTGGAGGGGTCATCCCCCGCTGTTCCGTCGCCATTGCCTTCTTTGGGTGTATCCACCATATATATGTCATATGACGATGTGGCTTTCTAGTGCCCTATAGGCGCTGGTTCCTGTTCGTCTCCTACATCGTCGTCCATACTGTCGATGTCATCAGAGTCGAAGTCGAGCATGTCGGTTAAGTCATCGACAGTGGCTACAAAGTGGGTGGTGGGTGGGCGTCGAATTTCTTCGTCGTCCGCATCCTAGTCATGCCGGTCATAATCTGGCCAGGATTCTCCTGACAAAGAGAGAGACCTTAGTGAATTCAGAATGTAGCCGAAGGGCAGGTGCTGAAAGATATCCGCGGCGGTGAATTCCATGATCGGCGCCCAGTCGGATTCGATTGGCAGGGGCGCGGAGGGTTCGGAGCCCGGAGAAGAGTCCGGAACTTTGGAGTCACGAGCTTCGCAGAGGATAAGATTGGTGTTCGGCTCGACCACCGTCGAGACTGCAGGCCCCGGGGCGGGGTCTAGCCACCCGTCCTCAATCGGCGTAGTCGGCTCCGAGCTAGGGGTCAGAGCGGATGCGGGTGCGGCCTCTAGGGCACTATTCGGCGGCAGAGCTAAATCATGCCCGTTGTGATAGTGCGGTGCGCCCGGCTGTGGCTCGAATCCGTCAAAGATCAAGTCTCCGCGGACGTTAGCTGTGTAGTTCAAACTTCCAAATCTGACTTGATGGCCAGGGGCGTAGCTTTCGATCTGCTCAAGATGGCCAAGCGAATTAGCCCACAGTGCAACGCCGCCGAATACGAAGATCTGTCCAGGGAGAAAACTCTCACCCTGGACCGCATCGCTGTTGATGATCAGAGGAGCCATCGGGCCTAAAGATGACGACACAGAGGAACTCTCAATGAAAGCACCAATGTCGGTGTCAAAACCGGCGGATCTCGGTAGGGGGTCCCGAATCGTGCGTCTAGGCGGATGGTAACAGGAGACAAGGGACACGATGTTTTTACCCAGGTTCGGGCCCTCTCGATGGAGGTAAAACCCTAGTCCTGCTTGATTAATATTGATGATATGGGTAGTACAAGGGTAGATCTACCACGAGATCAGAGAGGCTAAACCCTAGAAGCTAACCTATGGTATGATTGTTGTTGTCCTACGGACTAAAACCCTCCGGTTTATATAGACACCAGAAAGAGCTAGGGTTACACAGAGTCGGTTACAATGGGAGGAGATCTACATATCCGTATTGCCAAGCTTGCCTTCCACGCCAAGGAAAGTCCTATCCGGACACGAGACGAAGTCTTCAATCTTGTATCTTCATAGTCCAAGAGTTCGGCCAAAGGTTATAGTCCGGCTATCCGGACACCCCCTAATCTAGGACTCCCTCGGTCTCCCAAATGTTCTTGGCATCCAGCTTGTGGTTGTTGGTGAACTCCGCGATCATCATATGGTTGGCATTGAGTCCACGTTCCACCATCCCCTGGCACTTGAAAACTTGTTGCTCCATTGCTTCGAGTCTCGTCTCCACGCTTCCTGTCCTCCTTGGTCCCTCAACATCGCAGATGTGCAACAACCCATCACGCATCTCAATGGTTTGAGGGTGTTGCAGCACCTCCGCGGGGTAGGGGTTGATGACCTTCTCGAAGAACTTGTCCTTGGGGGCGCTTGGAGATGCCATGGTGATCTAGATCTGTCAGAAAAATAGCTCGAAACAAAAACAGAGGATATTTGTGTGATACAGGAGTCAAAACCTTCGGGAGATTATATAACGAATTTTTACCGACCGAAAGGAGTATCGTGCAAGAAAATGGAGTCCGGAGAGCACACGAGGCAGGGGGCGCACCCAGGGGAGTAGGGCGTGCCTCCCACCCTCGTGGAAGCCTCGTGTCCTTCCTGGGCTGCTTCTTATTTACCTATTTTTCTAAATATTCCAAAACAGAGAAAATTTTCCATTAGAACTATTTTGGAGTTGTTTTACTTACCGTACCACATACCTATTCCTTTTTGGAGTCTGAAACGTTCTGGAAAGTGTCTCTTATGTATTCCTCCGGTGTTACGGTTTTAATAACATTAGTTTCAACATTTATACGGTTACCTGAGATATAATTTTTGATTCTTTGACCGTTCACCACCTACGGATTTGTGCCTTCAAAGTTGTTGATTTTTATGGAACCGAAACGATAGACCTCCTCGATAACGTAAGGACCTTCCCATTTAGAGAGAAATTTTCCTGCAAAAAATATTAAATGGGAGTTGAATAGCAACACATAATCACCTACATTAAACTCACGCTTTTGTATCCTTTTGTCATGCCATCTTTTAACTTTTTCTTTGAACAGTTTGGCATTCTCATATGGTTGGGTTCTCCATTCATCAAGTGAGCTAATGTCAAATAACCTCTTCTCACCGGCAAGTTTGAAATCATAATTGAGTTCTTTAATAGCCCAATATGCCTTATGTTCTAGTTCGAGAGGTAAGTGACATGCTTTTCCATAAACCATTTTATACGGAGACATGCCCATAGGATTTTTATATGCAGCTCTATAGGCCCATAATGCATCATCAAGTTTCTTGGACCAATTCTTTCTGGATCTATTAACAGTCTTTTGCAAAATTAATTTGAGCTCTCCATTACTCAATTCTACTGGACCACTAGACTATGGGTGATAAGGAGATGCAATTCTATGATTAACATCATACTTAGCAAGCATTTTATGAAAAGCACCATGAATAAAATGTGAACCACCATCAGCCATTAAATATCTAGGGACTCCAAACCTCGGAAAAATAACTTCTTTAAGCATCAACAGAGGTGCTATGATCAGCACTACTAGTTGGAATAGCTTCTACCCACTAAGTAACATAATCAACAAAGAACTAAAATATGTGTATACCCATTAGAGGAAGGAAAAGGTCCCATATAATCAAAGCCCCAAACATCAAATGGTTCAATAACAAGTGAATAATTCATAGGCATTTCTTGATGTCTACTAATGTTACCAATTCTTTTACATTCATCACAAGATAAGACAAACTTACAAGCATCCTTGAAGAGAGTAGGCCAATAAAAACCGGATTGCAATACCTTATGTGCAGTTCTATCTCCAGCGTGGTGCCCTCCATAAGCCTCAGAGTGACACTTGCGTAGGATCTGTTCCTGTTCATGCTCAGGTACACAACGCCTAATAACACCATCTACTCCCAGAAGTAATGTCTTAAATCATAGAAAAACTTTTTCTTTTGCGGGTATGTGAATCTAGGTGGTATAAATTTAGCAACAATGTAATTAGCATAATCAGCATACCATGGAGCAGTATGAGAATCATTTAAGACATTTAATTGTTCATCAGGAAAGCTATCATCAATAGGTAGTGGGTCATCAAGAACATTTTCTAACCTAGACAAGTTATACGCAGCGGGTTCTCAGCTCCCTTTATATCAATAATATGTAAATCAAATTCTTGTAGCAAGAGAACCCATCTAATAAGTCTAGGTTTAGCATCTTTCTTTTCCATAAGATATTTAATAGCAACATGATCGGTGTGAATAGTTACTTTAGAATCAAAAATATACGGTCTAAACTTATCACAAGCAAATACAACTGCTAAGAATTCTTTTTCAGTAGTGGCATAATTTCTCTGGGCATTGTCTAGAGTTCTACTAGCATATTGAATAACATTTAATTTCTTATCAACTCTTTGCCCTAGAACAGCACCTCCAGCATAAATGCTAGCATCACACATAATTTCAAAGGGTAAATTCCAATCAGGTGGCCGAATGATAGGTGCAGAAATCAATGCTTTCTTAAGTATATCAAATGCTTCTAGACAATCATTATGAAAAACAAAATGTATATCTTTTTGTAATAGATTAGTCAGAGGCCGAGAAATTTTTGAGAAGTCCTTAATGAACCTCCTATAAAAACCAGCATGACCAAGGAAACTTATTATACCTTTGATGTCCTTGGGACATGGCATCTTTTCAATAGCATCAACTTTAGCTTTATCCACTTCAATACCTCTTTCAGAAATTTTATGCCCCAAGACAATGCCTTCATTAACCATAAAGTGGCACTTCTCCCAATTCAATACAAGGTTAGTTTCTTCACATCTCTGCAAAACTCGATCAAGGTGGCTCAAGCAATCATCAAAAGAGGATCCATATATGGAGAAATCATCCATGAAAACCTCACAAATCTTTTCACGGAAGTCAGAGAATATATCCATCATGCATCTTTGGAAGGTAGTAGGTGCATTACATAAACCAAAAGGCATACGTCTATAAGCAAAAGTACCGAAAGGGCAAGTCAAAGTGGTGTTTGCTTGATCATCAGCTGACACAGGTATTTGAGACAAACCAGAGTAACCATCTAGAAAGCAAAAATGCATATGTTTGGATAATCTTTCTAGCATTTGATCGATAAAAGGTAAGGGGTAATGATCTTTTTTAGTAGCCTTATTTAATTTGCGGAAATCAATTACCATCCTATAACCTGTAATAATTCTTGGCAGAATCAATTCATCTTTATCATTAGGAACGACAGTAATACCTTCCTTTTTAGGGACACAATGGACATGACTTACCCACTGACTATCAGCAACGGGATAAATTATACCTGCCTCAAGGAGCTTTAGTATTTCCTTTCTTACCACTTCTTTCATCTTAGGATTCAGCCGTCGTTGATGATCAACAACTGGTTTGGCATCTTTCTCCAAATTTATGTTGTGTTGGCATAGAGTGGGACAAATGCCCTTAAGATCATCAAGAGTATATCCAATAGCAGCAAGGTGCTTCTTCAAAGTTTTCAATAATTTTTCTTCCTCCTTCTCTGAAAGGTTAGCACTAATAATAACAGGATATATCTTCTTTTCATCAAGATAAGCATAATTAAGAGTATCAGGCAACGGTTTAAGCTCAAACACGGGATCACCCATGGGTGGAGGAGAATCCCCTAGGATTTCAATAGGCAAATTGTGTTTCAGAATAGGTCCCTGTTTAAAGAATACTTCATCTATTTCCCTTCTTTCATTCATAAACATATCATTTTCATGGTCTAGCAAATATTGTTCTAAAGGATCACTAGGAGGTACGGCAATAGAAGCAAGACCAATAATTTCATCTTTACTAGGCAATTCCTCAGCACGAGGTTGTCTAAGAAATTTAGAAAAATTAAACTCATGAGACATATCATCCAAACCAATAGTAACAACATCCTTCTTGCAATCTATCTTAGCATTAACAGTATTCAAGAAGGGTCTACCAAATATAATGGGACAAAAGCTATCTTGAGGGGAACCAAGAATAAGGAAATCAGCAGGATATTTAGCTTTCCCACACAAGACCTCAACATCTCTAATAATCCCAATTGGTGAAATTGTATCTCTATTGGCAAGCTTAACGGTGACATCAATTTCTTCTAACTCAGCAGGTGCAATATCATGCATAATTTCTTGATATAAAGAAATAGGTATTGCACTAGCACTAGCACCCATATCATACAAGCCATGATAACAATGATATCCTATTTTAATAGAAATAACAGGCATGCCTACAACAGGTCTATGTTTATCTTTGGCACCAGGCTTAGCAATTCTAGCAGTCTCATCACAAAAGTAAATAACATGCCCATCAATATTATCAGTCAAGAGATCTTTAACCATAGCAATATTAGGTTCAACTTTAACTTGCTTAGGAGGTTTGTGTGTCCTAGTATTACTTTTGTTGACAATAGTTGAAGCTTTAGCATGATCCTTTATTCTAACAGGGAAAGGTGGTTTCTCAACATAAGTAGTAGGAACAATAGGATCATTATAAGTGATAGTCTTTTCTTCAACTTTAATAGGTTAAACTACTTTTACTTCTATGGGAGGATGATATTTAAACCAGTTCTCCTTAGGGAGATCGAGCAGCAAAAGATTCACAAAAAGAACCTACTATCTCAGAGTCAAGTCCATATTTAGTGCTAAATTTACGGAAAACATCGGTATCCATAAAAGATTTAACACAATCAAACTTAGGTGTTATACCTGACTCCTTACCTTCGTCGAGATCCCAGTCTTCGTAGTTGCATTTAATTCTTTCCAATAAATCGCATTTGAACTCAATAGTCTTCATCATAAAAGAGCCAGTACACGAAGTATCGAGCATGGAGCGATTGTTGTCAGAAAGCCAAGCATAAATTTTTTGAATAATCATTTCTCTCGAGAGCTCATGATTGGGGCATGAATATAACATTGACTTAAGCCTCCCCCAAGCTTGACCGATGCTTTCTCCTTCGCGAGGCAAAAAATTATATATATAATTATGATCACGATGAACAAGATGCATAGGATAAAACTTCTGATGAAATTCCAATTTCAATCGCTTGTAGTCCCATGATCCCGTATCATCACATAGCCTATACCATGTCAATGCATCCCCTTTAAAGATAAAGGGAAGACCTTCTTCTTGATAACATCATCGGGCATACCTGCAAGCTTAAATAATCCACAAACTTCATCCACAAAGATTAAGTGTAAATCGGGATGCAATGTTCCATCTCCTGCAAAAGGATTAGCCAGCAGTTTCTCTATCATACCCGAAGGAATTTCAAAGTAAACATTTTCACTTTCAGTAGGTCCAGTAGGTTGAGGAGCAACTCTTTGCTCTACTAGTCGAGGTGAAGATACCCCGAACAAGCCCCTCAAAGGGTTACTTTCCATAGTAACAAGTGACAGTAAATTTCAGCACACTATATAAATTTTTCCTTACCAAATTCCACCTACCAAAGGCGCTTCACTCCACAACAGCGGCGCCGAAAAGAGTCTTGATGACCCACAAGTATAGGGGATCTATCATAGTACTTTCGATAGTAAGAGTGTCGAACCCAATGAGGAGCAGAAGGAAATGATAAGCGGTTTTCAGTAAGGTATTCTCTAATTATCGGTAACAGATAGTTTTTTGATAAGGTAATTGGTAACGAGTAACAAGTAACATGTGTAAATAAAGTCCAGCAAGACGGCCCAATCCTTTTTGTAGCAAAGGACAAGCCTGGACAATTTCTTATATGAAGGACAATGCTCCCGAGGACACATGGGAATTATCGTCAAGCTAGTTTTCATCACGTTCATATGATTCGCGTTCGGTACTTTGATAATTTGATATGTGGGTGGACCGGTGCTTGGGCGCTGTCCTACTTGGACAAGCATCCCACTTATGATTAACTCCTATTGCAAGCATCCACAACTACAAAAGAAGTATTAAGGTAAACCTAACCATAGCATGAAACATATGGATCCAAATCAACCCCTTACGAAGCAACACATAAACTAGGGTTTAAGCTTCTGTCACTCTAGCAACCCATCATCTACTTATTACTTCCCAATGCCTTCCTCTAGGCCCAAACAATGGTGAAGTTTCATGTAGTCGACGTTCACATGACAACACTAGAGGAGAGACAACATACATCTCATCAAAATATCGAACGAATACCAAATTCACCTGACTACTAATAGCAAGACTTCTCCCATGTCCTCAGGAACAAATGTAACTATTCATAAAGCATATTCATGTTCATAATCAGAGGGGTATTAATATGCATAATGGATCTGAACGTATGATCTTCCACCAAGTAAATCAACTAGCATCAACTACAAGGAGTAATCAACACTACTAGCAACCTACAGGTACCAATCCCAGGCTATGAGACAAAGATTGGATACAAGAGATGAACTAGGGTTTGAGAGGAGATGGTGCTGGTAAAGATGTTGATGAAGATGGACCCCCTCCCGATGAGAGGATCGTTGGTGATGACGATGGCGATGATTTCCCCCTCCCGGAGGGAAGTGTCCCCGGTAGAACAGCTCCGCCAGAGCCCTAGAGTGGTTCCACCAAGGTTCCGCCTCGTGGCGGCGGAGTCTCGTCCCGAAAGCTTGCTTATGATTTTTTTCTTGGACGAAAGACTTCATATAGCAGAAGATGGGCACCGGAGGGCCACCAGGAGGCCCACGAGGCATGGGGCGTGCCCAGGGGGTAGGGCGCGCCCTCCACCCTCGTGGCTAGGGTGTGGGCCCCCTCTGGTATTTTCTTCGTTTGGTATTTTTATTATTTCCAAAAATAATTTTCGTGGAGTTTCAGGACTTTTGGTGTTGTGCACAATAGGTCTCTAATATTTGCTCCTTTTCCAGCCCAGAATTCCAGCTGCCGGCATTCTCCCTCTTTATGTAAACCTTGTAAAATAAGAGAGAATAGGCATAAGTATTGTGACATAATGTGTAATAACAGCCCATAATGCAATAAATATTGATATAAAAGCATGATGCAAAATTGGCGTATCAACAAGCAGCGAGGTACCAGGTAACTTAACTATCCGTGATGGACTCTCTTGAATGCCATCATTATTTATCTATGCGTGTTTGAGCTATGCATTTGTCGATGGGCCTGGGAGTTGATCTAGTAGGGCAGTGGCATGGGTCCAAAGTAGTAGAAGTAGCACAAAAACATTTTTTGAGTGTAGGATTTTCCTTGATCAAGCCTGCCTACTAGAATCGCCGGTGCTTGAAAGGAAAAGTAAAGGAAAAACATAGGAATTGGACAGTTTCCTATGGTACTACTATTCATGCATTTGGTTCAAAGGAATGAAGCAAAGGAAAACTGTAGGATTTGTTCCTTTAGTGTCTCCTTGAAAGAAAAACCTTAGGAATTTTAATATCCACTTGTCCTCCTTTTCAAATTCATATTCATGAAGCACAAGACTAAGAGATAGTAGCATAATAGCATTATAACCGTACATTTTCTTGTGGTTTGACTTAATCTCACCATGCTTCTTTGCATCCTGTGATCTTCCAATTCTTGTGAACCAAACATCCAGATTGGCAGAAATCCCGTGTGTTTTAAATTCTCTGTTTTGCACGTGCATTCCTATGCTATTCCTGTGTATTTTCTATCCCTGCATTGTTAGAATCCTCCAATTCAAACGAGCCCTTACAGTAATTGCTTCTCTTCTGAGATAGTTGTCAAACAAAACCTTGGGTGGTTTGTCCCGCTCTGTTGCACCGTCATCCACCCAGCTCACCGCTCCAATGATGAAGGGTCCAAAGACGGCAGGAATCCGGCCTCCAGACTGTCTTTTGCCGCCTCAGATCTTCTTCCCCACCGCAGGCAGCCATGACAACTGCATTACCATCATCAACCGAGCAGATGACCTCCAGGACTACATGAGTCCACAAGAGAGGTCGCACTCTTTCGTGTCTTCTTACGTTATGCATCGCTTAATATTACATGCTACTTTATCATCCTGTTCACCAATTAGACTCTGAGTCAGCTCCAAACTAATGGTCAAACTTGAGTTCTTAAATGGTTGTGGGGTACATATCGGGGCCGCAATCAATAGTATCTATCTACTATCTGGTTAATCTCTAGTGTCTACTATGAGTTTCATGTTGGGTGGGAAACAAACAGTAAAGAAGCCAGTATCTGTATTTTTTAACTGAAGCCATTATCTGGCTGCTATCATTGGTTTTGGGTCTATCCACAGGTTGCTACCATCACTCTGGATTTCTGCATGCACTCCTTACATTGGTTTTGGGTCCATTCCTATGCATGTCAGTTATTGTACACAATGGAACTGAACATGTAGAGCAAAAGAGACGAGCCTTGCGTGGGAATAAAATTTCATGCAGACGTCGCTCCATGGTAGGCGCAAAGGCAGCCCCCCTCCACCCATTTCGGATTGTAATCGAGAGGAAGATATCTGTTACGAGGGGATTCAGAAGGAGAAGACCACTCCTATTTACCCCCTGAGGTCTTCGCTCTAACATGGCATGCTGATGTTGGTTATATCATGCATATGGTGCCTTGCATTGCTTAGTTTATACATCAAATATGTCATCTGCTTAGTTTAGACATGCTTTGTGTGAATGCCATCTGTTTAGTTTATTCATCGTTTATGTGAATTATGCAACACCATCTTGTTTAGCCAGGCATCATATATGTGAATTTTTCAATGTCATCCTGCTTAGCCAGTCATCTTATATGTGAATTATATCAGGCCATCCTTTTTTTGTTACGTATTACATTTGTCAACAATGTTAGTACATTCAACTACTCTTCGTGTGCATCAGCCATTTGACACGATGATGGAAAATTCTGGAGTGAAAACAAGGTCTACAGAGCAGACTATGCTATCTGATTAAGTGCATATCTCGCTGGTTACGGATAGCTCCCCAGAGGAGGATTCAGAGACAGATGACCAGTCCTATTTCCCCTCGAGGTGTATGCTCTAACTTGGCAGGGTTATGTTGCTCATATCATGCGTATGGTGTCTTGCATTGCTATGTCATTTGATTAGTTTAGACATGCTTTGTGTGAATGCCACCTGTTTAGTGTCTAATAACCATATATGTGAATTATGCATTGCCATCTTGTTGCAAGACATTATATATGTGAATTATCCAATGATATCTTGTTGCAAAGGCATTATATATGTGAATTATGCAATGCCATGTTGTTTAGCCAATCATCATGTATGTGAATTATATCATGCTATCATTTTTTGTATTACGTGTTCCATTTGTCAACAATGTTTGTGTATTCAACTACTCTTCCTATGCATCAGCCATTTGAAGCGGTGATGGAAGTATCTGGAGTGAAAACAAGGTATTCAGAGCAGACAATGCTACCCGTTGAAGCAGACATCTTGCTAGTTACAGAGAGCTCCTCAGAGGAGGATTCAAAGACTGATGACTAGTCCTATTTCCCCCCTGAGGTCTATGCTCAAACTTGGCAGGGTTATATTACCCATGTCATGCATGTTGTCTTGTATTTCTTATTCTTACATCATGGATTGCCATCTGCTTACTTGCTTACTATATAAATCATATATTTGAATTATATCATGCCATCATGTTTACATACACAACATCTATCTGAATTATGGCATGGCAACCCATTTAATAAAGACATCATATAGTTATATCATCTCATCCTGTTTAGTGTTTACAATCATCATATTTTGAATTATGTCATTCTATCCGTGAATTATATCATGCTATCATGTTTCCATAGGCGTCATGTATGTGAATTATGGCATGCCAACCTATTTAATAAACACATTATATAGTTATATCATGTCATCCTATTTACATAGTCATCATATTTTGAACTATGCCTTTCCTATATTTTTTTAGTTAGCCATCATAATGTGAAATTGTGTCATGTTATCCTGTTTAGTTAGCCATCATATATGTGAAATCGTGTCATGCTATCCTGTTTGGTTAGACAACATAAATGTGAATTATTTCATGCCCTCTTTTGTTCCCTACTATCCATTGCACCTATCTATCATACAATGTCTATACATTCAATTACTTTTCTTGTTTATCAGCCATTTGAATTGGAGAGGGTGATGGCAGTATCTAAGGGAGTAAGAACACGGTCTTCATAAAAGATAGTGCTACCAGTTGATGCAGATAGAACCACGGTTGTACTTGCCCAAGAACCAGACCCACCACACATAACCCAAACTCTCGCAGATTGTACCCCTACCCAGTTAGACAAAGAACCAGCTACACCCCTTCTAACCCCAACCCCAGCAGATAGTAACCCAGTTCCAGTTGACACAGCACTGTCTCCACCACAGAGCACCCAAACATGAGCAGTTAGTAAGGGAACAGCAGTGCCCAAAGCACGAGGACCACCACTTCGAATCCCAACTCAACACTTAAAGGAGAAGAAGAATTGTTCTCAGGTCAGGTTTTGTAGCTATGGTTCACACTCCTTTGCTCTTGCATCACTGTATTTACGCATACCAACTATTTTAACATTTGAAGAATGGAATTGAAACTCCAATGGCGCAACAGGTATGTTTTAAACCTGTTTCTTTAACTGGTTTGCTGTTGTAACTTGCTCTATGTTGATTTCAGTTTCAATTGAATAAACAGTTGTGTTCTCATGTCATGCACATTACAAGTGTTTTTATTGCTCTATAGTTTCCCACACTTATATTCCGCCTATTCTGGTTTGTCTTGAACAAATATTATTTGAACTCTGTCTCTATCTTGATTTGGCAACTAAAACTAGAATGATATAGACCATAAAGTGACCATGGTACATAGATATATGTTTGTTTCATGATGTTATCATGTCCACTTTACTACTGAACTGATTTACCAAAATGAGTTTCATATACAACATGGTAAACCTGTGATGTGTCTGCTTGTTTCTCTTTTAGAATGCGGACAAAATATTGGAGTCTGATGCCCGTTATGCAATGGTAAAGGAAGTAATGCAGATAAGGTTCAAGATAGTGAGACATCCCTGACGGTCTCCAAGAAAGCTGATAAAAACTATCTTGACGATAGTGAGAGAACCCAAAAGTCCTGTCATGATGTAGTGTTCGAGTTCATCGCCTCTTCATCACCGCACAAGCTCTTCGAACTTGTTGCCTGAATCAGTTCATCTTATTGAGTCTCAACTACAAGTTGAAAGACATCGATCAGAATTCAGATGCATACTTTCTGGTGCAACAGCAAGCACTGGAGGATTTAAGCGCCAAACAAGAGATAGTTAATAAGCTTGCTAAGCATCTTGCCAGCATTATGGGTAGCCAGGATATTGTTTATTGAGCTCTTCTGAAGTGGTTTCAGTTCTGGACTAGTTTTGTTGCGGTGTTTATTTCCACTGGTCGCCAACTTTGACAACAAGTGTATATGATATGCGGCTTTGTTCCCTATATTTGCACTGGTGGCGAACTTTGATGCCCAGTGGATGTAATATGTGTAATAGCCGTGATAGCCTAGCGTAAGTTGCTTGCTTATTTATTTACTTGTTGTCTTGTTAATTTGTTTGCTTGTAGTTAGTGCAGTTCTTTTTCCACGGTTTGCTAGTGGCCGCAATAACCTATTTTTTTAAAACTAGGCCACAATAACCATGGGCTACATATTTACTGTAGTTACCATGGGCCTCCTACGGGCCGTGGAAACAATGGGCCTTCTAAGGGCCATAGAAACAATGGACCTTCTACGGGTCGTATGATCGATCGGCCAAACATGGGCCAATAATAGACCGCATTATGGGCCGTAAACGGGCTAGATTTGGAATCATCCGTTCATGGGCCGACCATAATGGACTGTCGTTAATCGTTCATATTAGATGACGCTATGAAAACGGCCCAACGGATTAACGACCTGATTGTAACCACAGACTGAATTTGGCCCACAAGCAGAAATGTCCAGTAACGGGTCGTAAGTAACCGTATGCTTGAAATAATCCCAAGAATAAATAGGCCCTGAGAAGGCTGAAAGATAACACGGGTTGGAAACGGCCCAATGGAATAATGGGCCGTTAATGGGTATAAAGCGATACACTGTTCATTGCGGGCCAGATTCACCACGGGCTGTTAATGGGCCAAGAGTTACAAATGGCCTCCTATGGGCCGAAAGACCTCATGGGCCATACATGGGCCGGAAGTTACAACGGGCTGGAATCATATTGGATGGCCCGATGAAGCTACCGGGCTTAATTCCGATAGGCCGTAACGGGCTGTGAGTTAGCGGGCCGTAAATGGGCTATATACGAACAGGCCGTTAACAGGCTTTCCATGGGCCGACCCGTTACCTTTTGACCAAGTCAAACAGGCCGGCCTTTTCACCGGAATGGGCCTCTGTTGGGCCGTGCCATGTGTCGACCTATCATAGGCGCCTCCTGTCCAATGAATGGATGACATCTGTCCCAACGTTGAGCCAACACGTGTTTCCTCCGACCAATGAATATTTTACATGTGGAAAATCCCCATTGGTTCGGGCTGTTAACAGGTTATCGGATCCAGTACCGGCCCCGATAGCTTAATGGCATTGGTCACCCTTGACGAAAGCACTTCTATCACACGTGATTTATCGTCATGGAAGTGCACACTTCTGTGATGATAATTTTGGTAATGTCATGGAACACTACTACGACAACACAGGTATGACTATCTTGATTCTGTCATAAAATCGTCATGGATGTACATGCATGACAGAAAACGTGACCTACCGTGACAAACATGTATCATCACGGAAGTGTATTTTTTTTGTAGTGATACAAGGATATCATCCAGATAAACCATGATGAAATTGTCGAGGTATTCCATGAATATATAGTTTATCAGACGAGAGAATGTCGCTGGAGCATTGGTCAAGCCGAAGGACATGACGATGTACTCGTATGAACCATAGCGAATAACGAAGGCGGTCTTGGGAATATCCTCTTCACGAACTCAGATCTGGTGGTAACCCAACCTCAAATCTAGTTTAGAGAATACTAAGGAACCAGCAAGTTGATCATACAGATCGTTGATTCTGGGAAGCGGATACTTGTTCTAGATTGTTGCCTGGTTGATTGGTCGGTAATGTGGACCAAACGATTAGTTCCATCCTTCTTCTTGACAAAGAGAAAAGGTGCTCCCCAAGCAGAGGAACTAGGATGAATGAATCCCTTGTAAAGAGATTTGTCGATTTCCTCCTTAAGCTTAAGAAGTTCATGCGACGACATCTTGTATGGTTGCTTGGCTATAGGATGTGGCACCCCGGCTTAGAGAAATCGGAACGCCCCGTATTCCAGCCTAGAGATCGAGGAGAAGTCTTCTAGAATATGGTACTGCTTAGCATAGAACAAATCAGCTCTTTATTACAATCTATATGGGTACAAGGAGATTACATCGGCACAGCGACACTACGCCTGCCACGGTTGCTCCATGCAAGCAGCAGAACAACACGAAGCAGCGGAATAACTCTAGTAGCGGAACAACAACAATGATGATGAACTCCACTCCGCAGGGACTCTGGCTGGAATGCTTATCCTAGCTCGCAAACAAGGAATCCACGGAAAACAAGCTATCAAATCCGGCATGACCTGTAAACTGGCATGGCACGCCAGGTCAGTACATTGAATGTACTTGCAAGCTCACAGCAACCAAAGCAATCAAGACAAACTACAGCATGGCAATTACATGTTAAGCAAGGATTAACATGATATTAATAGATCAATCATAGCATGGACAAGACGGACATGATACATCTAGAACAATATGATCAGGGCATGAACATATGAACATGACGATACTAGCATGCAACATGATGAAACTATCATGCACCAACTTACTCTGCTCGGGTTACCTCGTAACCAACATATGCATAAGCTGACCATCACGGACATCACATGATCATCTTAGGATCCAATCAAGCTTGGTATTAACAATACCATAGTAATCATTCATGACCACAAGGAGCTTGACCTTTACCCATGATTCTCGCATAACACCACAAATGTCCAACAACTCGGTATCCTCGATACCACGGTGGTCCTCTCACGATCACCTAAAGATCAACCAACTTCTCTCATCATCGAACCATGGTTGTTATTAAGCACATTTTTATTATAACTGTTGACCCATAGTGTGGCCGACTACGAACTGGGCCCACATCCGCGGGAGCGGCTATCGATAGATTTAAACACACACTCTGCAGAGGTTAGCACACTGTACCCACATCACGGAACCCATGGCCTGGCACTCCCATTCAGGTGGACCAACTGCATTCCAACAAAACCGATCTACTGCCATGACACTCTCCCAGCAACTCCGACCAATTCCCCTTTGGGATAAGTCATGGGTGGCCCCGTGCCTACCAAAGGCATCAACGACCACCGTCATGGAAAAACAACCAATGGGGACAAGGATCCTTACAACAACAATGGGCACACAAGGCTTATGCCGTCCTACCCGGCCAAGGTAGCGCCCGCGCATAACCTTCCCTCATTGGAGGCACCGGCGAGAGGCATGACAATAGACCCAGTTAAGACCCTCCCATAAGGCAAGTGTGGCTGCACTAGTCAGCTCGATTTGGTGGCACCATGACTCAGCCAACAGTTGTTCAAGTTCATTCAAGTCTGGTTAAACTTGAATGCAATAAGCTGAGCCATTTTAAAATAACATGATGCAACTACAATGCATGAGTATGATATCAACATAATCATGGGGGTACAACATAATCAATGAGCATAACAACAACATTAAAACATTTATCCAGATGAGCACGGAATCTTGTGACGAGCATGTATATCACAAGTAGAACACTACTCATAGCATAACTTGACCACTAGCATCAATAATGAATACCATGCAAGAACATATCAATAATACTACCATGCAAGCATTTAATCAACTAGAAGCAAAGGAAACATGCATAACCACGGTACTCGTAACAGACGATAGTCATGCACCGAAGAACATGACCAACACCAACAGGTACTGCTACCAAGCATGTCATATGAAAGTAATACTAGCATGATAACCAGATGCATCGAATCAAAGCACGAAGGTGAACATGGAACTGTAAGTAGTACCGAAACATTGATAACAGTTGCAGACAAACAAGCAGAGATCTATTAAATATTCAAGTTGAAAACCATGGCTAATGCATGCAATCATGCAAGTGGTTGTTGTGGCTTGCCTGGGAATGGAGAATGCACCGGGGAGAAACGCAGAAAGATCGTGGAAAGAACACCGGAAAGGGGTCTCCCTCGGAGGGGACTGATTAGTGGCAAGGGCAAAATGGTCATTTCTAGTATGTCAAACCATAGTGAAAATGCTAGGAACAGAACGGGCTCGATGAGATGAAGACGTGCGTGTTGGAATCACCTCAGTCGGAGTTACGAGCAAAAAGTTAGGAGGGGTTTTCTGCCAGGTACCCATCTGTAAAGAAAATATTCACAAACTGGGCCTGGACAGAAAAGTAGAAGACGTACTTCACAGAACACGTTTTCTTTAAGCGAAACATTCTTGTCACGGCGGCTCACTTATCTAGCTGGCAGGGTGCGGGGCCGGGTGCTTGGGTCACTGCCCGATGGGTCCCACTTCTTTCTCTCTCTCCTCCCGCTCCTCCTCTTCCTCCTCCCGATGATGGCTCACACGACAGAGGAAAGCCGCCGGCGCCGGCGCTCACCTGGCCAGCTCCGGCCACCTCCGGTGGAGCTCAGACCACCGGAACGATCAGGGGAGAGGGCCGCACCCACCTAGGTGCTGCACGCGCGCCGGGGAGGGTCGTGGCGACTGCAGCTAGGACTCCGGCTGGGGTGGCCTTCGGCCGAGGTTCGAGATGAGGCCACCGGTGGTCTGGTGAAGAGAAAAGGGGGCGGGGCGGCTCGGCGGACTATGGGGGGTCTTCAAGTGGTGGTGGAACAGGGAATGGGGCTCAGGCTCGCTGAAATTTAAGTCAGAGAGAGGGGCGTCCATGGTGGAAAATAGAGGCGAAGAGGGCGGCTCGAGCTTCGGGCAGTGGTCGGGGAGGCTGCTGGGAGTGAGTTGAGGGCGATGCGGTGCTCGGGGGGAGCGGGGAGGGCCATTATATAGGCGGCGGTGTGGTGCCGAGCTGGCCGTTGCCGCGGACGCGTGGCCCGAGCCACGGACACGTGTGCGGTTGAGCTCGGTCGACGGAAGGCGACAGGGAGCAGCAGAGGGCACGCATCACGGAGGCCAAAGTGCACGGGGGAGAAGAAACAAAGGAGGAAGAAGACGAATGCCCACGGGCATGCACTGTTCGACAACGGGGACGGCTCACCGGGGAAACAAACGGAGGGGGAACGGGCTCTAGAGGGACGGCGACGACACGGGGAAGTTGGGAGACATGCCCGTCCTTGCTGAGACGCCGAGCAGGAGAGGGGCCCGAGCAAGAAGACGCTCTGGACACGGCCAATGCATGCCAAAATGGTGGTCACCGCTCAGACTGGCATGACGAGGACAAGAGGGGTTGTCGTGATATGTCTGGTGATGAGTCCCTGCGTCACTAAGACAGAGAGGTGATGGATCAAAGATACGAGCTCTGGATTGATGGGATTACTCCATTGAAGTTTGTTGTTGCAAACTTGGTTGTGCACCGGTGATCAACAGGGAATTGATTGGAGCCAAAGCTATTGTCTGGGAGGTTTAGATTAAGAAGGACTATAATCATGTCAATTATGAGATAATTTGGACCAGTATTTAATATAGTTGCTTTACAACTACATAAATTGGTCCAGTAACAAGAACATGAAGAAGCACTCGCTAGGAGTGATGACTTGGGCTGAAAATGAACATGGCAGGGTTATTTGGTCATATGAGAGTTCCATAAAAATTTCATGCCATTTGGCCAAGCCAAAATGGTACTTCCTTCATACAGCACCTCTTTGGATAGAAGCTTAGGAAAAATCCCGAGGGAAAATGGCTTGATGAAATGAGCCCAAAGCTTGTGGAGATTTGTTATATGGGTAGGAAAAGGTCCTGGAAAATTTTTAGCAGTAATGGAGCAAGATAAAATATACTTGCTTCACTAACTGAAAATTTCGACAAAAACAAAGAATTTATGCTAAGCTCACATGGATGCATTGCATGAGCTCAAATCTTGAGGAGGGTGATGATTTGATGATATTAAGGACCATGCAAAATTTCAACTCAATTGGACCATCCTAGCTAGTACTTCCTTCACAAACAATTCCCTTAGACAAGAACTTTGAAATATTGCTCAGGAATATTTACTAGGCAAATTAAGTTGAATTTTGGCATGAGGAAATTATTTGGACATGAAAATGGGTCCAAAAATTTTGGAGTCAATTGGGGAAAGGTAAATGACACTTTCTTCACAAACTGCCATTCAGGACAGAATAGGAAAGGAATTAATGGAGCAGGATGAGGAACATGGCAAATGAAATATTTTACCATATTTGAGTAAGATATGACCCAAACAATTTATGAGAATTATTTGGGAATTTTTTGAGTGATGGAAATATAGGTTGCTTCACAACCTAGGGTAAATTGGGTTATTCCTTCAATAGAAAAAGGAATATTCCGAAGGAAAATAATATTGGGGTTGGTCCAAGATGGAAATGTCAAGGTCTAGGAAGGGTTTGAGGATGACAAACCACTCTTAAAAGAAAGAAGAGGTCACCTCCTTCAGTTTCTAGACCACATAGCCACAGAAAAAGAAAACTCCAGCAAAAATCTCAGAAAATCAAAAGCTGTGACATAGGAGTAGTGCCCGGCTTCAAGTCTATTATGAATTCAACAGATCTAGCAGGGGGTATTCTTGGAAGTTCTTCTCGAAAGACATCTTCGAAATCACGAACGACTGGAATGTTCTCTATTCCCTCAAGAGGTGAAGCATTCAATGCATTCAGAACATATATCTAATTCTCGGCTTCCTGAGCTACTCGGGCTGAGTATTGGACGGTCTATCCAGAAGGGTGAGTGAGCTGGACTGTCTTGGTAGCATAGTCAATTAAAGCATTTATGGGTTGTCAACTCCCCCAAGGGCAAAAGTGTCTGGAAAAAGTAGATACGATGGAGACATATCAACTCCCCCAAGCTTAAACCTTTGCTTGTCCTCAAGCAATTCAGTTGATAAACTGAAAGTGATAAAGAAAAACTTTTACAAACTCTGTTTGCTCTTGTTGTTGTAAATATGTAAAGCCAACATTCAAGTTTTCAGCAAAGATAATAAACTAACCATATTCGCAATAACATTTAGGTCTCATGTTTACTCATATCAATGGCATAATCAACTAGCGAGCAATAATAATAAATCTCGGATGACAACACTTTCTCAAAACAATCGTAATATGATATAACAAGATGGTATCTCGCTAGCCCTTTCTGAGACCGCAAAACATAAATGCAGAGCACCTATGAAGATCAAGGACTGGCTAAACATTATAATTTATGGTAAAAGAGATCCAGTCATAGTCATACTCAATGTAAATTAATAGTAATGTATGCAAATGACAGCGGTGCTCTCCAGCTGGTGCTTTTAATAAGAGGGTGATGACTCAACATAAAAGTAAATAGATAGGCCCTTCGCAGAGGGAAGCAGGGATTTGTAGAGGTGTGATATGTCTCCAACGTATCTATAATTTTTTATTGCTCCATGCTTTATTATCTACTGTTTTGGGAAATATTGGGCTTTATTATCCACTTCTATATTATTTTTGGGACTAGCCTATTAACCGGAGGCCCAGCCCAGATTTGTTGTTTTATGCCTATTTCGGTGTTTGAAGAAAATGAATATCAAACGCAGTCGAAGCAGGCGAAATCAACTGGAGAAGTTATTTTTGGAAGGAAAGCTACCGGATGGACTTGGACCCCACGTCAGGAGCAAAGGGAGGTGCTCACGAGGGTGGGGGGCGCGCCCACCCCCCTAGGGCGCGCCCCCTGCCTCGTGGGGCCCCCGAAGATCCACCGACGTACTCCTTTCACCCATATATACCTACGTACCCTAAAACTTCCAGACCAGAGATTAGATCTGGAGTTCCGCCACCGCAAGCCTCTGTAGCCACGAAAAGTCAATCAGGACCCTGTTCAAGACTGCCTACGGAGGGGAACCCTCACCGTGGCCATCTTCATCATCCGGCGCTCTCCATGACGAGGAGGGAGTAGTTCACCCTCGGGGCTGAGGGTATGTACCCGATAGCTATTTGTTTGATCTCTCTCTCTCTCTCTCTCTCTCTCTCTCGTGTTCTTGATTTGGCACGATCTTGATGTATCGCGAGCTTTGCTATTATAGTTGGATCTTATGTTTCTTCTCCCCCTCTACTCGCTTGTAATGGATTGAGTTTTCCCCTTGAAGTTATCTTATCGGATTGAGTCTTTAAAGAATTGAGAACACTTGATGTATGTCTTGCCGTGCGTATCTGTGGTGACAATGGGATATCACGTGATTCACTTGATGTATGTTTTGGTGATCAACTTGCGGGTTCCGCCCATGAACCTATGCATAGGGGTTGGCACACTTTTTCGTCGTGATTCTCCGGTAGAAACTTTGGGGCACTCTTTGAGGTTCTATGTGTTGGTTTGAATAGATGAATTGAGATTGCGTGATGCATATCGTATAATCATGCCCACGGGTACTTGAGGTGACAATGGAGTATCTAGGTGACATTAGGGTTTTGGTTGATTTGTGTCTTAAGGTGTTATTCTAGTACGAACTCCAGGCTGTTTGTGACACTTATAGGAATAGTGAAGTAAATATGCCCTAGAGGCAATAATAAAGTTATTATTTATTTCCTTACATCATGATAAATGTTTATTATTCATGCTAGAATTGTATTAGCCGGAAACATAATACATGTGTGAATATATAGACAAACAGTGTCACTAGTATGCCTCTACTTGACTAGCTCGTTAATCGAAGATGGTTATGTTTCCTAACCATAGACATGAGTTGTCATTTGATTAACGGGATCACATCATTAGTTGAATGATCTGATTGACATGACCCATTCCGTTAGCCTAGCACTTGATCGTTTAGTATGTTGCTATTTCTTTCTTCATGACTTATACATGTTCCTATAACTATGAGATTATGCAACTCCAGTTTACGGAGGAACACTTTGGGTACTACCAAACGTCACAACGTAATCGGGTGATTATAAAGGAGTACTACAGGTGTCTCCAAAGGCGTATGTTGGGTTGGCGTATTTCGAGATTAGGATTTGTCACTCCGATTGTCGGAGAGGTATCTCTGGGCCCTCTCGGTAATACACATCACTAAGCCTTGCAAGCATTACAACTAATGAGTTAGCTGTGAGATGATGTATTACGGAGCGAGTAAAGAGACTTGCCAAGATGTGAGATTGAACTAGGTATTGGATACCGACGATCGAATCTCGGGCAAGTAACATACCGATGACAAAGGGAACAACGTATGTTGTTATGCGGTCTGACCGATAAAGATCTTCGTAGAATATGTAGGAGCCAATATGGGCATCCAGGTCCCGCTATTGGTTATTGACCCAGGCGTGTCTCGGTCATGTCTACATTGTTCTCGAACCGTAGGGTCCGCGCAGCTTAAGGTTTCGATGACAGTTATATTTTGAGTTTACATGTTTTGATGTACCGAAGGAGTTCTGAGTCCCGGATGAGATCGGGGACATGACGAGGAGTCTCGAAATGGTCGAGACGTAAAGATTCATATATTGGATGATATGTTTAGGCCAAGGGGTAAAGCCCATGAGGCTTTAGGTCGGTGCAAAAGGAGTTTTGCGGAGGCCAGGGGGCCAAACGCCGGAGACCACAGCGTCGGCCTGGGCGACGCCGAGGCCCATGGCGTCTGGGCAGACGCCAAGGATTGTGGCGTTTGGTCCTGGAGTCCGAGTGGGACTCTTGCCTTTCGGGCAAAACCGACTTTGAGGAGGCTTTTGCTCCAAGTTTCGACCGAGGCTCAACATATAAATAGAGGGCAGGGCTAGCACCAAAGACACAACAATTGATCTCTTGGATCTCTTAGCCGTGTCTTGTGCCCCCTCCACCATATTCCACCTCGGTCATATCGTGGCGGTGCTTAGGCGAAGCCCTGCGTCGATAGAACATCAAGATCGTCACCACGCCCGTCGTCTTGTGGAACTCTCTCTCCGGAGCTTTGCTTTGGATCGAACTGAGGAGCGTCACCGAGCTGAGCGTGTGCCAAGAACTTCGGGCGCCCGAGATGCTGTATTTGGGATCGGTTGGATCGCGAGGAGAACGTCTGACTACTTCCTCTACGTTGTGATCGCTTCCGCCGGTCTCTGAGGGCGTAGACAACACTCTCCCCTCTCGTTGCTATGCCATCACCATGATCTTGCGTGTGCGTAGGCAAATTTTTTGAAATTACTACGTTCCCCAACAAATAGCCCAACAGATTGATTGGAAAGAATAACTTTGAGGTGGTTTCATACCCTACCATAATCTCTTCGTTCCTTCTCCACTATTAGTGACTTTGGAGTGACTCTTTGTTGCATGTTGAGGGATATTTATATGATCCAATTATGTTATTATTGTTGAGAGAACTTGCACTAGTGAAAGTATGAACCCTAGGCCTTGTTTCATATCATTGCAATACCGTTTATGCTCACTTTTACCACTTGTTACCTTGCTGTTTTTATATTTTCAGATTACGAAAACCTATATCTACCATCCATATTGCACTTGTATCACCATCTCTTTGCCGAACTAGTGCACCTATACAATTTACCATTGTATTGGGTGTGTTGGGGACACAAGAGACTTTTTGTTATTTGGTTGCGAGGTTGCTTGAGAGAGACCATCTTCATCCCTCGCCTCCCACGGATTGATAAACCTTAGGTCATCCACTTGAGGGAAATTTGCTACTGTCCTACAAACCTCTGCACTTGGAGGCCCAACAACGTCTACAAGAAGAAGGTTGTGTAGTAGACATCAAGGTGCCAGAGCTCGATTTTTGAAATAGAGGTAAATAATATTTTGAGCGGCATACTGTCATTGTCAACATAACAACCGAGAGATCTCGATATATTCCATGCTACACACATTATAGGCGGTTCCCAATCAGAATGGTAAAGTTTATTCTCCCCCGCCACCACCAAGCATCAATCCATGGCTTGCCCGAAACAACGGGTGCCTCCAACTAACAACAGTCCTGGGGGAGTTTGTTTTGCAATTATTTTGATTTGATTTAAGCATGGGACTGGGCATCCGGTGACCAGCCATTTTCTAAATGAGTGAGGCCGGAGTCCACTCCTCTTGAGAATAACCCGCCTAGCATGGAAGATACAAACATCCCTAGTTGATACATGAGCTATTCGAGCATACAAAATAGAATTTCATTTGAAGGTTTAGAGTTTGGGACATACAAATTTACTTGGAACGGCAGGTAGATACCGCATATAGGAAGGTATGGTGGACTCATATGGAATAACTTTGGGGTTTATGGAAATGGATGCACAAGCAGTATTCCCGCTTAGTACAAGTGAAGGCTAGAAAGATACTGGGAAGCGACCAACTAGAGAGCGACAATAGTCATGAACATGCATTAAATTAATAAACATTGAGTGCAAGCATGAGTAGGATATAATCCACCATGAACATAAATATCGTGGAGGCTATGTTGATTTTGTTTCAACTACATGCATGAACATGTGCCAAGTCAAGTCACTTGAATCATTTAAAGGAAGATACCACCCTATCATACCACATCACAACCATTTTAATAGCATGTTGGCACGCAAGGTAAACCATTATAAACTCCTAGCTAATTAAGCATGGCATAAGCAACTATAATCTCTAATTTTCATTGCAAACATGTTTCATTCATAATAGGCTGAATCAGGAACGATGAACTAATCATATTTACAAAAACAAGAGAGATCGAGTTCATACCAGCTTCTCTCATCTCAATCAGTCCACCATATATTGTCATTATTGCCTTTCACTCGCACGACTGAACGGTGTGGATAATAATAATAGTTCACGTGCATTGGACTAAGCTGGAATCTGCAAGCATCTGATACAAAGGAGAAGACAAGGTAATATGGGCTCTTTGCTAAATCAACAATAATGTATATAAGAGCCACTTCAACATTTTCATTATGGTCTTCTCCTCTCGACCTCCAAAGAAAAGAAAGAAAATAAAACTATATACACGGGAAAGCTCCCAACAAGCAAAAGAAGAACTAGAAATATTTTTTGGTTTTCTTTTAATTATTACAACTACAGGCATGGAAAGTAAACTAGCTAAAGGCTACAGCTAATTTTTTTTCTTAAGGTTATTCAAACACACAAGAAGGAAGCGAGAAAAAGAAAATAAACTAGCATGGAAATTACAATGAAAAAGTATGAGCACCGACAACTAGCATGAGTGTGTGAACATGAATGTAATGTCGGTGAGAAATACGTACTCCCCTGTGACAGCCTGGTTTTTGCCCTCTTCTCTTTACCTGATTTTCAGTTGGTTTGGATTTGAATTTGAAATTTTGAATCACTTCAGATGGACTTAAACACTTGGGTACCCCCTTGACTTTCACCCAAGTGACTTATTTCTCTCCCTAAGCCATCATTTCTTCTCTGATCCATCTCAAAATAATATTATGAATATTTTTCACTAATGAAAAATATTCATTTTCTCTCTAAAACCCTAACTAGCCCCTTGTGTTCCAAAGCAACCCCAATTTTTTTTGCCCACAAAAATCTGAGAAAATTCCCAAATATTCTTTGAACCCTAAGGCACCTTCGTGAGCAAAAATATTTCATCACTTTTTGGAATATTTTTGCTACAGAAAATATTTTCTGTTCTAGACAGAAATGGTAGTTTCTACAGCAACTACCATTTTACTTGCTCAATTGTGGCTGAATTTTCTTGTGCATCATCACCTTAGTAGATGATTGCTAGCCACCAAAGCCCAGCTCCGAACTCTCAGTATTTTGACCACAGTAAGCTCTCAAAGTTACTGTCCAGAAACTTACCAGGAAGTTGAAATCCATGTTACTGCGCCTGAGCTCAAACCAAAGTGTGGTAACCTCTCAATCTACCACGGACTACACGCCAGACATGAAGTTTAGGCTTAGCTCGGCCTGAGGTCAGAGTTCACGCGGTGACCGCGTTCGTCTAGGCATGCTAGCATACGGCCGACGCGCTCTGCGTTGCGCCCGCGCCTCTGTTGCTCGCGTGATCGCTTCCTCGCCTGCCAAACCTTGCCAAACATCGCCCCGATCATCGTCCCGACCCACATAACTCTCTCCTAGCGCTCGCCGACGACGGAGCTCGCCGCAGCGAGCACGGGCGCGGTCCGGCCAACCCAACAGTGCGATGTGCACTGTGCTCGTCGCCACCCCCTCGCTCATGTGCTCGTCTCTGCTCGCCCACAGTGCCCGCGTGACCTGCGTCGGCTTCCCCCTCGCTCACTGGCGCTGTTCGTCATCGGGCGCCGTGTCTAGGTGTCCTCTGGCGGAGCCCGATCCCCTCTCATCGCTCGGCTATAAATAGAGCTCTCCCCAGCCTCCTCGAGCATCATCCACTCCTCACACACACTCCACAAACTCGTAGAAAGCTGTAGCCCGGCCGGGCAGGCCGCGGGCCGCCGTCCCCGAGCTCGAGCTCGCCGGCAATCCCCTCGGGTCGTCTCCGTAGCTCCAGCCCCTCCCAGGCTCGGGCCACCCTTCCAGGGCCTCCGTCGTGCCGCGGTGGTGCCGTTCCACCCGGTTGGAGCCCCTGGTGCTACCTCTAGTCGCCGTTGTCTCCAACTCCGGCGACCTCTGCTTTCTGTCACCGCTGGAGAGGCTATTTCCGACACCGTCCGACCACCCCTAGCTAACCTACGGGTACGGGCAGGTGCGCCTCAGTATCCTCTTTCGATCCTCCCTCCAGTTCTAGCCAAGGAGCCCTCCTCGCCGGCGTGTGCTCCGGCGGAGCCTCGCCGCCCTCTGTTTCCCTCTCCCCTCCGTCTCACCTGACTAGCGGGGCCCGCTAGTCAGCCACTTGTACGCGCCCAAAGCGGTACGAGTGGTGGCGCCCGCGAGGTTTACGCCTTCGACGTCACCCCCCCCCCCCCCAGTTCTGTTTATTTAAATTCAAAATTCAATTTTATCCAGAGAGCTTCAAACAGGCAAAACTTTTTAACCATAAGTCCAAATGAATTGATTCTTTTTGCATTGTGTTCTTTATGAAGAAATCTAGCAGCTCACCAAAAATGATATTTTTCTCTGTTGTCTAGATTTTTTGGTGAATTTCAAAAGGGTGTTGGATGTTTTCTTTTTGTGTTTATAATTGTTTAGAAAGTGAAGCTTGTCTTGAGGATCACCAGGAGGATTGTGAACCTCATCTGCACTAAGGCAAGCCACAGCAACATTTTCATGGTGCCATTATAATATTTGTGATTTTTCAACTTGAATTAATGGTTTAATCCACGCATTTAAATCACTAGAATAATATTTATATTCTGTTGGTTGCTTGTTTGAGTTGATATGCTTAGTTTACAGAAGCTTGAAGCTAATTTAGTTGGTTAAGTAACTAGAAGTAATATTTTTATGAAGAAGTAATATGGTTATGGATATAAGTAATTATTTTTGAGTTGTTTTCTTAAATGAGATAAATGATAAATTTGCTAAGTAAAGATTCTGTTTAAAGTGATGATAAATCATAACCAGAGGGGTGTTATGAGCTGTTGATGTCTATGCTTAGTGTGGATATGGTTGACCCAGTTATTTCCGTTGATATATGATGCATATGTTTGTGATGCATTTTCATGGCATATCATGACACTGGTTACTTTCACCTTAAGTTGAACCTGATAATAACTCAACTTGAACATATCGTTGAACGGGTCATGGTGCCACTGAATCGAGTTTTCCCAGTGCAACCACATTTGCCTTTATGGGAAGGCCTTTATTCGGCCCGTTGTCATGCCTTTGATCGGTGCCTCCAACGAGGGAAGGTTATGGGCGTGCGGTACCCTGGCCCGGTAAGAAGACATAACCTTGTGTGCCCGTTGTTGTTGTAATGGCACCTTGTCCCCGTTTGGGACCGTTTATGTTTTGCCACGACGGTGGCCGTTGGTGTCTTTGGTAGACACAGGGCCACCCAGGACTAGCCCAGTGGGGAGTGAGTCGGAGTGGCCGTGGGAGTGTCATGCCAATGGAGTGGTTTCGTCGGAACGCCGTTGGTCCACCCGAATGGGAGTGCAAGGCCATGGGTTCCGTGGTGTGGGTACAGTGCGCTACCTCTGCAGAGTGTATTAAATCTATCGATAGCCGAGTCCAAGGTTACGGACACGCTCAAAAGTAGGTCACACCATGGGTCAATGTTTAATTAATTTTGCACACAAAGATATGAACTTTGCACCGTTGAGAAGATGATGTTTGGGAAAACATTGTGTTCATGGGGACCAAGTTGTTGGTCCGTTTGTGATCTCGGTAAGATCACTGTTTGGTTACGAGGTAACCCGATCAAAGACCACGAGGTTGGTCCCTTTGTGATCCGAGAGCGATCACCGTTTGGCAAGCAAGTCCGAGGGACTTATATCACGAGATCATGATCACTGCATGTATGATATGATGTTGCATTAGTAAAGCAATTGGTTAAATATCATGATATTGCTTGTCATTATGTTTATGTTTGTTGTGAGCTTGCAAGTACATTCAATGTACTCACCTGGCGTGTCATTCTAGCTTTCAGGAAAGTCTCATTGCAAAGGAGTGCTATCCGAGTCTAGATTGTGTCCACATTGGTGTCCCTGTGCTATGGAGTTCCGCTACGATGTTGTTCCGCTGCCGCATACTTGTTATGATCGAGGCCCCCTTTATGTTCACTAAATAATGTACATATTGTTCAGCCGCATCGTGAGTGCCGCTTGGCCTCGCCACCTGTTGTAATATGAACTATGATCCGCTAGCATCAATAAAGCGGTTGTTTTCTGTACCAAGATGTTGTGTGTTGCCAGAAGACATGGTCTCTGGGCTGGCAATGCATGGTAAATCGGTTGCTCTGAGCCAGGGTGCCACAACGTTGGCCGCTTCGAAGTGTTATATGGAGGAAAGTGTTGAACCCCTCTGCACTGGTCAGAAATTGGGAAACGACCACTCTTCGGTCCGGATATTATCCAACACGCTGAAGAACAAGTCCGTGTTACTCGCGAGAATCTCAAGACTGCTTAGTCATGTCAGAAAAGTCAGTATGACCGTCATCGTAAAGACATGGTCTATCAACCTGGCGAAAAGGCTTATCTTCGAGTTACACCAATGAAGGGTGCACACCGCTTCGGGATCAAGGGCAAGCTAGCTTCTCGCTATATTGATCCATTTGCTATTCTCAAAAGGCGTGGAAAAATGGCATACCGGTTGGAGCTTCCATTGAACCTTTCTCAGGTTCACGATGTGTTCCACGTGTCACAACTCCGCCGCTGCTTCAAGGACCCAATCCGAGTAGTGGGTCATGAAGTTCTTGAATTGCAACAAGACCTCTCCTATAAAGAGCATCAGGTCCGCATTCTCAACCAAGCTGAACGCCGCTCATGTCAGAAGGTGATAAGGTTCCTCAAGGTCCAAAGGTCGCATCACTCTGAAGACGAAGCCACTTGGGAACGCGAGGGCCTGCGTGATGAATACCCTGAACTGTTTCCTTCTATCTCCTAAATCTCGGGACGAGATTTCTTGTAGTGGAGGAGAATTGTAACTCCCGTATAATTATGCTATAGTAATCCCCTGCTAATGGTGCCATGTCATCAAATTATTGTTGCTAATCTTCGCTTGATCGAAATCGCATTCCAAATTCAAAACCGAGTTTAAAGTCAAAATTCAAAATTTGTCAAACATGCAAACTAAAATGTTCAAGTTGTTTCAAATAATAATTTGTTAATATTGGTGAAGAAATCATCTTTTTAGAAAATGTTTAATTGCTTTAAATGAATCAAATAGTGGCTAAAACAATTGTTTTAATGATTTTTAATTAATAAACAAATGTAAACTATTTATTATTGTGCGAAACTTTTTGTGCCAGTGGGTTAATTGGCAACACTAATTCTGGAGCTAGTTCTACATTTAATAAAACTAAAAATAAACTAAAACTTGGAGAAAACAAAAAAGGGGCAACCCCCTGGGTTGTGGCCCAACTAGGCCTCAGCGAGCGGGCCCAGCTTCCCCCCCCCCCCCCCCGTTCGCTCCTCACCCTTGTGCCCCCGACCGCACCGCTACAGGACATGGTCGTTCCCGACCACCTCTCCGGCGATGATGACCCACAAGTATAGGGGATCTATCGTAGTCCGTTCGATAAGTAAGAGTGTCGAACCCAACGAGGAGCAGAAGGAAATGATAAGCGGTTTTCAGCAAGGTATTCTCTGCAAGCACTGAAATTATCGGTAACAGATAGTTTTGTAATAAGGTAATTTGTAACGGGTAACGAGTAATGAAAGTAAATAAGGTGCAGCAAGATGGCCCAATCCTTTTTGTAGCAAAGGACAAACCTGGACAAACTCTTATATAGAGAAAAGCGCTCCCGATGATACGTGGGAATTATCGTCAAGCTAGTTTTCATCCCGCTCATATGATTCGCGTTCGTTATTTTGATAATTTGGTATGTGGGTGGTCCGGTGCTTGGGTGCTGTCCTTTCTTGGACAAGCATCCCACTTATGATTAACCCCTATTGCAAGCATTCACAACTACAAAAGAAGTATTAAGGTAAACCTAACCATAGCATGAAACATATGGATCCAAATCAGCCCCTTACGAAGCAACTCATAAACTAGGGTTTAAGCTTACATCATTCTAGCAACCTATCATCTACTTATTACTTCCCAATGCCTTCCTCTAGGCCCAAACAATGGTGAAGTGTCATGTAGTCGACGTTCACATAACACCACTAGAGGAAAGACAACATACATCTCATCAAAATATCGAGCGAATACCAAATTCACATGACTACTTATGGCAAGACTTCTCCCATGTCCTTAGGAACAAAGCGTAACTACTACTTAAACCATATTCATGTTCATAATTAGAGGGGTATTAATATGCATAAAGGATCTGAACATATGATCTTCCACCAAATAAACCAACTAGCATCAACTACAAGGAGTAATCAACACTACTAGCAACCCACAAGTACCAATCTGAGGTTTTGATACAAAGATTGGGTACAAGAGATGAACTAGGGTTTTAGAGGAGATGGTGCTGGTGAAGATGTCGATGGAGATTGACCCCCTCCCGATGAGAGGATCGTTGGTGATGACGATGGCGATGATTTCCCCCTCCCGGAGGGAAGTTTCCCCGACAGAACAACTCTGCCGGAGCCCTAGATTGGTTCCGCCAAGGTTCCGCCTCATGGCAGCGGAGTTTCTTCTCGAAATCTTGCTTATGATTTTTTCCAGGGTAAAGGACTTCATATAGAAGAAGATGGGCACCGGAGGCCTGCCGAAGGCCTGAGGCGAGGCACCCCCAGGGGGGGTAGGGCGCGCCCCCCACCCTCGTGGATGGTGGGTGGCCCCCCTCTGGTTGATTCTTTCGCCAGTATTTTCTATTAATTCCCAAAACTTCTTCCGTGAAGTTTCAGGACTTTTGGAGCTGTGCGGAATAGGTCTCTAATATTTGCTCCTTTTCCAGCCCAGAATTTCAGCTGTCGGCATTCTCCCTTTTCATGTAAACCTTGTAAAATAAGAGAGAATAGGCATAAGGATTGTGACATAACGTGTAATAACAGCCCATAATGCAATAAATATCGATATAAAAGCATGATGCAAAATGAACGTATCAACTCCCCCAAGCTTAGACCTCGCTTGTCCTCAAGCGGAAGCCAATAACGATAAATATGTCCACATGTTTAGAGATAGAGGTGTCGATAAAATAAAACGGACATGAGGGCATCATGATCATTCTTATAACAGCAACATATACAAATATTGTCATATGATTTCTTATGCTCAAGTAATAATCTATTCACAATGTCAAGTATGATTCAGAAACTTCATTGAGAACCAACAAACTATAATCTCAGTCATTGAAGCAATTTCAATTTATCATAACATCGGAAAGATTCAATATAAGAGCTTTTCAGCAAGTCCACATACACAACTATCATTTAGTCTTTCAAAATTGCTAACACTCACGCAATACTTATGGGTATGGAGTTTCAATCAGACACAGAGAAAGATAGGGGCTTATAGTGTTGCCTCCCAACCTTTTACCTCAAGGGTAATGTCAACAATAATAGTTCATGGTAACTTACATCCAATTGGATATGTATATCAGGATCTTTCCAACACAATGCGCTTTGGCAAAGGATAAAATGTAAAAAGGAAAGGTGAAGATCACCATGACTCTTATATAAGGTATAAGAAAAGAATAAACGATAAGCCCTTTGCAGAGGGAAGCAGAGGTTGTCATGCACTTTTATGGTTGGATGCACGAAATCTTAATGCAAAAGAACGTCACTTCATATTGCCACTTGTGTTATGGACCTTTATTATGCAGTCCGTCGCTTTTGCTTCCATATCACAAGATCGTATAAATTTTATTTTCTCCACACTAATAAATCATACATATTTATAGAGCAATTTTTATTGCATGCAAATGACAACTTACTTGAAGGATCTTACTCAATCCATAGGTCATGGCAAAACTGGGTTTTAGGATATTCGGAAGCACAAGTAGTATCTCTACTTGGTGCAAAGAATTTGGATAGCATGAGGGGGAAGGGCAAGCTCAACATGTTGGATGATCCATGACAATATACTTTATTGCGGATATAAGAAAACATAACCCATTACGTTGTCTTCCTTGTCCAACATCAATTCTTTAGCATGTCATATTTTAATGAGTGCTCACAATCATAAAAGATGTCCAAGATAGTATATTTATATGTGAAAACCTCTCTTTCTTTATTACTTCCTATTAATTGCAACGATGACCAAAACTATGTTTGTCAACTCTCAACAACTTTTATGCATCATACTCTTTATATGTGAAGTCATTACTCTCGATAAGATCAATATGATCTCTTTATTTCTTTTTGTTCTTTCTTTATTCCCTCAAGATCATAGCAAGATAGTCAAGCCCTTGACTCAACACTAATCTTTATTACATATAGCTCACGGGCTCGATTACATAGAAGGATCATTAAGCAAAACTCAAAACTAAATCATACTAAAACTTTATTCTACTAGATCAAGATATTACCAAAAGGGTCGAACTAAGAAAAACGGTAAAGATAGCAGTGTGATTGTGATACGATACCGGGGGACATCCCCAAAGCTTGGCAGTTGCTGAGGGGAGTGCCCATACCCATGTGATTATGTCTCCTTCCTTGGAAGTGGTGGTGCTGGGGTTGTTGATGATGTAGGCTTATCGTCCATCTTCCAGGGCATAGGCTCGCCATCATAGAAGGATGATCGAGTCTCTGGGATCCTTAAATCTGCAGCCAAACTCATCCTCTTGAATCTATATTCATACTCACATTTTTGGTTTTGCAGGTCATAGATCTGATCTTGGAGGTGCTCGATTTTCTCGTGAAGCTTCAAGATGGCCTCCCCAATGTCCTTGGCATCCAGCTTGTGGTTGTTGGTGAACTCCGTGATCATTATGTGATTGGTGTCGAGTCCACGCTCCACCATCTCCTGACAATTAAAAACTTTTTGCTCCATTGCTTCAAGCCTTGTCTCCATGCTTCCGGTCCTCCTTGGTCCCTCAACATCGCGGATGTGCAGCACCCCCTCATGTATCTCAATGGTTTGAGGATGTTGCAACACTTCCGCGAGGTAGGGTTTGAGGAACTTGTCCTTGGGGACAATTGGAGACGTCATGGTGATCTAGATCTGTCAGAAAAACAGCTCGAAACAAAGACAGAGGATATTTGCGTGGTACGGTGGTCAAAACCTTCGGGAGATTGTATAATGAATTTTTACCGACCAAAAGAAGTATGGTGCAAGAAAATGGAGTCCGGAGGGCACACGATGTGCCCAGGAGGCAGGGGGCGCGCCCAGGGGGGTAGGGCGCACCCTCCACCCTCGTGGATGCCTCATGTCCTTCCCGGACTACTTCTTATTTTTATATTTTCTTAAATATTCCAAAACGGAGAAAAATTACCATTAGAACTGTTTTGGAGTCGGTTTACTTACCGTACCACATACCTATTCCTTTTGAGTCTCAAGCGTTCGGAAAGTGTCCCTTATGTATTCCTCCGGGGTTATGGTTTCAATAACATTGGTTTCAACATTTATAGGGTTACCTGAGATATAATGTTTGATTCTTTGACCGTTCACCACCTTCGGATTTGTGCCTTCGAAGTTGTTGATTTTTATGGCACCGGGATAGACCTCCTCGATAACGTAAGGACCTTCCCATTTCGAGAGAAGTTTCCCTGCAAAAAATCTTAAATGAGAGTTGAATAGTAACACATAATCACCTACATTAAACTCACGCTGTTGTATCCTGTTGTCATGCCATCTTTTGACTTTTTCTTTAAACAGTTTGGCATTCTCATAGGCCTGGGTTCTCCATTCATCAAGTGAGCTAATGTCAAATAACCTCTTCTCACCAGCAAGTTTGAAATCATAATTCAGCTCTTTAATGGCCCAATATGCCTTATGTTCTAGTTCGAGAGGTAAGTGACATGCTTTTCCATAAACCATTTTATACGAAGACATACCCATAGGATTTTTGTATGCAGTTCTATAGGCCCATAATGCATCATCGAGTTTCTTGGACCAATTCTTTCTAGATCTATTAACGGTATTTTGCAAAATTAAATTGAGATCTCTATTACCCAATTCTACTTGACCACTAGACTGCGGGTGATATGGAGATGCAATTCTATGATTAACATCATACTTAGCAAGCATTTTACGAAAGGCACCATGAATAAAATGTGAACCACCATCAGTCATTAAATATCTAGAGACTCCAAACCTCGGAAAAGTAACTTCTTTAAGCATCTTAATAGAGGTGTTATGATCAACACTACTAGTTGGAATAGCTTCTACCCACTTAGTAACGTAATCAACAACAACTAAATATGTGTATACCCATTAGAGGAAGGAAAGGTCCCATGTAATCAAAGCCCCAAACATCAAATGGTTCAATAACAAGTGAATAGTTCATAAGCATTTCTTGACGTCTACTAATGTTACCAATTCTTTGACATTCATCACAAGATAAGACAAACTTGAGGGCATCTTTGAAGAGAGTAGGCCAATAAAAACCGGATTGCAATACCTTATGTGCAGTTCTATCTCCAGCGTGGTGTCCTCCATAAGCTTCGGAGTGACACTTGCGTAGGATCTGTTCCTATTCATGCTCAGGTATACAACGTCTAATAACACCATCTACTCCTTCCTTATAAAGGTGTGGGTCATCCCATAAGTAATGTCATAAATCATAGAAAAACTTTTTCTTTTCTTTGGTATGTGAAACTAGGTGGTATAAATTTAGCAACAATATAATTAGCATAATCAGCATACCATGGAGCAGTACGAGAAGCATTTATGACAGCTAATTGTTCATCAGGAAAGCTATTATCAATAGGTAGTGGGTCATCAAGAACATTCTCTAACCTAGACAAGTTGTCCGAACGGGTTCTCAGCTCCCTTTCTATCAATAATATGCAAATCAAATTCTTGTGGCAAGAGAACCCATCTAATAAGTCTAGGTTTAGCATCTTTCTTTTCCATAAGGTATTTAATAGCAGCATGATCAGTGTGAACAGTTACTTTCGAATCAACAATATAAGGTCTGAACTTATCACAAGCAAATACAACTGCTAAAAATTCTTTTTCAGTAGTAGCATAATTTCTCTGGGCATTGTCTAGAGTTTTACTAGCATATTGGATAACATTTAATTTCTTATCAACTATTTGTCCTAGAACAGCACCTACAGCATAATCACTAGCATCACAATCATCATCAAAGACAAAAGGAATATCTTTTTGTAAGAGATTAGTCAGAGGCCTAGAAATTTAGAGAAGTCCTTAATGAACCTCCTATAAAAACCGACATGACCAAGGAAACTTCCTATACCTTTAATGTCCTTGGGACACGGCATCTTTTCAATAGCATCAACTTTAGCTTTGTCAACTTCAATACCTCTTTCAGAAATTTTATGCCCCAAGACAATACCTTCATTAACCATAAAGTGGCACTTCTCCCAATTCAAGACAAGGTTAGTTTCTTCACATCACTGCAAAACTCGATCAAGGTTGCTCAAGCAATCATCAAAAGAAGTTCCGTAAACGGAGAAATCATCCATGAAAACCTCAACAATCTTTTCACAAAAATCGGAGAATATAGCCATCATGCATCTTTGAAAGGTAGCAGGTGCATTACATAAACCAAAAGGCATACGTCTATAAGCAAAGGTACCGAAATGGCAAGTAAAAGTTGTCTTTTCTTGATCCTCTTTTGACACAGGTATTTGAGAGAAACCGAAATAACCATCTAGAAAGCAAAAATGTGTATGTTTGGATAATCTTTCTAGCATTTGATTAATAAAAGGTAAAGGGTAATGATCCTTTTTAGTAGCTTTATTTAATTTGCGGAAATCAATTACCATTCTATAACTTGTAACAATTCTTTGTGGGATCAATTCATCTTTATCATTAGGAACAACGGTAATACCTCCCTTCTTAGGGACACAATGGACAGGACTTACCCACTGACTATCAGCAACGGGATAAATTATACCTGCCTCCAGAAGCTTTAGTATTTCTTTCCTTGCCTCTTCTTTCATCTTAGGATTCAACCGTCGTTGGTGATCAACAACTGGTTTAGCGTCTTTCTCCAATTTTATTTTGTGCTGGCATAAAGTGGGACTAATGCCCTTAAGATCATCAAGAGTGTATCCAATAGCAGCCCGGTGCTTCTTCAGAGTTTTCAATAATTTCTTTTCTTCAGGCTCTGAAAGGTTAGCACTAATAATAACAGGATATATCTTCTTTTCATCAAGATAAGCATATTTAAGAGTATCAGGTAATGGTTTAAGCTCAAACACGGGATCACCCTTGGGTGGAGGAGGATCCCCTAGGATTTCAACAGGCAAGTTGTGTTTCAAAATAGGTCCCTGTTTAAAGAATACTTCATCTATTTCCCTTCTTTCATTCATAAACATATCATTTTCATGGTCTAGCAAATATTGTTCTAAAGGGTCATTAGGAGGCACGGCAATAGAAGCAAGAGCGATAATTTCATCTTTACTAGGAAATTCCTCGTCACGGGGTTGTCTATGAAATTTAGCAAAATTAAACTCATGAGACATATCCCCCAAACCAGTAGTAACAACATCCTTTTTGCAATCTATCTTAGCATTAACAGTATTCAAGAAGGATCTACCAAATATAATGGGACAAAAGTCATCTTGTGGAGAACCAAGAACAAGAAAATCAGCAGGGTATTTAACTTTCCCACACAAGACTTCAACATCTCTAACAATCCCAACTGGTGAAATAGTGTCTCTATTGGCAAGCTTAATTGTAACATCAATTTCCTCTAACTCAGCAGGTGCAATATCATGCATAATTTATTTGTATAAAGAGTGAGGTATTGTACTTGCACTAGCGCCCACATCACACAAGCCATGATAACAATGATCTCCTATTTTAACAGAAATAACAGGCATGCCTACAACAGGTCTATGTTTATTTTTAGTATCAGGTCTAGCAATTCTAGCAGCTTCATTGCAGAAGTAAATAACATGCCCATCAATATTATGAGCCAAGAGATATTTAACCATACAACACTAGGTTCAACTTTAATTTGCTCAGGGGGTTTGGGTGTCTTAATGTTACTTTTGTTGACCACAGTTGAAGCTTTAGCATGATTCTTTATTCTAACAGGGAAAGGTGGTTTCTCAATATAGGTAGTAGGAACAATAGGATCATTATAAGTGATAGTCTTTTATTCAACTTTAATAGGTGCAACTACTTTTACTTCAATGGGAGTATTATATTTAGACCACTTCTTCTAAGGGAGATCAACAAGAGTAGCAAAGGATTCACAGAAAGAAGCTACTATCTCAGAGTCAAGTCCATATGAAGTGCTAAATTCACGGAAAACATCGGTATCCATAAAAGATTTAACACAATCAAACTTAGGTGTTATACCTGACTCCTTACCTTCATCAAGATCCCAATCTTCAGAGTTGCGTTCAATTATTTCTAATAAATCCCAGTTGAATTCAATAGTCTTCATCATAAAAGAGCCAGTACAAGAAGTATCGAGCATGGAGCGATTACTGAGAGAAAGCCGAGCATAAAAATTTTGAATCATCATTTCTCTTGAGAGCACATGATTGGGGCATGAATATAACATTGAATTAAGCCTCCCCCAAGCTTGAGCGATGTTTTATCTTTCGCGAGGCCAAAAATTATATATATAATTACGATCACGATGAACAAGATGCATAGGATAAAACTTCTCATGAAATTCCAATTTCAAACGGTTGTAGTTCCATGATCTCATATCATCACATAGCCTAAACCATGTCAATGCCTCTCCCTTCAAAGATAAAGGGAAGACCTTCTTCTTGATAACATCCTCGGGCATACCTGCAAGCTTAAATAATCTACAAACTTCATCCACATAGATTAGGTGCAAATCAGGATGTGATGTTCCATCTCCTGTAAAAGGATTAGCTAGTAGTTTCAATATCATACCCGAAGGAATTTCAAAGTAAACTTTTTCTGTAGGTTCAGTAGGTTGAGGAGCAACTCTTTGCTCTACTGGTCGGGGTGAAGATACCACGAACAAGCCCCACAGAGGATTAGTTTCCATAGTAACAAGTGACAGTAAATTTCAGCACACTATATAAATTTTTCCTTACCAAATTCCACCTACCAAAGGCGCTTCACTCCCCGGCAACGGCGCCAGAATTCTTTCGCCAGTATTTTTTATTAATTCCAAAAACTGCTTCCGTGAAGTTTTAGGACTTTTGGAGCTGTGCAGAATAGGTTTCTAATATTTGCTCCTTTTCCAGCCCAGAATTCCAGCTGCGGGCATTCTCCCTCTTCATGTAAACCTTGTAAAATAAGAGAGAATAGGCATAAGTATTGTGACATAACGTGTAATAACAGCCCATAATGCAATAAATATCGATATAAAAGCATGATGCAAAATGGACGTATCAGACGACGCCCTAACGAGGATAAGGCCTCTAGCGCCCCGCCTCCTCGGGCCCCCTCCCCCACTTGCCCCCTCGTGCATCCCCTTGCACTCTCCCCCTTCCCCTCTCCCCTAGATCCGCATCGGCCACCCGTGCGCGACGCGCCCGTCGCCGGACACCGCGCACCGCCATGGCAACCGTCAACCTCGTGCCTCACCGACGTGTCCAAGCACTCCACCTCCCTCGACTATGTCCCCCCGACAAGCCGGAGAACACGGGACGCCCCCACGACGGCTTCCCCGCCACCGGCTTCCTCCTCGGCCCCGGCGGACTCCGTCGACGATTCGCTCCGGTGAGCTCTCCCCCGTGCCCACTCTAGCACCTCTGCAGGGCCGCTGTGAGCAGCGCTTCCCCCCTTTATCTCTCCCTTGCTTCTTCCCTAGGCCATAGCTCACCCTCCCCCTTTGCAGCCGACCTAGCCGCCGCCCACTCTCATCTCCGGCGTAGCATGATGACCTTTTGGTCCCGTGCATCCCACAGCCATGATCACCGCGTCGCGTAGACCCACCCTAGCCCTCTCGTATGCATGTTTGTGCACTGCAGTGCCGTACTCGTCGAAGCCCGATCGCAGCCATCGACTGCCCTCGCTGCAGTGGCCGGCTCCGGCCACCTCGGTCGCTCCCACCGCCACCAATGGCCGCGGCCCGTCGCCCACACTCGAAAGCCACCGGCCGCGCCCCAAATGGGGGCCTATAGCCCGTTTTCCGGCGAGCCCCGCACCCCTTCTGCCGCGATTTAGGTCACATGACTTCTCTGGCGCCACCTTACGTGGCGGCTGGCCCACCCCAGGTCACCGCCAGTGGGACCACAGAACTGGCTGGTCCTTTGATCATAATCAACACCGATTGGCGGGGCCCGATCGGCCGACAAATGGAGCCCACACCCTCTCTAATTAATTAATCTAATTAGTTTAATTAGTTTAACCTAATTACACACTGACGTGTGGGGCCCAGTAGATTAATTAGCCAATTGAGATTAGTTTTAACTGCTGTTAATCCCCACTCTCAATGACAGGTGGGTCCTGGGTGTCAGTTTGACCAGTCAACTGGTTGGTTGACTGCTAACGTCAGTGTGCCGTCATGCTGATGCAGTAAATCTCTTTTGAATTTATTTAAAATAATAGTAATTTTAGAATATTATTAAAATTTGAAAAATCATATAAATTAATCTGTATGAAAAAGTTTTATACATGAAAGTTGCTCAAAAGACGAGACAAATCCGAATACACCGTCCATTCGTCTGTCACACGTCCCTAGCATAGCGGTCATGCAACCGTCCCCCTTCGTTTCACCTCTCCGAAAAATGCAAACTTCAGGAAAACATCCCGGATGTTTCCCCCTTCGTCGGTATTACCTAGCACTGCGTTATAACACCCCTAGGTATGCCTGTTGTCATGTCATGCATCTGTTCGCTCTGCATTTACTGTTTCTTCCCCCTCTTCCCTCCAATAGACCCTGAGACCGCTGTTGATGCCACTATGACCGACTACGTCACCGACGGCCCTTCTTCCTTTTCAGCGGAGCTTCCAGGCAAGCAAACCCCCCTTGATCATTCTGATATCGCCCATTCTATTCTCTCTAATGCTTGCATTAGATTTTGCTACTATAATTGATTGCTCCAATTCTGATGCATAGCCTGCTTTTGTAACCTGCTCATTTTACCTTACCTGGTTATCCTAAACTGGTTAGTATAGGTTGGTTAGTGATCCACTAGTGACCCTCACCTTGTCCCAGTTGCCTCGCTTGATGACCGATGACTCAATCAATGAGATCGGCGTCCAAAGCACATCACATACCCTTTGTTGCTCGACTCTGCAGAGCTACTATCGAGTGCCGAGGGTGATACCTCATAACGCACTCCTGATGATAACTCTGTAGTGTAGCTATTTCGGTCACGGTCATCAAGGGTGATTCCTCCTTCACCACTCCTGATATGACTCTGTCGTGCAAATCCTCAAGTGTGAACCTCGAGGGTGATTCCTCTTAAGTTCGCCTTGACGATTACATCTGGTTGATTCCATCGAGGGTGATTTCTCGGATTCCCCCTTGATGTTGTGGACACACGGTTACCTGGAGTTTACTTGAGACCATTGTTGAAGTCGGGCGGCCCTGAGGGGTACCCGCTAGTTGATGTGAAAGTCAGGCGGGCCCGGAGAGCACCCGCGAGATAATTATGAGGCACGGATGGGCAGGTAGACCGCCCTAGAGAGAGGGTTGGGCCTGGGCCTTGCCGTATTTCCTCGAGACGGGGCGACGGGGTCACATGATCATGAGTCTCTCCTCGTCTCTGCGAGCTTCTAATACACTAAGGGTTTGGGTATTTGATCTGAGTTGGCCAATGGCCTTTACGCACTAACCACCACGCGGGAACAGTTATGGGCACTCGGCGTCGCAGTACCAGCCGAAGCTTTGTCAGACGTCCAGCTCAACATTGCAGCACGGTCGGATCGTGCCATCCACTACACGGGTGGTGCTGGTATTCACCCTGCACATAACGACCCGGAGTGCAGTGGGCGATGGGCCCAAGACCCTGGAGCGGTTAGGATGTAGACCGGCGGGGACCTTGTTGGGGAACGTAGCATGCAATCTCAAAAAAATTCCTAAGCTCACGCAAGATTTATCTAGGAGATGCATAGCAACGAGAGGGGGAGAGTGTGTCCACGTACCCTCTGATACGTCTCCAACGTATCCATAATTTATGAACTATTCATGTTATTATATTATTTGTTTTGGATGTTTATGGGCTTTATTATTCACTTTTATATTATTTTTGGGACTAACCTATTAACCGGAGGCCCAGCCCAAATTGCTGTTTTCTTGCCTATTTCGGTGTTTCGAAGAAAATGAATATCAAATGGAGTCCAAACGGAATGAAACCTTCGAGAGAGTTATTTTTGGAATGGAAGCAAGCCAGGATACTTGGAGTAGACGTCAGGGAAGCTTCGACGAAGCCACGAGGCAGGGAGGCACGCCCCACCCCCTGGGCGCGCCCCCCACCCTCGTGGGCCCCTCGTGGCTCCCCTGACCGACTTCTTTCGCCTATATATGTCCATATACCCTAAAAACATCAGACAGCACAATAGATCGGGAGTTCCGCCACCGCAAGCCTCTGTAGCCACCAAACCAATCGGGACCCTGTTCCGGCACCCTGTCGGAGGGGGGGATCCATCACCGGTGGCCATCTTCATCATCCCGGCGCTCTCCATGACGAGGATGGAGTAGTTCACCCTCGGGGCTGAGGGTATGTATCAGTAGCTATGTGTTTGATCTCTCTCTCTCTCTCTCGTGTTCTTGAGGTGGTACGATCTTGATGTATCGCGAGCTTTGCTATTATAGTTGGATCTTATGATGTTTCTCCCCTCTACTCTCTTGTAATGGATTGAGTTTTCCTTTGAAGTTATCTTGTCGGATTGAGTCTTTAAGGATTTGAGAACACTTGATGTATGTCTTGCATGTGCTTATCTATGGTGACAATGGGATATCACGTGATTCACTTGATGTATGTTTTGGTGATCAACTTGCGGGTTTCGTGACCTTGTGAACTTATGCATAGGGGTTGGCACACGTTTTCATCTTGACTCTCCGGTAGAAACTTTGGGGCACTCTTTGAAGTTCTTTGTGTTGGTTGAATAGATGAATCTGAGATTGTGTGATGCATATCGTATAATCATACCCACGGATACTTGAGGTGACATTGGAGTATCTAGGTGACATTAGGGTTTTGATTGATTTGTATCTTAAGGTGTTATTCTAGTACAAACTCTATGATAGATCGAACGGAAAGAATAGCTTCATGTTATTTTACTACGGACTCTTGAATAGATCGATCAGAAAGGATAATTTTGAGGTGGTTTCGTACCCTACAATAATCTATTCGTTTGTTCTCCGCTATTAGTGACTTTGGAGTGACTCTTTGTTGCATGTTGAGGGATAGTTATATGATCCAATTATGTTATTATTGTTGAGAGAACTTGCACTAGTGAAAGTATGAACCCTAGGCCTTGTTTCCTAGCATTGCAATACTGTTTACGCTCACTTTTATCGCTTTCTACCTTGCTATTTTTATATTTTCAGATTACAAATACTCATACCTATCATCCATATTGCACTTGTATCACCATCTCTTCGCCGAACTAGTGCACCTACACAATTTACCATTGTATTGGTTGTGTTGGGGACACAAGAGTCTCTTTGTTATTTGGTTGCAGGGTTGTTTGAGAGAGACCATCTTCATCCCTCGCCTCCCACGGATTGAAAAACCTTAGGTCATCCACTTGAGGGAAATTTGCTACTGTCCTACAAACCTCTGCACTTGGAGGCCCAACAACGTCTACAAGAAGAAGGTTGTGTAGTAGACATCAAGCTCTTTTCTGGCGCCGTTGCCCGGGAGGTTAGTGCTTGAAGGTATATCTTTAGATCTTGCAATCAAATCTTTTAGTTTCTTGTTTTATCACTAGTTTAGTTTATAAAAGAAAATTACAAAAAAATGGAATTAAGGTTGCCTCATATGCTTCATATTTTTACTGTCTTTCGTGAAAATGATGGGAAGGAAAATTGTGCTCAAGTGCTAGAAGAAGAATGCATTAGAATGTTTGGCACTAAATATTTGAATGATGAGCATGATTGCAATGTTGTTAGTATGCATTCCTTGAATATCCATGATGATAATGATATGGAAAGCCACAAGCTTGGGGAAGCTATGTTTGATGAAGATGATATTTTTTGTCCCCCAAGTTTTGATGAGAAAATTTATTATGATGAAAGCATGCCTCCTATTTATGATGATTATATTTATGAAAGTGTATTTGGAGAGGTCATGACTTTATTTAGTGATGAATCCACTATTTCGGAAGAGGTTCCAATTGATTATGATAACAAAGTTGCTATTTATGATGATTATTGTGATGACATGTATGCTATTAAGAATAATGATAACCATGAAACTTGTCATCATGATTTTAGTTTTCAATTGGATTATGCTTCACATGATAGTTATTTTGTTGAGTTTGCTCCCACTATTCCGAATGAGAAGAATTTTGCTTATGTGGAGAGTAATAAATTTTCTATGCTTGTAGATCATGAAAAGAATGCTTTATGTGCTGGTTATATTGTTGAATTCATTCATGATGCTACTAAAAATTATTATGAGGGAGGAACATATGCTTGTAGAAATTGTAATCACTACCAAAAAAAGACACATCCGTGACATTTTGGGACGAACGAAAAAAAATTATGTCATACATATGACACTTCTATGACGATAATTGTGACAAAACCCGGTATCATCATAGATGTGGTGGGCTCCTACTTCTATGACAAAAAATCACGACAGAAAATGGGCTTTTCGTCTGGCGGGCCGGAGACGCGGCTGCATGACATTCTTTGGGCCGTCCATGACGTGAAAACCCGTGGTAGAAGCAAGGGGAGGAAAATTTGGGGAGTTCCGGTTCACGGTGGGAGGTCGGGGCGAGAGATCTGCGCTTCTCTCGTACCGTCTGTGGCGATGTGTGCGAGCATTGGCTCTAATCAACCCGGCGAGGCGTTGGGCTTTAATCGAACCCGGCGATTGCACTGCAGGCTACACGTTCGAACCCGAAGCGATCGATCGATGGCTGTTAATCGAACCCGATCGAGCGATTCGCCAGCTCTGCTGCTAATCAAGCCGATCGATGGGATGAAGCAGTGAGCATTGCGGGGGGTTGGATGAGCGATGGCGGTGGCGTTGCCTCTGGATGAACAGGACCCCCTGGTGTGGTGGAGGGCTGGATGAATAGTAGACGGTGGAGGGGTGCCCGTGGAGGGGTGGATGAACAGGACCTCGTGGTGTGGAGGGCAGGATGAACAGTAGACGGTGGAGGGGTACCCGTGGAGGGGTGGTTGAACAGGACCCCGTGGTGTGGAGGGATAGATGAACGAGTGAGACGGTGGAGGGTGGTTGAGCGATGGCCGGTGGAGTAGCGCGCGGTGGAGGCTGGATGAGCAGGAGCCCGTGGAGGCCGGAGGAGGTCGATGGTGGATGAGCGATGGCTCGTGGAGGCTGGAGGGGTCGACGGTGGAGATGAAACGATCCCGTGGAGTCCTGTTTTGCGATGCGCCACACCCCTCCCGATGAACAGGACCCCGTTTGACCGTGGCGCTCCAACACAAGTCCGTTTCCTCCATTTTGCGATGCACGCCACACCCTCGATCAACAGGACCCCCATTTCGACCGTAGGAGGTCCGTTTCCTCCGTTGTGCGGTACGCCACACCCCTCCCGATCAACAGGACCCCCGTTTTGACCGTAGGAGGTCCGTTTCCTCCGTTGTGCGGTACTCCAGGCCTCGTTTCCATCGCCTCTTACGTCCAAGCCCTCCCGATGAACACGACCACGCATTTCGTTCCGACCCAGCCACGTTGACTTCCGATGAACACGATGCATTCCGTTGCCTCCCCATGAACACGACGACGATGCTATTTCTCCGTTCTGACCCAGCCATGTACACGAGCCCTCGCCGTACGTATGCGCGAGTAGGCGTTCGAGACCCCGCCCGTATGTACACATATGTGGCCGTATTTTCTTTCTTGCACCCTGGCCGCCTCTACTACGACACGTGCGCGCCTCTACATCCACCAGTATATATGTAAGTACACGTTCGCGACAAGAATGACAACGCTACGTACGCTTCGACCAGGTGGGTCCCGTATCGAGCACTTCCTTGCTGCGAAGATGTAGCTGGTGGGTCCCGGCCGTCGAGGCAAAATCTGGTGGCCCGTCCGGTGGGTCCCGCTATGCAGTGGAGGAATAATTATTTTGCACGTAATAAGGAGGCACTTCCTTGCTGCGGCCATGGACACGGTATCGGCCTCTCCACGTCTGATCCACGTCCGATGGAAGTCGTTCCTTGACCACGTTGACCACGCCCGCCGAGAGCACCAGGCGGTGGACGGCAGCGAGGCCTAGGAAGGGGACGACGCGAGCCGGTGAAGACGCCGGTGGATGCCCACCAGAGAGGAGTATGAGGGTTCACTGCGTTCGGCTGCGGTGTGAGGTTGCCGTCGCCGCAGGCCTCGCCAGCGGTGGGAATAGTAGAAGCGGTGAGGCCTCCATGACAACCTGACCGACCACGGGAGGTAGGAGCAAAGCGGCACGACCGGCGCTGCTTTGGGCGGCTGGAGCAAGAAGACCAGAGGTTGAAGAAGCACTACGGCCGTTGGATGGACATCGTCTGATTCTTGCACCTAGAATCGTTTATATTGACTAAGTTGACAAAGCCCTTGGTACGTCAACTTAGTAGGCCCAGTCAGCTTCCGAAGCGGTGCGCCCGGATGTCGGGGAGGAATCTTTTTTGGCGGGTGAAGCTAGAATATCCGAGATTGAAGAAGAATCACGGCATCCGTTGGATGGACATCCAACGTCACTTCTTCTAGAACCGTGTGTTGACTATAAGTTGACAAAGCCTTGCACGTCAACTCTGCTTTTTAGGGACACGTCAACTTAGTAAGGCCGTAAGTGTGTGGCGGAGAACTTATAGCCCATTTGAGATTTGTAAGAATGTGTAGCCCATTTGTGAATTCTACTGGAATTTACTACAGCTCATTTACAGTTTGTTAAAAGTACAGCCCATTTCAACCAACCGTTCAAAACAGACTTCAATAAAATTTCCCACATTTTGATGGGATCCAAATATTTTATCCCGAAATTTCTAGTCAGATTAAATAAATTTATATTACGTAAAAATCCAACAAAACATTAAGCTTCAAGAATTAATGAAATTAAAATTTTCAATATCCAAAAATAATATTTTATAAAGTAATCACGTGTTTGGTGCATTCTTTTATAGTTACTGCCCAGTTTTTATGATTACATCCCATTTATTATTTCTTAAAGCCCATTTTCTTGTTAAGCCTAATGCATCCCTCCTAGGAAAGATTTGCAGCCAGTGAGCGGAGAATAACCACTTCACCTTGCACAGGTATTCCTAAAAAAAGTATATTTGGGCTAGCCATTTTACCTTGAAAAAATTAATATCCTGGGCTGGATATTCGGCACAGGCTAGACGGGCCACAACCCGCCTAGTTAATACCTATAGCGATGTTTTCGTTGTTGTTCAGAGGAGAAAAATTAATATCTGGGTTAAACATCAAAAAACTCTGCAGTGCTCACACCTCAAAAACACAAATACTGCTCGAGCTGCTTGGTCCCAGTATCGGCCGCTTCTTGTGCAATTCTCGTTTATTGACTACTACATAGGTTGACAATGGTGTGGGCTGTGATGTCAGAAACCAGGGGAAGCAAAATAAATTACTCCAAAGCGCTTCCACATCTGCCTCGTTGTCTCCTTGAAACCCCTTTCCTCCCTTTTTTTGCTCGGGCGAGGACCAATGCATGCAGACGTCCATGCGGTTATTAGGCAAGAAATAAAAGCGCTTTGCATGCTATGAATTACGATGGCCTGCATGGGTAGCTAATAAGGCATCCTCTTAACTGCTGTGATTAAATGTTGTGTTTAGAAGAGAGAAATATTCTTCTTTTCCACCAATCTGCTTGCACCTAGGTCGTGATGCACCTTCTAATACGACTTATTCACCTAGACGGAGGGAGTATAGTTTTATACACACACACACACACACACACACATATATATATATATATATATATAATAAGGAGGCACTTGCGTACATGAGGCTATGGACCCGGTGGGTCCCCATTGTCATCCTCTCCAAGTAAAGTCATCTCCTCGCCTTGGCCTTTCCTTTGAAAAAGTCAGCGCCGCCCGCCCCGCTTCCCGGTGCAGGCGATTGCTCCGCCTTCAAACGACACAAGTGCTGTCCGTCCGTCCATTTGCCGCCCACATTAATGATACGCGGTTGCCGAGGCGGCTACTCTGGCGCCACACGTCCGTCCCTCCGCCCGCCCACCATTGCTATATAAACTGCTGCGCCGGCCATAGCCGCAGTCATCCGCATCCGTTCCCTTTCTCCTGTCCACACCACTACTGCCCACCATGGCTTCCTTGTGCTCCAACGCTCTTCGGGACGGGCGGGCGATGGACCACAAGGAGATGGCAGCCATTGCTGCCAACCGGCTGGCCGGCAGGCAACCGGAGGACGACGACGTCCCAATGGAGAACATGGTAGTCGACGATCCGACGACAACCCCCTCCTCCGCCCCATCCTCGCTGGTGCATTGCACCATGACCATCGGCGAGGCCCGTGCCCAATATATGGACAGTGAGGCGAGATCGTCAAGAGCAGTTCCGGGAGGCGCAGGCGACGCCGCCTACAACCACCATCTCCTCCAGGAGCACCTGTAGGCGGAGGAGCAGATAGCCAAGGAGCGGGCGGAGCAGGAGGCGCTGCTCGACTCGTACCGCTCCACCCGCAAGGGCCGCCTCGAGCGCTGGCGGTACCGCATGCGGGTGGCGGAGACTGCGGCCGCCTACAAAGAGGCTAGCAAAGAGGGCGGCGATAAGCGGGCGAGGCGCTGTGTGGCAAGACCGAGGACGAGGCGAGAGGACAATGCCAGCTCGACGAGTCCCGCTCACAAGGCGTCGGCGAGGACTGCTCGCCGAGGCCCAGCGCGCCGACAATGAGGCGAAGGACACCGCTGCTCCGCCGAGGCCCCTGCCCGCCAACGATGAGGCAGAGGACATCGCCCGGCTCAGCGAGGCCCCACCCTACCAAAGAACGCTGGGAGGATTTCCACCGCTCGGCGCCGCCCGCCGGCAACGAGACAGAGGACATCGTCGGCTCCGCCGAGGCCCTGCCCCGCTGCCAACGAGGCCGCGCCACACAGAAAATGAGGAAGAGTAGAACACGGTAGGTCATCGCCGCTCGGGTCCAAGTAAGTCCACCGCTGCTACCCTCCCGTTGAAGCCAAGCTAGGCGGGTTGACCATTGATGGCCGGTTAGCTTCTTGGCGGCGACGTGGAGTCGGGGAGTTCTGCTGGAGAACAACGATGCTTCTACTTAGCTGCTGGTGCAGTTGGCTGACTGACACGTGGGCCCAACAGGCCACATGTCGATTCATAGCTGCACCTGCAGCTTTAGTCACTGAAGCTTCTATTTGGCTCAGCGGGACACAGGTGGGTAGCTTCGGTTAATTAATTATACCTCCTTCGTCACCAAGCTTCCTCCTTCGTGGATCTCATTGGCACTTTTGATGTGGAAGAAAAGGCGAGAGCAAAGTACACACATGCTTGAGGAATTGAGGGAGGATCTAGTGCCAATATGGTACAGAAGAACTTCCAGCCCCACAAGTTCAAGAACAAGGGCAAGTTTGATGTTAAAGCAAAGTTTGATGGGAAGAACAAGGTTGTGCAACACACGAACTTCAAGAAGAAGAATGACAAGAAGAAAGGTGTTTGTCATGTGGTGATCCTGATCATTGGGCTCCTAGTTGCCCTAATCGCTATGACAAGCTAGGCCGGTTAATTAATTATACCTCCAGCACACCCCTTTTTAGTTGAAATGTAATGAAATCAGGCATGTTTATATGAAATCCGACCGTGTATGAATGAATTTATTTCGATTAGTTCGAATTCCTGTATCACTGGCATTGGATGAACATGCAAAACAATACGTACTAGCATTATTCCTGTGGTGATCACCTCGTTTGCAGCGATTTCACATGTACACCCTCCGGTCCTTTCTAGTCTCGCATACAAGTTTTTGTCTGCAGTCAAAGTATCTCTACTTTGACCAATCTTATACAAAAAGTATGCACTTACACAATGTGCGAACTAAAAAGGAATGTAGGAGTACAAAGAGTTTGAGCGGCTTTTAGCGTTTCTGTACATTGCAATCAAACACACAGCCTGGCAATCCATAGAGAACATTCAAAACAATCGATGATTATGCATCTCGGCGACTCATATGTCGAGGCAATATTTACTTCACAACTAAAGAATAAAGAAAAATTGATCGACGCTGACAAAGAAGGGCGTCCCATTCGAAAATATCAAACGCATGTCTTGCTAAAATCAATGAGCAAAATTTGACAAGGTTGTCCCATTCCAAAATATCAAATGCCTGCGATTGTGGAATGGGCAGGGTTTGCCATCAGTTCGGACATTGACATGGTACCTCATGCTAAATAAACCAGTTGTTCTTTTTGTGCAGTTCCACGAAAATCAACCAAATTCGCGTGTAGCTTGTATGATTTCGCCCTTATATGTTGCAACGCCTTGAACTTATCAGCACCTCCTTTCTTGTGGTGGAAATGAATGATTCGATGTATTCATGAACATTTTGTGCAGTTCCCATTGAAATCAAGCTGAGCACCCCTATTTGCACAAATACAAAGAAGTGATTAGTATAGAGCAAACTGTACTATGAATTGACAGTTTCAACAGGCACATACATGGTCCATGTAGAGCACACTTTTAGAAAAATGGAACTCACCAGAAAGAATCCTAGAACAACAAGAAAAAATGGAGATTTTGTCGGTCCTTCGAGCTGAAGTTAGTTTGGTCTTGTGGGGAGTAATGTAACCATCCTTCAACTGCTCCTTCTGATGATAAGATAGACAGGGCTTCTTCATCCTGGCATAATCGGAACTAGTCACTTCATGTACTCCATATTCTTCTTCAAAGGAGGATGATCCTGTTGTGCAACGACAAGAGGACTACTAAATGCTAGCATCACTGTTTGCTCGAAAAAAAAGGAAAGGAAATATTTAAAACAGCACAGATGAAGCACATCTCAAGGACAATACCACTTTTTCATGACAGTATCTAAACAGTAGCACAACACCAATAAAGATGACAAAGCTCAATCATATGGATGAAATCAATGGGCGAGTACCAACCTTTGTCAGGAGGCTTATTGTGTAGAGCATACAAATGAAGCATTTCTCTGGAACCATCTGTTGCTATCTACGGTGGTGGCCAAGCTTACTATATACTCCTCAATTAGTTTAATGTTCCCAACATCTTCTTGTGCAGTTCCACTAAAATATATGGTATCTTCAAAGAAGATCCCTGTTTGCACAAGTAGAGATAATTACATATTACATCAAGAGTGGCATCAAATCAGTGGCAAAACAATTGCTCATTCCAGCCATAGCAATAAATTAAGATGCAAAACTATATCATTACTTGTGCCATCACAGTTCCAAAGGCTTCATTACTGACCTTTGGGAGTTGATTTTGTTTTTCTTCCCCTTGTTCTTCCCTTCATCACTTGGTTCAATAACAAACAAGCTTAGCCTTCAATGTAAAATTTGGCATGTCAATTAGGGAGGACAAGTATAGTACTAAACTTAATTTTTACGATGAAAGTGGCATAATACTGAGGCCAGTTGTGAAATATCCTTATCTTACCTCAATGGGATATTCACGGTGCACATACTGATTGGAAGTCTAGTCTCCATTTGTGCAGTTCACTAAAATCAAGCAACATTATCGTACAAGTAGCACAACATATGAATGCACACTGCAGAATCATGTGAAAGAAGGCTAGTACTGACCTCTCATGATGCTGAATTCAAACAACTCACAAGAAGAAGATCTAAACCAAATTCGCCTTAACGGATAGGAAGTAAGATCTCCTCTTGTGCAGTTCCACTAAGATCAAGCAATCAAGCAACATTGTTGGTGTGACATTTTGGTTGAACTGCACAAAACACTTTTAAAACAAAAGTGTTTTGTGCAGTGCAACAAAAGGTCACAGTGGCAACGAGGTGAAGCAGATAACCCTGTTTACACAGAGGTGCAAAGGAAACAATTAGTGGTCAATAACGGTGGATGACACAGAAGCCAACAAAAAGAAGCATCTACCTTATCTAAATGGGAAAGAAAGCAAGACAGTAGCATTTCTCAAACTGTTGCATTGATTAATATTAACATAGAGATTATATTAACAATAAAATTCGTTAAACATGTAATTTGCTTTTAACTGTGGCATTGCATCAATTTTGCAACGGCATTATTAGAGGGTGTTTGTTTACAGGGACATTTTGGTGTAGGGACTAAAAAAACTCCGTGTCAGTCCATGTTGGTCCCAGTTTTGTTATCAGACGCCTTTCCCTATGTGAGCGCAGCAAATGTAGTCCTGCTCAAACTCTAGAGCCTTGTCCCTTCCTTTCCTTTTTGAACTAGTACTTTCGCCCCTTCCTTTCCTTTTTGAACCACGTCCTAGATTTATGCGATACAACTTTCCCCACTACTTTCCCCCATTCCTTTCCTCTTTGAACCACGTCCTAGACTAATGCTATACAACTTTACCCCTTCATTTCCTCTTTGAACCACGTCCGAGATTCATGCTATATACAACTTTTCCCACTCCTTTCCTCTTTGAACCGCGTCCTAGATTCATGGTATACATGCAGCTAGAGCAATGCATGTGGAGTAAGTAAATTATACCTTAAGGTTCTTGGGGCGTGGTTCGTGAGCGAGACGGCGGTGAAGAAGAAGGGGTCGGAGGCCCTCAGCGCCCTTGTTGGGTGGAAAGTGAACAGCTGCGCTGGTAGTCCCTCGCTGACGGTGACAGCGTTAAGCCTCCTTCCCTTCCCGGCAGACGGATCCTGCCGACTCTTTGAGCAGCAGTGAGGGGAGAGAGAGGCCAACGAAGTCTTGTTTAAATTTGGAGAGGGCGAGAGAGTGTGAAGAGAGCAACTACAAGCGCTGAGGAAGAGAGCAACTACAAGCGCTGAGGCTCCAGCGGGAGAGGGCGAGAGAGTGTGAAGAGAGCAACTACGAGCGCTGAGGCTCCAGTGTGTATATATATACTGGAGAGAGAGTGTGAAGCGTGCAAACCCTAGAAAACATTTTGACCAGTCAAAGAATCCTCTTGGCACAAATTATGCTCAAGTGTAGTTATCGAACCCGAGACCTCAAGTTTGATGAGCGAACAGGCTAACCAGCTACACAACCCTCCCGTTATGTTCAACGAGAGGGAAATAACCTTTTATACATTCCTGAATCCCTATTATAACATGCACACAAATTTTGGGCACTTGTATTCGACTTAAGTCAGTGTGCCACCGTATCTCCTATACTTACTACTCCCTCCGTCTAGGTGTAATAAGTCACGTTAGAAGGTGCAACGGGACCAAGGTGCGTGCATGTGCGCGTGTGTGTGTGTGCGTGTGTGTTTAACACCATGTGTGTGTTAGAGAGAGCGACAGATCGACCTACTCCTACAGAGAGATGTTGTGTAGTGTACGATTTTAGCCGCGAGAGTCGGTGCATCCTCTCGTTTCCGGGCGTGTCTGGTAGGGACATGCGGACAGCTGCCACGGCCGCTCCTGACCAGCCTGGCCCACCCAAACCCCTCCATCGCCCGCGCGCGCTTCCCGCCCGAAATGGTCAGTGCCGCTCCAAAGAATCGGTGACGCATTCATGCCCGGGCAGAGCGGACGCGACCTCTCATTGGCGCAAGAGTGATGGTTGCTTCATTCGTCCAACTTACTGCTGGGTCTATGTGATTTGACGGCTCATTGGTCTTTATTACTGAGGTCGTAGGACTGCTGGATGTCCCACGCTTTCGGCAAAAGGAGGTATACCTACTAGATTACAATTTTCTCCATTCTTACAGCGGAGGCGTGCAAGAGCAGTGAAAACACGCAGGCTCAGTGATCCCGCATGTGGTTCATGGTGAAATCTCTACAAAGAATTATATTTAGGAACGGAGGAAGTACTAGTATAGTACGTACTATAATTTATCAGTGAGATAAATTTGTACAATGCTATGAAGCTTCCAGCTTCTGTTACATGTATCTTGCATCCAAGGTTGCCCGTTGCAACATTTCATCAAATACAAAGGAGACTAACATGCATGCTATTGCATCTCAATGATTGACAGATCATAGCAAATATGTACTCCCTCCGTTCCAAAATAAGTTTCTCAACTTTGTGAAAACTTTGGTACAAGGTTGTACTACTACTAAAGTTGACACTTATTTTGGAATAGAGGCAGCTAAAGAAAAAAACGATCCATGCAGTCCCTAGCCCTTGAACCGTGAACCCTGACCAGGCTTCAATTTGCTGGCAATGTTCGAGCTTCCTAATAAATGAAGTTTGCAACCTTTTGACCATTGGATCATTTTGTGCAGTTTCACCAAAATCGAGATGAGCATCCCTGTGGCAAAGAAATTGAACAAGCGTGATTAGAATAAGATTACTGGGGCTAGTTGATGAAACATAAACTCATCACAAATACAGTATGTAGAAGCCAGTAGAGGTATGTGCGGGGCAAAGAAGTAGAGAAATATCCACGGGGAGTGATGTGGGCAGCTGGAGCAGTGGTGCAAGCCGGCTATAAAGGGAGTTGTACCTGAGGGACGTAGCTCAACCTTGAGGAGGGCGGCGGGAGGCGGCAACTGCCCATGTCGCGGCAGTGAGAAAAGGACGAAGGCAACCTCACCGGCTTTGTGAGAGAGAATGGCGGGAACCCCTGATCGGGACGTGCCGACAGTGGTTTTTCGCCGTCGGCGACGGCCACTGCATCTACACTAAGCATCCACCCCTTCCCCAAGCGGGCGTGATCCGCCGGGATGTTAGAGATGTGGCCCACAACTGCGTTTTGTGCGAGAGAGTGTGAAGAGAGCAACCCCAAAGCAAGCAACCGTGTAGGCTGGCCCGTCGACTATGTATATAGTGGAGCGGTTTCCTTTTCTCCATATGAACCTATCATATTGCGTCGTGCATCAAGAAAAAAAACTTTATTTATAAATGACGCGGCACCTACTACTCGTTCTCCTATAACCTTGCGCTTGGCATCTCCAAGATATTAACCTAGCGATTGGCTCTTCACCTCTTCGGGAAGTCGAGCAATAATGGTAGTGCAGTATATATCGTTATGGCTATATGAGACCGAATGAATTGCTGCACATCCACCACGTGGGCGAGGGTCGAGGGGCGAGCGAGAGTTCTACATACGGAGCAAAATGAGTGAATCTACACTCTAAAATATGTCAATATACATCAGTGTTTGGAGTATGTACTAGTAGTTCATATTGAAATCTACTAAAGGACATATATATTCCAAACAATATGATAGTATAATATCTATAACCAAGATAGTAGGGACGAGGAGTAAACGGAGGGAGTAGTAAATTTTTCTCCTCGTCCTGCGAGCCACCGTGCGCATGGGCGAGGGAGCGGGCGTAAGGCATAGTAAGCAAGCTTAACCTCATCCTGCGAGCCACCACGCCCGTGGGCGGGGGAGACGGCGTACTAAGCAAGCTTCTCCTCGTTCTATGAGTTGACGGGACATATCAAAAGTACTCCAGTGTATAGAGCCTTGCCTCTAAGGTAGGCCCCACATGGTTTGCCTCTTTTTTTAACATAACACGTCAAGTCGCAATTTGTTTGTTCACTCGTGGTAGACGATTCTCCCTCCACCAAGTGGACAACCTGTACACGTGCCAAATTACCACGTGGGCTGCCTTTTTGTCGGGGAGGCTGATCTGGCCCACGAACACCTATGGGACCAGTGGACCGAGCCCCTTTCGGTTCGGGGGGCAGAGGTCGCATCGAAGAGCAGATCGAGGCTAAGCACACGAGCAGTTTACCCAGCCGGAGCTCTCCGGAGAGATAACACTCCCTCGCTGCATGTCCGAGAGTATTGAGTTCTTGCTCAGAGCTGAAAGTGCTACAAAGACACACAAGCTGCTAACGCAGACCGGCGTGAGTGTTCTCTCGCTTCAACCTTCGAACCCCTTTTCTACGCTAAGCATGGGCCTCCTTTTATATGCTAAAGGGTCTCCGACAGTGTGGCAACGTAGACAAGGGTAAAAATGGAAAAGGAGTGGTTGGTACAGCTACTTGTACAAAGGTATCATACCTAACCTCGACGGCAGGGGACAAAGGCATTAAATGCCCGCTTCACGCCGCCCTAACAGGCGTAAAGGGACCGTCAGGGCGCCACTTGCCACGATGGCAATCTTGTCAGCCGCTTGCCACACTGCCGTGCTCACCGCACGACCTCTTGCCACGCTGGAAGGGTCCCAGGCGACATGTTAGTGGATGTGCTGGAGCGCAGTACGTGGTGGTCTGCCGCGGCAAGCGCTTTGTCATGATTGTTGTCTTGTCGCGTCCGGAAGCTTGTCGCTCATCGGGCCTTACCGCAAGCTCCTCTTACCGGGCCTTGTCTCCTAGGTGCCTTGGGTGGCCTTCCCGGCAAGCTCCTCTTGCCGGGCCTTGTCTCATTGGCTTGAATACTTTGTTCTTGAATGGCTCCAAAGGAACCACGGAGGACCTTGGCGGTCACCCGGTAAGCCTTGCCGCGGAGGGCTGCAACTGCCCGTGCACAAGTTCGGGATACTAGGGTACCCCTACTCTAGTACACCGACAGGAGCCCCCAGGCCTGGGCCACACACGGTGCCGAGCGCTGTTGGGCCAGGCCCAAAACAAGGCATGGGCAGGCGTGCATGGGTGCCCTTTCTTTGCGCTGATATCTGACTGCTGATTTGTGTAGGAGCAGAGCAGCCTTACCAGGAGTGCCCTGAAGCCGCTCCTGACATGCCTTCTGCTTCGACTACACCGCCAAGGGAGGATTCCCCGGCAAGGGAGCGTTCTCCGGCAAGGGAGACTTCTCTGGCAAGGGGCAGTTCTCCGGCAAGGGACAGCTCTCCGGCAAGGGACAGCACCAGCGATCCCCTGGTGGCGGAGACCATGACTGCAGACCCTAGCATGTAATCCTCTTGCTTGAAAACTTTCCTTGTGTTCTTCTTCTTCTGATTTTCTTTTGAATATTTGCTTGACTTTTCTTCATTTTCCGGTCGTCGGATCCATCCACCACAGAGCCAATGGAGACCGAGGCCGCGGCGAGGAGGACGCTTGTAATATCGACGACACCGCCGCCATCGGAGAAGAAGTCATAGGCCGACGAGCCGCCGGGCCGAAGAGGCCGCCAAAGCTGCCGCCGCAGAGCCGGGCGAGGGGTCCGGCGATCGTGCACCGACGGCCCCGAGGCCGCAGGAGCGCCAGCCCCACGCCGACCGCCGATCCCTCCGCCTTCTGCAGCGATGTCGAACTCCAAGAGCTGACCACGGCGCCTATTTGAAGGCCGGCGATGTACCTCACCAACGTCCTCAAGTCCTTGCTGCCGGATGCTGATGTGGAAGCGCTCAAGACCCTTGTCGCACCCATCGTGGACAGGGTGAGCGGGATCAAGAGGGTTGAGGGCGATCGCGTAGATTAGGCCGCCCGCTTTCTCTTTTTCTTGCCGCTGCTGGTCATGTTATGAGAACAATCTATTAGAGCTGCGACAAGCTATCTTGTAATATAACTCTATTTCGGTAGCAATTGCTATGTTATTTCCTTTACTTGGTTCCTTCCTTTGTATGTTTTTTCCCTCGCTTTTAGGGAACTTGTCGTGAGCACACTGGCCATGAGGCCGAAAAGTGCGGACGTCAATGACCTGTCAAGCGGTGCCGCTACCGACAAGAAACCTTGTCGCAACTAGTTGTAGCTCACTTAATTTGTTGAGCGGACTCGAAACAAAGTAAGGGCGCAACTAGCTACGAGTTGGTTCCTCCGCTTACAGGCCTTGACGCAACTAGTCGCAGCTCACTTAAGTTGTTGAGCGGACTCGAAACAAAGTAAGGGCGCAACTAGCTACGAGTTGGTTCCTCGGCGCACAGGTTTTCCATACAAAGTACGGTCGTTCGAGGAAGATAACTTAAAAATTTTAAAACTGATTGCTCAAACTTTAGGAACATAGCTTTTCTGTCGTTTGCTTCCCGGTAAGGCTAGACTTCCTTGAGCGCTTGGTCCACACCATTATCTTCACCTTTCCCCCCGGCAAACTTGTGGGCGAGGGAACCTTCCTTTCTTTGAGAAAGAGAAAGAAGAGAAAATAAAGATATGGAGCCTTATGGCTCGTTATTGCTTATCGGGGGTAGGTGCTGCACAAAGTGTCAGATAACGCATGCAAAAATAGCAGTAGAAAGCATGAAATTGACAAGATGTGCGAAGCACATTACCTTTACCTATGCACGGGGTCTGCGCCCGGCTCTGTACAAAGGATTACATGCAACATCGGCAAGACTTGTACAAAAGGTGGTTGCCGGAACAGGTTCCGGCAACCGCGCCCTATGGGTAAAACTTACGAAGATGCTCAATGTTCCAGAGTTGCTCACCGAATGCCATCTTCGGTCTCAAGGCATGACAGCGCCAGCCTAGTGACTCGTTTCACCCGGTAAGGGCCTTCCCACTTCAAAGGTCAACTTGTTGGAATTCTTGGCGGACTGAACGCGCCGAAGAACAAGGTCGCCTTCCTCGAGACTTCTGGCATTAACTTTGCGGCTATGGTAGCGGCGCAAAGCTTGCTGGTATCGAGCAGCTCGTACAGCAGCCTGAAGACGATCCTCCTCAAGGAGCAGCGCGTCATCTTGTCGCAACTGCTCTTGCTCGAGCTCATCATAAGCGAGCACTCGAGGTGATCCGTATACGAGTTCCATGGGGAGAATTGCCTCTGCTCCATAGACTAGAGCGAAAGGTGTCTGGCCAGTGGCTCGATTTGGCGTCGTCCTGATCGACCAAAGAACCACCGACAGCTCCTCAGTCCAGTTTCTTCCGCACTTGTGCAGCCTGTCAAAAGTTCTGGTCTTGAGCCCGCGCAGCACTTCAAAGATTCGCCCTCTCCACTTGACCGTTACTTCTCGGATGAGCAATGTGGCGAAGCGGAACCTTGGCGCCAAGATCTTGGACGTCTTTGCATGAAGGTGCGGCTCGTGAATTGCGTGTCGTTGTCGGTGATGATCCTGTTAGGGATTCCAAACGGCAAACAATCGACCTAAAGAACTTGATCGCCGATCTTGTCACCTTCCTCATCGCTTCCACTTCCGGCCACTTTGTGAACTTGTCGATTGCAATGTACAAGTACTCAAAGCCCCGACAGCTTCGGGGAAAGGGGCGAGGATGTCGATCCCCGCATCAAAATGGCCAAGATAAAGGGATCGTCTGAGAGCTTGAGCTGGCTGGTGTATCTGCTTGGAATGGAACTGCACGCTTCACACTTGGTTACTTGTGCAGTTGCATCCTGGAGGGCTGTCGGCCAAAAGAAACCATGCCGGACGCAACTTTGCGGCAAGTGCTCTGGCGCCAATGTGGTGACCACATATGCCTCCATGTATCTCTCGCCAACAGCTTTTGTCCGTCTTCCTGGTGAATACACTTCAATTTCACACCGTTGAGTCTTCTTCTGTACAGTGTGTTGTCGACAAACTGGTACATACTTGACTGCCGGGCTACTCTTTCCGCTTCTTCTTGCTCTTCGGGAAGTTCTCCTATCTGAAGGAAACGGACAATCTGCTGTGCCCATGCTGGAGCTTGCGGCTCGACAACAAGGACTAAAGGCACATCTGCTGCTGCGGGAACATCTGCTTCCACGGCGAGAACCTGCGGCTCAGCAGAGCTTGACGTTCCCGGCAAGCTTGCGAAGCAAAACTTGTCGAGAGCGTCTCGCTTCAACGGAACAAACCCTAGGGCTTGCCGGAGCAGATCGCCTCAGCACCCTTGGTGTTGATCTTGAGGACCTTCTTGACGGCGACTTCGGGAAGCTCTGCCGGAAAATAGTCATCAGAGATCAACTTCCTCTTCTTGCTCTGTCCGGTTGATGGTGTTACAGACGGTTGAGTCCTGCTTGTCGGCGACCGCCACAGTCTGGCAGTTGGTGCCAGCAGCAACCTCCTTGCCGGAGCTACCAGCTTTGGCTTTCTTGGCACCGCCTCCGTTGCCGGACTGCTCAACAACTAGCACATCTTTGCCTTTCTTCTTCCTGTTGTTCCGCCGCCGGTTTTTCTTTGCCGGGGCGGTCTCCTCACTATCAGATCCTCCTGCTTGAGATTCTCTCCGGGAGTCTCCTCCCTTCCTCAGCATGTGCACACTTGTCGGCCAGGCATATAGCTCACTGACGTCTCTGATCTTGCACATCGCCATCTCCTCCCGCATCCTGCGGTTTCGCACGTTCTGATGGAACGCGCTGATTACCGCGGCAGGGTGGACATCTGGGATGTTGTGCTGTACGCTGCTGAATCTCTGAATGTACTTGCGGGGCTCTCCTTCCTTCTCGGGCGCAGCGAGATGAAGGTCGCTTTCTTGGCCATGGGGCTTGTGGCCGCCTGTAAAGGCGCCGATAAACTGATGGCATAGATCTGCCCAAGAGGATATGGAGTTGTCCGGCAAGTGCATGAGCCAGGATCTGACATTGGGCTTGAGCACCAGCGGGAAGTAGTTGGCCAGGATCTTGTCGTCTCGCCCCCCGGCAGCTTGCACCGCGATGGTGTAGATGTTGAGGAACTCCGACGGATGCGTCTTGCCGTCGTACTTCTCTGGTACGTCTGGCTTGAAATTCTTCTTCTTGCTGGGCCACTGGACTTGCCGCAGCTCACGAGTGAACGCAGGGCAACCTACCGCGTACGGCAAGTCGCCTGGTTCCCCTGGCGCATGCATGTCGACAGAGGGCCCAGAGCGCTGGTCGGATTGACGCCGCGCTTCTCGTCGGCGCTCGATGCAAGTTCGGCGTCTTCTTCTTGTCGTTCGTGAAGAACTTGGCGCTGATCGCGACGAGCTCATGGATCCGATGATGCGGTGGAGTCGCTGTCGAGGTGGATCCGGCGAAGTCGGCGATCTTGGCCTTCGGGCGGAGAGTGCATGGTGGTTGCACCCCACGGTTTAAATCGCCACCGCTCGTGTTTGGCAGTCTCGCCGCGCAGCGGCGCACTCGGCTGCCGTGGAAGCGTCGCCGCTGCCGGGCAAAGCCGATGAGACTACGAATGGTGGCCCTCCATTCATCGACCTTGTCGGCTGTTGGAGGGTAATCCAGAGCGATTGAGCTCTCGCCAAAGCTTCGCTGGAGTGGTGGGTGGCGATGGCGAGCGGCGCGAGGAGCGGGATATGCTCGGACTTCTAGCTATGTTAGAAGGAGCAGTATCCCGTCCAGGCGACCGTGCCTCGCTCGCGCCAGCATGTTGGCGTGCATGTTGGTCTTGAGCATCCCGAGATCCACCAGCTCGATCTTGGTCCAACGAGCGTATGGCGTTGTGAACACCATGACGTTGTCGGTCCCGCGCCTCCTGAGACGGGCGCGGTGCATGTACGGACGCCGAGGTCTGCGCAGCCTTGTCCTTGGACTTGGCAGCACCGAGGGCTCCCAAGTCGACGTCCATTCTTCCGCGGCGTCTACCTCACCACCCGTTTGCTCGTGGTGGTGGGTTCGACAGCAGACGGAACATCTGCCGCCAAGCCTGCTTCTTCGGTGGCATGTCGATGAAGATGATGAAGATCTAGCTCGTGTGGGCGCCGGATCAGGTTCACACAATCTCGACGCTTCTACCGGGCGCGCCAAAGATGTCGGGAGGTTGATCTGGCCCATGAACACCTATGGGACCGGCGGACCGAGCCCCTTTCGTTCAAGCGGGGGCGGAGGTCGCACGAAGAGCAGATCGAGGCGAAGCACACGCAGCTTACCCAGCCCGAGCTTCTCCGGAGATAACACTCCTACTGCTGCATGTCTGAGTGTATTGAGTTCTTGCTCAGGAGCGCTGAGTGCTACAGTACACACAAGCTGCTAACGAGACCGAGCGTGAGTGTTCTCTGGCTTCGAACCTTTCGAACCCCCTTTTCTACGTTGCGCATGGGCCTCCTTTTATATGCTAAAGGGGTCTCCGACAGGTGGCAACGTAGACAAGGGTAAAAATGGAAAAGGAGTGGTTGGTACAACTACTTGTACAGTGTATCATACCTAACCACGGCGGCAGGGGACAAAGGCATTAAATGCCCGTCTACCTCGCCCTAACAAAGGCAGAAAGGGACCGTCGGGCGCCACCGCTTGCCACGATGGCAATCTTGTCGGCGCCGCTTGCCACCACGCTTCGGCTGGCCACGGCCCCTCTTGCCACGCCTTGAACTGGAAGGGTCCCTGTGGAGACACGTTAGTGGATGTCTGGAGCGCAGTACTGAGTGGTGGTCTGCCGGCAAGCGCCTTTGTCATGTTGTTGTCTTGTCGCGTCCGTAAGCTTGTCGCTCATCGGGCCTTCCCGCAAGCTCCTCTTGCCGGGCCTTGTCTCCCTAGGTGCCTTGGGTGGCCTTCCGGCAAGCTCCTCTTCCCGGGCCTTGTCTCCTTGGCTTGAATACTTTGTTCTTGAATGGCTCCAAAGGAACCACGGAGGACCTTGGCGGTCACCCGGTAAGCCTTGCCGCGGAGGGCTGCAACTGCCCGTGCACAAGTTCGGGATACTAGGGTACCCCTACTCTAGTTCACCGACATTTTTCGTACAGAAATGAGATCCACCGTGTACCCGCACGGGTGTGGTTGAGAAAGAGACGGGAGTACGTGCGCCGTGCATGCACCTCTTCTCTTCGTGCACATCCCCCACCTACGTGGGGTGTGTGTGAGAGATACAAACCGCGTTCGTGAGTGTTTTTTGTTTTGGGGTGGGGGTGGGGTGGGGGTTGATTTCGTGAATTATTTGTGGGAATATGTGTCGATGACATCTCAAACAAAATTTTGCATGCAATGTGTGTGAAATGGAGGCCTATCCATATCATACATAGAGGGTCGGGCAATCCACGAAAAGAGAGGGAGGGTCATAGCTATCGATAGAGTCAAAGAGAGGATCAAGTGGGTGGGTGCGAGATCGATGAAGAGAGCCATCGAAATTGTTTGTGTGTACAAGTCAAAGATATAGGGCGACTAGCCTACCGGAACGTTAGAGGGCACACGTCAAGTTTGTGTGTGGCAGGGAGACATGACTAGAGCGCTCGATGTATCAGTGTGTGTGGGGGGGAGGGGTGGTGGGAGGGGTAGGCAGAGGCCTAACTATAGAGGTAGAACGACTCGTATATGTGTTGAGAAAGAGAGACCTAGCTATGTCTTGAGGGAGATCGGTCGACATCCATACATAACTGAAGGACGGGAAATATGATGGGACAGAGAGAGAGGGAGGAGGGAGAGAGGGAGGGAGAGGGGTAGAGTGCTGGATGGGTGATGGAGTTGCTTCTCAAAGATGGTGGGAGAGGCCTACTAGACAAACTGCGGGTGGAACTGCAATGTTATCAATAAGAGTGGGGATGTGTTTCTGTGTGTCCCTGTGCGTGATAGATCTGTCGGGACGCATCCATGGATGATGAAGGGGAACCATGTGTTTGGTAAGCAAACCTAACTAGATCGGTAGATCAATTGTTGTTTGTCGGAGGAAGGGAGAGACACAACTAGTGAGGTAGATCGATTGACGTGTGGGTAAAAACGAGTTAGAAGGACCTAGCTAGCTATATGTATAGCGATAGATCGGTCGGTGTACGTCCATTTGTTAGAGGCAAATAAGGCCCAGCGAGACGGATAGACAGAGAGAATGGAGCTAGGAGGTGGTGCGAGAGGCCCAACTACTAGCTAGATAGGGGGAGGAGTGTGCAGTTGTGAGAGCGATGAAAAGAGAGGCGAGAGTTTACACGTGTGTCTGACCGTATGAGAGACACGAGGCAAGGACACATAGAGGAGATTGAAGGTGTGTTTGTATGTTGTAGGCAGGCACCGCTGGAGAGGTTTATCGATCGGTGTGTGTCGGAAAGGAGTTGTGGAGACTCTGGGAGAACGACCTAAAGAAAAAAATGAATGTGCCGGTGGATAGAATGCCGAGGGAGGGGGAGGGCGAGGAGGGCATGTGCATGCACGAGAGAAAGTTAGTGGTAGCTACAAAGGTTAGAGGATTGTGTGGGTGTAAGAGACTAACAAAGATCATAATTTGATATGAAGCGGATTCATATATTTGAATAGGAGATCATAGTGTTTTAAACATTGCATGCATGAATATAGCGGTGATACACGTGATGTGCACATGTTATACCATAATGTGATAATGCATCGCGTTTGCAACTCACAGCTAAATGCCGAACAATCTAAACCATACTATACATCAAACAATCTCACGTTTTATTTGAATTTGTGATAATGTGTGTATGCTCAAGCTTACAACTAAATATCGAACAATCTAAACTATACTATATATCAAACATTCTCACATTTTATTTGAATTTGTGGTAATGTGTGGTGTTTGCAACTCACATCTAAATACTTGTAGGCGTAGGGGGCGTGGCACCATACATAATGTGATGAACACATTATACATATGAGACATGGTTTAGATTATGAAGATCTAGCTAGAGCTAGAAATGTAATGTGATTTGAAATCAAAATAAAGTGGATTCAAAAAATCTAGTTGGAGTTCATATAGGAGTACACATAGTTCATATGTAACTCGAGACTAATCATGTGGTGTGCTGTGAAGATAATACACAAACGATGGTTTAACTTGACAATAATGATGATTCTAGATCTTATTAAAACAGAGTAACCAATTCAAATGCTTTGACTTCACAACAATCATTACTGTAGATCTTATTCAAATAGAGAAACGAATTCAAATTTTGTTCATATTGAAGCGGTAGTATATACGTTTGGAATGCACTAAAACGTTCATTTGAGTAGTAGGTTGCATGCATTATACATGTAGTGAAATATTTTAATTGAACATAACATGAATTCAAAGTTTTGAATGACATTTGTAGGGCGCATTGATTTGGGACAGTACACGTTAGTCTTGTCCGGAAATTTCAACCCGCTTCTTGTTAGCCCGAAATATTTAAGATATATCTTTGTCTTGTTGTGCTCCGACAACTCCCTCTATCTCAACCCGTGCCTTGCTATTCCGAAATTACAACGCGCGCGAAAACTACCACCTCCTGTGAAATCCCGACACGCGAAATGCCTGTGGTACCCCTGAACCGAAAGAACCGCCTCAAATCGGTGGGGGTACTTTTGTAACTTACCCCACATTTCGGACAAGCGCGTCTCTAAGCCATGGTTCCCCACTGCCATCCCATCCGCCCACCCATTCGTACACCGAGGCCGCGAAAACCCACGACGAAACCCCACACCCTGCTCCGTCCGCCACCCAGCCGGAGCCTCTTCCCCGACGACGTCGTCCACAGCAACACCTCGACGAACCTCATCCACCATACCGGATGAGGATCCCTTGTCGATCTCATCGTCCCGCCGGTTCAGCCACCCCGTCCTCCACCTCCAAGGAGCTGCCCCGATGTTCCCCTCGTCTTTCGCGCCACCTCCATCCCACACTGCCGTCTTCACCTGCACCACCGGAAGAACATCATCATCACCGTTTCCTCGGATGAAGCTGCGGCCTAATCAGCGCCACCAAAGAGGTTGTACACTAATTGCCGCATTTTCTTCTTGATTCGATCTCACGGTGCTGCCGGCGCTCGGTCCCGAGCCGACACGGCGTGGCTCCATCCACGGCGGCGTCGCCGCTCACTTCCTCCACGGCGTCGCTCCCTCGGCGGCGACGTCCACATCAGTAGGACCTGCTGCTGCTTTAGCTCTCGCTCGTGATGCTGCTCTGCTCTTGCTCTCAGTCCCCTGTCTGGTCTGCTCTTGATATTGCTCTTGCTCGCGCTGCTCCTCTCGCTCTTGCTCTTGCTTGCGATGCTGCTCCGATTTAGCTACACTTGATCGGGAATCGACTTTTGGGTCATCAATTTTCAGGGGTGGGGGGCTCACGAGGTGAAGGAAGAACCAGCCTTGATGGGGAGGGGGGGCTCACGGAGAGGTACCCACTATCTATCTTAGGGTTCAGATGGGGCGGTGGTCGCCAAGGTGGCGGGCGTTGGCGGGCGGTGGCGTGGGGTCGCCGGAGAAAAAGCTCGACATGGGGGAGGGGCCTAGAGGGATGGTCAAGCGGCGGGCCGGACACGGTGGGGAGGTTTTCCGGCGGGCAGGGCGGCGCACCACCGGCCGCGGGCGGCGGGGGGCTGTTGTTTGGCCGGCTCAGGTGGGTGGAGGTTGAAGATGAACCGCAGGCCCTTGATTTCGTATCCAACGGCTGCAAAATCGACTGACCAGAGATGAAAAAAGTCGGTGGCGACGTGTAGCCTCACCTTGCTAGTGCGTTCAGTTTGACGGCCAAAATTCAGTTTAAATGACAAAATTCAGTTTAAACGTTAAGTTCAGTTTCGATAGTTAAGTTCAGTTTCGACAGTTAAATTCAGTTTCCACAGTTAAGTTCAGAGATGAGTGGCTGATGTATTTTACATCTAGCACTTTGTGGTTATGTATTTTACGTCATGTATTGGAGATGCTATTAGAATTCCACTCAGGTTAACGTTGTTCGTTGTCTCTCTTGTCCTACTTTAGCCTCGGCGTCGTACAACTCACGGAGCTGCTCCAACGATGAAACCCTCCATCACAAAGGAGCAAAGACTCGCTCCATCTCTAGACGCCTAAGATCTTGTTCCCTCCTCCGACAGCCAAGTCAGCCGGAGCATCCTCACCGCCAACCCAATCACGCCGAGATCGACATGGCTTCGCCAAAGAGGTTCTACACTTGTTGCATCTCTTTTTACTCTACATGTTATATATATTGTCCATCGAGCACACGGATTTGTTCCTTTAGTGTCTCCTTGAAAGAAAAACATAGGAATTTTAATTTTCACTTGTCCTCCTTTTCAAATTCCTATTCATGAAGCACAAGACTAAGAGATAGTAGCATAATAGCATTATAATCGTACATTTTCTTGTGGTTTGACTTCATCGTCACCATGCTTCTTTGCATCCTGCGATCTTCCAATTGTTGTGAATCAAACACCCAGATTGGCGTAAATCATGTGTTTTAAATTCTCTGTTTTGCACGTGCATTCCTATCCTATTCCTGTCTATTTCCTATCCGTGCATTGTTGGAATCCTCCAATTCAAACGAGCCCTTACAGAATTACTTCTCTTACAGATAGTTGTCAAAGAAAACCTTGTGTGGTTTGTCCCGCTCCTACTACACCCACCCTAGCTCAGCTGCTCCAACGACAGTATGGGTCCAAAGACAGCAGGGATCCGGCCTCCGGACTGTCTTTCGCCACCTCATATCTTCTTCCCCGCCGCTGGCAGCCATGAAAACTGCACTACCAACATGAACCGAGCAGATGACCTCGAGGACTACACGGGTCCGCAAGAGAGGTCTCACTCTTTCGTGTCTCCTTACGTTATGCATCGCTTAATATTACATGCTACTTTATCGTCCTGTTCACCGATTAGACTCTGAGTCAGCTCCAAACTAATGGTCAAACTTGAGTTTTTAAATGGTTGTGGGGTACATATCGGGGACGCTATCAATAGTATCTATCTACTATCTGGTTAATCTCCGGTGTCTACTATGAGTTTCATGTTGGGTGCGAAACAAACAGTAAAGAAGCCATTATCTGTATTTTTTAACTGAAGCCATTATCTGCCCGCTATTATTGGTTTTGGGTCTATCCACAGGTTGCTACCATCACTCTGGATTTCTGCATGCACTCCTTACATAATCTCACTATGTTTTATTCCTATGCATGACGCTTATTGTAAACAATGGAACTGAACATGTAGAGCAAAAGAGACGAGCCTTATGCGTGGCAATAAAATTTCATGCGACGCCGCTCCATGGTAGGCGCAAAGGCAGCCCCCTCCACGCATTTCGGATTGTAATCGAGAGGAAGATATCTGCTCGAGGGGATTCGTATGAGAAGACAACTCCTATTTACCCCCTGAGGTCTTCGCTCTAACTTGGCATGCTGATGTTGGTTATATCATGCATATGTGTCTTGCATTGCTTACTTTATACATCAAATATGTCATCTGCTTAGTTTAGACATCCTTTGTGCGAATGCCATCTATTTAGTTTATTCATCGTTTATGTGAATTATGCAACGCCATCTTGTTTAGCCAGGCATCATATATGTGAATTTTGCAATGCCATCCTGCTTAGCCAGTCATCTTATCTGTAAATTATATCAGGCCATCCTTTTTTTGGTTACATATTACATTTGTCAAAAATGTTATTACATTCAACTGCTCTTCGTGTGCATCAGCCATTTGACACGGTGATGTTAAATTCTGGAGTAAAAACAAGGTCTTCAGAGCAGACTATGCTATCTCGACGGGCGCATATCTCATTGGTTACGGATAGCTCCTCGCAGGAGGATTCGCAGACGGATGACCAGTCCTATCCCCCGAGGTGTATGCTCTAACTTGTCGTGGTTATGTTGCTCATATCGTATGCGTATGGTGTCTCGCATTGCTATGTCATTTGATTAGTTTAGACATGCTTTGTGTGAATGCCACATGTTCAAAGGTGTCTAATTACCATATATGTGAATTATGCATTGCCATCTTGTTGCAAGACATTATATATGTGAATTATACAATGCTATCTTGTTGCAAAGGCATTATATATGTGAATTATGCAATGCCATGCTGTTTAGCCAATCATCATGTATGTGAATTATATCATGCTATCATTTTTTGTATTACGTGTTCCATTTGTCGACAACGTTTGTATATTCAACTACTCTTCATGTGCATCAGCCATTTGAAGCGGTAATGGAAGTATCTGGAGTGAAAACAAGGTATTGAAAGCGGACAATGCTACCGGGAAGCGTACATCTTGTTGGTTATAGAGAGCTCCTCGAGAGGAGGATTGAGGACCGATGACCAGTCCTATTTTCCCCCTGAGGTCTATGCTCAAACTTGGCAGGGTTATATTACCCATGTCATGCATGTTGTCTTGCATTGCTTAGTTTTTACATCATATATGGATTGCCATCTGCTTACTTGCTTACTATATAAATCATATATTTGATGATTGCCATCTGCTTACTTGCTCATGTTTACATAGTACATACACATCATCTATCTGAATTATGGCATGGCAACCCATTTAATAAAGACATCATATAGTTATATCATCTCATCCTGTTTAGTGTTTACAGTCATCATATTTTGAATTATTGCATTCTATCCGTGGAATGTATGTGAATTATGGCATGCCAACCTATTTAATAAACACATTATATAGTTATGTCATGTCATCCTGTTTACATAGTCTCATATTTTGAACTATTTCTTTCCATCTTTTAGTTAGCCATCATAATGTGAAATTGTGTCATGCTATCCTGTTTAGTTAGCCATCATATATGTGAAATTGTGTCATGCTATCCTGTTTGGTTAGACAACATAAATATGAATTATTTCATGCCCTCTTTTATTCCCCACTATCCGTTGCACCTGTCTATCATACAATGTCTAGACTTTCAATTACTTTTCTTGTTTATCAGCCATTTGAATTGGAGAGCGTGATGGCAGTATCTAAGGGAGTAACAACACGGTCTTCAGAAAAGATAGTGCTACCAGTTGATGCAGATAGAACCATGGTTGTACTTGCCCAAGGACCAGATCCACCGGCACATAACCCAGACTCTCGCAGATTGTACCCCTACCCAGTTGGATAGAGAACCAGCTACACCCCTTCTAACCCCAACCCCGGCAGATAGTAACCTAGTTCCAGTTGACACAGCACCGTCTCCCCCACAGAGCACCCAAACACGAGCAGTTAGTAACGGAACTGCAGTGCCCAAAGCACGAGGACCACCACTCCGAATCCCAACTCAACACTTAAAGGAGAAGAAGATTTGTTCTCGTGTCGAGGTTACTCAGAGCTATGGTTCATAATCCTTTGCTCTTGCATGACTGTATTTACTCATACCAACTATTTTCAAATTTGAAGGATGGAATTGAAACTCCAATGGCGCAACAGTATGTTTTAAACCTGTTTCTTTAACTGGTTTCTTTGTTGTAACCTGCTCTATGTTGATTTCAGTTTCAATTGAATAAACAGTTATGTTCTCATGTCATGCACATTACAAGTGTTGTTATTTCTCTATAGTTACCCACACTTATATTCTGTCTATTCTGCTTTGTCTTGAACAAATATTATTTGAACTGTGTCTCTATCTTGATTTGGCAACAAAAACTAGAATGATATAGACCATAAAGTGAACATGGTACATAGATATATGTTTGTTTCATGCTGTTATCATGTCCACTTTACTACTGAACTCATTTACCAAAATGAGTTTCATATACAACATGGTAAACATGTGATGTGTCTGCTTGTTTCTCTTTTAGAATGCGGACAAAATATTGCAGAAACGATGCAGCGTTATCCAATGGTAAAGGAAATAATGCAGATAAGGTTCAAGATAGTGAGACATCCTGTTGGTCTCCAAGAAAGCTGATAAAACTATCTTGACGACGGTGAGGGAACCCAAAAGTCATGTCTTGATGTAGTGTTCGAATTCTTGGCCACTCATCTGCTGGCACAAGCTCTTCGAACTCGCTGCTGAATCAGTTCGTCTTCTTGTGTCTCAACTTCAAGTTGAAAGACATCGATCGAGATGTCGAACAGAAGTCAAGGATGAGGAAGTCCCCTGCAGAATTCGTGATGCATATTTACGTGCAACGACAAGCGTTGGAGGATTTAAGCGCCAAACAAGAGAAAGTTAATAAGCTTGCTAAGCATCTTGCCAACATTATGGGTACCTGTGATATTGTTTCTTGAGATCTTCGTAAGTGGTTTTGATTCTCGATTTCTTTTGTCTTGGCGTTTATTTGCGTTGGTCGCCAACTTTGACAACCAGTGTATATGATATGCTGCTTTGTTCCCTATATTTGCACTGGTGGCGAACTTTTATGCCCAGTGGATGTAATATGTGTAATAGCCGTGATAGCCTAGTGTTAGTTGCTTGCTTATTTATTTCCATGTTGTCTTGTTTATTTGTTTGCTTGTAGTCATTGCAGTTCTTTTTCCGCGGTTAGCTAGTGGCTGCAATAAACTATTTTTTAAATCTAGGCCACAATAACCATGGGATAATATTTACTGTAGTGACACTAGGCCTCCTACTGGCCGTAGAAACAGTGGGCCTTCTACGGGACGTAGAAACAATGGGCCTTCTGCGGGCCGTATTATCAATTGGCCTTATACGGGCCGTACAATCGATTGGCCAAACATGGGCCAAACAGACCGCATTATGGCCGTAAACGGGCTAGAGTTGGAATCGTCCGTTCATGGGCCGACCATAACGGGCCAACGTTAATAGGACGTATTTGATGACGCTATGAAATCGCCCAACGACACATGGACCACAAACGGGCCGATCAGAACCATCGGGATGGATTTGGCCCACAAGCGTAAAATGACAAGAACGGGCCGTAAGTAAACGAATCAGAAATGAGCCCAAGAATAAATGGGCTTTGAGAAGGCCGAAGATAGCATGGGCTAGAAAGCATTAACGGAATAACGGGCCGGTAATGGGTATAAAGTGATACACTGTTCATTACGGGCCAGTTTCACCACGGGTCGTTAATGGGTGTAAAGTGATACACTGTTCATTACAGGCCAGTTTCACCACGGGCCGTTAGTAGGCCAAGAGTTACATAGGGCCTCATATGGGCCGAAAGACGTCATCGGCCATACATGGGCCAGAAGTGAAAACAGGCTGGAATCATATTGGATGGCCTAGATGACGCTACTGGGCCTAATTCGGATAGGGGGTAACGGGCCTTGGGTTAGCGGGCTGTAAATGGGCTATATTTGAACAGGCCGTTAACAGGCTTTCCATGGGCCGTTTCATGACTTTTGACCAAGTCAAACGGGCCGCCTTTTCACGTGAATAGGCCTCTGTTGGGCGTGCCACGGTCGACATATCATAGGCGCCTATCTCGACCCATCGACGAGCTTACATCGTGTTTCGTCCGCCAATAAGAATTTTACACGTGGAAATTTCCCATTGGTCGGGTCTGTTAATGGGTTATCGGATCCAAAACCCGACCCGATAGCTTAACGGCGTTCCGTTCACGGTGGATGCCACGTCTTGCCACCCTTGGACGAAAGCACTTCGTGACGCCGCAATTTATCGTCATGGAAGTGGACACTTCCGTGATGATAATTTTGGTAATGTCATGGAACACTTCTACGACAGCACAGGTATCACTATCTTGATTCTGTCATAAATTTGTCATGGATGTACATGCATGACAAAAAAGCGACCTACTGTGACAAACACGTATCATCACAGAAGTGTATTTTTTTGTAGTGAATAATATCAAGTTTCCTCTCTATATGTGCTTAAAGTTTTGAAGTTATGCTTGTTTTGCCTTCCTATGCTAGTTGATTATTGTTCCCATAAGTTGTTTGCTCACAAAATCCCTATGCATAGGAAGTGGGTGAGGCTTAAATGTGCTAGGCATATTCTTCATGATGCTCTCTTTATGTTTCAGTTCTCATCTTTTATGTGAGCATCATTGAAATCATCATGCCTAGCTAGGGGCGTTAAATGTTAGCGCTTGTTGGGAGGCAACCCAATTTTATTTTGTTTCTTGCTTTTTGGTTCTGCTTAGTAATAAATATTTGATCTAGCCTTTGGTTAGATGTGTTTACATGTTTGTCATGGAATTGTCACGGCAGATGTCCTCTTGCAAGGACTTAGTCGTGGAGCCATTGCAACTAGGAAGCTTAAAGGGGTTAATCGGGATAAGGGACACGAGAGAGTTTATACTAGTTCAGCCCCTTACGATGAAGGTAAGGCCTACATCTAGTTGGGTTGGTATTGCTAGGGTTTCGATGACCAGGGAGCGAGATACGCTATGCCCGGCTCTCAATGAGTTGTTTCTTGCCCTAAGCCGCCAGCGGGTCGTCCCCTTATATACACAGGTTGACGCCCTACGGCCTACAGAGTCCCGGCCAGCTCATAAACAGTGTCCGCTCGGTGACTAGTTAATTCTACCTTATGATACAAGTCATGCCATTATGGCGGTTTACCACTACGGGCCTTAAGTCGCCTACGGGCTTTAGGCCCCTTATTTAACCGCCATCTTCATGCTTGGTCTTGGGCTTCTTCTGATGAATCCTTCTTTGCGTAACCCGGCCCCTCATGGGCGGCTTACACAAATAGTTATATCCCCAACATTAGGCCCCAGATTGATTTGAACCGGTTCACGTCAATCTTAAAATACCTTAAAAAACAAGCCTTTCTGTCTTTTGTCAGTCCAAAGGTCGTAACCCGCCGTGATGTCATCTTCTAGATCCGTGATAACCCGCCGTGACGTCATCTTCCATTAAACTCATATTTTACTCCGTCATATCCTCAACGGATCTTTGCCTTTACTGACCATTCCAAAAACCGAGGCGTCAGGGTCGCTGGATAATGATGTTCGGTCTCCTCGTTTCTCGTGCCATCTCAATCGGCCTTCCCTTATAAATAGGCACGACCTAGGTCTTCTTCATTCTCCCCCCTCGGTCGTCTTCCTCCGCTTGCTGTCTCCCTGTCGCTCGAGCTCCGCTGCCGCTGCCGCAGATCTCCTCGTCTTCTCCAACTCAGGCCACTACATCGACCTGACTTGACCAGAGAAACGCGACGAACCTCCGCAGCAGTTAGCTTCCGTGATCTCAGAAGTCCCTTTCCTTCCCTGCCTTAGATCTGCATTACAGCTTCTCAAGTTCGTCGGTGTTCGTTGCTGCCCGTTACAAACCCTTGATAGATTTCACTTCCAATGCCCTTTTCTGATCGTCATATAGTGTAGAACTACTGTGGTGGCTGTTTTGCACCCATTTCGAACGTGGATAGATCCCTTTTCCTTTTTTCAGAGGCTTCCTTCAAACGTATGAACTTATCTGCACTAGTTTTAGGTCTAGAAATTTTCTTTTCAGAGCGGCCATTTGATCCAAAATAATAGCTGCAACTTGTGAAACCTGTTTGTTCCATACTTAGCCAAAAAACTGCATCTGTTAGATCTGTTTAACCATGGTAGTCTATGTAGCCGGTTTAAGAAGACAACACGGATCGTCAACCTTGCTTGCTTCTGGCGACTTAAGATAACTTAACTGCTTCTGATAACCATAGCGGTTTTAAATGTCAAAACATAATTAGCCATATGTCATTAGGCCCCTTCTTAAGCTGCCATCTTGAATAGACTTAAAAATGTTTTCTTCCGGGTTAAAGTTGAACCGGCAATGAATTCTTATTTTGTCATAGGCTTCCACTTGCATAATGGCACCCAAGGCTCCCAAAGCTCATGTGACCTGTAACTGGGTCAGGTCCACTGTTACTGAAAGCACATTGTTGGAGTTCGTGAAAACCGGCCATCTGCCCAAGAAGGAAGTCATGTCTTATCGTGCTCCTAACCCGTCAGAGGAGAAACCTCAACCCAAGGAGGGGGAAGTGATCATTTTTACTGATCACATGAGTCGGGGCTTCGCTCCACCCGGTTCAAAATTCTTAAGGGATGTTTTGCAATTTTTTGACCTCAGACCTCAAGACATTGGACCCAACTTCGTGTCAAATATTTGCAACTTCCAAGTCTTCTGTGAAGTGTACCTTGGAGAAGAACCCAACTTACTTTTGTTCAGAGAGTTGTTTTACCTAAACTGGCAGAACGAACGTGCCAACGGGCCCAGTCTGGAACTTGGCGGCATCTCAATTCAGCGGTGGAGAGACTGCCTTTTCCCATACGCTGAACTGCCAAGCCACCCAAAGGATTGGAACCAGACGTGGTTTTACTGCCAGGATACTTCTCCAGCTGATGAGAACCCGCTGCCCGGCTTTCAAGACTGCTCCCGGGTAATGTCAACTTTATGCTTAACTTACTCATGTTTTTGTACTAATCCTTATGACTTTGTCCACAGTGTACAAGTGAAGCCCAGCAAAAGGGCAAAGAAAAATAAGCCGGCCAAAGACCCTGTCGTGACTGAACCGGAGCTTGGCACGGCTGCTCCTGACACTTCCACACATCAGCCGCCGTCTGAGCCGGCTTATGAAATTCCAGCACCAACTTCTGACCCGCCCGTTGAAGAAACTCTTGACGGTTCTGATAAACTGGAGATTCCTAGCCCGGCCAAAACAGTTGATCCGGAAGTCGAAATTCTTAAGACTCAATTTGTTGAACCGGGACGGCCCACTGTACTTGCCAAGTGCTCTGCCAAGGAGGAATTTTTGGAATGCCGAAAGGCCAAGCTGGACGTCGCTGATTACACTGATTTGAGCATTGAAGAGATCGTCTCTACCTATATAAATCAAGTACACAGCAGCTATGACCTGGAAATTGACATGGTGAAACAGATACAGCAAAAATCTGAGGTATGACTTACGTTACTTTTCCTTATTCATACTTACTGTCCCAGCCCCCAAGTCTATTGCTTATAAGAAAATATGCTGTAGACTTAGAATCTGCTTAGCACTGCTTTTCAAACGCCCGGCTTATCTCGAAGGCTGGTCTTTGAACGAGATATTTAAGCCGCTGTAGCATAACACTTTGAACTTGCAATACGCATTAGCCCCCAAGTGCCAAGTATATTTGCTTGCAAAGTGCTTGGGACTTAATTTCCATGAACCGCCGTAGTAATTCAGAGTTCTTTAGCATACATTAGCCCCCAAGTGCCAAGTATCTTTGCTTGGAAGGTGCTTGGGACTTAATGTTATCTTATAATAATCCCGGCTGTAACCCGGCATTGATGCAGGCCACCATAAATCAATTTGAGTCGGAGATTGCTGATCTGAAGAATCGCCTGGAAGCTCAAGAGGCTGAGATCCAAAAAGCCAATTCCAAGTTTGAGTTCAGCGTCTCTGAACAAGAGAAGTTGAAGAAAAGCTTTGAAGCGGATAAGAAAACCTGGGCTGATGAAAAGGCCTCTTTGGTCACCCGGGCCGAGAAAGCAGAGGCGTCGCTTGCAGAAGCAACAGCCGAGCTATCCGGCTTAAAGCGCCAAATATCTCAAATGGTCTCAGCAATCTTCGGTAAGCTACTTGTGCAAACATTAAATACTGCAAACCTTCTTTCGATGACTATTTCAATTGTTACCTCCGGCTCACCTGATGTTTGTTAACACAGGCCCTAGGAGCTCAAATCTTAATCAGAGCATATTGATCAAGCTAAAGGCGGTTTATACCTTGCTGGAACAACTTTACACCGGGTCACAACGTGCTTTGGCCGTTGTGGCTTTGTCAAATGATGTTCCCCATCTCCTTGCTGACATGCTAAAGCGGCTCTCTGTGCTACCTCAGCGGGTCCAAGAGCTAAGGCGGGCATCTGCAAGAGCCGGAGCTATAGCCGCATTGAGCCGGGCCAAGGCGTGGTTACCAGAGCTAGACCCGGCCGACATTGCCCTTGGATACCCAAGCTTAAAGGAGGATGGTACCTTGTTTGATGAGAAGGATTTCACCGCCTGCGTGAGAGAGATACGCCATGTGGCTACTCTTATTGGGAATGACACTGACCTTACCAAGTATCAGCCGGGTTATGACAGCGAGAATCGGAGACTCCCAACGCCACACTATGATGCAGTCAGCCTGGTCCCTCCAACTCGTAAGCATACCTTTGCCCCTGAAGTCGATCCAGCCGGGTTAATTGACGATGAAGCTGAATTTGAAGCTTTGAGTGGCATTGACTAGTCGTCATCAATGTTCCAGGACAGGGCAGCCGACGGAGGAGCGGAGAAGGATATCCCGGAAGCCTCAGGTCAACCAGACGAGTGAACCATCGGGTGTTGTATGTTTATGCTTCGCGGAAAAAACAGTGCTTTATTATCCAGACTCGGGGAGTCTTGTAATAGGGTAGAAAAACACTTGATTTTGCCATGCCTTCGCGCATGTTTGTGGCCCTCAACACTTTCTTAAGCCGCCGTCGTTACATGCTTCCAGTTTATATTGGTCTTCTGCTTCCTTTATGTTAAAAGAAATTGCTTGTATTGCCCTGCATAGAGAACAAACACAAGTCCCTTGGCGACTTATCGCATCAGGGGTCACATAAGGTATTGATAACCCGGAGTGTGAACCAAAAAATCAAATAAAGGCCGGCTTGCGATTATACCTATTAGACATAATCATAACAGCATACCTGTAATCCTTTTGGTGATATCACCGGCTTATGTGACCCAAACAATGAGGGTAAGCTTTAACTCCTGAAACTTGGCACATATGATGTTTTTCCATGCGCTAACAACTTTATTTGATCAATATTAAGCCGGTGGAACAAGAACCACCCCATAAGTGCTTTCAAGAGGATCTCAAGGTAATCAAATAATTATACTTACAAAGTATGATGAGTAATAAACAAAATTCAAAGGCTTCTGATTCGAATACGATCAGTGAACCGTTCCAAAGGGGTTAAGCTAAGATTCGGATACGATCATATAGCCCCCAATGGCTTTTAGCGATGCCGATCAAGTGGGTATCGACAGCTATGTTCTCTTTGGTTCGAATCGACCTATGTTTGAACAGAAGCCCCCAAGTGACCATAAGAGTTGTTTAATGACGATGATTCAATACGATCCACGTCGGACCCAAAGGGGTTAAGCTATGATTCAGATATGATCGTGAAGCCCCTAGTGGGTTTGGGTGTATGCCGATCAAGTGGGTATCGATAGCTATGTTCTCTTTGGTTCGAATACGACCTATGTTTGAACAGGAAGCCCCCAAGTGATCATGGCTAGATTCAGATATGATCATAAGCCGGACTAAAGGGAAAGCCGGATTCAAATATGATCTGCCCCCTGTTGGCTGTTTCAACAACATGATAAAGAAGGTATGTAAACTTTTGAGGATGAAAAGGACAGAGGTCCTGCTTTATTGCTTTCATAATATATACATCGTCAAAATATGTACATCCTGAGAGCCGGTGGCTCAAGTATAGTAAGGCCAAAGATGAGCGATATTCCATGGCCGGCGGGTCTCCTCTTCCGACTTACATGAGTCTTTGTGCTCTCGAACATCAATGAGGTAGTATGACCCGTTGTTTAGGTTCTTGCTGACCACAAAGGGTCCTTCCCAAGGGGGGGATAGCTTGTGCATATCAGACTGATCCTGGATGAGCCGGAGCACTAAGTCACCTTCCTGAAAGGTTCTGGACCTAACCCGGCGGCTATGGTAGCGATGCATGTCTTGCTGGTAAATCACCGAGCGGGCTATTGCCAAGTCTCGCTCTTCATCCAACAAGTCAAGGGCATCCTGACGAGCATGTTCATTATCAGCCTCAACGTAAGCCGCCACTCGGGGTGAGTCATGACGGATGTCACTTGGCAGGACCGCCTCTGCTCCGTAAACCATGAAGAAAGGTGTATAACCCGTAGACCTGTTGGGCGTAGTGTTGATGCTCCAAATCACAGAAGGTAACTCCTCCACCCAACAACCCGGCGTCCGCTGTAAGGGGGCCAAGAGCCGGGGTTTTATACCTTTCAAGATCTCCTGATTGGCTCTCTCTACTTGACCATTGGATCGAGGATGAGCTACTGCCGAAACATCAAGCCGGATATGTTCTCATTGACAGAACTCTTCCATAGCACCTTTGGAGATATTGGTGCCATTATCAGTTATGATGCTGTGTGGAAAACCAAAATGAAAGACCACCTTTTTCATGAACTGAACCGCCGTGGCTGCATCACACTTACTGACCGGCTCTGCCTCAAACCACTTTGTAAATCTATCAACCGACACCAGGAGGTGTGTCTTTTTATCTTTAGACCTCTTGAAAGGCCCAACCATGTCAAGCCCCCAGACTGCAAATGGCCAAGTAATTGGAATCATCCTCAACTCTTGAGCCGGCACATGAGCTCGTCGTGAGAATTTCTGACATCCGTCACATTTACTGACCAGATCTTCCGCATCAGCATGAGCCGTCAGCCAATAAAACCCATGACGGAAGGCTTTGGCCACAAGAGATTTTGAGCCGGCATGATGACCGCAATCCCCTTCATGGATCTCACGAAGTATTTCCTATCCTTCCGTAGGAGACACACAATGTTGAAACACCCCAGTAACACTATGATGATACAACTCACCGTGAACAATTGTCATGGATTTAGACCGCCGGATGATTTGTCTCGCCAAGGTCTCATCCTCAGGCAACTCTCCCCGGGTCATGTAAGCCAAATATGGCACTGTCCAATCCGAGATGACGTGAAGAGCCGCCACCAGCTACGCCTCCGGGTCTGGCACCGCTAGGTCTTCCTCTGTGGGTAACATGACAGAAGGATTATGCAAAACATCGAGAAAGGTGTTAGGCGGCACCGGCTTACGCTGACATCCCAGACGGCTTAAAGCATCAGCCGCCTCATTCTTCCTTCGATCAATCTACTCCACTTGATAACCTTTGAAGTGCCTAGCCACAGCATCAACTTCACGACGGTAAGCCGCCATAAGGGGATCCTTGGAGTCCCACTTGCTCGACACTGTTGAGCCACGAGATCTGAGTCGCCCAAGCACCTTACCCGGCTCAAATTCATCTCTTTGGCCATCCGAAGACCATGGAGTAAGGCCTCATATTTAGCTGCATTATTAGTACAAGGAACATGAGCCGGAGCACATAACAAAATTTGTCACCTCGAGGGGAAGTTAAAACGACTCCAGCCCCTGAGCCTTCCAACTACCTGGACCCATCAAAGTGGATAGTCCAATACGTGTTATCCGTCTTCTCCTCAGGCGTCTGTATCTGTCCAATCATTAATAAAGTCCACCATGGATTGAGACTTAATAGCAGTACGTGGTACATACTTCAAACCATGAGGCCCAAGCTCAATGGCTCACTTGGCGACTCGTCCTGTGGCCTCTCTATTCTGTATGATGTCTCCCAAGGGGGCAGAACTTACTATAGTGATAGGGTGACCCTAGAAGTATTGCTTAAGCTTCCGGCTTGCCATAAACACCCCATAAACAAGCTTCTTCCAATGTGGATACCTTTGCTTGGACTCAATGAGCACCTCACTAATGTAATAAACCGGCCGTTGAACCGGATGCTCCTTACCAGCCTCCTTGCGCTCCACCACGATTGCAACACTGACAGCACGTGAGTTAGCGGCCACATGTAACAGCAATGGTTCTTTATCAATGGGAGCCGCAAGGACCGGCAGCTTAGACAACTGTCTCTTTAAATCTTCAAAGGAAGCATCATCAGCATCACACCAGACAAAGGTGTCCATTTTCTTGATCATCTGATACAGTGGTTAGGCCTTCTCACCCAACCGGCTTAAAGCAGCCACACGACCCGTTAGTCGCTGAACATCATTAATGCACGCCGGTTTAGCCAAAGAGGTAATTGCCTTGATCTTTTACGGATTAGCTTCAATACCCCTGTTTGAGACTAGAAAACCCAAAAGCTTGCCTGCAGGCACACCAAACACACATTTGGCCGGGTTAAGCATCATTTTATAGACCCGGAGATTATCAAAAGTTTCCTTCAGATCAGATATCAAGGTTTCCTTCTCTCTGGACTTCACCACTATGTCATCCACATAACCATGAACATTGCGCCCAATCTGAGTATGAGACAATTCTGCACACACCGCTGGTAAGTCGCCTGGGCACTCTTGAGCCCGAAAGGCATAGAAACATAGCAGAAGGCTCCAAACAGAGTAATGAACACCATCTTCTCCTGGTCCTTAACTGCCATTTTGATCTGATGATAACCAGAGTAAGCATCCAAAAAACTCAAACACTCACAACCCGCCGTAGCATCAATGATTTGATCAATACAAGGGAGAGCAAAGGGATCAGCCGGACAAGACTTGTTTAAGTCCGTGTAATCCACACACATCCGCCAGGTGACGTTCTTCTTAAGAACAAGCACCGGGTTAGCCAACCACTCCGGGTGAAAAACTTCAACAATGAACCCGGCCGCCAAGAGCCGGGCCACCTCCTCACCAATAGCTTTTCGTCTCTCCTCGTGGAACCGCCGAAGAAACTGCTTGACCGGCTTAAACTTCGGATCAATATTAAGAGTGTGCTCAGCGAGTTCTCTCGGTACACCCGGCATGTCAGAAGGCTTCCATGCAAAGATGTCCCGGTTCTCACGGATGAACTTGATGAGTGCGCTTTCCTATTTAGGATCCAAATTGGCACTGATACTGAATTGTTTAGATGAATCGCCTGGAGTAAAATCAACAAGCTTGGTTTCAGCAGCCGACTTAAACTTCATCACCGGGTCATGCTCTGTGGTTGGCTTCTTCAGAGAGGTCATATCCGCCGGGTCAACGTTATCTTGATAAAACTTCAGCTCTTCTACTGCACAAACAGATTCGGCATAAGCCGCATCGCCTTCTTCACATTCCAGGGCTATCTTTCTGTTGGGGAACGTAGTAATTTCAAAAAAATTCCTACGCACACGCAAGACCATGGTGATGGCATAGCAACGAGAGGGGAGAGTTTATGTCCACGCACTCGTGAGACCGTAAGCGAAGCGTTATAACAACGCCGGTTGATGTAGTCGACGTCTTCACGATCCGACCGATCCAAGTACCGAACGACGGCACCTCCGAGTTCTGCACACGCTCATTTCGATGACCGATCCCGGACTCTGATCCAGCAAAGTGTCGGGATGAGTTCCACAAGATGACGCGTGGTGACGATGATGATGCTCCACCGACGCAGGGCTTCGCCTAAGCTCCGCGACGATATGACTTCTCCGGCGCAGGGCTTCGCCTAAGCTCCGCGACGATATGACCAAAGTGGAATATGGTGGAAGGGGGCACCGCACACGGCTAAGGAACGATCCGTAGATCAACTTGTGTGTTCATGGGGTGCCCCCTGCCTCAGATATAAAGGAGGGAGGGAGGAGGAGGCCGGCCCTAGGAGGGCGCGCCATGGGGAGTCCTACTCCCACCGAGTAGGATTCCCTTCCTAGTCCAACTAGGAGTCCTTCCATGTATTAGGAGTAGGAGACAAGGAAGGGGAAGAGAGAAGGAAGGAAGGAGGGTGCGGCCTCCCCAGTCCAATTCGGACTAGGCCATGGGCGCGCGGCCTGCCCTAGGCAGCCCTCTCTCTTTCTCGCAGGCCCAATAAGGCCCAATACTTCTCCCGGCGAATTCTCGTAACTCTCCCAGACTCAAAAATACCCGAATCATTCGAACCTTTCCGAACTCCGAATATAGTCGTCCAATATATCGATCTTTACGTCTCGACCATTTCGAGACTCCTCGTCATGTCCCCGATCTCATCCGGGACTCGAACTCCTTCGTACATCAAAACTCATAAACTCAAAATAAAACTGTCATCGTAAACAAAAGCGTGCGGACCCAACGGTAACGAGAAATATGAAGAAATGACAAAGAACTAATCTCTCTCAAAAACCAATAGCGCAACCTGCAAGCCCATATTGGCTCCTACATATTCTACTTAAGATCTTTATCGGTCAAACCGCGATAACAACATACGTTGTTCCTTTGTCATCGGTATGTTACTTGCCCGAGATTCGATCGTCGGTATCCAATACCTAGTTCAATCTCGTCACCGGCAAGTCTCTTTACTCGTTCTGTAATGCTTCATCCCGTAACTAACTCATTAGCTACATTGCTTGCAAGGCTTATAGTGATGTGCATTACCGAGAGGGCCCAGAGATACCTCTCCGACAATCGGAGTGACAAAACCTAATCTCGAAATACGCCAACCCAACATGTACCTTTGGAGACACCTGTAGTACTCCTTTATAATCACCCAAATTACGTTGTGACGCTTGGTAGCACCCAAAGTGTTCCTCCGTAAACGGAGTTGCATAATCTCATAGTTACAGGAACATGTATAAGTCATGAAGAAAGCAATAGCAACATACTAAACGATCAAGTGCTAGGCTAACGGAATGGGTCATGTCAATCAGATCATTCTCCTAATGATGTGATCCCGTTAATCAAATGACAACTCATGTCTATGGTTAGGAAACATAACCATCTTTGATTAACGAGCTAGTCAAGTAGAGGCATACTAGTGACACTCTGCTTGTCTATGTATTCACACATGTATTATGTTTCCTGGTTAATACAATTCTAGCATGAATAATAAACATTTATCATGATATAAGGAAATAGATAATAACTTTATTATTGCCTCTAGGGCATATTTCCTTCAGCCTCCCACTTGCACTAGAGTCAATAATCTAGATCACATCACCATGTGATTAACATCGATAGTTCACATCATCATGTGATTAACACCCATAGTTCACATCGCCATGTGACCAACACCCAAAGGGTTTACTAGATTCAGTAATCTAGTTCACATCGCTATGTGATTAACACCCAAAGAGTACTAAGGTGTGATCATGTTTTGCTTGTGAGAGAATCTTAGTCAACGGGTCTTTCATATTCAGATCCGTTATGTATTTTGCAATTTTCTATGTCAACAATGCTCGCACGGAGCTACTCTAGCTAATTGCTCCCACTTTAATATGTATCTAGATCGAGACTTAGAGTCATCCAGATCGGTGTCAAAACTTGCATCGACGTAACCCTTTACTTATTTAACCTTTTGTCACTTCCATAATCGAAAAACATATCCTTATTCCACTAAGGATAATTTTGACCGCTGTCGATGATCTACTCCTAGATCACTATTGTACTCCTTGCCAAACTCAAAGGTAGGGTATACAATAGATCTGGTACACAAGATGGCATACTTTATAGAACCTATGGCCAAGGCATAGGGAATGACTTTCATTCTCTTTCTATCTTCTCGCCGTGGTCGGGTTTTGAGTCTTACTCAATTTCACACCTTGTAACACGTGCAAGAACTCTTTCTTTGACTGCTCCATTTTGAACTACTTCAAAATCTTGTCAAGGTATGTACTCATTGAAAAAAAAAACTTATCAAGCGCCTTGATCTATCTCTATAGATCTTGATGCTCAATATGTAAGCAGCTTCACCGAGGTCTTTCTTTGAAAAACTCCTTTCAAACACTCCTTTATGCTTTGCGAATAATTCTACATTATTTCCGATCTACAATATGTCATTCACATATACTTATCGTAAATGTCAGAGTGCTCCCACTCACTTTCTAGTAATTACAGTGCTTCACCGCAAGTCTCAGATAAAACTATATGCTATGATCAACTTATCAAAGCATGTATTCCAACTCGAGATGCTTGCACCACCATAGATGGATCATCGGAGCTTGCATATTTTGTTAGCTCCTTTAGGATTGACAAAACCTTCTGGTTGCATCATATGCAACTCTTCTTTAATAAATCCATTAAAGAATGTAGTTTTGACATCCATTTGCCGATTTCATAAAATGTGGCAATTGCTAACATGATTCGGACAGACTTAAGAATCGCTACAGTAGAGAAAATCTCATTGTAGTCAACACCTTGAACTTGTCAAAAAAAACTTTTTGTGACAAGTCGAGTTTTGTAGATAGTAACACTACTACAAGTATCCGTCTTCCTCTTGAAAATCCATTTATTTAACATGGCATGCTGATCATCGAGCAAGTCAATCAAAGTCCATACTTTGTTCTCATACATGGATCCTATCTCAGATTTCATGGCCTCAAGCCATTTCATGGAATCTGGGCTCATCATCGCTTCCTCATAGTCCGTAGGTTCATCATGGTCTAGTAACATGACTTCCGTAACACGATTACCGTACCACTCAGTGCGGATTTTACTCTGGAAGACCTACGAGGTTTGGTAGCAACTTGATCTCAAGTTTCATGATCATCATTATTAACTTCCTCACTAATTGGTGTAGGAATCACCGAACTGATTTACGTGATGAACTACTTTCCAATAAGGGAGAAGGTATAATTACCTCATCAAGTTCTACTTTCCTCCCACTCACTTCTTTCGAGAGAAACTTTGTCTCTAGAAAGGATCCATCTTAGCAATGAAAAACTTGCCTTCGGATCTGTGATAGAAGGTGTACCCAATAGTTACCTTTGGGTATTCTATGAAGACGCACTTCTCCGATTTGGGTTCGAGCTTATCGTGTGAAAACTTTTTCACATAAGCATCACAATTCCAAACTTTAAGAAACGATGACTTAGGTTTACCGTTAAACCATAGTTCATACGGTGTCGCCTCAACGGATTTAGATGGTGCCCTATTAAACGTGAATGCAGTGCCTCTAATGCATAACCCCAAAATGATAGTGGTAAACCGATAAGAGACATCATAGATCGCACCATATCAAATAAAGTGCGGTTACGACGTTCGGACACACCATAACATTGTGGTGTTCCGGTGGCGTGAGCTGTGAAACTATTCCACATTATTTTAATTGAAGACCAAACTCAGAATCTCAATTATTCGCCTTTGCGATTAGATCGCAGAAACTTTATTTTCTTGTTACGATGATTTTTCCACTTCAATCTGAAATTCTTTGAACCTTTCAACTATTTCAGACTTATGTTTCATCAAGTAGATATACCCATATCTGCTCAAATCATCTTGTGAAAGTCGAAAATAACGATACTTGCCATTTAGCATCAACACTCATTGGATCGCATACATCGGTATGTATTATTTCCAATAAGTCAAGAGCTTGTTCCATTGTTCGGAGAACGGAGTTTTAGTCATCTTGCCCAAACGGCACGGTTCGCAAGCATCAAATGATTCATAATCAAGTGATTCCAAAAGTCCATCAAGATGGAGTTTTCTTCATGCGCTTTACACCAATATGACCTAAACGGCAGTACACAAATAAGTTGCACTATCATTATTCAATTTGCATCTTTTGGTTTCAATATTATGAATATGTGTATCACTATGATCGAGATCCAATGAATCATTTTCATTGGGTGTGTAACCATATAAGGTTTTATTCATGTAAATGTAACAACAATTTATTCTCTTACTTAAATGAATAAATCAGATTGCAATAAACATGATCAAATCATACTTATGCTCAACACCAAATAACACTTATTTAGGTTCCATACTAATCCCGAAAGTATAGGGAGTGTGCGATGATGATCATATCAATCTTGGAACTACTTCCAACACTCATCTTCACTTCCCCTTCAACTAGTTTCTCGCTCATTCTGCAACTCCTGCTTCAAGTTACTACTCTTAGCAACTGAACCAAGATCAAATACCGAGGGGTTGCTACGAACACTAGTAAAATACACATCAATAATCAGATCTCAAATATACCTTTGTTCACTTTGCCATCCTTCTTATCCGCCAAATACTTGGGGTAGTTCCGCTTCTAGTGACCAGTTCCATTGCAGCAAAAGCACTTAGTCTCGTGCTTAGGTCCAGACTTGGGCTTCTTCACTCGAGCAAAGAACTTGCTTGCCGCTCTTCTTGAAGTTCCCCTTCTTCCCTTTGCCCTTTTCCTTGAGACTAGTGGTCTTGTCAATCATCAACACTTGATGCTCTTTCTTGATTTCTACCTTCGCCGATTTCAACATCACGTAAGAGCTCGGGAATCGTTTTCGTCATCCCTTGCATACTATAGTTCATCACGAAGTTCTAGTAACTTAGTGTTGGTGACTAGAGAATTCTGTCAATCACTATCTTATCTCGAAGATTAACTCCCACTTGATTCAAGCGATTGAAGTACCTGCATAATCTGAGAACATGCTCACTAGTTGAGCGATTCTCTTCCATCTTTTAGCTATAGAACTTGTTGGAGATTTCATATCTCTCAACTCGGTATTTGCTTGAAATATTAACTTCAATTCCTGGAACATCTCATATGGTCCATGACGCTCGTAACGCCTTTGAAGTCCCGATTCTAAGCTGTTAAGTATGGTGCACTAAACTATCAAGTAGTCATCATATTGAGCTAGCCAAACGCTCATAACGCCTACATTTGCTCCTGCAATAGGTCCGCTACCTAGCGGTGCATTAAGGACATAATTCTTACAGGCAGCGATGAGGATAAACCTCGGATCACGGATCCAATCCGCATCATTGCTACTAACATTTTTCAATACAATTTTCTCTAGGAACACATATAAAAACATAGGGAAGCAACAACGCGAGCTATTGATCTACAAACATAATTTGCAAAATACTACCAGACTAAGTTCATGATAAATTAAAGTTCAATTAATCATATTACTTAAGAACTCCCACTTAGATAGACATCTCTCTAGTCATCTAAGTGATCACGTGATCCAAATCAACTAAACCATAACCGATCATCAAGTGAGATGGAGTAGTTTTCAATGGTGAACATCTTATGTTGATCATATCTACTATATGATTCACGTTCGACCTTTCGGTCTCCGTGTTCGAGGCCATATCTGCATATGCTAGGCTCGTCAAGTATAACCTGAGTATTCTCGGCGTGCAAAACTGACTTGCACCCGTTGTAGATGGACGAGAGCTTATCACACCCGATCATCACGTGGTGTCTCTAAGACGATTTAACTTTGGCAACGGTGCATACTCGTGGAGAACACTACTTGATAATTTTAGTGAGAGATCATCTTAAAATGCTACCGTCAATCAAAGCAAAATAAGATGTATAATAGATAAACATCATATGCAATCAAAATATGTGACATGATATGGCCATGATCATCTTGCGCCTTTGATCTCCATCTCCAAAGTACTGTCATGATCTTTATCGTCACCGGCACGACACCATGATCTCCATCATCTTGATCTATATCAATGTGTCGTCACATGGTCGTCTCGCCAACTATTGCTCTTGCAACTATTGCTATCGCATAGCGATAAAGTAAAGCAGTTATTTGGCGCTTGCATCTTATGCAATAAAGAGACAACCATAAGGCTTCGCCATTGCCGATAACTTCAACAAAACATGATCATCTCATACAACAACTTATATCTCATCACGCCTTGACCATATCACATCACAACATGCCCTGCAAAAACAAGTTAGACGTCCTCTACTTTGTTGTTGCAAATTTTACGTGGCTGCTACGGGCTGAGCAAGAACCGTTCTTACCTACGCATCAAAACCACAACGATAGTTTGTCAAGTTGGTGCTGTTTTAACCTTCGCAAGGACCAGGCGTAGCCACACTCAGTTCAACTAAAGTTGGAGAAACTGACACCCGCTAGTCACCGTGGTGCAAAGCACGACGGTAAAACCAGTCTCGCGTAAGCGTGACGCTGTAATGTCGGTCCGGCCGCTTCATCCAACAATACCGCCAACCAAAGTATGACATGCTGGTAAGCAAGATGACTTATATCGCCCACAACTCACTTGTGTTCTACTCGTGCATATGACATCTACGCATAAAACCTAGGCTCGGATGCCACTTTGTTGGGGAACGTAGTAATTTCAAAAATTTCCTACGCACACGCAAGACCATGGTGATGGCATAGCAACGAGAGGGAGAGTGTATGTCCACGCACTCGTGAGACCGTAAGCGGAAGCGTTATAACAACGCGGTTGATGTAGTCGTACGTCTTCACGATCCGACCGATCCAAGCACCGAACGTTCGGCACCTCCGAGTTCTGCACACGTTCAGCTCGATGACGATCCCCGGACTCCGATCCAGCAAAGTGTCGGGGATGAGTTCCGTCAGCACGACGGCGTGGTGACGATGATGATGCTCCACCGACGCAGGGCTTCGCCTAAGCTCCGCGACGATATGACTTCTCCGGCGCGGGGCTTCGCCTCAGCTCATGACGATATGACCGAAGTGGAATATGGTGGAGGGGCACCGACACGGCTAAGGAACGATCCGTAGATCAACTTGTGTGTTCATGGGGTGCCCCTGCCCCGTGATATAAAGGAGGGAGGGAGGAGGAGGCCGGCCCTAGGAGGGGCGCCATGGGGAGTCCTACTCCCACCGGAGTAGGATTCCCTTCCTAGTCCAACTAGGAGTCCTTCCATGTATTAGGAGTAGGAGACAAGGAAGGGGAAGAGAGAAGGGAAGGAAGGAGGGGTGCGGCCTCCCCTAGTCCAATTCGGACTAGGCCATGGGCGCGCGGCCTGCCCTAGGCAGCCCTCTCTCTTTCCCGCAGGGCCCAATAAGGCCCAATACTTCTCCCGGCGAATTCTCGTAACTCTCCGGTACTCGAAAAATACCCGAATCATTCGAACCTTTCCGAACTCCGAATATAGTCGTCAATATATCGATCTTTACGTCTCGACCATTTCGAGACTCCTCGTCATGTCCCCGATCTCATCCGGGACTCCGAACTCCTTCGGTACATCAAAACTCATAAACTCATAATATAACCGCCATCGAAACCTTGTTGCGGACCCTACGGGTTCGAGAACTATGTAGACATGACCTAGAACTATTCTCGGTCAATAACCAATAGCGGGACCTGGATGCCCATATTGGTCTCCTACATATTCTACGAAGATCTTTATCGGTCAAACCGCATAACAACATACGTTGTTCCCTTTGTCATCGGTATGTTACTTGCCCGAGATTCGATCGTCGGTATCCAATACCTAGTTCAATCTCGTCACCGCAAGTCTCTTTACTCGCTCAGTAATGCTTCATCCCGTAACTAACTCATTAGCTACATTGCTTGCAAGGCTTATAGTGATGTGCATTACCGAGAGGGCCGAGAGATACCTCTCCGACAATCGGAGTGACAAAACCTAATCTCGAAATACGCCAACCCAACATGTACCTTTGTAGACACCAATAGTACTCCTTTATAATCACCCAGTTACATTGTGACGTTTGGTAGCACCAAAGTGTTCCTCCGTAAACGGAGTTGCATAATCTCATAGTTACAGAACATGTATAAGTCATGAAGAAAGCAATAGCAACATACTAAACGATCAAGTGCTAGGCTAACGGAATGGGTCATGTCAATCAGATCATTCTCCTAATGATGTGATCCCGTTAATCAAATGACAACTCATGTCTATGGTTAGGAAACATAACCATCTTTGATTAACGAGCTAGTCAAGTAGAGGCATAGTAGTGACACTGTTTGTCTATGTATTCACACATGTATTATGTTTCCGGTTAATACAATTCTAGCATGAATAATAAACATTTATCATGATATAAGGAAATAAATAATAACTTTATTATTGCCTCTAGGGCATATTTCCTTCACTTTCGACTTCCATGCACAGTGATGGTTCCCTTGTGACCCGGCATCTTAACCTACAAATAAACATAACACGGCCGCGCCATGAACTTGGCATAAGTCGGCCGTCCAAACAGAGCGTGATATGGGCTTTTGATTTTGACCACCTCAAAGGTTAATTTCTCAGCCCTAGAATCATATTCATCTCCGAAGGCCACCTCCAACTCAATCTTGCCGACTGGGTATGCCGACTTACCAGGCACCACTCCATGGAAAACTGTGTTGGATGTTTTTAAATTTTTATCAGTCAACCCCATACGTCGAAAGGTCTCATAATAGAGGATGTTGATGCTGCTACCTCCATCCATGAGTACCTTAGTGAATTTATATCCACCAACTTGAGGTGCTACCACCAAGGCTAACTGACCTGGATTATCAACCCGGGGAGGGTGATCTTCCCTGCTCCATACAATGGGCTGTTCTGACACCTCAAGTAACGGGGGACTACCAGCTCAACAGAGTTCACTGCCCTCTTATGAACCTTCTGGACGCGTTTGCATAAGCTAGTGGTGAACACATGATACTATCCACTATTCAGCTGCTTTGGATGGCTTTGATAACCCGATCACCGCTGTCCCCTCGACCAGATCGCTGGTTATAGCCGCCTTTGATTTCCTGAAGCCGGAATTTGAACCGCCGCTCGCCATGAAAGCCACCGGCACCTGAGCCGCCGCCCGACCCATGATTGCCATCAAACGTGTTGGAATTCTTGAAAGCCTTCATGATCGCGCAATCCTTCCACAAGTGGGTGGCTGGTCATTCCCGGGTGCTGTGTCTCGGGCAGGGCTCACTGAGTAGTTGCTCAAGAGATGGACCTGACCCGCCAGACCGAGGAGGCAGCCTCCCCTTGCGCCTCTGATTCTTACCATGTGCATTAGCATTGGCCACAAACTCCGGGTTACCATCAGCCTTACGTTTATTGCCTCCTTGATTCGCCAGGTTGTGCTGCTGATCCTTTCCATTGTCGTTCTTCTTTCCCTTCCCTGTCTTTTCCTCATCAGACGCGGGATCCTTGGTACTATCAAAATCGGCATACTTGACTAGAGCCGCCATCAGCTGACCCATATCATTACAATCACGCTTGAGTCGCCCCAGCTTCTGTCTCAGCGGTTCAAATCGGCAATTCTTCTCCAACATGAGGACTGCAGAGCCGGCATCCATCTTGTCGCATTTAATGTATTATCTCCTTGACCCGGCGCACCCAATGAGTGGTAGATTCACCTTCCTCCTGCTTACAATTAGTTAAGTCCACAATCGACATAGATTGCTTGCAAGTGTCCTCTAAGTTCTGAATGAACCGGGCCTTTAACTCCGCCCATGAGCTAATAGAATTGGGCAGCAAACCCTTTAACCACGTTCGGGTCGTTCCATCCAACATCATGGTGAAGTACTTAGCCATTGCTGCGTCAATGACCTCCAACAGTTCCATTGGCATCTCATAGCTTTCGATCCACACCTCGGGCTGTAAGTCGGCCGTATAGTTTGGCACCTTTCAGGGTCCCTTGAAATCTTTAGGCAAATGCACATTGCGTAAAGCCGGCACCAAACAAGGAATGCCGGCGGTTCTGGTGGCCACTCCCGCCTCAACAGAAGTCCTCGGGTAATCTGGAAAGTCCTGATGAGCCGTCTGTTGAGCCGCCAGCTGAGCCGCCCGCTCGTCCTCCTGATGTATTCGGTCCTGCACCGGGTTATAACCGTCGGGCTGGTTACGGCGCTCGGCGTTGCTTGACAAAGCCTCTGACTCCATGTGCCTACTATAACTCAGCCTCCGGTTTGGACGAGACGAAGCTAACCAGGGCGGAGGAGTTGAATGAATCATGTCTCGGCTATAGGAATAAGTCTCTTGCTGAGCCAGGGCCGTTTGAACGAGTTCTCTGATCCTTCGTGTCTCCACTGCTGTTGGATCATCACCGTCCACTGGGAGAGCCGCCAAACGTGCCGATGCTGCAATCAGGTTCTCCATGGGGTTGGAAAAGTGACCCGGTGGTACCGGTACATAACGGGGCGGTGCCATATTCCCATGAGGAGGTGCCGTCACCCGAGGCTGATCCGGTCCGCCGACTGTCATGAACTGATTTACTTCTGGCAGGTTACTGGGGCCGGCTCCGGGTGTAGCAAAAAGGTTCCGAGGATCTTAAACCGGAGGCAAACGAGATTGAGTCTTCTGGTGTCTCCTCCTCATCACCTCGTTAGACGCTGCTCAGCTCATCGTAAGTCGGAAAGCCTCGACCGAGCTGTTACGCCTGCGTGCATCCAAAGCCGCTGCTTTGTGGCTAACCCGTGTCCTCACCGCTAAGACCTCCTCGCCGTAGCTATTTCCTCACGCACCTATGCCACCTTCGCATTATGCTCATCTTGATTCGCAGGGATAACTGTGGTGGTTAATAGGGCCGTCAGCTTATCCATGAGATCCATCAAGACCGAGCCGCGGGCGCCATTGTGGCCTCCTCGCCTACCGCTCCGACCCGGACGTTATCGTTGTTGCGTCAGAGTTTTGACCGGTTGAGTACCAGCCATGAAGACCCCTATGCAGCTTTGCGGCTCAAAGGTCCGAATATCACGCCATCTAACAGCCCCCGAGCCTGCCGTCTTGCAGTTGATACAACAAATCCGTTTCACCAGTGGACGAATCACCATCGGAGTGGATGGTCGTCTCACCACCATCTACGGATCCTCCAGAAAGTTCCCCTCCGTGGATGCAACCCACGAACGCACGCTTCATGACGGGTTGAGCCCGGGCGGGTCTCGCACGCTGAGCCGTCTCGACGAGCACTACAAAAAAAATACACTTCCGTGATGATACGTGTTTGTCACAGTAGGTCACGTTTTTTGTCATGCATGTACATCCATGACAAATTTATAACAGAATCAAGATAGTCATACCAGGCCGTCAGAGAAGTGTTCCAGACATTACCAAAATTATCATCACGGAAGTGTCCACTTCCATGACGACAAATCGCGCGTCCGCGAAGTGCTTTTCGTCAAGGGTGACCGACACGTGGCATCCACCGTAACGAAACGCCGTTAAGCTATCGGGTCGGGTTTTGGATCCGATAACCCGTTAATGTACCGACCAATGGGAAATTTCCACGTGTAAAATTCTTATTGGCGGACGAAACACGGTCACCGTTAGTGGGTCGATAGGGCGCTTATGATACGTCGACCGTGCGTGGCAAACAGAGGCCCATTCTCGTGGAAAGGTCGGCCCGCTTTGACTTGGTCAAAGGTGGTGGGCCGCCCATGGAAAGCTGTTAACGGCCTGCTCGCATATAGCCCATTTACAGCCCGCTAACCCAAGGCCCGTTACGCCCTATCCGAATTAGGCCCGATGGCGTCATCTGGGCCATCCAATTTGATTCCAGCCCGTTTTCACTTCTGGCCCATGTATGGCCCATGACGTCTTTCGGCCCATATGAGGCCCTATGTAACTCTTGGCCTACTAACGGCCCGTGGTGAATATGGCCCGTAATGAACAGTGTATCACTTTACACCCATTAACGGCCCGTGGTGAAACTGGCCCGTAATGAACAGTGTATCACTTTATACCCATTAACGGCCCGTTATTCCATTGGGCCGTTTCATTATGTTATCTTTCGGCCTTCTCCGAGCCCATTTATTCTTGGGCTCATTTCCAGCATTCGTTTACTTATGGCCCGTTACTGTCATTTTCTTCTTGTGGGCCAAATTCAGCCCGTGGTTACAGTCGGCCCGTTTGTGGTCCGTTAATACGTTGGGTTGTTTTCATAGCGTCATCAAATACGGCCTATTAACGATGGCCCATTATGGTCGGCCCCTGAACGAACGATTCCAACTCTAGCCCGTTTACGGCCATAATGCGGCCTATTATTGGCCCATGTTTGGCCATCGATCATCCTGCCCGTATAAGGCCCATTGATGATACGGCCTGTAGAAGGCCCATTGTTTCTACGGCCCATAGAAGGCCCATTGTTTCTACGGCCCGTAGAAGGCCCACTGTTTCTACGGCCCGTAGGAGGCCCAGTGTCACTACAGTAAATATTAGCCCATGGTTATTGTGGCCTAGTTTTTAAAAATAGGTTATTGCAGCCACTAGCAAATCGCGGAAAAAGAATTGCAATGACTAGAAGCAAACAAATGAACAAGACAACAAGGAAATAAATAAGCAGGCAACATACGCTAGGTTATCACGGCTATCACACATATTACATCCACTGGGCATCAAAGTTCGCCACCAGTGCAAATAAACACGCCGACAAAAGAATATACAAAACTGAGAGCACTTTAGAAGGCACTAGGCCCGCCAGTCGCCCCCAAAACAGTGAAGAAGTCGAGTAGACCTCGATTGCATCAACGATAGATGCATCAACACCAGCTATCAGGCATGATGGTGCGCACGGCAGTCCTCTGACATCTTCATTGCATCTTTGACTTCAAGTCGGAGCTGAGCTAAAGCAAGCCTTTCCGCTTTAAGTTGAGACTGAAGAAGTCGAACTGATGTAGGCAGCGACTGCACAGAGGTTGTCTCACACTTGCTGGTGAGTAGCTTCAACTTACTGTCTTCATCAAGACAGGACCTTGGGGTCATCTCGCTGTCCTCGAGATGGTTTGGCTCACTATCTTCCCTAAAGTTCTGCCTGGCGTAAGAGATACGAGTCTGAAAGAGAAACAAGGAGACACGTAACAGGTTTCACAATTATATAAGCAAATAAATGGATCTGTTTTGCATAAGGAACATGTTTTTACAACTACAATTTGAAACTGGTAGTTGTTGCAAACATCCAATCATATGTAAACAAGAAAGCAAACAGCAGAGGAGTAAATGATGCCTATCCTAATCTATACTAGAACAAAGTTTGAAGGCTTGAGAAGGATGAACTTACATTACATGTTAACACGGGCTGGACAAAGCCCTTCTCCATGTTGATGGAAGGATAATTCAATAAATTCCCCAAAGAAAATTCTTTATAAGCATTGTCATTATTCTACATTTTGCAAAGAGTAAATATAGATCAAATAATATTGGAAGAAACAGAGGATAATGAAGCTCTGGTGCAGACTGATGATACATAATCAAATAGAAATTAATTAAGTACAGCGTTACAAGGCAAAAGGGAGAGATGTACTGACAAGAGAAACGTAGAGCCCATTATTGTTTTGAAATCGTATGATCCTTTGAGCAAGGAGATTCATCTGAAATTAGTTTTCATACAAGAGAGAAGGTAAGGCACAAGCAGAAATTTAGGAGTTAAAATTTTGAATTGATATCATAGATAAGACCTAACGCCTGGCTCCCAGCAGCTTATAATAGGGTTTGGCCATGGAGTAGGGGTAAAGTGTGGTACAGTTGGGCCTGTGTTTTACGTGGCTGCCGATCTATCTGATTTAACAGTATCACTACCTTTTCCAAATACCTAGCTTGTACTCCTTGAGGATCTGCACTCACCCTCTTCCTTTTGGACATCTATTACAAAAGAACAACATTTGACTGGAAAAACATAGTGTGACGACACATGGAATAGGTACAGAAAATGGATAGATGTGGCATATACTCATATATGATGCTTAAACTAAGCAGATGGTGTAACAAAGTAGAAGTAATGCAAGAGGTCAGAAGCAAAATATGTGTGACCAATACAACTTTGCAAAGTTAGAGCAAGCACCTTGATGGGTGAATAAGATAGGCCATCCTCCACCATGCCAAGTTTGTTAGCCAGTGGATCATTCCGCAATATTCCTCTCGTGTTCCCATTCTCATAATCATTTTGATAATGTTCAATATCTGACATGCATGAAAACATAAAAACAAGTGAGATTTTCTTTGTAATGCAGAAGTGATTCTAATCCAATACTGCCTCCATGTAAACCCCTTTGTGCTATCTCTGCAATTTTTTAAAAGATGCCATGCATGCTGTAATTTGTTGTGTGCATTAATATAATGTGGCCTACTACTCAAAATATGAGAGCTCCAGAAGTGATGACACTTCGCAGATGATAGCTTCAACATATAGTAAAGAAGAACATGTCGACTGACTGTGATTCAAAATATACTAAGGGAGAACAACTCGACCTGACCAGTCGACCGCAAGAGAAGAGTATCATCTTAAAGAAGAGCAGAAGAGCAAGCAGATTGAAGATATTACAAGTCTTTTAATACAATGTCGGTTGGCCACCCATGATGAACCAGAGCGCACAGAGAAATACTATTCTTTATGGTCTCTCCATATGTGGCTCACATGCATTTCGAAACTAAAGTAGGAACATTTAGCTAACCAATTAAACATCTCTCAGTTTTACTAATATCAGATATGAATTTGTACAACTAAGCTTGTTTAGCTCGATGGGTGGAGCAGTGCTATTACGACACGAACCACGTAGGCTGATTGTGGTCATCATAAAATGGGGAAAACATAAGCATGATGAGTACAGTGTTGATCGTGGCAGTGGGATGGCAGATCTGAAGCTGCAAACCGTGCAAAGGGTAGTTAGCAACCGATGTTTGCTTTGAAATAACAACTAAGATTTGGTATGGGCAATAAATTACGGTCAACAAGTGACAAAGAAATGCAATTATGATGTCTCTCTATATGTCGCGACATGCATTTGGAAAGTCAAGTGGGACCTTTAGCTAACCAATTAAATGTGTCAGTTAACTAATATCGATTACATATCACAATCATATTTGAACAACTAAGCCTTCAAATTCCGAGTGTTGTGTTGTTTAGCTTGAAGGGTGGAGTAATGCTAGTACGACAGAAAGCACCTACGCAGATCATAGTAGAGTAGATAAAAGGGGAAAACCCCAAGCATCAAGAGAAAAATCAGGAAAGTGGAACTAGCTGGACCAGTGGGTGGCGCACATGCTTTTCGAAACGAATATAGGAACATTAGGTGACCAATTAATCGTTCTCTGTTTTAGTGATATGAGCATCATATCATATTCGTATTTCAACACGTAAGCTTTGGGTTGAGGTCTTGAGGAGCAGTGCTAGCACGACATGAAGCACCTACGATGATGGAAGTGAATATAAAGGGGGGAAACCATAAGCTTTACGAGTATAGTGCCCGTGCCATGGCGGATCTGAAGGTGCAACCGGACAAAGCTACTTCGCAACCAATGTTTGCTTTCAACTAGCCACTACGATTTGGTACGGACAAGAAAAGTAGAGTAAACAAATTACGATCTATTTTCCGGGTGAGATCAATAACTTAAGCACATATGGAAGAGTACCACCTCTCTTGCGACGCCGTGTAGGCCTATGCTGATACTTTGAGGGTGCTATGGGTGCGATGGTACATCGTGACGGGAAGGAGACTTTAGGCGGCAGACGGCGGGTCGGGGATATATCCTGTTGCCGTGGATGAGGCGGTCGAGGAGCGGCAGCGGCAAGGTGGACGAAAGGCGCCCGATGAAGCAAGAGGAGGCGATGAAAGGATCCTGGTCGGCGCCGTGGATGAGAGACGTCCATCTCTTGCAGTGGACGATGGGGTAGGGGTAGCGGCTCCGGCAAGGTGGAGGATGGGGTGGCGGACGGAGGAGGCTGGCCGCAGTGCATAGGTTGTCGTGCCGCCGATGGTGTATGAATGGGGAAATGGAGGGGAGGCCCGAGCTCAAACTTTGGGACGCTTCTCTACGAAATGGGGAAAGTTCTGAACTTATCCCCGTTTAAATTTCGGACATCGCATCGGTTGGGGATAGGACGGTAATCTCGCATCTCCCAAATATTTGCCGGTAACTATTTCGGTCGAGGAGAGGGTGTTTTGCCGCCCACGGTTGGCGCCCACGGTGTATGAACGGGGCTGACAGGTAGGGTGGTTGTGTCACGTCTGATGGAAGTTACACATCTGTCCCTATTTAAAATATAAGCCTACATCGATTTCGGACGAGGAGAGTTTGTTTTGCCGCCCACCGTGTATGAATGGGGAAATGGAGGAAGAGACACATGTCTTTCGGACGATATTGAATCAAATGTGTTTGGCGCCCACGTTTGGCGCCCACAGTGTCTGAATGGGCTCAAAGGCTGTCGTGTCACGTCTGATTGAAGTTACTAGTCTACCCCTATCGACAGCAGTGTAAATCCTGTTGATAAAGATGTCAAATGTCAGGGGTAGACAGTAATTTCCATCTTGCAAACACTTGCTTCGAGCAGCCCACAAATTATAGTGGGTGTTTAGCCGCTTCGTTCAAAACTTGGGAGAATTAGCATTCACGTTTGCCACAGGACCTGGCAAACTAAATTCAAATCCAATTTGTATTCGATTACGTATATCCACAGATAATTATATGTTTTGTTATTTATTTCTTCAAAACCACAACAAAGATTTATTCCACCTTTATATATGATTATGATTTAGAAATGTCGTGATCTTCGAATTCGATGGGTTGGTTACACTCGAGTCAAATAGTTATTTCATCCAATACAATATGCTCACCACGACAAACAGTTCACCTTATGTCAATCATACAAATCTTGAGGATTACCTCGCCTAAAAATTCAGATCATTACAACACATGGACAACATAGGGGTCTTGCAACATAATCCATTCAGAGACATGACACAACATGCAAGTACAATAATCTAATGAAAATTTCAACTGGTATCTAAAGAAGAACCGGGATTATCTTGGGCTTCAGATAGTAGAAACAGCAGGACCTCCTCTGTCTTCAAATGCAACATTCTTACTTCCTCCAATTCTTGGGTTGCTTGCATAATGTGTGCCACTAATTCCGTAATTTCCAGCCTCAAGATAAATATTACCTCATTCATGGCAGCCACACCATCTCTTTCTACCTCTAGTAGAGCCTCAAGCACTATAATATCTGTGCTCAGACTGCTCTCCGGCGGTGTTGCGTCTGAACTGCTACCATCTGGTAAAATGGATGGCGCCGCTTCCACAAATAGATTCTGGGTTGTACATTGTGTCCTAGTGAACGACATCCTGAAAGGTTTCATTGGACATCGATGAGATAGTTATCGTATGATCCGAGCGATAGCTTACATGGTAAACGACGGACGAATTATTGTCGAGCATGGCAAACTATATTTAAATGGTTCAAGCGACATCGGCCGAAAAGAAATTAAAATGGTAAGATGAAACTAGGGATGTAAGTGGCAAATAAAGCGAAATCCATGATCCCATCTAGTTACTTTTGCTACCTCCCTAGTTCATTTTCCTCAAAAAACAAAAACTCTTTTGAAATATCATACCACTAGTGGACTTTAATCGATTAAACCGGACCCGATTGACATCCCTAGTTGAAAGGGAGTGTACAACCGCTATATTTAAGTTGCCAAGGCATCTAAGCAGTTGAAATAATCTGAGAAAGCACTTAACAGTGTGGCCTCATATAAACTACGAAGACAGTCTTGTGTTGAAGTTCAGAGGAAAAGTTGAGGACTCAAATGAAATAGGCATGCATTTCTTTACGATAGTACAGCAGGCACTGCTGACATATTGGCCAACTCAGGTATAGCGTAACAACAAATAAGCATTCGAATCAAGCAATATAGCAAAGCAGACAACTGAACTATTTGTAATTCGGTAGGATTACATGTTGAGGGCACAAGCCAAGAAAGCAGGCCAATCGCATTACATTTCACATGTACTAAAACACACTGGCTTACCATATGTTGTTGTGAAGCCTAGCTGTTGTTGCAATGTTCTTTGAAGATATCGTCAGCATCCTGTGGTTGCAAATCTAGTTGTTGTAGTTTATTCTGCACCATCTATTTAGGTAAAATTAATTTTAATCGCATGCACTGGTCCGAATTGATCATCAATGGTTCATCTAAACTAATGAAAGAAGGGTGTGTGCATACGACAATACTCCCTCCGATTCTTTTTACTTTGCGTATAACTTTTACGAAGTTTTCTCGTATTAGTCTGCGCGTTGCCGATTCCTAGCGCTGGTTTCCTTTTGTGCCCAGCCCATCCGCCTCTGCCCTAATTAATTGGCAAATTAGTCCGGAAAAATTAAACCGGTGCCCTCCTTGGTATGCGGGTCAAGAGTTATCTTGTGAGTAAATAGAATCGGAGGGAGTATATCTGCTTCCCTCTATTTTTATGCTTGTTCGAGGTGCTAGCCCCAAAAGAAGAAATATTTTGCTTGATGGGGTTGGCAGCTCCATAATTAATAGAAGCATCAAATTAGTCATGCAACTTGGGAAGATCAAGAACACACAAACAAGTAGTGAACAGAGGCTCGGAGCAGTGATGTAATAGCTAGCATCGAAAATATAGGGTAAAAGCAGACAAAAAGCAGCGGAACCACATGCTAATTTGCTGATGTGTAATTAAGCATAGAGAACATTAAGCGATGCGATGGAACCAACAGGTGGGATCGTAACAAAACTAAAGCATATTAACTATATGTGCCTTTGGTATGTAATTTAGCACATGTAACATGTTTCTTTGCCGAAGTATGGCCCTACAGTGCAAGAAGAATAACGCGTCTCATGAAAACTGAATGATTCCTGAGGAAATTCAAAGGTGCGTGCTTATGCTAGGAAAGTGAGCGTAAGGCGCCCGCCGTTGGATAATAGTACCTGATTCTCGGCGGCGTATGGGTATCGTTGTCATACTTGATAGCTAAGGATGCGTCGATGGTGCTCGTGTTGCGATTGAGTTTGGGCGGTATGCCGGCGTCAAGCGGCTCCGATTACTTTCGGTTCTTGGCGCTGTCGACATACAAGAAAGCTCATCTATGGTAAGTGAACACTTGCATGATAAAGAGAAAAACCGAAGGAGTACAAATCGAAATAACTCGATGAGGCTGCGGCGTCGGTAAGCGGGGCGGTGGAGTTGAATATGGCTTCCATGGAGCGGGTCGGTCTGCAAAGGGCGAAAAGGCTTGGCGGTAGCGTTATGCGATGCTTTCGGTGAGGCGGATCTGTTGCGGCGGACGAGGGCTTGTATGAAGGGCCAGCGAAGGCGGACGAGGGAGTCGATGAAGGGCCTACGTTGTGGTGGGCGAGGCGCCCGATTAAGCGGATCCGGTGCGGTGGACCATGATGGCGGCCAAGGAGATGCGGAGCGGTGGACAAGCCGATCGGCTGGCGGCTCCGGTGATGTGGTGAGTTGGCAGTTGGGGGTTCCAAGGTGCGGAAGGTAGATCCAGCGGAGTGTGAGGTCCACCGCTGTGGCGAAGGACTAGATTCGGCGGCTTGCCGTGGTTGGGGGGTCGGGGAGGGGAAGGGAAGGGGAAGAATGTTGGGGGCAAAGAGGGGAACACAATGGAGTTACCAAAGCAGCCCTTTTCCGTTAGGTGGTGGGTAAAAGCAGAATATCGCGAGGCTAAACTTTCGAGCACGTGATATTTCGATGTGAGCGGAAGTTTGAAAGCTTTTGGCACCTAAAATAATAAGTATTCTGCTCTCGTGCGGCCGACTATGATATCATGGCCGACAATTTGTTTGTTTTGCATAAAAAAAAATGTGCAAGTTTTGAAAATCAATGTCTCCAACTCGAAACTTAGATTGTCCATTCAATTCAAATATGGATCATTGAGCTACTACAAGAAAATACCATCATACGGTCCAATTCAAATGAAATTCCAAATGTGTTTATCCTAAATATGATGACAAAAGCAAAAATGTGTATGTGTATGAATAAAGTGGATGATTATAAAGTTTGAACATGCCCGTATGTGTATATCTCTAGGTTTGATACATGAATTGGAAATCACGAAATCCCAGCTTAAAAAATGTACCTCCGTTTAAATGAATTACAAAAGCTAATGATGGAGTCGAATTCCAAAATTCCTATCTTAGGTTTGTAATTCTGGTACATCAAGGTATATCACGCATGTTCAAAAGTATCGTTATCTCATAGTACAAACTGTGAAACAAATTGATCAACCATGAGTGCACAATATCTCAATTACACTAAAGTCCCTCAAATATAGACACCTCACTCTTTATCTGAAGTCAACCCCCCCACCACACACACACACACACACAGAAGTCGTTCTCTCCCCCAAATACCAACACACGAGCACATTAACACCCCTGTCTCTTGTAAAGTCCGGACCCCGACATAGGTCTCTATCACTTTGTCTCTCGGGCATGCACACATCTCTTCCCTCACTCTCTAGGTCTCCCGCTATCTCTCTTACCCAAGCACACGCACTATGTAGAGTGTATATTTCCCATACACACAAAACATCGCCCCCAAACGTCTATCTCCCTAGTTATGTGGTTCTCACGCACTCACCTCACAAACCACCCCCACTGCAAACAAGCACACTTTGTCTCCTTGTGCACCACTCTCCTCTTTCTATCTCTCCCACATGCGGACCTGACTCCTTCCACTGTATACATATATGTCGTGACTCTTTGCATAGCTCCCTAATGTATAATCGTTCTCGACTTCGCACATTGTTCTCTACACCATCTATTCTAGATCTCTCATGAAGTCCCTATCACACACACGATGACTCACTTCCCTTGCGTCTCCGTTCATAGGCCAATTTCGGACAACATCAACATTGTCTCCCTATCTATACGCCATTTATGGACACAAACGACCCCTCTTGCCCCCTCTCTTCCTCTCGCTCTCTCTATCTCTCTCTCTCTCTCTCTCTCTCTCTCTCTCTCTCTCTCTCCGTCGCTAGCTCTCTCTTTCTCTCGCTCTCACACCCCTCTCCCACACACACACTCGATGTCTCTTCCAAATAGTCTGCTCCCCGCCCTTTTAGTGCTATCTCGCTACTACACATGTCACACCATTCCCCTTCCCTTATACTAGGTTTACATCATCATGGTCTCTCTACTCCACATACAATCTCTGCCTCTCACACACAAACGCGTGCACAAACACACACAGACATGCACAAACACCCATTTACCTGGATCCTCATCTCTCCTCATGTCCGCATGTGTATCTCACACACTCACTCTCTAATTATGTATATGTGTCTCCACGTTACACAACACAAAGCCCCATGTACATGTCTCTCCCTATCCTCCACACACATAGACACAAAGAATCTGTTATCATTGCCTCATTCTCTAACATATCACACACGCACACTCTCTCTCTATCTTCTCTCTCTCTCTCTCTCTCTCTCTCTCTCTCTTTCTCTCTCGCAAACACGCCCAACAAGGGTTTCCCCGTGAATAACTTACCGTCTATTCATGAACAGTCGTGGCAGTACGGCGAACACGAGACGTGAAAAAGAATAAATCTACACGTGCTTAGACCACCTACACTACAAGAAATGTGTTAATCCATGACGGATTTCTGATGACGTTCTCAGGAACCGTCATAATCGATGACGGATTCTTCTTCTTCGTCATGAAATCCGTCACAGATTAATGTGACGAGAACAAAACCAGCGACAATGGCGCCCTTATGATGAGCCGTCATGGATACTGTCACGAGTCGACCGGTAGTACACCAAACGTACTGTCATGGATGGCTCATGCTGATGTGTCACACGTGTTCGACCCACATATATAAGCCTTAGTTTTTTTAAAGTTGTTGAATATCATGGGCGGCCTTCTGGTGGGTTTTTAGGAAAATGGAGTGCTGATGTTGCTGCATGTCCCGACGTTGCTTTTTTTAGGTGGGGGGGAGGACTGTTGTTGTAGTGTTGTCTCGAGGTTGGGCTGCTCTAAGTCTTTTTTTTACAGAAAAACGTGACTGGCCTTCTGGTGCTTTATTTACGAAAACGGAATGATGTTGATGCGTGTCCCGACATTGCTCTTTTTGGCAAATCCTATTTGGTGTTGCAGACGCTCGTTAATGTGTATTCTGTAAACGGGCGCTGCGGTATCCGCACTAGGCCGTCCCGTTATTGTGTACTTTATTCCACAAAAAATAAGCGTGACATCGCGACTCGAACCAAAGACCTCCCGCACCGAGGTTCGATAGTATAACCATCCTGCCACACAACAGGATCTAATAAGCTTCAACTTTTTCTTTCAATTATTATTTCCTTTTTCTTTTTTCTTTTTTCATTTTTCTTTATTTCGTTATCTGTTTCTTCTTTTCTTCTTCTTCTTGGTTTCTTCCCTCATCGATTTTTGTTTTTTCTTTCTAAAATACGTTAACATTTTCAAAATCGATGATGTAGTTTTTCAAGTATGATGAACTTTTCTTTTCAAAATCTATGAACATTTTCCTTTTTTCCTGAACTACTTTTAAAAATTGATGATGTTGTTTCAAATTTGAGACTTTTTTTTCAAATTTGACGAACTTTTTTCAAAATCTATGAATTGTTTTTAAATTCAATGAACATTTTTGAAATTGGATGAACTTTTCTTAAATTGGATGACCTTTTTTCAAAAATGATGAACTTTTTAAGTTTTGATTTTTTAAATAAGGAAATTTTTTGAATTGGTGAACTTTTCTTCAAATTTTAGATGAACATTTTCAATTTTTGTGCACTTCTTTTAAAAAAATTGATGAACTTTTTCAAAATCATTGAAATTTTCTTGAATAGGGCAACGTTTTTGCATGTTCATGCACCTTTTCCGAAATTTGTGAAGTTTCATTTTTCTTAAAAAAAATCATGTATGAGCGGCTATGTAAGTTTTTTCAAGTGTTAGCGCTGCATTTTGTCAGTTGCATAGACATGCCCTAGTGGTTAGCTGAACAAATGTAGGTAGTGGAGGTCATGAAGTTTGAATTGTCGCTGTAATGTAATTTTTGGAATGTTTTCACGCATTTTTATCACCATTTTGTGCGGTGCCTTTAGGTAGGCTAGCTCTGGTCGCGCTATAGCGAGCGTCGCTTCTCTAATTGGCGCTCTCTTTTTACACGGGAAAGGACTACTGCTGCCGACGTTGGGCGCGCTAAGTATATTTTACAGAGAGAAAAACTGTGTGGTTTCTTTAATAAACCTTTATCTTTAAATTAAAAAAGGAAAAACTGCCAGAAGGCATTGAACTAGGGGACCTCACGCTTATATACCTAGGTTGCTACCGCTAGGGTATATTTATGTTTCTGTTAAATGCCTTTTTAAGGTCTTACTTACAGATAAAACTAGCCAAGTTGTTTAGTATAAAAATAAGGTGATTGAACGGGGATTTGAACCACGTAGCACTAATCTCTATGTTCCAACAAGCCAATTTCTTACATACAACGAGCCATGTTTTTTTTCAAGATTTTTTAGTACTTTTCATGTGTAGGCAATAATATGTTTTTTATTTTTCTTGAAAAAGACAACAATAGTTATGTACTGTACGACTCAACGTCAATGTATAGCATACATTCGCGAAATCTCCTAAAAAAATTGTGCCCATCTTATGAATCAATAACATTGTTCCATGCCCATTTGGAAGAATTGTCTACCATATTTTGATACATTTTTTCTAATAGGTTGCGACTAGAAGTGAAGTTATCCCTAAGTATCTTTTGACATTTTAATCTATTTCTTGGATATGAGCTAACATAATTCCTTAAATATCTTTTTTGAAATGTTTAAACCTTATTTGACTTACATATACAACAAATTGCACTACCTCCGGTAAGCACACATAAATTCATTTAAACCATAGAAAATTTAAATCATCTAAAAATTATTGAAACTCCTACAAAAGAAAATATATGTATTATAGTACATGTGAAAATTTTATAGGGGTATGCCGCATATTTTAATTAAAACAGGAACACCACATTAATGGAACTCGAAGCTGAGACATAAATTTTAAGTGGTTAGCACCTTCGAACTTGGCAACTTGTATTTAAAGAGAAGGTTAACATTTTTTTGAGAAATAAATTCAGACATCTATTTTGAAAAGAATCGTCATGTATTTAAAAAGTGTTCAACGTGTATAAAAATGTTGTGTGTGCATACAAAAAATGTGCAACGTCTATTGGATAAAGTACACATGTATTTTCCTAGAATAAAATGAAATTGAATAAAAATTAAAATAAAAAATGAACATAAAAAAAAACCAAAAAAATGATGAAAATTGTGCAACACATAAAACCAATAATAGAAACACAAAGAAAAACTTGAGTTTTTCTGGAGCAAAACAAAACCGTGAGCTTGGCCTGGGAATTAATTGAATGGGAAATCTTTTTCAATAAATAAAGTGCACAAATTGATTTAATAAAAGAGATACAAATTATCAGTAAGATTAGGAAATTTACTATTATAGCTAGAAATTAATTTAATACCAAAATATAAACAAATGATTTCATTTGATATTGTTTGACGTTTGTTTGCTATATTTCTAGGCGTTTAATGAATATAACTTGACTTTGAGTTGCAAATGTGTGAAATAATGGCCAGAAATGCATAGTAGAAGAGTGTGAGAATGGCAGGAGCTACAAATCTATATCAACTTTTCTCCACTCTATTTTTATACTTGGTTATTTTCTATTACTTATTTTAAACCTATGTCAAAATTTGGCATCTTTCCGAATCTGTTTGCTACATTTAAGCCATTAAGTGCATTTCTACACATTTAACAAATATAATGCAATTTTGAATTCAAGTGGTAAAAGGTTGTCAAAATTGGGTTGAAAAAACATACTCATGTTCTCGAGTCTACGGTTAGGCCTTATACAAGAAAATGAAATGACTTCGAAACACGAGGGTGCCAAGACTCAACTCCAACACATGGAGTTTTCTGTTTTTTAATTTAGAGGGTGCCAAGACTCAACCCTGAACTCAATGTGCACCGTCGCCGTGGTGGCGGTGGCCACGAGGGCGTGGCAGCTTGGCGGCGGGCGCGATGAGGCGTCCGACGGTCGTGGCCAGCACCCTTGGGTTGGGTACTTCGACCCCATCGGGTGCGTCGTTCCCACCCCCTCGTGCGCCCTGGGTGCCCCCAAACTCTGCAGGCATCCTCAGGTCCCGACTTGGTGCGCCGACGCAGGCATACCCCGTTATGTACCCTGGCATGCCGCCTGCTCCGTACGCCGTGTTTCCCCGGGCGCTAAAGTGGATAATGGACACAAGAGCTGCGTCTCACGTCACCGGGGACTCAGGTAGCCTCACCTTGTCTCGTTACCCATTAGCGTCTGATTCTCGTTCCATCACAGTCGGTAATGGGGCCTGCCTTCCTGTTGTTGCCATCGGTATCACTCTCCTCCCCTCTCTCCCGTTTAATCTTTCCAAAATCCTTCTCTCGCCTAATATTGTTAAGAACCTTATTTTAGTCCGACAATTTACTCATGAAAACCTTGTTTCTGTGAAATTTGACCCTGCTGGTTTTTTGTGAAGGATCTGGTTAGCAAGGCCCTTCTCTTGAGGTGCAATAGTGGAGGTGATCTCTACCGTTTTCAAGCCAAATCTGATCGTTTGAACATTGAGTTTTTTTAATTTTGAAATGCAAACGGACTCGAAAAGCATGAAAGTTCATGTTGGAAAAAATGTTAAGACGTTTGTCTTCAAATAAAGTACAAAAGAAATAGATTCCATTTCATTTATCCATGTCCAAGAACGAATTAAATTTAGTAAAATAAAACTAAAATAAGGGAAAAAAAGAAAGCCACAAAAATAGTAGTACGTACGTTGGATTTGAACAAGGACCTCATTTACATTTCTAACGCCACAAAACCACTGTATTAAGATACAGTTTTAATCTAAACACACACCGTCCTTTTTATAGTAGTAGAAGATATTTTCTGGCCTGCTGCCTTCTGATTGGCTGAACCAGACCTCCCACGGATCACGCCTCTCCACCGTCCATCCTTAACTCATCCAACGGTCCCTGCTCCTTCTACTCTCTATCTGTGCTTTCCCTGATTCTTATCCTCTCACACAGCCACACAAACTAGAGCACCATGCCAGCAGCAGCCGCGCGAGGAAATCCACAGCTACGCAGCCGTCGGACGCCGCCATCCAGCGAAGACGCCGCCCGCACCTCCCACCACAGCATGCCGGTGAACCGCGCCTTGCGCCGTCTCTCTCTCTCTCTCTCTCTCTCTCTCTCTCTCTCTCTCTCCTATATTCTCCTCTCTAATCTCTCTCCTCCTTGCAGCAATGGAGGCCGACTGCCCATGGCATCGCCCGAGCTCACCTCCCAGCAGTCGTTCTCCTTTGAATTGCCGGGATCCGGCTAGATCCGGATGCCAGGGCCCGTTCCTACTTCGCGCCTCGCTTGGGTCGTCGGCCACCTCGGCGATGTGATACCGCTCATGGATCCAGCGCCACCGCTGTCTAAGCCACTTCCTCTGGAGGAGACAACCCCACATCGGCGCCTCCACATGAACAGCAGCAACAAAGCGGCTCGCTATGGGCGTCTCTGGTGGTGTTTTTTCTTGTAATTTTTTAAAATAAGTTTGCCAGATCTGTGCACGAAAAACAATGGCGCTGAACTCCGATTGACGTCCCGCGAGGGCTGGGCGCTTGATGTGGTGGCTGCAGAATATCTCCGGGCAAAATAGTAGGCCGATCTAGGGAAAAATCTGTAATTCCAAGTTTTTGGTTGTGTATTTCTTCCTTTTGGTAAAAATAAAATTTAGTTATCTGGTATGTTTATGCAATTTTCCTTTTTATCTATAAGGCAATGAGCATATATAATCAAAAAATTCTTCTTGACTCAAAGTTTCCATGGACCAAGAGAAACAAATGGATCGGCTAATGTCTCAATTAAAATTAGTGGGCCTTGGACGGATTGGAAATTTAATGGGCCAAAATTCTTATGATGGGCCGATGGTCTTAGATAGGGTTAAAATTTAGTGGGCCAAAACTCTGATTAGGCCGACTACTACATGGGCTGCCATGTCAGATCCATGTTGGCTGCCATGTCAGATGATGACGTGGAATGCATGCTTAACGCCGTTATAAGATAGTAAATTGTGACGGTCAAGAACTGTCACGGATCCTTGACGGCTTTGGAGATCCATCATGGAGTGCATGGTGGTCAAATTATGACGCGATATACATGACGGATTTAAAATCCGTCAAGGACGACCTACCATGACAGATTTGCACACATCTATGACAGTGCGAATCCGTCATGGATTAACACATTTCTTGTAGTGCTAGTATGACTACTAGGACTAGAGCAAGCCAAAAAGCGTGCCGCCGTCACCCCCTCCTTGTCGGCGACGGGAAAATCTTCGTTTTACACAGTCGAGAAGTCATTGTGCTAAGCCCCCACATGCCGAGGCGTTGAATAGAATGTAGATGCTAGTTTATGGAAGCAAGTACCGATAATACGTTTGTATCTCCATACTTATATTTCTTCTCTTATAAAAAACCGAGTTGGTGATGATGGTACGTGTGCCATCTTGCAATATAGACCGTTCGATCTATATCTGACGGATGGAAATTAAACTAAAAGATACCCGCACCCCTCTCCACATTTGCAGACAAGGCCTTCCCTCGTTCATCCTTATCTCCAACAAACCTCATTGTTGAGCAATTAAGAAAGGAAGCCTCTGGAACAAACTGGCCTTCCCTCGTTCATCCTTATCTCAAAATTAGAGTGTTTTGTACCAAGTTTGTGAATAAGTATTATTCTAATTATGATTCGTTGCAACGGACATGAACATTGCTAGTATTTCCAACCATGCATTTCTTTTCCTAGTATTCCATAGTTTCGAGTTTTCCATCAAGATATTAGTCACCCATGGTTGATATTTACTTTCAATCATGTACACATATGCACTATGTAACTAGCCTTGCTTATTGGCTTCCAAAGCTTAACTTTCACTCCTACTTACAATATGTAGAGTATTTAACAAAAAACTACGACTTTCAACCAGCCCTAGGAGGAATCTATTGTACATAAAATAGCAAAAACATACCCAAAATTTCTTAATCCACGCCAAAAGCTACCTAGTAGTCCTACCGATTAGGTTTGTTTAAACCCATTTATGACAGGGTTGGCCCACATGTCCGTGCTGACGAGGCAGCTTAAACCAACACATTTTGTTTGACCGTTGACACGAGGGACCTGATGAAGCTATGTACCTAGGGTAGGGTCATGGACCTGTCCGAGATACCCTCCCCAAGGACATCTCTAGAAGAAACCACCTTTCAATCGACTCAGAAGTGTTCCACTCGACAGACTCGAAGACACTCGACCATGAAGCCAACCACTCGACCATGAAGCCAACCACTCGACAGCCAGGATATCTAAAGTCACTCTGCACGCTAACGGTTGGTCATTAAGTACCTTTTATGGTCATCATAGCACTTTATTTGTGGCGTTACCAGTAACGCCCGACCTTAATGTACCGTAAACCCTGCATAACTGAGGGCTGGAGGGGTCTGGCGAACTCTATATAAGCCACCCCCCTCCTCGGTATCAAGGGTTGGCACCCATGTAATTCATATACACATAATCCAGTCGACCGCCTCTGGGCTCCGAGACGTAGGGCTATTACTTCCTCCGAGAAGGGCCTGAACTCGTAAAACTCGTGTGTATACAACTACTCCATAGCTAGGATCTTGCCTCTCCATTCCTACCCCCTACATTCTTGCCGGACTTAGAACCACGACGGTTGGCGCCCACCGGGGCAGGTGTCTTAGCGACTTATTGGAGAAGTTGCGATTTTTCCGATCTCGTTCATCATGGTTTCAGCGGAGTTTTGGTTGAGGGCGCGAGATCAGTCTCGGCGGCGCTCACGTTCATCACGACGACTCCGGCTTCGAGAAGCTCCACTCGACATCGGCCGCGCTCCTTGTCCATGGCGGCGCATTTTCAGCGATGCATCCGCGGCATCCTCCTGCGGCAACCGTCGACCCAATATCGGTCGACCCCTGTGTCGTCCTCCTTCCGTGTTTCACGCTGGCGCAAGCGCTCCGGTCGGTCGAGACTTCAGCGGTGGGTGAGGCACGCGGTGTCTCGCCAATCGGCCACCCCCCAAGTCGCGGCGATCGAGCAAGCGAATCTCTCTACGGCATGTTCGACTGTCGGCTCCGCTCGCAGAGATCGCATCCGAAAAGTCGGCGATGATCCAGCGGCGAGAGGTTACGATGGTCGATGGACCACGCGATCCTCCAAGCTTTCCCGCACCGGCGGAGGCGGCGGCGGAGGCGATCCATCGCATGCCCATGAAGAGTATCTCCTGAGCCTCTCACGCCCGGCTGCGAGAGGAAGAACTTGTTGCCGGAGCGTGGATGCGCTACACACTCCTATCGTTGGAGAAACCCCCGAGGCTCATGCCTTAGAGGACGCGCGCTTGGCAAACTTGGCTGAGCGCACTCGACTGGAGAACCTCCAGCGAGTACTCGACGAGCGTGCATGACAACGGATTCCAGAATCCAGTCAACGTCAGCTCTTTCCACCATCGACTCAGGTATATCAAACTCCGATTCAAAATTTAGCAGCTGCGGCCCGTATAGCAGAGTCGATTCAGCCTTCCTAGTCCGAGGCTGGCAGAGGCTTGTTGCGGTCGAGCATTACTCCGGCAACGGAGACCAGAATTCAGATATCACGATCGCGGAATGGGATCCACAGCAAATCCGTTATTGCGGAATCTGATTCGATCGGCTCACAGCCCAAGATCGCCCCCGAGGCGCGAGGGGCGTGAAGACCGGCGAGATCAGTATAGGAACCGTGAGCCGTATATCACCGATTCAATCGCGATGATCGACGTCGAGTGCCCACCCCTCCCCGAGGAGTGGGTCACACGTGCCTCGGCAATGAGGATGTGACGCCCTCACGGTCTTTGGCGAAGGATTCGGTCGACCCGAAGAACCGAGGCTTTGATGCGAGATCCATTCTCGTTTACGGGTTGGTCGGCGTAAGCGAGCTCACGGAGGAGGCCACGGCAGATGCACCCACCTGCAGCGAGTGCATGTCTCAGACCGTAATGTTTCAGCAGAGCCATCGAGACGCGGTGATTCCTCACAACTTCAGGTTGGCGGCCCAGAGTCGATAAGTTCACTTTGGTGAGTCCAAACCTGATACTTGGCTTGAGGATTACCGAGTGGCTGTTCAGATCGGCGGCGGTAATGATGAAGTGGCCATGAAACACCTGCCTCTTATGTTGGAGGGCTCGGCCAGAGCGTGGTTGAACCAGTTAGCACCCAACAGCATTTACACTTGGGAAGATCTTTCCCGAGTGTTTGTCAGAACATTTGAAGGGACCTGCAAGCGACCAGCAGGGTTGACAGAGCTGCAATCTTGTGTGCAGAAGTCGAATGAAACTTTGAGTGATTACATCCAGAGATGGATCACGTTGCATCACACGGTAGAGAATGTATCTGATCAAAAGGCAGTCTGTGCCTTCAAGGAAGGCGTTAAGTACAGAGAGCTAAACCTGAAATTCGGTCGAACCGGAGACATGTCTCTGAGTCAAATGATGGATATTGCCACCAAGTATGCCAATGGTGAAGAAGAGGATCGGCTCCAGAGTGGCAAGCATAAGTCAGTCGCCCACGAAACCAGAGGAGGGAACTCCGGTCGGAAGCAGAAGCGGAAAGCCGAGCCAGCTGCTCCTGGAGAAGCCTTGGCCGTGACTCAAGGAAAGTTTAAGGGGAAGCCTAAAGGGCCTTGGAACCCCAAGAAAGTAAAGGATCAAGACGAAAACGATGTGTTGGATTTGCCATGCCACATTCACACAAAGAAATATGAAGAGGGTAAACTCATTTACCCAAAGCATACCACTCGACAGTGTCAGCTCTTAATCCAGCAGTTCCAGGGGAAATAGCCCAAAGATAAGGAAAAGGAGTCGGACAAAGTTGAGAACAAGGAAGATAGTGATGATGGATACCCCCAGATCAATTCCACTCTGATGATTTTTGCTGACGTTGAAAGCAAAAGTCGATTGGAAGTTATCAACCGAGAGGTGAATATGGTCGCTCTGGCGACACCCAGTTATTTGAAATGGTCTCAGACTGCCATCACATTCGACCAGTCTGACCACTCGACGCACATAGCCACCCTGGGAGGCAAGCTTTGGTAGTCGACCCAGTTGTCGAAGGCACTCGACTAACTAAAGTTTTGATGCATGGTGGAAGTGGCCTGAATATACTATATGCAGATACGTTGAAAGGGATGGGCATTCCGATGTCCAGACTCAGTACTAGCAACATGAGTTTCCATGGAGTCATTCCTGGAAAGAAGGCCGAGTCACTCGGTCAAATTGCTCTTGATGTGGTTTTCGGAGATTCCAAGCATTTCCGCAAAGAAAAGTTAACTTTTGAAGTCGTGGATTTCCATAGTGCCTTCTGGGAAGACCAGCATATGCACGTTTCATGGCTCGACCATGTTATGTATACCTTAAGCTGAAGATGCCAGGCCCCAAAGGTGTGATCACTGTCACCGGCAATCGGAAGAAAGCGGAAGAGTGTTTCCAGAAAGACTCAAAGATCGCCGATGCTCAAATGGCAGTGGTAGAGCTGCAGGAATACTAGAAAACTGCAGACCCGAGTGATCTGCTATGCGAGCCAAGAAGCCCGCTCTGGAATCAGCGTTTGATCGTCCGGTGAGACAAAGCCGATTCACATTCACCCGGTGATCCCAATGCTGCTCCGACTCATATCTCAACAACACTCGACTCCAAATAGGAAGAAGTGCTCATCCGGTTCCTCCGTGAGAAGCTGGGACATCTTCGCATGGAAGCCTTCGACATGCCGGTGTTCCCGAGGCTGGCTGAGCACCATTTACGAGTCGACCCAAAAGTGAAACCTGTCAAAGAACATCTTTGACGGTCCGCCGTCCAGAAGAGAAAGGCCATTGGCGAGGAGGTGGCTCGGCTCTTAGCAGCGGAGTTTATCCGAGAGATCTACCACTCCGAGTGGCTCGCCAATGTTGTCATGGTCCCTAAGAAGGACAAGTCACTTCGCATGTGCATTGACTTCAAACATATCAATCGGGCCTGCCCGAAAGATTATTTTCCTCTCCCCCGCATCGACCAAATAGTCGACTCGACTGCGGGATGTGGCGCTTGTCTTTTTAGGCGCTGTGCTGTTACCATCGAGATCCGTGCATATGGACCCGACGAGATCAAAACGGCTTTCATCACTCCATTCGGGTGCTTCTGTTATGTCACCATGCCATTCGGCCTCAAGAATGCCGGAGCCACGTTCATGAGAATGATTCAGAAGTGTTTGCTCACTCAAATCAGTCGAAATGTGGAAGCTTACATGGATGATAGTGTGGTCAAGTCACGGAAGGGTTCCGACCTGCTGATTGACCTTGCTGAGACATTTGCCAACCTCAGGAGGTATGATATCAAGCTTAATCCATCAAAGTGCACATTCCGAGTTCCTGGCGGAAAGTTACTCGGTTTTCTCATTTCCGGACAAGGAATCGAGGCCAATCCAGAAAAAGTTGGTACTATACTCCGAATGAAACGTCCTGTGCGTGTGCACGATGTCCAGAAGCTTACTGGTTGCTTGGTCGCTTTAAGTCGATTCATCTCTCGACTTCGGTGAAAAGGCACCTTGCCTCTTTACCGGTGATGAAGAAAGTCGAGACAAGTTCGAGTGGACTCCTGAAGCTGATGCAGCGTTTGCAGAGCTAAAAGCCCTGCTCTCCACCCAGCCGGTGCTTGCTGCCCCAATCAGCAGAGAGCCTTTGCTGCTTTACATTGTAGCCATGGGACAAGTTGTCAGTACAATACTTACGGTCGAGAGGGAAGAAGAAGGAAAAGCCTTCAAAGTTCAACGCCCAGTATATTATGTTTCTGAAGTTTTAACCCCGTCAAAGCAAAGATATCCTCATTATCAGAAGCTTGTATATGGGATTTATATGACCACGAAGAAGGTTGCACATTACTTCTCTGACCATTCCATTACAGTCGTCAGCGACGCTCCATTGTCAGAGATTTTGCACAACAGAGATGCAACTGGTCGAGTGGCAAAATGGGCTATTGAACTCCTTCCCTTAGATATCAAGCTTGAGGCAAAGAAAGCCATCAAGTCCCAAGCAATAGCAGATTTCGTCGCCGAGTGGATTGAACAGCAACTGCCAACTCAAGTTCACTCGGAGCACTAGACCATGTTCTTTGCTGGTTCTAAGATGTTGAATGGTTCCGGTGCTGGGGTAGTGTTAGTTTCCCCCCGAGGAGATAAGCTCATATATGTTCTTCAAATTCACTTTGATTCCTCCAACAATGAAGCAGAATATGAAGCACTTTTGTATGGGTTGCGTATGGCCATTTCACTCGGCGTCCGTCACCTCATGGTCTATGGCGACTCAGATTTGGTGGTTAATCAAGTGATGAAGGAGTGGGACGTCAGAAGTCCAGCTATGACTGGTTATTGCAATTCAGTGAGAAAGCTAGAGAAGAAATTCGAGGGGTTAGAGCTTCATCATAAACCCCGACTGAAAAATCAAGCAGCTGATGATTTGGCAAAAATAGGTTCCAAGAGAGAAGTCATTCCCAGCAATGTGTTTTTAGAACACATCCATGCACCATCAGTTCAAGATAATCCTTTCACCGAAGAAGCTCCGCAACCAAAAAGTGCCACAGATCCGACTGAAGTTGAGTTTCCGGCAGTGGTCGACCTGATCATGGAAGTCTTGGTCATCACTCCCGACTGGACGGTGTCGTACATCGTGTATATCCTAAGGAAAGAGCTCCCGGAGAATGAAGAAGAGGCTCGACAGATCGTCCGTCGATCCAAGGCCTTTACTGTGATAAAGGGACATTTGTTCAGGGAAAGCGCGACTGGAGTCAGTCAGAAATGTATAACACCAGAAAAAGGTCAGATAATTCTTGACGATATCCACTCAGGAACTTGTGGTCACCATGCGTCCTCTCAGACCATTGTGGCTAAAGCATACCGAGCGGGGTTCTACTGGCCGAGAGCAAATGAAATGGCGAAAGAGATAGTCGACAAGTGTGAAGGATGTCAGTTCTATTCCAATATGTCACACAAATCCGCCTCAGCCTTAAAGACCATTCCACTCGTCTGGCCCTTCGCTGTTTGGGGGTTAGATATGGTTGGACCACTGAAAACTGGCAGGAGCGGCTTCACTCACGTGCTAGTGGCAATCGACAAGTTTACTAAGTAGATTGAAGCTAAGCCTATCAATAATCTCGATGCTTGCACTGCTATCAATTTCGTCAGAGAGTTGATGTTCAGATATGGAGTTCCGCATAGCATCATCACCGATAATGGGTCGAACTTCGATTCCGACAAGTTCAAAGCCTTTTGCGCCTCTCAAGGCACACGAGTCGACTACGCTTCAGTCGCTCACCCCCAGTCAAATGGACAAGCGGAACGAGCAAACGGTCTAATTCTCAAGGGACTGAAACCCCGACTGATGCGCGATCTCAAGCACGCAGCAGGCGCATGGGTTGACGAACTTCCATCGGTTCTTTGGGGATTGAGGACCACCCCTAATCGGTCAACTGGACGAACTCCATTCTTTCTGGTCTATGGAGCTGAAGCAGCCCTGCCGAGTGACTTGCTTCACAATGCACCCCGAGTCGAGCTCTACTCTGAAGATGAAGCAGAACAAGCCCGGCAGGATGCAGTCGACCTCCTAGAAGAGGAAAGAGAGATGGCCCTGATCCGCTCGACTATCAATCAGCAAGACTTGCGTCGATTCCATGCTAGAAATGTGAAGAATCGAGCCTTCCAAGAAGGAGACTTGGTCCTCCGAGTAGATCAACAGAAGCCACACAAGCTCGCTCCCACTTGGGAAGGCCCCTTCATCGTCACCAGAGTTCTCCACAATGGGGCGTACCATCTTTACAACATCGACCGCCAGATTGATGAGCCTCGAGCTTGGAATGCGGAGCTGCTCCGCCCCTTTTATACTTAAGTACTCACTCAAATGAGATGTAATAAGGAATACCTCTGTAGTTTATTTATCAAAGACAAGAGTGTTTTAATTTTGCCAGCGATTATTGTTGCTTTTGTTTTCGTAAGAACCCCCCCCCCCCCAGTGGGTAGCTTAGCTGCGAATCCGTTTCGCCTAAGTTTGTAAAAAAAATCCTCCGAGTGACGAGCAAGCCTCTCACTCGGAGGCTTAGCTGCGAATTTGTTTCGCCTAAGTACTTGAAAATCCTACCGAGTGGTGAGCCAGCCTCCCACTCGGGGGCTTAGCTGCAGTCCAAGTACGCGCCTAAGTTTGAAAAAATCCTACCGAGTGGTGAGCCAGCCTCCCACTCGGGGGCTTAGCTGCAGTCCAGTACTCGCCTAAGTTTGAAAAAATCCTACCGAGTGGTGAGCCAGCCTCCCACTCGGGGGCTTAGCTGCAGTCCAAGTACTCGCCTAAGTTTGAAAAAATCCTACCGAGTGGTGAGCCAGCCTCCCACTCGGGGGCTTAGCTGCAGTCCGATGCTACGCCTACGTTTGAAAAATCCTACCGAGTGGTGAGCTAACCTCCCACTCGGGGCTTAGCTTCTGATCGATGCTACGCCTAAGTATTGAAAAATCCTACCGAGTGGTGAGCCAGCCTCCCACTCGGGGGCTTAGCTGCAGTCCAGTACTCGCCTAAGTATTTAAAAATCCTACCGAATGGAGAGCAAACCTCCCACTCGTAGGCTTAGCTGCAGTCCAGTACTCGCCTAAGTATTGAAAAATCCTACCGAGTGATGAGCCAGCCTCCCACTCGGGGGCTTAGCTGCAGTCCAGTACTCGCCTAAGTATTTAAAAATCCTACCGAATGGAGAGCAAACCTCCCACTTGTAGGCTTAACTACAGTCCAGTACTCGCCTAAGTATTTAAAATCCTACCGAATGGAGAGCAAACCTCCCATTCGTAGGCTTAGCTGCAGTCCAGTACTCGCCTAAGTATTTAAAAATCCTACCGAATGGAGAGCAAACCTCCCACTCGTAGGCTTAGCTGCAGTCCAATACTCGCCTAAGTATTTAAAAATCCTACCGAATGGAGAGCAAACCTCCCACTCGTAGGCTTAGCTACAGTCCAGTACTCGCCTAAGTATTTAAAAATCCTACCGAGTGGAGACCAAACCTCCCACTCGGAGGCTTAGCTGCAGGCCAAGTACTCGCCTAAGTATGAAATCCATCCCGATCCGCAAGGATGACGAGGTGCAGGTCGACTGTTACCTTCTCCTTCGGAGCTGCGCACAAGTACAACGTGCGCTCCATCCTGATCCGCAAGGACGACGAGGTGCAGGTCGACTGTTACCTTCTCCTTCGGAGCTGCGCCACAAGTACAACGTGCGCTCCATCCCGATCCGCAAGGGCTGACGAGGTGCAGGTCGATTGTTACCTTCTCCTTGAACTGCGCCACAAGTACAACGTGCGCTCCATCCCGATCCACAAGGACGACGAGGTGCAGGTCATTTGTTACCTTCTCCTTGAGCTGCGCCACAAGTACAACATGCGCTCCATCCCGATCCGCAAGGGCGACGAGGTGCAGGTCGATTGTTACCTTCTCCTTGAACTGCGCCCCAAGTACAACATCCGCTCCATCCCGCGACCCAAGGACGACGAGGTGCAGGTCGACTGTTACCTTCTCCTTCGGAGCTGCGCCAAAAGTACAACATGCGCTCCATCCCTTCCCGCAAGGACGACGAGGTGCAGGTCGACTGTTACCTTCTCCTTCGGAGCTGCACCACAAGTACAACGTGCGCTCCATCCCGATCCACAAGGACGACGAGGTGCAGGTCGACTATTACCTTCTCCTTCGGAGCTGCGCCACAAGTACAACGTGCGCTCCATCCCTTCATGCAAGGACAATGACGCGCAGGTCGACTGAACCTTCCACCTCAGAGTTGCGTCCCAAACACAAAGACTATTCCAAGTGAAGAGCAAAATCCACTCGAAGGCAAATGCAAGCATATTCAGAAATAAAACAAGTTCAGATAAATCTTAAAAGTTCCAAACCGCAGATCAAAGTACTCAGGCTCTCAGCCCGAAGGAGTTTAGCGGTTACAAGATCCACTCGGCATTCCGAGGTGAATTTAAGGTGGGGCATAAAAGTTTGTTCACTCCGCGGGAGGAGGACTGGCAGGCTCGACGAACTCGTCCAGGTCGACACCATCAGCGATCCGAGTGGCAGCAGCAATGAAAGTCTCCATAAAGGATCGAAAATGATGCTTCTTCGTGTTGGCGACCTTGATTGCTGCCAGCTTATCTTCTCGTGCTTCTTTGCAGTGGACACGAACCAAAGACAGAGCCACATCAGCACCGCACCGAGCGGAAGACTTCTTCCACTCCTGCACTCGACCAGGAATCTCATTAAGTCGAGTCATCAGAGACTCGAGGTCGTTCTGGAGTGTTGCCCCTGGCCAAAGCGCTGTGTCGGTCCGCGACGTGGCGACCTTCAATCGAGCCAAATAGTCAACAACGCCGTCGATGCGGGATTCCAGTCGGAGCAGGTTCATAGCAGTTTCGTCCTTCACGGGAGAATTGATAGGGTCCAAATTTGGTTCGATTCGCCCAGTCTCCTCCTCGAAATCTCAACAAAGCTTTGCATGCACAGACCAAGGATGAGTCAATATTCGTATGCCGAGTCGACAAAGATGAACCAGTCGGAACGGGATATGTGCCTTCAAGTTTGATGAATAACTTCTTGGCGAGGCTCCTGAGATAGCTTTCCAGATCATCCCTCCTGCGAGCAATGCTTTCCATCTTCTCGTTCAAGCTGACCTTGTCCTTCTTCAAGCGGGTGACCTCCTTGTTGGCTCCATCCAGAGTAGATTTCATCTTCGCGTTCTCCTCCTCCAGCTTGCCGGTGAAGCCCGCTTCTGTTCAGCGAGCAGTTTGGTCGTCGGCCTTCTTTTGTCTGACAGCGGATCGTGATCCTTCTTTATGAGCCTGGTTCAGTTTTTCTGAAAAGAAATAATGCTCAGTTCAGAAAGAGCAGAGTGAGATCCGGGTTTAAGACAAAACAATCGACGAAGCTTCCTTACCATTGGCGTCATCTTTGGCCTTCTGTAGCTCCGACTTGGCCAACTCCAGGTCAAGGTTAAGTCGAATCTGCTGCTTCTCTAAGTCGGCAAAACGAGCCCCAAGATCACAAGATTTCTACAATCAAAGAGGATGGGTTATTCTACAGAAACAATAAGTACTAAGACTACGGTCGACTGCCCGCAGTCCACCATAGTCTCGGGGACTACACCCAGTGGGTGCACTTAGCGTGCCCCCACTGATTCAGTGAACACTCGACGAGATCTTTTCGGCGCGAGTGTATATGTAAAAAAAAAAGACAGCAACAAACAAGCTCTTCAGACCATAGTCAACTGCCAGCAGTCGACCACGGTCTCGGGGACTACACCCAGTGGGTGCACTTAGCGTGCTCCCACTGGTTTAGTTTACACTCGACATGGCCAGACCAGACCGAGTGAAGGAATTAAAATGTCAAGACTACAGTCGACTGCCCGCAGTCCACCGTAGTCTCGGAGGCTACACCCAGTGGATGCACTCAGCGTGCCCCCACTAGCCCAAAACTTCAATAACAAAAATTCAGCTCAAAGTATGGATTTGCTCAGCGACAAGTCGAAACACCCAGTGGGTGTACAGATGCAAGGATCCTTGGAAAGAGAGTTTTCAGGTAGCATATCCCTATGAGCAAGCCAAGAAAATCAGTCGACGTGCTGCTAACCTAAACATTGCTTTGGAGAGCCGAGTGGCATCATAAGGCGGCTTTGGCCGACATCCCGCACCATCTTCATCTTCTCCATCATAATACCTGCTTGGCGTATGGCTTCCTTGGCAGCATTCACTTCGTCCACTGGGACGTGATGGGTGGTAAAAGCTGAAGGTGGATCGGCAGGAGCTTGAGCAGTCGATGAAGAAGGCAGAGCACTCGACAGTGGTACAGCAAAGGTAACATAAGCCCAATTGGCATCGCCAGCATCCTGAACGACTGGTTCAGCTATCGGCGTCGATTGTGGCACCCTGTCTGCAGGAGTTTTCCTGTTTTTCCTCGTCAAAGGCCTCTCGGGCTCTTCATCGTCATCGACGGGGAGGTCAATAATGTTGGGAGCTGTTCAAAGATCAGTCATCAAAATTACATCGCCCAATGGTATATATTTCAGTTGAGTCGACCAAATAAAGACAGAACAACAGAAATCGTACCCAGATTGGAGGTGACTGCATCCTCCATCACCTCATCCTCATCCTTGAAGTCCCGGAAGTAGCAGCGCTGCTAGTTTCAAAATTTATCTGGTCAAATCAAGGGAAAAATAAACAGCACAGAGCGTCGAGTGAATACAAAGGGAGACACTCACGCAGAAGTGACGGGGATGTCAATTTTAATCTTCGGCAACGCCTTCCGAGATCTTGGCACTACAACTTTGGGCTTCTTTGACGCTTTTTCAGTCGGAGCCGGTGAGGTCGTCCGAGGGCGCTTTGAGGACGGGCGGTCTGGCGATCGCTTTTCACGGCCTTTCGGCGGTCTTGGTCAAGCTTGGATCGCCTCTCCCTGCGAGGAGGTGACTCGGCCTCTTCGTCACTTGAGTCATCACTTTCCTCAGTCTCCTCTCCGTCAGAATGCCAGTCACCACTGTCGCCGCCGCTCGCCTCCCCTTCTGGGTCCTGCTCTTGCTCCCCGTTGGGTATTGAGTACATTTCGATGAGAGCCTGGCAGAAAAACAAACAGAACAAAAGTCAATTGATGGAGCATCAATAGCTGCATGGTTAAAATTACAGTCGGAAATTCAGAGTTGAACCTTATCTGGTACGTGGGATTGGTCGAGTGGAAGAATTCTCCTGGCTCCCCTAGGGTTGTCCCTGTTCCCGGTGATGCTCGTCAGCCACCCCTCCAGCGTGGCATCCTCGACCTCCTCCGGGTGGATCCGAGTGGTGTCATCAGTGCCCGAATACATCCACATCGGGTGGTCTCGAGCTTGAAGTGGCTGGATGCGTCCCTGAAGGAAGACCTCCAAAAGATCCATACCAGTCACCCCGTCACGAATAAGCTGGACAACATGATCGACCAGTATCTTAACCTGCGCCTTCTCTTCCGGGATCACCTTCAAAGAGGAGGGCTTCCTCACTCGATCCATGGAAAAAGAAGGGAGTCCGGTTGACTACCCTGGCGTCGGCTGCTCTTAGCAGTAGAACCAAGTCGACTGCCATCCACGGACTGAGTCGGGAAGGGTCATGACTGGAAAAGAACTTTTCCCCCTCATCTGAACCCCAAGACCCCCACACATCTGAATCACTTGTGTTCTCTCGTCACTCGGATTGGCCTTTTTCACCGTCTGGGGCGGCGGTGAAAATGTGCTTGAAAAGGCCCCAATGAGGCCGACAACCCAAGAAATTCTCGCACAAAGACACGAAAGCGGCGAGGTACACGATTGTGTTGGGTGTGAAGTGGTGGAGTTGCGCCCCGAAGAAATTCAGAAATCCCCGAAAGAAAGGGTGAGGAGGCAAAGAAAACCCACGGTCGACATGAGTGGCCAAGAGGACGCACTCACCCTCCTGAGGCTGCGGCTCAGATTCCTTCCCCGGAAGCCACGCCGATCCATGGAGGATCAGTCCTCCAGCGGCCAGGTCGTCGAGGTCTTCTTGATGAATCGTCGAGCGGATCCAGTTGCCCTGGATCCAGCCCTGCAGCAGACCGGCCCTCGACGAAGATCCGCCCCGACTGGTCGCCTTTCCCTTCGCCTTCGCCGTCGCTTTCTTCGCCCGTTCCAGGGCCGCCGTTTTCTCTTTCACCATCGTCGTCGGCGAGATGCGCATAGGGCAGCGACACTGGGACGGAAGCGAGCGTGGCGGATAAGTCTGAGGAAGAGAGGAGAAAATGAGAATGCACTGTTCAAAAACCCTCGTCCGGCGCCTTATATGAGGTTACTTCCGAGTGACTGACTTGTAGGCCCGGGCGATCCTGTCAAATCCCGCAACAGTCGCGCGCGCGATACGTGGCGAAAAAGGTGGCGCAGAGATCGAGGCGTCCCTGCCTTATCCCATCCGATTACTGCGGCCTCCTCCGCCCCGCGCGCTTCCCGAAATTCGAATCCCGCGAAATCCGCGAGCTGCAGAACAACTCGTCAGACGGAAGATCTCCTCCGCTCTGTCACTCGGAGCTCTCCAAGTAAAGAAACTCACTCGACGGATACAAAGAATGGATCAAGGCGACTGAAAAAGATGTTGGTACCGTCACCTAAGTTCATTGATCCAGAGCAAGATATACTCACAGCATGAAAATGGGTCGGAAGTGTGTTCAACTCCTTCCCCACTCAAAGCTCGATCCATTCAGGGGCTAATGATGAAGCTATGTACCTAGGGTAGGGTCATGGACCTGTCCGAGATACCCTCCCCAAGGACATCTCTAGAAGAAACCACCTTTCAATCGACTCAGAAGTGTTCCACTCGACAGACTCGAAGACACTCAACCATGAAGCCAACCACTCGACCATGAAGCCAACCACTCGACAGCCAGGATATCTAAAGTCACTCTGCACGCTAAAGGTCGGTCATTAAGTAGCTTTTATGGTCATCATAGCACTTTAGTTGTGGCGTTACCAGTAACGCCCGACCTTAATGTACCTTAAACCCTGCATAACTGAGGGCTGGAGGGGTCTGGCGAACTCTCCATAAGCCACCCCCCTCCTCAGTATCAAGGGTTGGCACCCCTGTAATTCATATACACATAATCCAGTCGACCGCCTCCGGGCTCCGAGACGTAGGGCTATTACTTACTCCGAGAAGGGCCTGAACTCGTAAAACTCGTGTGTATACAACTACTCCATAGCTAGGATCTTGCCTCTCCATTCCTACCCCCCCCCTACATTACTGTTAGACTTAGAACCACGACAGGACCCACATCTGACCTTCTATCCTGTTATTCCCCCTCAAATCATTATTTTTCCTGAACATTACTTCAAACAGTACTGATGTGTGTTCGTCGGTGGCGCCGGTGATGAGCGAGTTGGCTGCCGCTCAGCAGACGGGCCGACGCTGCAGACCAGCCTCCTTGCAGGTTGGCAGGCTGGCCCGGCGTGACTCACGGCGAGCAAGCCGCCCGCTGGACTTCGCCGAGCTGGATGGCTGGCCTTAGCATGGCGGGCGCGAGCAGTGCCCGTCTTGCCGTGCCAATCTAGCTAGCAAACCTTGCGAGACAAGCGGCTGGGCGGAGCTATCTTGGCTAGCTAGCGGCCATGGCCAGACGGAGCTGGCATCCAGGCTGCCGCAACATGGGCTCCGCCGGGCGGTTTTGACCTCGCCTATACGCGTGGCGGTGGCTGAGTCCCATGGCCGAGGATGACTAGGTGGACGGGCGGAGGTAGGAGGTCACTCGAGGATTTTTGTTGGTAAGAGCATGTACAATGGTTGATAAGGTAATCTTATCTTAAGTCTGCCACGTATGCAAGTGGTAGTAGTTTCTTGGCATTTTAGTGGTTTCTTGCATTATTAGAGCAAATACAATAGAGCTGAGTCAGCGGGCTATAAGAAATAAACTACTACTACATGTTGGCTATAAGATGGGCTGTAGATGACATGGCAGCGGCTTATAGCCAGGTAGCTGTACTATTAACCATGCTCTTAGGGGTTTCTTGTAAGGAACAATGTACGTACTACTAGCGACAAAAGGCGATTCTAGGTTGCGTTGTACTCCAACGAGTACTACTAGTGGTCACAGGAGTGTATACCTCGTTTTGTGGGTTCGATCCCGGTCGAACGCACGGCGGCCTTTTTTTTTAAAATAGTATACTACTACACTTCGCTGCGAGCCAATATTTTACACGGGTAGTTTGAGTTTTGAAGTCAAACGGATGTGCGGCCCCACAATCTGGGTGCACTGGACAGCCTAGCCACGTGAACGGGTTTTCCTTCCCAGCATCTCGTGGCTCGGCGTGCTCGCCCTAGCCGCACCTCGCTTGCGACTTCCAGCTAGTAGCATATTTAAACTAAGCGCCTCCCAATTAAGCCCGAGGAGCCGGAAAAGTTGGCGGGGCATTGGGAACTATGCAATATGGCTCTGTCGTAAAGTGCTCTACTACTACTACGTATCTTGTGGCGTTGCATGCATGGACTTCACTCCATTATCGGCTCTACTAGAAAAAGAAATTCCTCTTGACATGTTTTTTTGAAACGGAGGCAAAAGCTTTGCTTCATCTCATTCATAAAGAAGGAACTACTAACAAAGTTCGACGAGATCCATTACACCTCCACAAATGGAAGCGAAAAGCCTAGTCTCGCTGTATCAAATAACTCAAATGTTCTGCCCTTGATGATAACGTCATTGATAAACAGGCTGCTAGTGTGTGCGTGAGAGGCGGCTGAGTAGGCCAGCTACGTGAGAGGAGCGGCTGAATAGAGCATCGAGAGTACCCACTAGGCCACTACAGGTGTACTTCCCACATTCATAGTACAACGATGGTTCTAGAGAAACGATGGTACCCTCCACTTCCAACTGTAGCTCCTTGGCCCTGAGATTCAAGAGTTCAAAATTGGTGCACTATACAAGACTAGACTAGAAGTACAGTACATCGCACTACTAGTTGAGAAAAGTAGTACTAGTACTGCTTTCTGATGCAATCACGTACTCCTCCGTCACATAATGTCTGACGTTTTTGACACTAGTTGGCGTGTACAAAAAATGGCAAAAACATACCCAAAATTTCTTAATCCACGCCAAAAACTACTACCTAGTGCCAAAAATTTCTTACTAGTGCTATTATTTACAATATAATGCAATCCCATAACGTTCCATAATGCTAGTACTAGTACCCCATGGTACCAAAAACTACTACCTAGTACCAAAAATTTCTTACTAGTGCTATTATTTAGAGTAGTAAGTAATAGCCTCACCCCTTCGCTGAGGAACGATCTACAGTTGGAAGGGACGAGGCCCTGTAGTTACTGCGCTCTTATCTCCTCCTCGCCAGTTCCCCTCCCTCCGAAGAGAAGGCAGTTCGTCACTGCTCCCATGGATTCGTCAGGCGGTTCTCCTCCTCGTCGGGGCTGGTAGACCTTGGACGACGATTCCCTGGGAGAAACCGCACACCGCTCCGACGTCCTCACCGCCGCAAGACTCGGTGCTTCCTGCACCAACTTTTTCAAGACGCTGCTTAAACAGGCTTGGGAAAAGGCCATGCTTGTTGTTCTTCCATGCGTCCTCGAGGAGAAGGTTCTTCTATGGGACAATTCTTCGAACAGTCCACCGCTCCCTGGCCATGGTTGCACGTTGACTCCACTAGAGTTGACGATGTTGAGAGGTAGTCGGATTTTGTCTGATGAGCAGGTCAGTAATGGAGTTTGATCATGTAGTACTTAGTTATTCCATTTCCATCCCGTAATTTCTCCGCTGCCCACCGTCTTATATATAGGTCCGGGTCGGAGCCAACGAAGATTGGCTAGCATACCTTCGGCCGGATACCACCATGATTTTGCACAACATCCACAGCAGTGCAGCCGTTCCGGTAGACCCCTTCTCCACCATTGGGATCGGCCTTCCGGACTGGCTGGGCAAGAATACGTATGATGATGCCTACATGAGATTGAAGAAGATAGCAATTGCGGACCCGCCGACAAAGCGATGCAGCTACGACGATTACTATCTCATCACGGTGTTCGACATAAGGATTGCCATCAATGCAGGAGGCGATATGGCAGAGGTGGCGCATGTTGGCGGCGGCAGATTTGTACCCTACACATTCGAAGATGCCGTGCGCCATCTAGGCCGCATCTTCGGTGACAAGCCGAGGACTTGTTTCATCTGGTTGACATCCTACGATGCAGAGATTACAAACGGAATGCACAAACCATCATTTGCATCCCTAACGGTACTCCATTATTTTGCAGGGACCAGTCATCCCCCGATCAAAATAAGATCGCCGATCCTGGATGTGCATTTGCATCCGCGATTCATTCTAACCTGGAACCTTGTAGCTGACTTTGGCATATTGGGATCAACTATCTTAGCAGTCGTTACCCATGGTACCACTGATGTGTAACATGGTCACATAATCTACCACGATCGGACCGTCACCATCTACCCAGGTATTCCATTTTTTAACCCTCTCGCCTTCTCTTTCATTGTTGTACTAGTAGTATACTTTGTAGTACTAGTAGGAGTACTTTTTACCTTGGAGAATGCGTATAGCTAGCTAGGCCCTTGAAGACTTGAACCCACTAGCTGCCACCAGTTTTGTTTTTCCATGTCTTACTATCTCATCCATGTAGCCAAGAGTGGCTATATATAATAAGCGGTTATTTTACTTCCTCTATACCGAGTAGTACTATTTGCTGCACAGTATTCTTGGCCGCCACATTTGAGCACAACATTATTATGCATGGACCTTGACTATGTACGTCACCATGTGTCCAGATCTGGGATGCCACGTGTACCAGATGAACGGCGCCGAGTTCGACCCCCGTGATGCTACGTGGGTGCCGAGGAACACTCTTGGAGAGTACTCGCTTTTCATCGGGGACAGCTACCCCATTGTGAAGCGGATGCCACCTTCCGTGCACGACACGAAAGGCCTTCCGTTCATGAAGCATGGTTGTGTCTTCAGTGCGCACCGCCGGATGAACGACATGCTGGGACACGCTATCCCTGATTTATGCCACTTTAGCTTGGATGAGTCTCCATTGTGTGGAACCGGACTAGAAAGTTGCAACAATGATTCCCGTTGCCCACCGCTATGGATCATGCCATCCATGAAGAACACCTGGGACTGGAACCTGGAGGAGGACATGTAGCCCATCTATAACATGTAAGTGGAGTACGGTAATTGTGAGCAGTAGCGCTGTGCATATATGTAGACTAGTCGTGCACAAATTTATCACATGAGTTGGAGATGAACTTGTGTGGCATACTAGCATTTGTCCTTTAGAATTTATTACTAGTAAATGTGTTATGTGTACGTGCAACTTGTGTGTTTGTTGCACGGGCTCCAACACGCTCTTTGAGAAAAAAAGGTGGCACAGCTTTGGATATACGTGACGTGGCGGCATCATACAAGAGAATCGTTACTTAATAGTTGTACTAGTACACTCCTACTAGGACGACAACTCCTATAAAACCTTGCGCTTGGCTCTTTGCCTCTTCAGGAGGTTCAACAGTTCGTACTTGTGTGAACCTTGCACTTGGCTCTTCGCCTCTTCGAAAGGTCCAACAATGATGATACTACAGTACAATATGCTTCTGGCAATCTGACCCCGATTGAACTGTTGCACGTCCACCGCGAGGGCGAGGGCAAGGGAGAGGGAGAGGGATAGGGAGAGGGAGAGGGCGCTGTAGTCAAAACCCTCTCCTCGTCCTGCGAACCACCGTGCGCGTGGGCGAGGGAGAGGCGTAGTAAGCAAACTTCTCCTTGTTCGGCGAGTTGACAGGACACATCAAAGCAGTACTAGTACTAGTAGTAGTAGTCCATACTGTGTCCTTTCCGATTAATATGGCTTAATTTGAAACGATAAAAATACACTAGCGGTCAACGTATGTAACAGTACGCTCTTTACGGTCACTATATATAGTTTTGCGGTGATTATGCGATCACTAGCTCATCGTAGAGCACCGTATTGCACCCTACTGACCGGCCACATAGTAGACGTGGCACTTTGTTGACTGGTTAAATTGTCACCTGGTTTCTGGGTCCCACATCAGTTGGCAGAGCAAAGAAATCAGTTAAACAAAACTTTACGCAGGCGCGACACGAGTCCAACCCTTGCGTGCGAACCGCCCTGGCTGTGTATGTGAGTGCATGCACGTGTCCTCCCTCGGTCTTCCAACAAAGAGTGTACTACATGATGTACATTTACACTTCCAATGCATTTAGCCTTTAATCTAAATCGATATTGATTGACTAGTGCACCAACTTGTGCTGTAGGTATAGGCTACATGTCTATCCTTAATTACAACATGCAACGGCCTTCATTTAATCTTCTTATCTCAATGGTCGCATGCACACATAAGTCTGCTACTTTTGGGCATTAACTATGCCCTGGTCAATGTGTAAATCTCTAGATGTATAGTCTTTCACGGACGTAGGGAGTAGTTTGAGCACTTGAGCATGAGCGTGTGTGTTGCGTCGTGTGCTGTGTGTCGCATGAGTGCGTGAGTGTTGCGTGTGTCCATGTGTACGTGTGAGTGTTGCATGTTACATGCATGCATGCATGGGGCTTACTCCCTCGCATTGACATGTTCATATTTCAAGCTTCCTCTGTTCCCTCCATATGGTGATACTCCCTATGTTCCCAAATAGTATGGAGTAAAAGCCTCCCTCTGTTCCCAAATCACAGATGTCTGTCTTTCTACATATTTCAACAAGTGACTAGGTATGGAGCAAAATGAGTGAAGTGGCGTAGAGGCATAGGGATACTCGTAGAAAGGAAGTCCTCGCGATCCATTTATTCCCCATCTCGGTCAGAGAACTATTCAACTAGTCTTCGCAGTGAAGTGACAATACACGCTGCAGCAGATGGGACACATAATTAATAAGCTGAACCAGCGTGTTGGTGTTACTAAATCAGCCTTACCCAGTACTGCCATCATGTTTGCCAGTAGAGCACGCTTCCGCAAATACGCCTACGCACCTCTGTCCTCCATTAAGCATCATATGGGCCCTGTTGTGGTAGACCCACATGTCATCGGTGTAACTATTTACACTCAGAAGGACGGTATATCCTGGTAGTAGTACTAGTAGAATTGAGATTGAATGCACTTTCTTCCCGTCTTCCACTCTTCTTCCTCCTCTCTTCTTCTTCCTCCTCTCTTCCCCATCGTCGGCCGCACACCATTTACCCCGCTCACTTTGCTTTCGCCCGCGCCATCTTCCTTGGTAGCTCATGGCGTACCATATCCCTCGCTCCTTTGCTCGGCCACACGAGGAGAAGCTTCTTCTTGCTCGCCCGAATCCACTTCCCCGCTGGCTCGCAGGCACCGAAAACCCCAATGGCAGAACCGACTGACACGCAGAGCCGCGATTGGAATTCCCTCCCCGATGTTCTCTTGGAGCTGATCTGTAGTCGTATGGACCTACTCAGCACCGTCCGTCTGTCCGCATGCTCGGTGTCTTTGTACCATCTACTCAGCTGCAACCGGCCGGCTCTTTTCAAGACACCCTGCTTGCTGATGCTCGATCCTCGCAGGTGGCCTAGACACCGACTTGACGATCCTACGGAGGTTGCCGTGGTGCCCCTCGACATGCTACCTTTACCCGTCCACCTGTCCTTCATGCGCGGCCACTACTGGGCGGGCATGAAGGCCAACTGGATCGTCCTCATCCACCACACTAGTAGTCCATGGCGTCTCGTGGATATCTACACCCAGCGAGAGATCACCCTTCCATCGTTGGATACCACCGCCATCGAGCCTCGCGGCCCGCCGGACACTCCTGCCTACTACGCACGAGACGCATCAAGCTTTTGGCTCGACCTCTGTTTGCGTAAAGTTGTAATCTGCGAAGTGCCCACACCATCAGAAGACTACATGGATTACAAACTCATTGCCTTGTTCAACAAGGGATTAGTCTATCTGGAATCCGGTCGCCATACATGGTTATGGCTCATCATCAATCATGTTGAGGAAACATTTCTGTCTGATGTTATAGTGCACGATGGCATCGTTTACGCGGTCGACGCACAGATTGGCTACCTATATTGGTGGAATCTATCGTCGTGTAATTGTTCTATCTCATCTCATCTTTACCTTATGAATACGGCTAGCTGTTCATTTGTTACAAATTTAGAATGCATAGCATGTCTATAACCACATCATTGCTATATGTTCCTCTCATTTCCTAGATTTTTATGACCACACATGTTATTGTTAGAGTTGATATGAGAACAATTGGCATCTAATGATTGTTAGAATACATACTATGAGAATAACATCATGATTGCTATATGTTACTCTCGTTTACAAGATTTTTATAACAACACATGTTATTGCTTAGAGTTGATATGAGAACAGTAGTAGTAAGTGCTATGGTAGAATATGAGTAAGTATTTGTCATAGATGTTTTCCTCTCATTGTTACATGATGTTTGAACCATGACATATTGCTAGAATATGAAAGCCATTGGCTTATTTTTTTAACTTGGGGTATGATTATGACCACGGCATTGCAATTCTCTGTCTATGATATGTGTCCTTTGTTATAATAATCTTAATTCCACACATACTCTGAACATGATTGTTTATTTTTGTCCTTTTGGTCTCCAATTTGAATTGTTGCAGCAGACGCGAATGCGCTGGCCTTCATGATTCCAGGACCTGGAATCATACCAGCCGATGGGTGGTGGTTTATCGCTCGTTCAGCTGTCGGCGGTCATTTGATGCTCATTCGCACATACCAAATTGACCAAACCATTACATCAAACCACATGCAGTACAATTTTGTGGGGCGTTCGTGACATTGATGGCTATGGCTGCTTCTTGTTCGAGAAAGATCCAGCTCCATTGGGCCAGGCGTATTCAACTGGAGGCAGGTTTACAGCCTCGGCAACCACTCCTTGTTCCTCGGGCTCAATTATCCGATCATCCAACCAATCATCGATCATATCACCGGCGATGATTACTGTGCTATGCAACTTCCATTCGCGAGGGGGGGCTGTGTTTACACATCATACCATGGGTTTCATGAATCACCATATCCAGAGATTCGTCGACACAGCTTGTTGCCAGATAATCTTCAGTGTGTGAAAGGCATCAAGCTTCCATGCGATGGATGGCTTTTGCAAACCCGACATGCGGCGATGTGGTTCATGCCAACAACAAATATGCACAACTTGATTCGTACTGATATCTAGACTGAGCCATATATTCTGCTGTTGTAGCACGACCCTCTTTTGTTGGATATTATGTACTGTTGTTGGTTTGAAGCACTCCTCTGGTTTGAAGGATAGATACCTTTCTAGGATCAAGTGCATCCTAACTCACCTGCGCAGGATGTACTGATAATGATGATGGAGATGCTTTGTCTGAAGCCATATATATATATATATCGCTTAGGCTTCAAGTGCGTACTTGTTAGTTAAACCTATGTATAAATTGTGACACTAAATACGACTAGTAAGTAGTACAAGATGCGATACTAGTATCGCCGGTCAAATTATTCATCATGTCCACACATTGAATTAGCGTGACAACACGCCGCTGCGTGAGGTGACACAAGAATCCCGGCGGCATGTTCGGGTATTCTGGACTTCAGATTTGGAGTACCACTTATCTGTCGAAATCTTTCATCATTCACTTAAAACAGTCGATTGATCATACATTGAGTACCATATAACTGGAATTACCGATGCAAGTCGAAGAAGGATTGGCTCGTGCTGCCGGTTGGCGTCAAGTTTGATCCCACGGATCAAGAGCTGATCGAGCACCTTGAGGCCAAAGTGAGTGCTGACAGCGCGAGATTTCAGTCTCTCATCGATTTGTTCATACCAACCATCGACAGCGAGCACGGCATATGTTACACCCAACCTGAGAAACTTCCAGGTAAGACACCGATCGGCCGTCTACTTGCACAAACATATTCCTTTGTTTATAGCTCTATTTTTCTTTTTAGAAGCAGACCTGGTGAAGCAATTACAATTTGACAGTTAATAAAAAGTGAAACAAGTGACTGCAACATGCCAAAGATATTATGAAAATGCCAACTAGGTACACTAAAACCTATATTCCACAATACTGCAGGTCTCACACTGAGTGGCCTAAGGCAGCATTTCTTCCAGCCGCAATTCCAGGCGTTCAAAAGGCGGCGTGGACGCGTCGCAAGATACTGATCAGTGCGGCATGCACGCCGATGTGGCACAAGATCGGCAATACCTTGCGGTGATGGTCAACGGCGGCAGACGGGCAGCAAAAAGGTTACGGTGCTGCACACCAACAAGAACTTCACCAGCAAAGGACCAATCGGGTGATGCACCGGTACCACCTCGGGGACCTGGAGCAAGAGAAGGAGCGGGAGGTGGTCCTCTGCAAGATTTTCTACCAGACGAACACTAGGGCCAGGAGTAAAAAGATTATATGTTAGTTTGGTATTGGTAGTTGTACTACCTTGTTGTCCACAAGTTGGTATTGTTGTTAACGATCTTTTGGTATGAACTTGCATTTTCTTCCAACCATCATGCCGAGGGTCGACGTGGATATAAAGCTGAATCATTTGTTTCGAAACGAATTTTCAGGCACCTGATTTTTATTTGATGGGTAGCATAAGCACCCGCCGTTCAATTCCAGTTCTCCAATTTTTTGAAACAAGTGCATGCACTTATTATCATGATAAAAACAATATCCATGCTGCATCCCGATTATCGATGCATGCTTGCAGAATTCTCTCGTTTATTGAGCACGTATATTGTTTTTTCAGGTCGAGCAAGTTTCAACTGGGCTGTAGATTACCCAGGGTTGTTTTGTTTTTAACAGGCCCAGGCCATGACGACAACGGGGCACAAAGATCCAGCAGGTATCTACTGGCCTCTGGCCCGCCAGCGTTAGTTATATTTTGTCTTACAACATCCTCAGGCAGTTTTTTTACTGAATCAAACACACAGCCCAGTTCTATTTTCCTCTTGAAACGCATGTCCTACATACATTTTCTAATCTCTACCTATAGTTTTACTAGTTCATATACATGTATCATTATATTGAAAACACAGAAAATTCCCTTTTCATATTTACATCCTTATTTTTGTTGTTTTTTCCACCCAACGCTGATTTTTTTACCACTGGTTTTCCCTTAAACCAACTAAATTGTCCCACGTCTTATTTTCTTACAAAAACAAAACAATTTTTTTGGCAAATCAATAAGTTCTTAAAAAAATGTTTATCATTTCGGGATTACAACAGTTCGGACTCCACCGAAATATGCAAAATAAGGTTGGACTTTTTGACCGTGGTCCTAGGCAAAAAATGGGCTGTAATAAATTACTTAAGAATTAGCAAATGGGCTGCAAATTATAAAAAATAGCAAATGGGCTTTATGTTGTCTGCCACAGATTTGGAGGCTGACTTGTGGGCCTACTAAGTTCATGCGTACACAAGGTTTCTCAAAAAAGAAACTTAGTCAAAAATCGACTCTAACGGCAATCGTGCTTCTTCAGTCTCTGATCTTCCTGCCCCAGCCGCCCAAACCAGCACCGTCGGAACCGCCTGCTCCCGCCTCCCGTGGCCGGCAGTGCTGTCGGGAAGGCCTCACGGCCCCATCATACTCGCATCCCTAGCCTGTCTATCCCTCTACTCACCCAGACCTCCTGTTATTTTCCGGCGACGGCAGCCGAACCAGTCAACCCTCGGCAGCCACTGCCGTGTCTTCCCTGGCTCCATGTGGTTCCCTTCGTAGGCCTCGCCGTCGTCCACCGCCCTGGTGCTCTCGGCGCGACGTGGTCAACGATGTCCATCCAACGGCCGTAGTGCTTCTTCAACCTCTGGTCTTCTTGCCCCAGCCGCCCAAAGCAGCGCCGGTCGTGCCGCATGCTCCTGCCTCCCGTGGCGGTGTCTTTGCCATGAGGCCTCACCGTCCCCATACTACTCCCACTTCGCCGCGATCCCTCCACTCACCCACACCCCCTGTTATTCTGCGGCGACAGCAGCCGAACCAGTGAACCCTCGTACTCCTCTCCGCATGGGCATCCACTGCCGCCTCTTCCCTGGCTCCGTGTCGTCCCCTTCCTAGGCCTCGCCGTCGTCCACCGCCGTGGTGCTCTCGGCGCAGCGTGCTCAATGTGGTCAACGACCGAATTCCATTGGAAGAGTATCAGACGTGGAGAGAGGTGACGGTACCGGGTCCACGGCAGCCGCAAGGAAGTGCCTCCTTATTACGCACAAAATAATTATTCCTCCACTGACAATAGGACCCACCGAGCGGGCCACGGTATTTCACGGAAAAACGTTTCCCCATTGCTGGGACCCACCGGACGGGCCAGATTTCGCGAAAAAACGTTTGCCCACGATTGCTGGGACCCACGGACGGACCACCGTATTTTGCAAAAAAATGCCCCACCCATTTGTCAGCTCGGACCCACCGGAAGTGCCTCCTTATTACGCACAGAAAAATGAATACTCCCCCTACTAGCTGGGACACACCATGGTGGGAGGCTGACTTGTGGGCCTACTAAGTTGACGAGGATGGAGGGCTTTGTCAACTTAGTCAATATGAACGATTCTAGCTCCAGTGACCGTACGATGTATATCCAACGGCCGTACTGCTTCTTCAACCTCTGGTCTTCTTGCTCCAGCCGCCCAAACCAGCGTCGGTCGTGCCTCGTGCTCCTGCCTCCCGTGGCCGGCTGCGATGCGGCGGAGGCCTCACCGCCCCCTACTACTCCCACCGCTGGCCCATGCTATCCCTCTACTCACCCACACCCCCTATTATTCTGCGGCGACGGCAGCCTCACGCCCATGACCGAACCGATGAACCCTCGTACTCCTCTCCGTGTGGGCATCCTTTGCCGCTGTCTTCCCCGGCTCTGCGTCGTCCCCTTCCTAGGCCTCACCGTCGTCCACCGCCTTGGTGCTCTCGGCGCGGCGTGGTCAATGTGGTCAACGACCGACTTCCATCGGAAGAGTACTGTACGTGGAGAGGCTGACAGCTGGGTCCAGACCCGCAGGACGGTTTATTTGTGATTTGCCAAGTAAGTCGCTTTGTCGGGCCTGTTGGGCTGTAAATCTTTCAAGACGAGGAGAGCTTCATTAATTTGGCCGAGAAAATAGCCCATCGAGAATGAGAAATGGGATGTACATTTTAAAACACATCAAACCGCAATTAGTTTAAAATATCTTTTTTTCATTTCGAGATTTTAAATTACATTAATTTTTATGCGTGGAGAATTTGTTGGATTTTATATTGATATACATTTATTTTTAAAATCAGTTTGAATGTGAGTCAAAATTTGGGATTAAAAACATTTCGGACCGCTTTTGAAATATGCAAAATTTCGTTAATTTTTAACCGTAGCCACAATATGGGCTGTAATGCTAACAAAAGAATATGGGCTCCAAAAACCTTAAGAATTAGCAAATGGGCTGTAAATTATTAGAAATAATGGCGAGATGGGTTGTATGATGTTTTCCACAGTTGAGGCTTTCCTAAAAAAGGTTGGCCTTTGGCGGTGGATCGTTGGATGTCCATCGAGCGGCCGTCGTGCTTCTTCAATCTCTGCTCTTCTGCTCCGGCCGCTCAAACAAGCGCCCGGCGGGACCGCTTCCTCCCTCCTCCCATGACCCATTGTCTTTGCCAGGCCTCACCGCCCCATCGTACTCCCATCGCTGGCCTAGCCATCCCTCTACTCACCCACACTGTTGTTATTCTCCGTGACGGCGGGCGAACGATAAACCCTCGTGCAGTTGTACTCCCCTCGCGTGGGAAACAACCGCCGAAGTCTTCCCTGCCGTGTCGCTCCTTCCTAGGCCTCGCCGTCTTCCACCGCCACTGGTGCTCTCGGCGTGGCCTGCGTGGTCAACGACCGACATGCATCTGAAGTGGATCATGCGTGCAGAGGCCGGCTACAGGTCCACGGCCGCGCAAGGAAATGCCTCCTTATTACACGAAAAATAATGATTCCTCCACGACATCGAGGACCCACCGAAAGGGCCTCTGTATTTCGTGAAAAAAACGTTACCGCCGCTGATAGCTCGGGCCCACCAGCTATATCTTCGCACGCAAGGAAGTGCCTCTTATTACGCTCAAAAAATGAATACCCCCCTGCTAGCTGGGACCCACCTTGGTGGGAGGCTGACTTGTGGGCCTACTAAGTTGACGGGGACGGAGAGCTTTGTCAACTTAGTCAATATGCACGATTCTAGCTCCAGTGACCGTACGATGTCCATCCAACGGCCATAGTGCTTCTTCAACCTCTGGTCTTCTTGCTCCAGCCTCCCAAACCAGCGCCGGTCATGCCTCGTGCTCCTGCCTCCCGTGGCCGGCTGCGATGCGGCGGAGGCCTCACCGCCCCCTACTACTCCCACCGCTGGCCAGGACATCCCTCTACTCACCCACACCCCCTGTTATTCTACGGCGACGGCAGCCTCACACCGCAGTGAACCAGTGAACCCTCGTACTCCTCTACGCGTGGGCATCCACTGCCGCGTCTTCCCCGGCTCTGCGTCGTCCCCTTCCTAGGCCTCGCCGTCGTCCATCGCCCTGGTGCTCTCGGCGTGGTTAACATGGTCAAGGAACGGCTTCCATCGGACGTGGACTGTACGTGGAGAGGTTGATAGCTGGGTCCACGGCCGCAGCAAGGAAGTGCCTCCTTATTACGTGTAAAATAATTATTCCTCCACCTGACAGCGGGGACCCACCGAACGGGCCACCATATTTTGTGAAAAAACGTTTGCCTCTGACTGCTGGGACCCACCAGCTACATCTTCGCACACAAGGAAGTGCCTGACAGTCGGGACCCACCTAGTCGAAGCGTACGTAGCGTTGTCATTCTGGTCGCGAACGTGTACGTACATATATACTGGTCGATGTAGAGGCGCGCACGTGTCGTAGTAGAGGCGCGCACATAGCATGTACACGTACGTACAGCGGCGAGGGTGCAAGAAAGAAAATACGGCCACGTATGTGTACATACGGGCGGGGTCTCGAACGCCTACTCGCGCATACGTACGGCCAGGGCTCGTGTACATGGCTGGGTCGGAACGGAGAAACAACGTCGTCATCGTGTTCATGGGGAGGCAACGGAATGTGTCGTGTTCATGGGGAGGCAACGGAATGCGTCGTGTTCATGGGGAGGCAACGAAATGCGTCGTGTTCATCAGGAGGGCTTGGACGGAACAGGCGATGGAAACGAGGCCTGGCATACTGCAGAACGGAGGAAACAGCCTTGTGTTCGACCGGACACGTTCAAAACTGGATCCTGTTCATCGGGAGGGGTCTGGCGTACCGCAAAACGGAGGAAACGGACCTCCTATGGTAGAAACGAGGGTCCTGTTGATCGGGAGGGGTGTGGCGTACCGCAAAACGGACGAAACGGACCTGTGTTGGAGCGCTTCTGATCGGCAGGGTCCTGTTCATCGGGAGGGTGTGGCGTACCGCAAAACGAGACTCCACGGGATACTGTTCATCTCCACCGTCGACCTCCTCCAGCCTCCACAGGCTCCTGTTCATCCAGCCTCCACGGGCTCCTGTTCATCCAGCCTCCACGGGCTCCTGTTCATCCAGCCTCCACGGGCTCCTGTTCATCCAGCCTCCACCGTGCGCTACTCCACCGGCTACCGTTCAACCACCCCTCCACCATCTATTGTTCATCCAGCCCTCCACACCACGGGGTCCTGTTCAACCACCCCTCCATGGGCACCCCTCCACCGTCTACTGTTCATCCAGCCCTCCACACCATGGGGTCCTGTTCAACCACCCCTCCACGGGCACCCCTCCACCGTCTACTGTTCATCCAGCCATCCATACCACGGGGTCCTGTTCAACCACCCCTCCACCGTCTACTGTTCATCCAGCCCTCCACACCACGGGGTCCTGTTCATCCACCCCTCCACGGGCACCCCTCCACCGTATACTGTTCATCCAGCCCTCCACCACACCACGGGGTCCTGTTCATCCAGAGGCAACGCCACCGCTCACTGTTCAGCCAAACCTCCCCGCAACTCTCACTGTTCATCCCACCGATCGGCTTCAGTTAGCAGCAGTAGTGAAGGAATCACTCGATCGGGTTCAGTTAATAGCCATCGATCGATCGCTCGGGTTCAGTAACGCGTAGCCTGTAGTGCAATCGCTCAGGTTCAGTTAGAGCCCAACACCTCGCTCGGGTTCAGTTAGAGCCAACACCTCACACACACGCGTGTACGTGTACGAGAGAAGCGCGCATCGCTCGGCCCCCGACCTCCCACCATAACCGGGAACTCCCCGAAATTTTCCTCCCCTCGCTTCTACCACGGTTTTTTCCGTCATGGACGGCCCAAAGAATGTCATGCAGCTGCGTCTCCGGCCCGCCCAGGACGAAAAGCCCATTTTCTGTCATGATTTTTTGTCATAGAAGTAGGAGCCCACCACATCTATGATGATACCGGGTTTTGTCGTCATAGAAGTGTCATATGTATGACAGAAAAAATTTCGTTCGGCCCAAAATGTCACGGTTGTGTCTTTTTTTTGTAGTGGAGGTCGGTGCAGTTGTCCGTCTCAGGGCCCGGCTCACCAATCCGGCCGATGAAGACATGGATTCCGCCGAAGGGGACCCGGTACCCGTACTCAATTGAGTCGGCGTCGGGGCCCCAGCCTTCGTCGTTGATGTAGATCTTGCCGTGACGACTTTTAGTCATCCGGCCGACTGCGTACCCTTGAGCCCTTGAAGTTTCCTTCAAGAACTCAAATCCACCGTCTGCTGGCCCCCACGGTGGGCGCCAATCGTGGACTTGTCACGGCAGATGTCCTCTTGCAAGGACTTAGTCGTGGAGCCATCGCAACTAGGAAGCTTAAAGGGGTTAATCGGGACAAGGGACACGAGAGAGTTTATACTAGTTCAGCCCCTTATGATGAAGGTAAGGCCTACGTCTAGTTGGGTTGGCATTGCTAGGGTTTCGATGACCAGGGAGCAAGATACGCTATGTCCGGCTCTCGATGAGATGTTTCTTGCCCTAAGCCGCCAGCGGGTCGTCCCCTTATATACACGGGTTGACGCCCTGCGGCCTACAGAGTCCCGGCCGGCTCATAAACAGTGTTCGGCTCGGTGACTAGTTAAATCTACCTTATGATACAAGTCATGCCATTACGGCGGTTTACCACTACGGGCCTTAAGTCGCCTGCGGGCTTTAGGCCCCTTATTGAACCGCCATCTTCATGCTTAGTCTTGGGCTTCTTCTGATGAATCCTTCTTTGTGTAACCCGGCCCCTCATTGGCGGCTTACACAAATAGTTATATCCCCAACAATGTTTTAATTAGTGTTTGTGCCAAGTAGAACCTTTGGGAAGACTTGGGTGAAGTCTTTTTGATCTTGCTGTAAAAAACAGAAACTTTAGCACTCACGAGATTAGCTAAAACTTTTTACTGGAGAGTGCTATTTAGTTGATTCTTTTTGCAGATGATTAATAGACAAATTCCTCAGGTCCACCAAGTTATTCAGAATTTTTTGAGTTCCAGAAGTATACGTTTGATACAGATTACTACAGACTGTTCTGTTTTTGACAGATTCTGTTTTCATTGTGTTGTTTGCTTATTTTGATGAATCTATGAGTAGTATCGGAGGGTATGAACCATAGATAAGTTGGAATACAGTAGATATTACACCAACATGAATTTAGAATGAGTTCACAAGAGTACCTAAGTGGTGATTTATTTTCTTATACTAATGGAGCTTACGAGTTTTCTCTTAAGTTTTGTGTTGTGAAGTTTTCAAGTTTTGGGTAAAGATTCGATGGACTATGGAATAAGGAGTGGCAAGAGCCTAAGCTTGGGGATTCCCAAGGCACCCCAAGGTAATATTCAAGGACAACCAAGAGCCTAAGCTTGGGGATGCCCGGATGGCATCCCCTCTTTAAATCTTCGTTCATCGGTAACTTTACTTGGAGCTATATTTTTATTCACCACATGATATGTGTTTTGCTTGGAGCGTCATTTTATTTTGTTAGTATTTGGTTGCTGTTATTTAGAATAATGTTTTGCATCTTACTTTTCAATAAAAATGTCAAGGATATCCTTTACCATGCTTATTTTGCAAGTATACATGTTGCTGTTTCAAAACAGAAAGTTTATCGCTGTTGCAAAAATTCCCTAGAAAACCCAGAATATGATAAAATGTTGAATCTTTTTGCATAATAATCTCTGATAAATTTTCTATAGTGTGGTAGAATTTCATAATGTTTGGAGTTAGGGAAGTATGATGAATCTTGCATTCTTTACAGACTGTACTGTTTTGGCAGATTGCTGTTATGTTTGCATTGTTTGCATATGTTTGCTTGTTTAATGATTCTATTTGAGGATAGGAGTATTAAATATGCAGAGGCATTTAGTATTCAATGTTGAATAATAATTTTAGTGATTTGCTACAGTATAGTATGATAAGGTTTTTGCATTGGTTTATACTAACTTATCTCACGAGTCCTTGTTGAGTTTTGTGTGGATGAAGCTTTTGAGATTTAGGAAGACCGTGGTATGAGAGGAATTAAGGAGACACAAAAGCTCAAGCTTGGGGATGCCCAAGGCATCCCAAGATAATATTTCAAGAAGTCTCAAGCGTCTAAGCTTGGGGATGCCCCGGTAGGCATCCCACCTTTCTTCTTCAACAATTATCGGTTAGTATCGGTTGAGCCTAAGTTTTTGCTTCTTCACATGATGAGTGCTATCCTTGAAAAGTCGTTTTTTTTTTGCTTGCTGTTTGAACAATTTCCCAAGATCTGAAATTCTTAAATGAGAGAGATTCTTCACAAAGCTACATAATTATTTAACTACTCATTGATCTTCACTTATATCTTTCTGGAGTAGTTTGTCATTTACTCGTGTGCTTCACTTATATCCTATGAGTAAATGGTTGAATGATTTTAATATCATAAATCTGAAATTATACATGTTTCATATGCTTATCCCATGGGGAGTAATGACTTCACATATAAGAAGTAGAGGTGGTAAATTTATTGAAGGTTAGCAGACATTGTATTGGTCACTTGAACAATTCATGAAATAATATTGAGGGAGGAGAGATTTCACATATAAATATACTATCTTGGACATCTTTTGTAATTGTGAGCACTCATTAAATATGACATGCTAAAAGGTTGATGATGGACAAGGAAGACAACGTAATGGGTTATGTTTTCTTATATCCGAAATAAAGTATATTGTCATGGATCATTCAACATGCTGAGCTTGCCTTTCCCCCTCATGCTAGCCAAATTCTTTGCACCAAGTAGAGATACTACTTGTGCTTCTAAACATCCCTTAAACCAGTATTGCCATGAGAGTCCACCATACCTACCTATGGATTGAGTAAGATCCTTCAAGTAAGTTGTCATCGGTACATGCAATAAAAATTGCTCTCTAAATATGTATGATCTATTAGTGTGGAGAAAATAAGCTTTATACGATCTTGTGATGTGGAAGAAATAAAAGCGATGCACTGCATAATAAAGGTCCCTATCACAAGTGGCAATATAAAGTGACGTTCTTTTGCATTAAGATTTTGTGCATCCAACTATAAAAGCGCATGACAACCTCTGCTACCCTCTGCGAAGGGCCTAACCTTTATTCTTGTCTTATACCTTATGCAAGAGTCTTGGTGATCTTCACCTTTCCTTTTTACATTTTATCCTTTGGCAAGCACATTGTGTTGGAAAGATCCTGATATATATATATATATATATATATATATATATGTATATATATCCAATTGGATGTAAGGCATCATGAACAATTGTTGTTCACATTACCCTTGAGGTAAAAGGTTGGGAGGCGAAGCTATAAGCCCCTATCTTTCTCTGTGTCTGATTAAAACTTTGAACCCATTAATATCACGTGAGTGTTAGCAATTGTGAAAGGCTAAATGATAGTTGAGTATGTGAAGTTTGCTAAATCAAAGCTATGACATAGACCCTTCCTGAAAATAAGATGAATTGTAATTGTTTGATGACTAAGAGCACTGTTTGTTAGTTTTCAAGAAAGTTTATGATCTATACTTTAACATGTGAATAGTTTGTTACTTGATCATGAAAAGTTTTATGAGATGAGCTATTGTTATGACATAAGATGATGCTAGAAAAGGTGATTGAAATTATCATTGATCAAACTTGTGCACCTGCTAGCATTCACACTTCATAAATTATTTCTTTTATCATTTACCTACTCTAGGATGAGCATGAATTAAGCTTGGGGATGCTGATACGTCTCCAACGTATCTATAATTTATGAAGTATTCATGCTATTATATTATCTGGTTTGGATGTTTATGGGCTTTATTATACACTTTTATATTATTTTTGGGACTAACCTATTAACCAGAGGCCCATCACAAATTGTTGTTTTCTTGCCTATTTCAGTGTTTCGAAGAAAAGGAATATCAAACGGAGTCCAAACGGAATGAAACCTTCGGGAGAGTTATTTTTGGAACGGAAGCAATCCAGGAGACTTGGAGTAGACGTCAGGGAAGCTTCGAGGAAGCCACGAGGCAGGGAGGCGCGCCCTACCCCCCTGGGCGCGCCCCCCACCCCCATGGGCCCCTCGTGGCTCCCCTGACCAACTTCTTTCGCCTATATATGTCCATACTGTCAGGACCCCGATTCCAAGCCACATTGACCTAGCCGGTAACACCTCATATCACTTTGCTGCCTCACGCACGGTATTCCCACGGGTGTCGCCTTACCATGGCCCGGGACCGTTTGCGCCTTTTGTCTCACGTATATGATAGTGTCGCTAGCATCCACATGACAGAGAACCCGGGCCGACATGGCTAGTCGTGAATCCAAAGCAGCGCTAACCCATGGGGACAGGCATACATGAATCACATCGACCATGTCGGTCATCAACGTATGAATCCGGGCTGTAGCACTGGCTATGAGGACTCCGGTAACCCGGCTGTAGCATGTGAGCTAGGCAGGACTCCGGATATCACCGCGTGACATTTCCCCGAAGGGACACACATAGGAACGAAGTGAAACACATGCCAGCCAGTCAAGTGTCTGGAGCAGTAGTGCTGGGCTAGCAGGACTCCGGTGAACCGGGCTGTAGCGGACTACTATCGCTCAGGAAGCACTAGACTACATTTCCCCATATGAGAGGCTGCCAAGGATAAACAACTAGATTGTCGGATCCCACACATACCAAGCATTTCAAACATACACACAATATGATCAATATGTGTAGATACAACATGGCATCACAACATAACTCTACGACTCAAATATTTATTCATTAGGCTCCGAGGAGCGAGATATTACAAACATGGGTCTCATGACCCAACACTCGGAAGCATACAAGTCAAAGCACAAACGGAAGCTTAACATGTCGAGTACAGGCATCTACAAATGGAAAAGGCTGAGAAGCGACTATCTACCAGATCCTGTCGAGGGCACGGGATCGTAAATGAGGTAACAAGCTAAACGTCAAGTCCACGCGGAACTACTAGCGAGACTGAAGTCTCTCTGCATGACTGACTTGGGATGATACCCGGGGAAGCAAAAACAATCTTTCTCGAATTCATGGCGGCAACTTGCTTCAAATGCACATAAACTAGAGGAAGTCACTTTTTTCATCCAAACATATTCTTCATGAACGGGGCATGAAGATAATGCTGACAAAAGTTTCCAACACTAAGTTGATGTTCAACATGAATCATGGGGGAGACAAAATGCTGCTGATGGGCTCAACAAAGAACTCATCGGAATTTCCATATCACCGACTTCCACCATCATGTGAACACGGTGATAGCATTGGTCGGACCAAAAGATGTAATGGTGTATGCTCGAGGAATCAACCACGAGTAAGACAAAGATTACGAACATCGATGGTACTGATTTGATTTGGTGATAGCCCATACTCAAATCAAAGTTTGGTAAGACAATAGGTTCAACAACTGATCACAGGGACCAATCGATGAAGATATCATCTTTATTCAACTAACACACCAACACTAGGATATCCCTTTGAATCAAACTAAGTTAGGTAAGCTTTTATCTTCCAACTCTCCAAGTTGTCGTTTAGCTTAACCAACTAGCTCAGGGGTATCCAACACGGATTCTTGGAGAAGGGGTGGTTTAGAGGAAAACCAACTTGATCACGAGCTCAACATAGCGGTCGGGTGACAACCTGGTGATACTTCCGAGAAGATAATCGGAATATCACGAACCACCGATATGTTACTAAGCTCGAGAACAATCCTGCTTTTAGGGCAAGATGATATGAACAATAAGCAAGGGATTGAATAATCCTAACTCATTGGTCGGAGAGTGCACCGGAAATAAGGACTAGATAGCACAATCTATCTTAGAATGTTGATTCAAGAACCAACACACTAAGAATGAAATTATTGTCCTTTAACTACCAAGCAACGGGGTTGCTAGAAGTATTGATTTCACACATTACAATTCACTTGTCGGCATTCCGGTTACAACAACATGGGACCGAGGAACGAATAATGATGGTGAAAAGTATTATTGCGTTAAGAATTCATAAGAGGTGGTGCAATTCTCATGACATTCTTGACATAAAGATGGTAACACTCCAGGTGGAACAGAATCAAAAGCTGGATGAGCACTTTGATCTGCGGAATACAACTGCTTTGACCCAATCCTAGAAATGGACAAGGTCTTTGGAGTTTGTTTCTCCTAGTCATTCTAGAACAGAATGGCTTGACGGACCACAAGAAAAATGGGCATCGATGAGGACGAGAGCACGACTACTCCTGACTATCAACTGATAGACGGGGATCGGAATACAAATAAGGAGGAACAACTCGAGGAACATATAACTTTTCGAGTTGTGGAGGCATGGATTAGTATATCGAGCAAAGCTCAACATTTCTCCGGATAACCCATGCAGAGAAGGTAGAACCGGCAGAGTCACAATTATGAATGGAGAACTCTTCAAGAGTACTCTGATTGCGATCTTTAGGCTCAAAGAGGAACTTCTGCCATAACTAGTTCATGGTATTTGGAAGAAGGAAATACCATGGACCTCGAGGACTATCGCATAGTTACTAATATCCTAAAGGAACTAGCAAATACTAACAACATGAAGTAGGGTGAATCTCGGGTTCAAGAACCCAGGAATAGAATGCCTACTAACTAATAACATCACGGGATGCTTTCAAGAATAATGGCCAGAATCATCACACGGGGAATACAAAAGCTTTGCTAAATTGCTAGGTGACTTCCTAAACACCTAGGGTCATAATAATAGCTCCAACATCTACGCCGAGGCAACAAAGTACCTCAACTTACCGATTAGTGTGCTTATTCTGACCAAAAAGGACATCGGGAACGGAAGGGAAAGATTTGCAAATGCATCAGACTATTTAGAGACCTGGGATGACTCGGACAGCATAACGGCTGTAAATGCTCAAAATGATTTGAGACATCCTGCAAAAATGGTGGCATAACCACTCAACATCACAATATCAAGGTTCCGAGATCAACAGTTAACATACAGAAATAGTAGGAACTGAACTGGGCTTAAAACCAACAATCTTAAAGGTCTATGGATTAGTAACACGTCATCCTGATAGATAGATGAGAAGCCTAGTTCTTAAACCCCGTAGAAGAGAAGAGGATGACTCAGATCAAAAGGCCATGAGGTATAAGGAGTAAAAAGAGCCTTACGTTCACTTCCACAATCAATTCCCTTACATAACTAAAGCATTTCTAGACACAACTTCACCGGTTTGGCTTGGTAATCCTCTGAGTAGTCGGGGCTCGATACCAACGCTGTCGGGACCCGATTCCAAGTCACATTGACCTAGCCGGTAACACCTCATATCACTTTGCGGCCTCACGCACGGTATTCCCACGGTGTCGCCTTACCATGGCCGGGACCGTTTTGCGCCTTTTGGCTCACGTATATGATAGTGTCGCTAGCATCCACATGACAGAGAACCCGGCCGACATGGCTAGTCGTGAACCCAAAGCGGCGCTAACCCATGGGGACAGCATACATGAATCACATCGAACATGTCGGTCATCAACGTATGAATCCGGGCTGTAGCACTGGCTAACAGACTCCGGTAACCCGAATGTAGCGAGCTAGGCAGGACTCCGGATATCACCGCGTGACATTTCCCGAAGGACGGACATAGGAACGGTGAAACACATGCCGCTACCAAATGTCCAAAGCAGTAGTCTTTGGGCTAGCAGGACTCCGGTGAACTGGTCAGAAGCGGACTACTATCGCTCAGGAAGCACTAGACTACATTTCCGCATATGAGAGGCTGCCAAGGATAAACAACTAGATTGTCGGATCCCACACATACCAAGCATTTCAAACATACACACAATATGATCAATATGTGTAGATACAACATGGCATCACAACATAACTCTACGACTCAAATATTTATTCATTAGGCTCCGAGGAGCGAGATATTACAAACATGGGTCTCATGACCCAACACTCAGAGCATACAAGTCAAAGCACAAACGGAAGCTTAACATGTCAGAGTACAGACATCTACAAATGGAAAAGGCTGAGAAGCCTGACTATCTACCAGATCCTGCCGAGGGCACAGGATCGTAGCTGAGGTAACAAGCTAAACGTCGAAGTCCACGCGGAACTACTAGCGAGACTGAAGTCTCTCTGCATGACTGACTTGGGATGATACCCGGGGAAGCAAAAACAATCTTTCTCGAATTCATGGCGGCAACTTGCTTCAAATGCACATAAACTAGAGGAAGTCACTTTTTTCATCCAAACATATTCTTCATGAACGGGGCATGAAGATAATGCTGACAAAAGTTTCCAACACTAAGTTGATGTTCAACATGAATCATGGGGGAGACAAAATGCTGCTGATGGGCTCAACAGCAACTCATCGGAATTTCCATATCACTGGACTTCCACCATCATGTGAACACGGTGATAGCATTGGTCAGACCAAAAGATGTAATGGTGTATGCTCGAGGAATCAACCACGAGTAAGACAGCATTACGAACATCGATGGTACTAATTTGATTTGGTGATAGCCCATACTCAAATCAAAGTTTGGTAAGCAATAGGTTCAACAACTGATCACAGGGACCAATCGATGAAGATATCATCTTTATTCAACTAACACACCAACACTAGGATATCCCTTTGAATCGAACTAAGTTAGGTAAGCTTTTATCTTCCAACTCTCCAAGTTGTCGTTTAGCTTAACCAACTAGCTCAGGGGTATCCAACACGTATTCTTGGAGAAGGGGTGGTTTAGAGGAAAACCAACTTGATCACGAGCTCAACATAGCGGTCGGGTGACAACCTGGTGATACTTCCGAGAAGATAATCGGAATATCACGAACCACCGATATGTTACTAAGCTCGAGAACAATCCTGCTTTTTAGGGCAAGATGATATGAACAATAAGCAAGGGATTGAATAATCCTAACTCATTGGTCGGAGAGTGCACCGGAAATAAGGACTAGATAGCACAATCTATCTTAGAATGTTGATTCAAGAACCAACACACTAAGAATGAAATTATTGTCCTTTAACTACCAAGCAACGGGGTTGCTAGAAGTATTGATTTCACACATTACAATTCACTTGTCGGCATTCCGGTTACAATAACATGGGACCGAGGAACGAATAATGATGGTGAAAAGTATTATTGCGTTAAGAATTCATAAGAGGTGGTGCAATTCTCATGACATTCTTGACATAAAGATGGTAACACTCCAGGTGGAACAGAATCAAAAGCTGGATGAGCACTTTGATCTGCGGAATACAACTGCTTTGACCCAATCCTAGAAATGGACAAGGTACTGGAGTTTGTTTCTCCTAGTCATTCTAGAACAGAATGGCTTGACGTCAGGGAAGCTTCGAGGAAGCCACGAGGCAGGGAGGCGCGCCCTACCCCCCTGGGCGCGCCCCTCACCCCCATGGGCCCCTCGTGGCTCCCCTGACCAACTTCTTTCGCCTATATATGTCCATACTGTCAGGACCCCGATTCCAAGTCACATTGACCTAGCCGGTAACACCTCATATCACTTTCTTTGCCTCACGCACGGTATTCCCACAGGTGTCGCCTTACCATGGCCGGGACCGTTTGCGCCTTTTGGATCACGTATATGATAGTGTCGCTAGCATCCACATGACAGAGAACCGGGCCGACATGGCTAGTCGTGAACCCAAAGCGGCGCTAACCCATGGGGACATGCATACATGAATCACATCGAACATGTCGGTCATCAACGTATGAATCCGGGCTGTAGCACTGGCTAACAGGACTCCGGTAATCCGGCCGTAGCAGGCTAGGCAGGACTCCGGATATCACCGCGTGACATTTCCCGAAGGACGGACATAAGAACGAAGTGAAACACATGCCGGCCGATCAAGTGTCCAAAGCGGTAGTCTTTGGGCTAGCAAGGACTCCGGTGAACCGGGCAGAAGCGGACTACTATCGCTCAGGAAGCACTAGACTACATTTCCCCATATGAGAGGCTGCCAAGGATAAACAACTAGATTGTCGGATCCCACAGATACCAAGCATTTCAAACATACACACAATATGCTCAATATGTGTAGATACAACATGGCATCACAACATAACTCTACGACTCAAATTTTATTCATTAGGCTCGAGGAGCGAGATATTACAAACATGGGTCTCATGACCCAACACTCGAGAAACATACAAGTCAAAGCACAAGCGTAAGCTTAACATGTCCGAAAGTACAGATATCTACAAATGGAAAAGGCCGAGAAGCCTGACTATCTACCGAGATCTGCCGAGGGCACAAGATCGTAGCTGAGGTAACAAGCTAAACGTCAAGTCCACGCTGAACTACTAGTGAGACCAAGTCTCTCTGCAAAACATAAAATAAGCAAACGTGAGTACAAACATACTCAAAGCAAGACTTACATCAGAACTAGCTACATATGCATCATTATCAACAAAGGGGGTGGTGGAGTTTGATCGACAAGCCAGCTTTGACTCGGTGGCTAACCTGAACTACGACTGCAAGTAACTCTTTTGAGGTGGCGCACACGAGTCCACATATTCACCAATCAATACACCACTATGGATCCGATCCCGTCTTCCTACGAGAATGCCATCCATAGCACTCATTCTTATCTTGCGCATTTTAGACTATCCACTTTCACTTGTCTATGAACTGTTATAGGCAACCCAGAAGTCCTTCTCCGCGGACACGGCTATTCGAATAGATCATATTAACCCTGCAGGGGTGTACTTATTCACACACGCTCTCACCACTTACCGCCTTTTACACGACATGTACTCGGCAACCTTCAAGCGGAAGCCCAACGTGGGTGTCGGCCACGGCCTACCTAAACACTCAAGTCCCTATTCCAGGTTTATCGCATATTCGGGTTCCATCCGCAGGGAGTCCGGCCGAGGTTTCCACTAACGGCCCTGAACGATGTGTGCAGGGTTCCCGAGATACCAAACGGGCATTGATTGCACCGGCCACGGTGTATCTACCGCATCATAGCCCACCCCTAGGGTCGGCCTTCATACGGCCTCCAACACATATCCTACAAACACCGAAACTAGTTGCAACTCACGGACAGAGAACAAGGGTGGTTAAGAAGCCGAGAGGGTCCATTTGTTTCGGGCCCAATGCGTGGTAATGCTTGTTTCATGGATCACAAACACAGAACTCGGTTCACGAGGGCCATGCAATGAGACAACCCACCATGTACTCCTACATGGCCTCTCACCGCTACCTTTACCAAATCGTGTTCACACACTTAGCTCTCAACAGTAGGACATGTTCACACCCCTCCGATTCATTCCCGATGAATCAGACCTGACTCAACTCTAAGCAGTAGCAGGCATGACAAACAAGCATGAATGAGTAGGCACAACAGGGCTCAAGCA